>JAVHJN010000008.1:1200000-1800000 GCA_036971655.1 Arthrobotrys megalospora | reverse complement strand
GAGGCTTTACTACCCCTCCTCGGTGAAGTCTCATTTTCCAAAACACCAGTCGAAGCTCTTCGTTCGCCAGTACCTTCGGGACGGTTGATAGTCGAATACCCTTCAAAAGATCCAGCAAGGAGTTTATCGCCTTCTCCGACCGCTGCCATTTTCTGCCTTTCTACAGCTGCATCGAGGATTTCGACGGCTTGGTTGGTTTTGCCTTTAACTGTGCCTTCACTGGGGAAATTCGTACCGTAGCTACGCCGGCTGATAGGCGCGGGGTTCATACGACGAATCGCCTTGTGAACGTCAACGTATACGTCTGATTCATCGACGATTTCCTCGCCGATGAGTTCTTCGATCACGTCTTCGAGGGTAATGACACCGAGGGCACCGTAGTTTTCGCCGGGGGATTCAGAAACCAATACCATATGACTCTGCACACACACACGCACACATATTAGCTACCCACACCTACTAAAAATATCACTTGGATATAATAAGGGTATTGAACATACCTTTCCCTCCTGGAAGAAATTCACAATATCCAAACAACTTGTCTCCGGCGCCGTCTCTGGCAAAGTAGCAAGCGGGAAATCCGCAACCTTCATCCCATCCTCCGGATCATAAGTAATCAAAATCTTAACCAGCAACATTCCCACAAAATTCGTTGGCTCTCCAGGCGCGTGAATAGGTATTCTGCTATATCCTTTACTCAGAATCTTATCCATAGTCTTCTCATCCAGTATCGTATCCGCAGACATGGTAAACACATCTTCCATGGGTGTCATCACACTACCGACAGGCTTCTCCTTCAAGTCGAGCACGGCGGTGATAATTGTGACTTCATCCTGATTCAAACGTTCGGCAGGGTGTTCGCCCAAGGTCTTGTGGAGTGTAACGAGGGTTTTCAATCCGGCTTTTTTGTAAGTGGTGCCGTGGTCTTCGCCGAGGATCCAATCGAGGAGGAGGGCAGTGGGGTACGCAACCGGGTACATAAGGTACATCAACGCCAGAACGAAGGGGGCAAGGTAGGCGCCTATCGAGAGACCGTATCGGACACAAACGGACTGCGGAATGATTTCACCGAAGATAACTATCCTCACACACATACCCAGTTAGCATCAATCTCCTCCCCATACCAATTAGAATAGTAATAAATAGATAGAACATACCAATCAAAACAGTACTACTGAGCACAGCAGGCCATCCACCTCCCAAACTGCGATCGAGAAGAATCGGCAGGGTTTCATTGGTAATCACGTTGGACAACAGCAGCGTAACGAGAACCCAGTGCTTCCCACGGGTTAGAAGCCTCAGTACGGCCCGTGCATGTTTCTGCTCCTTATCCTCCCCAGACTGTGCGATAACCTGTAGATAGATTTCATCCTGTCCCATCAACCTGTGTGAATTCCATAACAAAAATTAGCATTGACCCTCTTCACCCCAGCCACCCCCAAAAACACCGTCTCACAAGCAAAAGAAAGAAAGAGACAAAGAAAGAAAAGAGAAGGAATAAAAGACATACCCTAACGTCAACCCCGCAAAAACTCCGCCTAGCACAACCAAAAACACTGAAATACCAAGGTAGATCCAGAACCTAGGTTCGTCCGGATCCCCTTCTACATCGTTATCATCGTGTGAAGAATGGCCGCCCCAGACATTGAGCGAGTCGCGTTTACTCTGGCCGCTAAGCGGGTACGAAGCGAGAGTTGGGATCTGAGCGGATAGGAGTAGGATGAGACGAACAATCGAATTTGCGAGGTTCGAACGGCGGTAGAGGGACATCGCTGGTGGTTTTTCTAGGTCGGAGATGGACCTTTTTTTGTCTTTTCTTCTCCGGTGGATTGGAGGGATGGAGAGGGAGAAGGATGGATGGGAGGGTTCCGAACAGCGAGAGAAAGTTCAGGGACTTGGGGGACTAATTGGTTTGGGGTTGATTACTACAATGCACCCAAGCTAAGCAAGTAAAATCCAGAATCTTCCGGCGGGTGTTTTGCCGGCTCGACGGCTGTGGGACGTTATCCCGGTCGGGAATCTGCGAGGTCGGACGAAGAGCGAGACGCAGGAACGGATCGAATGAGATGATGAAAAGAATAGAAAGAATCAAAGATGAGGGGAATTTAAAAGCCTGGACGATGAAGATGATGGGCTTTTTCACAATAGCAATTCTTCCCTGGTCGGCTGGAATGCTCACGATTGGCCGCCTCCAAAAAGCTAAAAACAAACAGGCGCAGCAGAAAAAAAAGCCGACTGACGTCAGGAATGTTACTTAGAGAATATATTGTTATTGCAAGACGCCGTGCATCTTATACGATATCAACTTTCGGGAGAAGCGCATTTGGTTTAACGAAGACGGGGAAAGAAGGACGATGAGAGTAAGAGAAGGGAAGAGGGAAAGAAGAAGAAGGCGGGAGGTCGGATTTCTCGGAAGCACCGTGTTCAGCCGGCCAAGATGGAACCAAGACGTTAGGCGGGAGGCGGTGAACATCGTCGGATCTTGTGGGACTTCCGTGCATACGCATTCATTCGTATATCTTCATGATAATGCAGTTATAGGCTTCATGCATGGCATAGTCTCGTGGGACTAGCATCTAGACCCGTGGGATGTATATATAGTAAACAGTGGCTGTATACTAGCGATTAATGAATTACCATTAATACTCTTCTCTATCCTAAACTATCTCCACTCCGAGCATCGACCCCTATCATACATGCATTCAAAGGAAACAACCTCTCAAACAATACAATGCAATGAAGGCAGAGTGTATGTCTAAATCGATCAAAGAGAAAAAGGGATGCAGGGCGCTGGAATCGCAGAAAAAGAAACACTCCTCCCCTTAATCATCTCCAAAGAAAATAACACCCGCTGGAATCCAAAACAAAAAAGCTTGTAAACGCCAAAAAGTCGAAGCAAAGGGTGGTGGGTGGTGGTGTGTATGTACAATACCAAACGGTGTTTATGTATAATACGCCTGTCATATGCAATGCACAATGCATCCTTCAATCGTCGACGGAGGGGCATCTCCGTATGTCGGCCTCGAGCCCTGTCGGACAGGACTATATCCTCCTCTCCTTCAACAATCCTTGGTCCTCCCCATCCTCCAAATCAACATCCTTCAACTCCTCTTTCTCATCCTTCTCGTCCCTTTCCTTCTCCTCCTCAACTAAATCCTCCAACTCCAACTCATCATCAAAACTCGTCCTCAACCTCTCCCCTTCAACCTCAAACTCCTTATTAAACGGCGTAATCCCCAAATCGATCGCCTCCTCACTCGCGAAAGTCCCATACACATCAACTTCATCCTGTTCTCCCAGTCCCTTCGGCGGGAAACACTTCATAATCCCCCAGTAAACCACAAGACTCTGCACGAATCCGAAGATGCAGAATCCCCTGTAGTAGAGCACAGCCGCCGTAACTTCCGTTCTATCCTTAATACTGAGATTATCAACCATCCCCGGAATAGCCGGCGCTACGCATGCCAACCAAACAAACACCGCCCGCCAGTTAACCCCGAAAGTGAAGTAATAGCTTCCGGCGGTATCCCTGGTGTACAGGTGCGTAAGTTGAATCCTCTGTCTTCTAACCAAGAAGAAATCGCTGATCATAATTCCCGTCAATGGCATCAGGAAGACCGAAAAGTCGGAAAGAATATCCAGGTACATGGTCGAAAGGTAGTAGAACTGCCATGGTTGAAACGCCCAGGATAGCATAGCGGCGATGATGCAACCGCGCTTGATGTTGACGTATTTGGGGAATAGACCGGCGAGACCCATCCCTGCTGCGTAGGCGTTTCCGAGAACGTTCTGGGCGAGTTGCGAGGTAATCAGACCGGCGGCGCAGAAGAAGCATGCCGCCCGTGTGAGGAAGGTATAGTCCCGCGCTAGTCGGTCCATAAGGAGGTCGACGGGGTTCCAGATCGGTTGGCCGGATGCATCGGTATTCATCGAGGCTGTCACAATACCGAGCAAAGGAATGATAGTACCAGGCACAAACAGACCGAATAGAGTACCGAATGTCTGAACGCCCTGTCGTCGTGCAAACCGTGTAAAGTCGGCATGATTCAAAATGCCTGATGAAACAGACCCAAGAATCGAAGTAATCCCATAAAGCCAAGTCCACCACCGATTCGTCTGCGCACGAACTGTATCCCATCCACCGGAAGGATCCTTAAACTCGCCGGTCTTCACCGTCCAAAGAGTAAGAGAAATCATAACCATCAAAGCCAGTACATTCGAGAGGATAACCGGGTGCTTGATCTTTTCGGGTCCGACGAGCATGAACGGGATAGAGAGGACATGGAACTATACGGTATTAGCAGCATTCCACAGATAGAAATCCCGTTCCGCAAACAACATACCAGAATAAACGATATCAAGTCCCTGGTCTGCATCAATGCCCCTTCCGGTAGCGTATTGGGCATATTCAAGAAAGCTGAGCTACAGCTCCCCAGTATAACCGAAATACACAATCCGCCCAGCCATGCTTGACTTCCATACCAGATAATCGACATTATCACACTCATCCCAATCCCCACGAATGAACCGTAGACACCCAGAATAGCCCTAGCAATCCATCATTAGAATAATTTTTAGCATTCTGATGAAGAAAAATATAGTATGTACCTCTGAGCAACTGTAAACCCGATATGCCATTTCCCGCCAATCCATCCGTTACAGATCGCCAAATACGCCACTAACCCCTGGCCGACAAGCAGTACCGCCACAGTCTCCCATGTCGATAGTCCTAGCGATACAAGCACCGATCCAGTGGTCCAACTCGAGATACACAGACTAAAAAAAAAAGATCCCAAAATTAGCTCACCCCTGCCACGCAAAACCCAGGAGTAAGAAAAGAGAGAAACACAAGTACATACTGCGGCACCGACCAAAACCCCAAGAATTCCGTACGACCCCAAGTCCTTCGACTAGGAGGCAGAGGAATGATGTCGGGATTTATCCACCAGTTGGTTTTGACGCCTGAACGGTCATCGTTTCGGATGACGAGGATATCACGGAGGCCCATCGCCCTTCCCTCCTTTGTTTCTGTGTTTCCTTCTCCTTTTGTTCCTTTTTAGGACGTGGTTATTGTGGATGTTTTTTTCCTTTGGGGTGTCGGTAAAAGCCGGATGGTGTTTATTAAGGAGTAGCTGTCCGTCTGTGTTGTTGTGGTTTCGCACGCGAAAGCTGGGTGGCAGACAGGTGGCCGAAGAGCGGATGGGCGAGAGATGACGATGGCTATAATAAGGACAGACAGGATATCATAACGGCGTGAAGGCTGATGAGAACAGAAATAGTTGAAGAAGAAGTCGAAGTTGAAGTTGAAGTTGAACGAGTGACGATGTGAACAGAGTGTATACGACCAAGTAACAAAAAGAGAGAAAGAAGAAGAGCGAAGAAAGAAGCAGCTCAAAAGAATTAATAAGAATAACCTTCTCATGCAACCGAATTAACTAACAAGAGGTAACATTCCCTTGCGCGGTGCTGTGCCCCTAATTGTAGGTAGACAGACATGCAATTCACAATGGCACTTCGCCCTTTTGATCGAATGCACTCCTTTCCGCCAATGAAGGCCGGGCTTGGGTGCTTGAAATTGCAAGCCCATTTCCACATTCAACATTAAAAAGCATCAAACCCTGACCCTGCATGCTGGTTCTGGTGCCGCTAGCCAATCGCATCCGGGGCGCAGCTGTTAGAGCCGGGTTTGAAGCGATGCGCGTTCCGTTTGACAGCTTCTTTTTGGGTTGTTCGATGTTCGATTGCTTCCGGGATGCTTCGGAGGCCGGACTTATCGGCCCTCCGACAATTATTACAAACCATCGACTAAGTAAGTAATTATAGTTTACGGATCTTAAGGAAGAGAATATTCGAATAGTGAGATACTCTAGCTAATGCTAGTTAGTGTGGTTTTTCTAGGTACAAACATGTATACGTAGTGTATGCCCAGATGTCGAAAAATATACCTTGATATCATTATCTTATATCAAGATATCCGTTGAAAAATTGGAATAACTACGGCCACACGTAGAAAAACTCCCCTTCAAAGAACTCCCCGCAGCGTGAACAGTAAATAGTATGACCAGGGCTCGCCTGCGCGGGTCCGTTCATCAAGGTGTCCAACATAAATTCCTTCCCGTGAATACCAAGATCCGCAGCATTACGAACCATATCATCCAGCCCGCTACGTTTGCCGCAGCATTTGCAAGCCTTTCTAGCGGTGTTCATGACACCAGTTTTCAGTTGGGCGGCCAGGGACCCTGTGAGACAAGTAATTCACTAGTGAGCATGTACACTTCCTTATATTATATTGTCGCTTATCAAGCTATGGCGTATATCTGGAACCGGAGTGGAACGGGGCGGATTCGACTAATATAATTCTAGGGCTGTGTATACTTACTATCGATATCGATGGTGTGGGCGATATCCTCTCGCTCCTCTTCAGTTAGAAGCCGGCGAGAACCGGGAGAGACGTAGTGTATACGTATGTTTGGTTGTAGAAAATATTTAAATCGCGTTTACACAGATAGAGGGGATTGTATGTATCTGTTGAGAACTGCTTGGTTGAGTGACAAGATTGTTATAACAGATCGAGGGCAGGTCCATGCCACTATATACTTCGAATTCCCATCCAGTTTCCCATAGCTAGCCCGCTATAGATCAATATATATCCCATATGCCATGCTTAGTGATGCTGCGGTAGAGACCCGGTCCCGATCCCGGTTCGGCTCCAGATTTGGACCAGATGGACGGCCCGCAGGATGGAGAATGTGCATAATGCATTATGTACGGCAAGAGTTATCACACATTATTGCCAACCAATCATATCATAGATATCAAAAAGCACATTCCCGCATCAGCACTCCTTTGAGAAATGCTCCCCCCCCCCCCCCCCCCCCCCCCCCCCCCAAATACATATACATCACATTGCCTATCCAGAATGCTGTCCCGCATTTATGTATATCGATGCCTGAGAGTATGCCCGGTTCGGTTGGCCGGCTGGCTTAATATCTCCCTGGTCGACAGCCAACGGCTACGTTTATCCTCGAAGATATCTAGACTATACATAGTTCTATAATCTATCCACCGTGAGATTCGGATGATATCTTGCAAGTATTATGTTAATCGACAGCGGCACCGGCCGTATATGCGGTGCCAGTACCCCAACATGTATATGTAGACGATTGGCCTCGAATCCAGATAGACGATCCCACGACAAAATGTGATATCCCCACGTGCATAATTCGCATAGATATGCGTAATGCTATCCTAGGATAGGTAGGAAGATCTATATGGTCAAATATTGCAAACCAAAACCTGGAAAGCGGGCCAAGGCGGAGAAATCCTTCGTTATTGGACCCTATTATCAAAGTCAATTCCTACTCCAGGAATTCAAAACCGCGTGTTATATACATACTGCCGGCGACCCGCCATACTGCCTATAGAGTAACGAATTAGGACTACAATCTACGACGAAGGGTCTGGCGCTAGACTGATCACACCTGCCCTGGGCCTGCAGCTCCATGGAGCTCCACGATCAACGATCCAACAATCCAACTACACCGGCGACCCAACATCGTACCATGTGTCAAGAAACGAGTTGCTCGTTAGACGTGACAAGCCATATCCCAAAAAACAAGTGCTAATTTTATTGTATTTTCTATATATGTATAAGAGAGTGTGAATAGTATAGTATACAAATATATCCACATTTCCTTACTATCAAGGCTTAGGGGATCGATATAACACGCGGCGAACCCCTAACGTTATCTCCATGCACGACCGGAATTACACATCTCCACTGCACCGCCAACCCACTCAAGTGCCCAAGCGCTTAGCCTTCTCGTCATGACGTCAGCCTCATTACAACGTAGAATTATCTGCTTAATTACCGGCTCTCCGAAGCCACCCAAGTTTGAACCTGTCATAAGCACCTCGCTACCTGACAATGCATGGATTAAGTCAAACTGTGTAATTTAGTGGATATAATGAATATAGTCTTGTAAAGGCTGGTTTACGAGACTTGGTTTATAGCATTTAAATGTTTATTCCAACCCTATTGTAAATTTGTAGATCACAGATAAATTGGGAAGAGTATCGTTTACTATGAGGCACGGAGTCCTGAATGGTTTTTCCTTCTTGGTGCTTAGCCGCTTTGATACCTCCCGCCGCGCATATTCGCCACACCCTTTACGTCTTTTTAAGGAGCAATGGCTCAAGTTATTGGCGAGTTGACGTGCCCGGTGCCACGAAAACGCTGGTTTGTGTGTATGGAATACCAGCCGTAGGCTCAGGTCCAGTAAGTGGAGGCCCGGTAGCTATATATATATTACAACATCGTATTAGTCTTCATACCCATCTGTTCAACTTAAGTTCGATAACTACTAACCCCACTCCAACCAGCATCTCCAGCTTCCAATTCTATCATTCCAATTCTGACGGTAGTGGCTCCTTAGGTCTGGGTTTCCGGGGTACCAGATCGGAGAGCTGTCACCGGTGCAGTCGCGTCGTCTAGTTATGCGAAGTCAATGTTAGTTAGGAGTCCTTTTATGGTTACTCGGAATATATATTATAGGGAGGGCGCTTACGCATAGAAGAGACACTTAGTCCCCAGATCCGGTCCGAAGGAGGAGATAGTGTAGAGCCATGGCGCGTCCAATACGATACACGTATTGAATGGCTGGACCTTGTACCCTTTCGTGCCGCCCCAGTTGATATCAGTGGTAATGTATATCTATATTCACAATAAATAAATCCGATTAGCTTCATAAATCTTCACTTTAGTCCTATATATATCAATATGGAGAAACAACGTACCCCGCCAGGAGTTCTTGCCACTATCTTCGGTGCCGGCGCAATACTTCCATCGCTCTGGACGCGGGCAATTTCAAAGTTGCGGTACACGTCACTTTGTTTGAAGTCCTTGCTGGGGAGCTTGCTAAATGGAATGGTGTCGAAGGGTTGTTTTTCGAGATCCTTTAGAGACTGAAGAGCTACACGGGCCTCAAGGTCTTCAATTAACTCGGGCCCTGCCGTAGGTTCAGGCGCGGGTACGGGGCCGGGGAGGGCGAGGACCGAGGTAGAGGCCACAAGGGCGAAGATTAGAGAAGAGACATGCATCTTGCAGAAATTAACAGTGACTATGGTGGTATGCGAGCGGATTGAGAGGATACTAGATACTACTCCACAGTTTGGTGATCTTGTCTAAAAAATATCGAGAACGATAGAACTTCAACCCATAGCTTTATACCTATCTGCATTCGAAGTTTTCGTGGAGACGTCCGGAATACTCCCGACGACCGAACATCGCGAAGAAAGCGAAAAGATTACTGTTCGACTCCGAGGATATCATACGATGCTACCCTTTTGCTGACACCGAGATTCACATTAACGCAATAATATTGCAACATTGTCGGCTAATTATCGCCAATGGTGAGCTCTCGTGAGAACGTTACACGAGTAAGTGTATATAGAAATTTGAGCTTTTCTCTAATAGAGAGGACCCTACGGTATTGGATAAACACTTTATGGAGGAAACATCGCAAATTAAGTCATTATCAGTGTCAGCTGAAGACACCATACATGTGGGTATGGCGAATACAATACGTAAATACTTGGTTCGACGCCAAGACGAATACTAGTTCGGCCGCTATATCGTTTCACCTATAGGATCAAGGGAACTATAGGTGTATAGCTTATTCTGCGCAGATATATACAACCTTGCAGTGTATAGGTAGTAGCCATTCCCCGGCCACCAGTGACTAATCGCTCCGAACCTTTCGCAGCAAAACTTTCGCCCTCTGCTGACGAGTATTACGTATATTACCTAAGAGCCCTGATTCGCGTTGTTCGTGTGGTCTTTGGCCGGAATTCGGCTGGTCTTGGCGGGGCTGGCATCCCAATCTAGGCAGGGCGTCCCTTCTGGGCATGGACATGGGCATCTTCTAATTTGATTTGATGGAGAACTGGCACAAAATCGTGGGCATCCCTTCTCCTTTTCTCAAATGCCATCCTGCCAAAAACCGTTTTCGTCCATTCAGAGAGATCTTCAATAGATATACTTCGATAGGAGTCAAAGTCGGATAAAGCACATGCATTCGAGACATCGGAACCAAGCGAGTCAGCAATTTTGGATTGGGATTACATACATACATTACGGCGTTACATTTACGATAGACGGTCGATACTGTAGAGGGACGCGAAGGGGACAAAGAAGCAAGGGATCCTGATATCAGCATGCATCTTATATCCAGCTGCATAGTCGACTGTCTGCCACTGCCTGCCCAAAGCGCCTGCGCTATGCCTCACCGGGTCGTGCCGACGCATGATAACCGTCCGCCGAAGAAACACCTCAAATACCTGTCGGGAAAAATACATAATCATGCCGTCTCAGCAGCAGCAAAACATCGCAAAGAAAATTTGGTGGAGGAGTCTGACATACCTTTGTTTGGGATAATTTCCAACACCGACGGGCCCGGTTCCAAGCAATTTCGCCTGCAGGTTTCCAACATTGCACACACCTCTGCAACACATTCTTTGGCTGGGCTGCAGCTGCGGGATGTCAAGGACATGTACTTCCATTCGCAGATATCACACAAAAGCACGGATCAGTCTCTCGAAAAGTCTCTCTCTACTTGTCGGAAGAACCAAGCTGCTCTAAAGAGCGTTCTCTCGTTTTTAAACCCGTCATCCACGGCTTCGAATACTAATCAGTCGTCCATCTTCGAGCGCTTCCTCTTCGGCTCAACACCGCACGTCAATTCTTTTGCATCGGCGACATTTTCTTTTCCTGATATCAAAGACACGCAATACTTGCACGTCCGAGGTTCTCCTCCTCTTTCTCCTCTCTCTTCATACAAATCTCTCTCAATAATAACATCAATCTGTCTATTCTCCGCAGACGTAGTCTCATCACTATCCAATAGGCTCGTGGATTTGTACACCCACTATCCACGTCCTGATCACATATCTCTCCACCACCCCCTCACATTAAATGAAATAGACTCCCTTTCTCGCCTTTCAAACACGATTGCAGATATAGCCTGCACCATCTCATCATCATCTAACCCTTCATCCCCTTTGAACGTAAACATAATCCTCGACATCCCTCAAATCCAATACTACCTCTCAGGCCCAACATCTCATTTCCATATCCCCCTCATCTCCAAGACCTGGTTTTCCCTTATCGACACGCGAAAGGCATCAATTGAACGAATCTTTACAAGATGCATAAATCAAGAAATTCACCGTCGTATTCCCGCTGAGAAGCTAAAACTCTCGGGAATATCATATAAGATCACAAACACTTCCTCTTTGAGCCCCCTCCTACCTCTGCTCAACTCACAAATCAACGACTTTCCCTATATCTCGGTTCAACCGTGCGTTAACACCTTAACATCGGCCGATGAAGCATGGAAACTCTTTTTAGGGAGTCTGCCTTTACCGGGACTTCAGCCTCCAGATACATTGGAGGAACTAGTCTTCATCTCATATGTTTATGAGATACTTCTTCCATTTCTCAGAACTCTTACTCCAGACGGAGCGATCGAAGATATGGAAGATACATTGATTCTACAAATCGATAATATCGTGGAATCAAAACCGTACCTCAAGGCTAAGAAGTTTTTGGAAGTCTATAGCAAGAAACTTGGGGTCAAGAAGGCCAGTTTGATTGGGATATACCCCTCTGAGCGGGTATTCTATAGTAAAGAAGGGAACTATAGGAGCTCACTGCATAAGTATGACCCAGGTGTGGATTTGTATTCTGGTTCGGAGATTATAGCCCCAAGGGAGATTTTGGAGAAAGTTTATGGGGTTGAGAGTGTCGCTTCTGTTGTTGAGGCGGCGACAGAAGAAGGGCTAATATAACCAACTAGACGGACGCTATCAACCGTCTGTTTGGCCTGAAAAAGTGCGATTTCTTCCATACACTTAGCGAGCATTTGAATACTTCTTTTTTTTGCCAGGAGTAAATAGTCTCTTCATGGGACTTGGAGTCTGTAATTCTTTTGTAATATAGCTAGACGTTTGTATACTACCTGTACTTCTACAACATCCAATTTAATATGTAATTTATCCGGGGGGGACATTCCATAACCAATTTCTATAGCTTAGTGGGACAAACCGGCTTTAACTCCTTCAACACCTTGCAATGCGTATATAACCGCCGTCAAAGTCGGTTGGCACGCCATACCCTCCGCGATAACTCCGCATCCGCCCAAATACAAATTCTCAACTCCCCAAACCTTTGAGTTTGCATCAACGACTGAATCTTCAGCCGATGTTCCAGCGCGGGTAGTTCCACTGAGATGCAACGCTGTTCCAAGTGGCATGATTCTTGGTTCGGTGACAAAGCTGCCGAGGGTGGTTGCTAGGGATTGCATTCTGAGGGTAACTGGGGTTAGTGTATCCTGCTTCGGTATGTAGTAGTGATATGATACGGTATAACATACTCTGTAATCATCTTTGCCGCCAACTTCAAGTCCGCAGTGCTTGAATAGATAGTAAAGGATGGCTATGCACACCACGATCGTTAGCGCACTGTTACTCGACAAAAGCACGGGCTATATAGCCATATATATGGTACTTACCGATGGCATCCCATCGCTACCCTTCTCGCCGAATTCAACACGATTCTCAACATTCGGTTCAATAGGACTCATGCACCGAATATCCAGCACATCACCTCCGTCGACATTCTCCGGCAGCTGCCCGTACTGATGAGCCTCGCGGTTAATGGTGGTAACCCACTTCTTACCTTCCTTAACTCCTTCATAAACGTTAACATCTCCGGGAACAGATAGCTTTTTATCAAGCTTGACTTGACAGAAGCCGACCATTCTCTCGGTTAGGTAGCGGCCTAGGGCTGGTAATCCCTTGGCCATACCTGAGTTGTGAAGGATTTGAGGAGTAAGAACTGCACCTGCTGCGAGGATGTATTGCTTTGCAACTACAGTCTTTTGGGTGTTTGTGGAGAGATCAGTGAGGGATGCCGAGACTATCGAGCCATTTTGCTTATAGATTTTGGTGCAAAGGTGGCTGGGGAGGAGGGTGAATTTCTTAGAGTTGAGGACATGGGAGAGGATGGAAGAGGTGGAAGAGTAAATAATCTGCCCATTCTCATCCTTTTGACAGGCAATTGGGGTGGATGTAAAGTTCCTTCCCGAGGAGTTAAGGAAGTTCTTAACGCTATTCTGACGCTCGGAGTTATCGAAGGCAGTGGAATCGGTATTTAGAAGCTCTTGGGCCTCAACGAGGAGACTATCCCATTGTGCTTCGGGGATGACCTTTGGGGCCTCGAGGGTTGGATGCGGGGTTGGGGTTACGCAAGTCCAATGGGTTGACATGCCACCAATTGCAAGAGTTGCTGAGGCACCCGGGATAGATGATGATGGTGAGAGTGGGGTCAAGTCATTTTGGATCACGCTGCTGAATTCGTTCAGGGTCATGTCTGCAACATTCTTCTTGTGTTCACCAGGGATCTCAGTTTCCCTAATAGATGGCGAGGCTAGAATTAGTATCTAGAATTATTTATAGATAGGAAGAAGTTGCTTACTGGGCTCCGGCGTCGACCATGAGGACATTGTGCCCGGCATCGACGAGCTTACGGGCGTACACGGCGCCAATTGGGCCGGATCCGACGATTAGCACATCGGTATGGATTGTAGTGCACTCAAGTTGGTAGTCAATGCCCATTTTGAAATAATTAGATTCGATATGATTACTTGAAATTTAAATGTATTTGAAAGGGTTAGAGAATTGGTTAAATGCCAGAAGTCTAACAGCAATACTTCTTCAGAAACAATCTCTCAACGGTCTCTGGTCTCTGTATGGCCTTATATATAACTTTTCTCCCTCCAGCTCTACCTTACAGTGCGCGGAGCAGCTTCTATGAACCTTAGGTGCCCAACTACGCATGCGTATAGCAAACTAGTCTAACTGTAGACTGTCGGCATTTGTCCTATAAAAGAAAAAAGCCTCCCAACTCTAAAAATGCTGGCAGTGCCGACGTGCATATCGTCGATGCCGTCCACGTCCGTATATGTACTAGCTCTAGATAAGCAGATACTCGAACTCTCCGCTTCAGATCGATCCTTGATTCGCTAATCGTTATCGCAGATACGTCACTGTGAATATACATCCAATTACTGAACCCCCAACTGGGATACAAAATCTCCGATAAGAGGTATCCTTTTAAAGCAATCGATCGAAATATAGTGGAGACGTGATGAGCTGATGGTTAAGATCCCCACTTTTGAGTTCTGCGGCTGGAGATTATTTCGGGGTTTTATAAGCGATGCAAGATGCGGCATTGTGATAGGTTATCACAATGCAGGGCCGAAGAGTAGTTTGGGCGTGTCTACGTGTACATGGTCGCACGCACAGCTCATGCAGAGTCGAGAACATCGATCTAACCAATTGATCGCCCAGATTGTGCAATCAAGATATAGCGATATCGATCGCCAGATTCCTGTGATAGGAGAACAATTCCTCGAGTCTCTAATACTCAGAGTCTCTACTCCATCATTAACATCCTGATGGTCGTAGCTAGCTCTGGAATTGCAAGTGGGAAAGCAAGCTTAAGCTTAGATCTCGCTGTAGGAGACTAGTTGCAACTTTTCGCTTCTAGACTCTCATCTCAGCTTGACCCAAATACATATGTATATGCATCTAGATATCACCCGAATGCGACCTTGCATATTCGCTAAACTTCGAATACGAATCGATAAACTGTGAAAATGCATCGGGATATCGACTATCCCATCTTTGTAGAAGACATCGGGAAAAACAGGTTTCGAGGTCGTCACAATTCTCCGAATTCCGCATGAGGAGATCTGCGGGACGGCTCGCGCGTTCATAACATTCTCGGAGGGTAATCATTGCCAAGTTGTCTTCGGTGACTTGATTGGTTCGATGATAGCCGGCTGTAAGGGGCTTGTTGCATTCTGGGGGTCAACGCACCAATACCATACTGTGCCCTCGAGAGTTCTCGCTCTCATTGACGTTCTATATTCTAGAGGGTTCGCATTGTTGTGCATATACGGTCAATGTTTGGGGGTAAGAAGTGGCGTAATTGGGCTGAAGATTAAATTAACTCCGATGCTAGACTTTCCATTCTCCATTTATTCTTTTTCTCTGTTTATGCATAGTATGAATATTCGGTGTCGAACCCATTGAGCTCATGAGGCGTGAAGTTTGTGTGGTACGTAGCGGCACATGCCGGCCCTCGCGCAGTCAATTCACAGCCCAAAAAAAATAATATAATACGTGTACACCGCAAATCGTCTTTCACCCGACACCAATTTCTAAGTTCATTGCGCCCAATCCTCCGTTTCCCAAGCCCAAACGCCTTCGAAATGCTCGCCGCACTTTGAACATTGCAACCCATGCGCTGGACTAGCCGCTTGTGGGCCATGATGTAGAACATCGATAATAAAATCCCGAGAGTGAACCCCCATTTCCATAGCATTTTGGATGAAGTCATCTAAGCCGGAGAGTTTCCCACACTCTTGGCAGGCCTCTCTAGTTCTGGTCATAATGTTTCCTTTGAGTTTGCTGAAGGTGTGCTCTGGTCGTTACACAGTGGCGTTAGCGCTGTCTGTACCTCGTAGGCTTGGCCTTTTGACCGAGACGAAAGCTTTAATATACATACCCTCAATATCGAGAGACTCAGCGATTGATTGGCGTTCTTCTTTGGAGAGGACCCAACGGACGCTTCCGCCGGGTAGCAATTCCTGCATTTCGTTCGACATCTTAAGATTTAGAAACTTCTTGGAAATTGAAGTATTACTATCTAAGCGGAGAATAGATTCAAAGGTAGGAGCAACCAAGCGATTGGAAGTAATTGGTAAGATAATACAACTTTCATGGGTGGGGACGAACAATCCTATTTATACTGGGATGGCCGGACGTCCACGTTAGAGGTATTGGTGCCATTACTTAAAGCTGTATACTTCCACCCGCTACGAGATCCTCTAGAGTGGTTGCGTGTTCAAATGCGGTTCAACTGAGCCGGACAATATACTCCTGTGCATGCTATGCGCATGCAATACCGTCGACTGAGGCCTAGAACGTGGCGCAAGGGGGTTCACGCCTAAACGGGATGAAGATCAACGTGCCCCGCGAGGATACCGGTACGTATACTGCAACTCTAATACCCTGTTTGCGATCCATATTGCTCAGCGATGCAATACGATATTCGGAATTTCGTTTAGTATTCCTAAAAGCTAGCCGTGAGTCTATAGGTCGAAAGCTCTACAGGGTAATTATATATAATTATAATATTATATTAGAATTAATTGATGTTCGACATACAAATGAAGTTGAAGGTCTGAGTCTGGTTGCCTGCAAATTTGCAAAGAAAATTTCGGGCCACAATTTGCAACAAAGGCGACCCTGCCTTCCTACCATCTGGGTACAAGACTAGCAAAGTCGAACGCAATTAATACCTTTGCTTTAGTCTCGGCGATCCTTCTTCCTTTACTTGGGCGAAGGCACGCATATGAGTACATATATTGGTGCTGATAAATCACAACATTTTCAACACATGTTAATTGTTGCAATTAACCACAGTAACCGGGTGAGCAAGTTTCTTCGAAGGCACTTACTACGTCCATTTGAGAAGAATAATCGGTGTTCGAGGGACGGAGAAAGAGAATATTCGAGCAGGGTGAAAAACATGGAAGCCATCCACGCCATGCTGCAACCACGCCTTTAAGACCATCCAATTTTCGGTACTTTGACGATAGCGAGCTAGTGACTTTGACAGCAAGGCATTTGTATCTGTAAGTCATAGATAGATCCGGTATATTGTATGCGGGTTTCTTTATCGGACAGAATTTCTTACTGACAAGTCTTTTCTAGATTATCGTCAAAATGTCTATTTCAACATCTAAGGGAGCGGTTCTCGCTCTCCTTCTGGCGTTCAAGGTGTCCGCATACAAACTTTCATTCTACTCCGATGCCTCATGTTCATCCTCTTCCACATGGCAGCACTCCGCCACAAATGATACTACTTACACAACGCCCTGTGAAGCAATTCCAGCCGCCGCAGGAAGCAGAATCCGATCAGCCGGTATTACCAGCGAACCAACAGACCAGCATTGGGCTTACACTGCTCAACTATTCTCCGATGCTGCCTGTAGTTCTCCAATAACTACTATCTCAACCGAGGAAGGATGTATAGCGACGGGCTCGGTTCTAGGTTTTATCGTTGTAGGCACGGAATCGGATTTTGTCATGCCTGAAGGAACTTGGGATGCTGTATCATACACCGTCAACACCGTAAACTCAATCGGTGGCAACGTTGTTTCCAACGAAACTCAGAGCGAATACTACACGACCAACGGTGGCGACGACGACCAGGGCTCCTCAGGTGGCTCAGGTATCTTGGGTGGCAGCTCGCCGGTGATATACCCTATGGATGACGCAAGTTTGGAGTACGCTATTTCAAACGACGACGAAGCCGGTGTCCCCGGTGGCGCCGACGAAGCAATACTAGACGCACCATGTGACGATACCGTAAAAACCAACATTTATAACGTTGATCAGAATGAAGACGGACTCGCCGATGGACGGATCGTCGAACAGACTACTTTTAATCCTAACGGGGGTATCGTAGCTTACAAGAAAAAGACAACTAACCGTGGACAGAATATTCCCGGGGCGGTTATGAAGGGACCGCTTGTGAATACCAATCCTACATTCAACCATCCTAGAGATCCAGATCCTGTATTAGATGAAGGTAGTTCTGGGACGTCGACTAGTACCGGGTGGCCAGCTGCAGTGCTGAAAAGGATGTAATGGATAATTGGCTATATATTAGGGAAGAAGCTGTTATAGTCTTGCATGTTGAAATTGAATAAAAGATATAATATTAGTTTACTGGCACCGGCCTCTGCGAAGTACATGATGCTAGGATCTGATATTTATTCCAACTTCTCTTCTAGTTGGCCTAAGCCAGTAACTTTGGGGCTAATCCTAGTGACAACCAACTATCTGAGTAGGCCTCATAGGCAGTTATATTAAATCGAGAGCTATGAAGGATAAGCTGAGTAGAGCTCCAGAAATCATGAAGCTGTTGAAGTCAGAGGAGCCACGACATCATGGCCCTCAACACCATCCTGCCAATTCCACGACATCATCAACGGCGTTACCCACAAATTGAGGTCCAATAGGAGACCAATCTACCTAGACTTAGTAGTAAAAAAAATTATCTTTCCATCAAAATGCCTCGCCAGAAAACCGTCTGGTGCGAAACTCTCAACCAATACCTTGTTCACGATACCTCCCAAGAAGAAGCCGACCACGAAGAAGATTGTCCAACTTGCCAACAAACAATGAGTGACTACCGTCAAAACGAAAATTCAATGGTCCGAGGCCACTACGGCTTCGTTCGCCGCCAAGGTCCACCTGTTCAACGTGAGATCCCCGTCTGGCACGGTCCAATCCGTGTTCGACGACCCGTTCGCACCGTCGTTTGGTGGGAGAAACGCGATCCCAAGGAACCATCCGACGACTTCGAGGAGATCAATCTCCAAGGAGAAACCGTTCCGACTGGCGAACAATTCCTGCACCGTCTCTTTGCTGAGCCAGATCCAATTGCTTGTGGGGTTGCCTGTCACCTCAATGTGGCTGATCTAAACAGTCTCAAATACACCTGCAAAAGCTTCAACATGGCTTTGTCTGGCGAAGGTGCCTGGGCCTGGATGATTACCACGCTAACTTTCGGTAACGAGCTCGAGGGAGACGCTGATGCCTTCAATGGACTTCGTCGCCTTACAGACCGCCTTCCATTCTGGGATACTATTTCCGTCCAAGGGATCATCAGCCTCTTTGATATCAGAGACATCCTGGTTAACGTCAACCTTGCCTACACAGCTGTCGATGCCTCTTGCATTGACTGGCTCCTGAACAACTTCCGATCTGTTAGGCGTATCTCAGTTCGCTATTGCCGTTACTTCAAACTCGGTCCATTTTTGAAGATCCTCGAGGACTATGCTGAGAATGGAAAAGAAGCTAAGAAGCGTCTTGAAAACATGTTCTTCGACTACTGGTTTGTTTCCGAGATCCACTCCGTTGTTGGCACCATGCTTGTCGACCAAGCTCTCACCGACGAAGCTACCGACGTTGCCAACAAAATTCGATGCATCTCAAAACTCATCGAATCAAACGTCTTCTTGTGTTATCGAAACCACTACGAAGAAGGACTCTGGGGCCCGGATAAACTCCAGTTCCGCGAAACCCACGGAGAGGGTGCCGTATTCTCTACATTCTATCCTGCAGAGACTATCCTGATGCCATGCTCGCTCTGTAAGAAAGTGTACGAGCGCAGATGGTGTCTCCGATGCTTGCCAACAAATGTCTGCACTTATTGCAATGAGTACCATTGCATGTCTTGTGATTCCGGTTCTTATGCGGTATCGATTAGCGGTTAGTATCCACTTCATTTGTTCATCCATGACGTTATATGAAGCAACTAACAAGAGTATTCTAGAGGGCCACGCTTTCACCCTTGCCCGTCTCCATGAATACGAGCCCTGCTGTTCCGACGTCTCCGCCTCTTGGAACCTCAAGCACTACTTCCATGAACAATGCGCGATCCGTGCTAGGCTTCTCGAAAAGTGCGAACTGTGCGAGAAGTTCATCTGCTGGAACATTCCCGGACTCCACTGCCCCCGCTGTCGTCGCCGCCAATGCCCTCACTCTCCTTCCTACTGCCTGCGTATGTGTCAGTTTTGTAAAATTGACTATGCGTATAGTCCCGAGACTAGGTCTGTTCCCGCCAGAGCTGCATATCTTCATTCAGGGCATTGATAGTGGGTAGTTACTCGGTTACATCCTTACAAATGTGGATCAATTTCCTTTGTTTACTCACGCTACTACTATTTCTTTATTCTGAACACCTTCAAAATGGGCCTTCTTTCTAGCGTCAACGTTGACTCTAGGAGCTTTCTAGACTGAGAACATTTTTTTTTTTCATACGACTGCCTGGCACATACATGGGCAGCTGATTTATTTTAGCGGAGGTACTCTGGTAGTACCAGCTTTGCTCTCACTGATTTTAAGGGGCTGAATACATTTCCTGGTAGCCAGGCTTTCTTTCCCTATAGCTAAGATTGTTACTACTGAGAATCTTAAAGAAAATGAAAAAGTCATTCATGACGCTTTAACCACTGTGCTTGTAAATATACCGCTGTGCATCATCACTGCCCCCCTTCGGCTAGTTTACCACCCTAGAAAATCCAGTGCCATGGCGCCAACCACCTAGTATAGATTACCAGCCAAATAAAACCTTGAACATGTACAGGTCTTGCACGAAGCTTTCAACCTGTTGGCAAAGCCACATGTGGCTAGTGCCACAGTCTTCCAAATCGGGCATTTCGCGACTGACCACGTGATCACCGCTTCACACTCTTCGAAGCTGACGACGACCGCGCATTCGTCATCTCGCGATTCTCTCCACCATATAAACATCAACTTCCCGCCCCTTTCAAGAGAGTTTCTCTCACAACCATCGCATGCGATATTAGGTCTCTGAGCACCAGCTTCGCAGCAATGGCTACATACGAAGGTATACTACCGTTACCCCTCCCCCACATTTAACCCCACCATCCTCTCCACCTTCAATTCTATCATTGTCGTATAGCATTCTCAAACTATGAAACATCTACTAACTCACTATTTCCACCTTTAGATGACCATAACCTCCCCGCCTCCTCCACCTCCTTAAAACCAATCCCCCGCCGCCCCCGCCCCGACCTCTCAAACTTCTTCTCCTCCCTAACCCTCGACTCAACAACCCCCTCCACCTCCACAATCCCATCAGACGAAACCCCATCTTCAGCCTTTACCTCCCTAGCCCGCGCATGGCAACAATCAATAGAAGGCAACGAAGTTCTAGAAAGTCTAATCGAACAACTGATAGAAGAAGCACAAGGTGGCACGACGGTTAAAGGCGTCAGTCAAGAGTTTTTAGACGGATTGGAAAGGATACCGAAAAAGGAGCTGGTGGAGGCGGATATTTGTCCGATTTGTAATACATCGTTTTTGTTAGGTAAGTGTTTATATTTTGCAAAGGCAGGGAAGGAAGGCTTATGGAGAACAAAATGGCTAACTGGGTGGGATGTACAGATCAATACCCTCTAGTCGTCCGCTTACCGTGTCATAAGAGCCACGCGTTCGATTTGGAATGTATTAGCCCGTGGTTAAAGCTACATACGACGTAAGTTAACCATCTTACTGCTGTTGCTTAGTGACTATACGTTGACACTTTATAGATGTCCCTTGGACCGTATCGACTTGACCAAGAAAAAGACACCTCCACCCCCGCCGGCGGACGAAGAGGAGGAAGACTGGGATGATAACTACGGCTAACTAAACCATTCACACTGAACAAAAAAGTAACCCTAGCATATAATAGCGTTAAAGCGGAATCCAATAATCTAATGCCTCCCTATTCCCGTAAATATTCCCTAGCGCTAGCAGGTACCCTGAAGTACTACAAAAAAGAAGTTCAAAAAAAAATCCACCCAATGCGCTCCCTAGAAAAGGAAAGAAATGAATCACCAAATCCTCTTAGCAACCATATCAAACCTCTCCACCTCTCCCAGCGGTGTCGTCTTCCTTGCTCCTCCACCACCACCACCAGTCTCCTTCTCCCCACTATTGATAACTTTCCTCTTCTCATCATTCATCTCCGCCATACCACCCGTGCTAACCCCCAAAACAGCATACCCTTGCTTTTCCCTCTCTTTCATCCCTTTATACCTCCTTCTAGCCACAGCGAGCAATCCCATCCCCAAGATAAACTTAAACACCAAGAACACCATCCAAATACCAATAAATATCGTAGCAATGGTTAGGTACTCTGTAATCGTGTTCAAGATATCAACGGTATTCTCACCCGTTGCACCAGAGAAGGCGCGACTGAGGATAGAATCGAATTTGTGAAGCGCAGCGGTAGTAGCCGGCGACGAGGACGTGGTATCAGAAAGAGAAGTCCTTGTCGTATCTGGGAACAACGGTGAAGGAAAATGCGTAGATATGAACATCTGGTAAGTTTGCAGCGAGGATCGTATAAAGAGGCATGCAAGCGGTATAACCGGCAACCCTAGCCTTCTCATCAAATTCTCTTCCGCAAAAGCCTACAACGAATCGCAGTTAGCCACAACGACTTTTCTTAGGGTTTATAGAAAAATGATATTGTACTCACATGTGTATAGTAATCCTTTGCCAAAACATCCAAATATCTCGAATAAATCTGCGGTTTGATGTTGTTGAACTTGGTAATATACGCATGCTTCAGCCAGTCCACAAGCATCTCGCTTCCAAGCACCAACAAGAATGGACCCATAACCTGTCCCGTCCATTTCGGAAATATCGTAAAGCTCTTCGGTAGGAACATTCCGCCACTACTCGACGTCGCAGATGCGTTAGGAACACCGGTGTTCATGGGCTGAGTAGTCGATGGAAGTCCCAATCCAGCAGCAGACACTAATCCCGTCAGTCCAAACCCACCGACGCCCAACAGCCCATCAAGCCCTATCTCCACCAGATTCCTGCTAGCTATGATAATCAACATCAACCACAGCTGGAACCTCTCAACAACGTCCGCACACGCCATCTGGAACAAATTCTCCTTCTCAATCCTTTTAAACACCGTAGTTTTGATCTCCACAAACTGATTTGACAACAGCAACGTAATCAAACTGTTCGAATAACTGTTCACCGCCACATTCAACGTGATGACCTGATAAAACAGTGCCGTAGCGTGTAAAACGTTATACCCCAGCGCCAACAGAAAGAACCCAAACGGTCGAAGCACCTTACTCGTCCCATCCGGTCGTCTCTCCAGCGACTCCCGCGAGAACAGACACTCGAAGATATCTTGCCCAATCGCAGATAGCAGCTTGTCCCCGACCTCCAACACGCTGTATATAACATACAACTTGATAGCGTTCTGTCCTCGAATACTGTGGTACATCCTTGATGCATCAAACTCCATTAAGATCCAGCACGAAAAGATAACAACCGCGCCCTTCAGCAAATCAGCCTTGTGGTTAGGCTGCAAGTCCGACGTCTTACGTCGTTTCGCGAGGGCAGCGAGTCGTCGTCTCTTCGAGTCCTTTTTGGGATCTGGTGGTACCGCGGGCGTCGAAGAACCCGTGGATTGAGGCTCTGATTCGGAAGGTTTTCGCTGCTGGGCTTCTAGTTGGGCGGTCTCAGGACGAAGCCAGGATTTGGCAAAAGAGGCAACGATTTCACCGATCAGTTTCATCCAGTAGAGGAGGAGAAGCCAAAGGGCGGTTAGGAAGCGGATGGGAAGAATTGTGAAATTCCAGAGCCAACCATCAAGACAGGCGAAAGAGCCGAACCAGAGAGCGCCTTCGAGATACAGTGGTAGCGATAAGAAGTTCATCAACTTCTCGATTCGAAGTTCGGCAGAAACAAGGTCGTATTTCGAAGCGGGCGTAGTAGCTAATGAGAGATAGAGGTAATCCCCGATAGACAGAGGAGCGGTCGTAAGAGCATCTCGCGGGTGTTTCGGTTCGGTGGGCGTATGCTGGGCTGTTCCATTTGCGCTGGAACCAGATTTCTCGCCATGTTTAGCTGGAGTTGGAGGAACCAACGGCGTAATGCTAGCACTGACGTATGAGTTCCCGTTTAAGACGACCCGAGGCGTCGACTTCGCACGTCGCACATTCCCGGGGACGCTGTAATGCCTCGGAGGCGGGAACTGCGGTCTCTGTACTATTTTAGGTGCATCGTCCTTATTCACACTGCTAGCACGACTCCGTCCACTCTTAGACCCGATACTGCCGGACCTAACCCTCCTACTCGACTCATTCCCAGACGTATCCGGCACTGTACTCGAGGACCGTGGGGACAGCGGCGCTTCCTCGGGACTTGCAACCGAAAGCTTCCCATCCGTAGCCTTCAACACTTGATCCTCCGGAATCGCAATAACCTGAAGCGGCACTCCAGAAGGTATCATAGGTGGGATAGATATATCCTCACGCTCAGATAGCACAGGTGAAGCCGTAGAATTCGTTCTAAACCCATCGGTGCTATTCGCAGAACTCGAGCTCGGAGCTTGCCATTTCGGCAGCAATAAATTATCACCGTCCGGTGGTGCAGAGTCGGGGACTAAGAAGTCTGGAGGTGGCAGGAGAGAAGGCTCTCCGCCTTCCTTCGTACTGGGAGACGTTGCATCCTGAGCTTCTCATATTAGTATACCTGTTTTTCAGATCATTCTTCTTAGGAGATGTAAAGTAGGTACCTCGCCCATCATGGCTTCCGTTTGTTATGGGTATATGGTTTTCAGGATCATGGATAGTTGAAGCATGGTCTGGAGGGTCGCTCGATATTAGCGTCGCCATACCGGTCGTTGTTCTTAGTATGCCCGGAGCCGTGCGCGTGCGCTGAGCTTTGAGCTTGACAGGCTTGTGAAGGACAGCTTGCGGTCAGTCACGTGCCTGCGGGTGCTTGCAGGAAGCTGGCTTGGCATCGATATCTTGGCGTACAAATCACTGATTCCACAACACCAAAAATCTTGTGCAGGGTTTCAAACCTTCACAGACTACACTTCGGAAACCTGACATAAGGATAAGCCATATCGAATTCCTTTTAATGTAGCTCGCTAGGGCTATAGTGAAGAATCACAAGCGCTTGAATTTTTTGATATCAAATGGCTTTGAAGGTCGACTGATAAATTATAAAACGGAGACGAAAGAGACAAAATTACAAAATCTCGATGCAATGCAGGAGGACCAAAAACAAAAATTTGAACCTACGACACTCTCGATTCCCCTCTGGTCACCCACGAGAGTACTGAGAAAGCAGTAAGAGGCTTGAGTAAGGCAGAGCGGACGGGATACCCTATGGACCTCTTCATATGGCCGTAGATATTAGTCTTTCTATGGAAAGTGAACTTATTGTGGAGCTCTTTGCAAAATTTGATCTCGGAAAGCTAGCCACTCAGGCTTCGCTCCCAGCCTAAAGAAGAGCTGGCCGGCTTGCTAGGGTATTCTGGAGCCTCGCCATTATGCTTACTAATTAGGAAGCTGGGTCGAGGACCGAGTACAGTTGAACAACCTCCGAAGAGTACGATTACTATCCAAGCCTCCGGGATCATATATACGTATATTTTTTAACTATAAATTTCGCCGCCTGAATTACTGATCATATAGTTTGCAATTGAAAATACTTCGTAAACCCGCAGAGGATTTCCAACACGCTTTCACCTCATACATAAATTATGTATTTTAAGACCGCAACCAATCTTCTGTCAAAGGCTCTAACATCGCATTCCTCTCTCTAATCATCCTCCCTCTATATTCCTCCGCCTTTGTCGATGTAATAGTGTTTCCTAACACGTATTGCGCGATTAGCTGGAAGATTTCTTCAGGAAGCCTGCCAAGACGAGTGTGGCGGAGAAGACGCTCATATTGTCGGGGCTGTTGTGGAGGGATGGTCCGTGTGGTGTAATGCTATGTAAGTGATATATCTCAAACTGTCAGACTCCCTCATTGATGGCTTTAATAATAAAGATATTAGAGGAGGACTCACGGAACGGCCGGGGTCAAAGATATGGAAAATTAGCATTTTCGTGAATCCCGATCTCGATTTGTCAACCAAACTGAACGGAGATAGGCAATGTTGACACATATTCGGGAAAACGACGCCGCGGTTCTCCTATATATCGCCAAACAGAATTAAGTTAAAAATTAGTAGCCAAAATGAAATCCACGGGGTGTGTAAAGATCTGTATTACCGGTACCAAAACCGCTCCCACATCTCTTTGGTCACTCCGATCGGGGGGGCGTGTTTCACGGGAAAACATAGACCGCCTTCTCAAGCACATAGACCAGTCCGTTACGTTTTCGTGGGAGTAGTGGTACACTCCGGTAGCCACTATGCACTCATTCTAATGATAGCAGAACCATTTTCAGATACTAGTGCTAAAAAAGGAAGGGAAGATATCCTAGACATACCGCCATACCATCCACATGCCAGTCTCGAGAGCTGTGAGTGGGCTCTGCTGGCGTCAACTTGATCTCTATCATTCTTGTTACAACCGCGAGTGTTTTCCCGTGTATATTTCTCGCTGCGGTGATATTTGGCGGAGCCCACCTGTGCACGAACGAATCGCTGTCCATGCAGTAGAGCGGATTAGTCCCCGGGCACCTCTTCCGGCACCAGGAACGGTCAGCAAGGTCGGCGAGAACGTGGTTGAACGCCGGTACAAGTTTTGTGAAGACGTTTTCTAGGATAGGATGCATTAGGACGTCATGCCCAGGTAATGAGAGATTATTAATATAGGAGGCAATCTTCGTGCTATTGCCGTCTTCAGAGACTTTAAACTCGGAGGGCAACCAGCAGAAGTATTGGTCAACGCCTTCATCTCGAAATCCTGGTGCACCCGGTATGGATTCGAATTCGCCATTGTCGAGAGTCAGAGTAGAGTAGTAAATGACCGGAAAGAGAAAGGGATCTAGTAAATCCCAAGTCGCAGCCATCGGTGCGTCTGCGTCTTCTCCATCGGCATCTGAATCATCGTCATCGGGACCACTATAATTGTATTCATAGCCATCTAGAGTATGTTCATAGCCATGTAGAGTCTGCGAGCTCACAGAATACCGATATTCAGCTTTTTCCCCGGGTTTAGTTTGTTCGTTATCTTCTTCGTCCTGCTCCTTCCCCACTTGCGTCACGGCTACCCACCCATTAGCACGGGAATATAAAAGAAAAGCGGGACACCCCTAATGATGAAAATAAGCGTATTATACGAACCATCCGCAATGGCTGCTCTCTCCGCATCTCCAAGAACCCCATCAACCCTCCAAACTCCTTCTAAATCTGGTTCAACTTCTTCTCCCTTCTCTTTCAGTGCGACCACGTATTTCTTGATATTCTCCAACTCTTCATACAAGAAATCAATATCTCGCCGGTTCCACAAATACATTTTCCCTGCTGAGGTATCATCGGTATCGAAAAATGCCAAAGTCCGCTCGCGTAGCCAAGACTTAACGCTCTCGCGGTCAACGAGGCGGTCGGTCCATAGTGGTTGGCTACGGAACTCGGCCGATAAAGCGCGGAGGCTGACTTCGCGGGGGATTAGCCGCTCGATGTCCTCGTCGATGTGATCGAAGGGATTGTCGTGGCGTAGCTCTACCTGCGCAGCTAATAGGCGGCTAGGGACGGTGTCCATCTTATAGTAACGCGGAAGTTCCTAAAAGTGGGTAGTTGGAACGTTCCTGGGGGCCATGCATAAAATTCAGCTTTCAGGAGTTAACTATCTAGGTCAGCACCCATCTGAAATGCTAGACTACTACCGAGGTAATTATTTGATATCTAGATATCTTCTGACAGTATACGTACGAGATACAAGCTATATAAACGTATTTAAGACGCCAGATAATACACCTCACCACGCCTTTCCCTACCAAAGGCATATCGTCCGCCTCAGCACGGAAATATAGTATGCACACCAGAAAGTGGGTCAGGTTAAGCTATTTGGTGCTTTATAGAGTGGTTAGCTATATTACAAGTGTAGGTAACTAGTCTATTTAATTGCAAGGTATTTTAATGGAGCAATGATTGTCAGAGCTAGTAAGGGTTGCTGACTAATATAATAGTTAGCACCACGCGAGAGTATAACCATATGCACGATATCAGTACGTAAAACGTTCAAACTTATAAGCACTGCAGAAAGTCCTGTATTATAAAGCCATTAGTATACTGTCCATAGCAATTTAATTACAAAACTTTGGGACTTGAGCATGAGGTGAGCAATGATACAGTCTGACTACCACTTTGCCCTAATAAGTAAATTCCTCCCAGCTAACCTCTCGTCCATGCAGCCACTCGACAAGTTGCTTGCGCATGGCATCTCCAGTGCAAACATACCATTTCCTAGCTTCATTCCCTTCTTCCACAAGATCTTCTTTCCTAATCCTCCTCTCGATGGTTTCCTTCGCACCAACTTCAGTATTTTCCACCCCTTCTCTCTTCCCTGTCACAAACAGTCTCAATGCCTCTTTCATACCTTCCATTCCGTTTCTTCCCAAAAGGTCTTTCACAAACCCCAGATCCTCTTGCTTCACGGTCCAGAATAGCTTGACGTCAACCCCACTCTCCGCAATTCCTTTCCACTGTGCAATAAACGGCGTAATACCCACTCCAGCCGCCACGATCCCAACCTTTCCTCCTTCGCATTTCTCCACATAAAATTCTCCTCCGAAGCCTTGCACAGGTACTTCCAATGCTGCCCCGGGATTTTGTTGAAATAAGTACCGTGTAACTGGCCCAACTCTTCTAATCGTAACCTCGAACTTGTTCTCATCTCTTCCTGTAAACTGTCCCGGATACGATGATACCGTAAAGCTTCTAATGTAGTCGTCATTCAAACCCTGTGGATCCGAATCATCCATATGTCTATACCCAGCACTCAACTCTTCTTCAAATCCAAGCATAACATACTGTCCTGCCCGCCATAGCTCCTTTTTATCCCTCCTCCCGTCAAGTTGGAATGTAAATCTCGCGATTGTATCTGCTAGCTTCTCTTTCTTAACAAGCCTCGCCATTAGCCCCGGTTGACTGTTCAACCCGACCAATGCCTTTTGACCTTGCATTTCAGCGGCAAGATACCGTACTGCGGGATTATACGGACTCCACCTCACGGCATTCGGGTCTGCCACCCTAAGACCCAATGAATCCCTTGCGTATCGTGCACCAGTGACAGTAAACTTCACTGCCAGCTTACTTTTATGCATCACTCGTTCCGCATCGTCCCCGATCAAGATCTCTGTCGTTCCAGTAAGGTATAACATATCCCCCGTATGGAAATCTGCGAACGTAAGTCCCGCCAATGGAGTAACCTGAAGATTTCCAAGTGTCTGATAAAGCCTATTTCCCGAGTATTCCGGCCAGACAAGTGTTGTTGGCCCTTGGGTGTTGCTACCTCCTGAAGTCTGTGGAAGAACTCGGACGAAACCGGTTGGCCCGCCGCGGTGGTTGACATCCATATCGGTATGTCCATTTCGAGAAGCGACGAAAAACATGTCCGATCTGGAGATTAGGTCTAGCGCTTCTTGTGGAAGTGATGTTGAGACCTCGTAGTTTTGTGTAACATTCGTTGGCGGATCCATATGAACGAGATCTAAGTGGCGAGCTATTCACGCGAAAGGCGTTAGCATCCAAAGGAACGAATAGACAAATATAAACCAAATAAAACACACCGTTCATGTATTTGGGACAATTCCCCAGCGTTTGTTCTATTTCCATCATAATCGTAGCTAGGCCCTTTGCCTGCTCCATTTTTCTCATCCCTCGTTTACTCTTCCCGTAAAACTTTACCCGTTGTCGTCGCTCTAAATTTACCGCCAACCCAGCAATCATTCCCTCCCCTGTACCCTCTTCGCCATTGATACTTTCACCCCATGCCTCTTCACTCAGGTTTTCGTAAATGGGGTCGCCAGCCGCGACAGCCGTCTGCATTCCGACTATACCAGGGCCAAAATTTCTAGCAAACCCGGGAACACCAGTTAATAGCGATGCCCAAGGTTGGCCAGATGGCGAGGTGGTTCCGACAGCGATTAATGGGCATATTGATAGAAAGCGGGCGACTCCAGGTGGCAGATAATATATAGTAGGGTTTTCCTGGTACGGAACATGGAGTAATCGTTGAATGTTTTCTAAATGTGCCACGAAAAAGTTAAAATGTGTTGATAATGTGGTATCTTTTTGCCCCGCCCATTTGGGAATCCGGGGTAGACCGGGGGTTGGAACTCACCTTCGCCTGGATGCCAGGTTGCGGAGTGGCCGAAGACTGCGTTCATTGTGCCAATTGTCAATGGGTTGATTGGTGAACGACTCAACTTCTGAGTAAATGTATGTAAGTGAAAGTTTGGTAAAATGCGTAATGTTTAGAAACCCGGATTCATCAGGTTTATATACTGTCTACAGTCTATGTTTTTTGAGGGGTAAGTCTGACGGTTGAGCCGACCGGGGCCGCGGGGATGATTAATATTCATCCCGAAGAAACTGTTGGAGCTTATTCCGGAAGAAGGGAAGTTCTATACAGGTGTATCTTGCATCATTTGGACTTTTAGTTATTTGGCAAGCCACAATAAATATATTCGCGCCACAATTGCACAATTGTGCACAAAGCAAGCTCACTACCTCGTGTCGCCACAGCGGCGTGGAAGAAGTTCGCAGAGAAGAACAATCCACAGTAAAAAACAATTTTGACAAATGAAAAAAAAAACATGCCATGATCATATACGATCGTACAATAAAACCTGCGTTAGAATTAAGTCCTCCATATATATGTATAGCTAAAGAGGCTAGCCATGTACCTATAAGGGCAAAGATATCCACAGTATAGTGGTATTACAACGAGGCGGCCCACCGGCCAACAGCTAAAAATAATCGGAAAAGATAGTACTCCGCAATTCAACATCTATAGCATTCCAAAGTTTCCAATAGCACCTCAGAGAGTCTAATTTGCATGCATGCGGTCCTTTAGATTCCAATTTACCAGGGGGTACCCTGGCCCCAATGAACGCTCGTCTCGTCCCACCTGCTGGCGATCCAACGAGTATTATCCCATGAGGTACTCCTAGATTCCATAACCATTGGCCTAAGCTGCCCGATATCATGATTAGTATCCCGATCTTTGTCAAGTACTGTGATTTAAAGTTCGAAATCAGCAATGTTCGCCAGCGATTCTCAACAGTATTAAACTTACTCGCCCAAGGTCCACAAGCCCCGGGATTGTGACCAGGACCATTATAGGTGATAGCCACCCTCTGGCCATTGTCTCCTTCATTACCATTCCAGCTAAAACCCCAGTTTATCCAACCCCCCTTCCCGGACCGCACGAACCATCCGGCCTCAAATATAACCATCGTATAGCATTTATCAAGGATGCCGCCCCAAGCCGTGTTATCAATATCAACATACGTATGATTAATGAAAAAGAATTCAGCACGGGGGTTTGCAAAGATCATCACTTGGAGCCTTCTAGCCTCGACTATATCAATCTTCATTGTTTCGTCAAGGAGGCCTGACACAAAAGCCCCTTGGTTATTCGCCCAGTCTTGGTAGCTCTGGAAGAGTGCATAAAGGATTTTTCCGATTGCTGCTCCAAGTTCTAATAGTTAAATAAAATCTATTAGCTCTTGTTGAGGTACCTCAGCATTTAGTATTTCGGACTCACTGCCAGACTCCCCGCCCATCGGGTCTGTATCGGGCATTTCAGCTGCAGACCCTGCAGGAGGCCTTCTAATGGAAAATAAATCGTTTGGAGAGATGTCCATAGATGGGAAGTCTATGGAAGGCCTCTCTTTCACCTCAGGAGACTCTTCAGAGCTTTCCTCTAGGGGGTGCGCATAGGTAGACGGTCCATTGGGGACCGCACTGGTAGAAGCCATATTCTCAATTGAAGGGTAGGGTATTTGTTGCCTCGAAGTGTTTCCTTGATGATTATATAATTTACCCGGAGAAGCCCCGTCATGAATTCAGAGGCGACGTATGGTCGAGATCTCGAGAGCCGGGCTTTTGTAGACGACCGATATCACGTGAACGGATTGAAAGGCTCCGAACACCCATAATACAGATACGTATAATGCAAAGGCTCAACTCACCAACATGCAGTTAACAGGAAGATAGATCCACGATAGAAGCGCTAGCGCCAAAACCTAAGCTAAGCGGGGTATATAGCTATCGGAAATCAAGACAACTCGCTATCGATCTTGGAATATTAATACTCCGGGGCCAAATGATAAGGAATGCATATGCGAGCCGGCCGCTCCTGCTACGCGGATAGATATCCGGATATCAGAACCTAATTCGTTTTTTATAATAGGGTTCTACACTACGAGAGTGTGGCTTTGAGCTCATGAAGTGAGAACGGGTTATCGCAACCGGAACCTTCGACACAACGCGGGCATTTGTATCAACTACATTACGTACTTCAGTCTCGTAGATATGCACATTATGCCGATATCGAGTATCGGGCAAATTCTTTACATTCTAAAGTTATATTTCATGGTCGTAGAATTAGGGTATCGTTGGATTTATAAAGTCTCTTTCGAATTGCAAACAGGGCTAGATGCTGCACAGTGCAAGAAATTTACATTTCGGCTAAAGCAGGCGCCTAGCTAAGGCTCGCGATTCAAATCAAAATACCCAACGTCAATTAGTCTTATAATGCAATGTCAGGGAAGGTTTTTCGATTTTACCGGCAGCAGTGGCTGAGCCAACAATACAGCATCCAAAGACAACTGCGCTGTTGGGCCCTGTTGTAAGTTGTCTATATGCAATACAACCACGACGCAGCAGAAGGCTAGCTGTTTGTTTAACGACCTACTTAAAAATTTGCGGATCGAAGGTTTACTCATTGCGTTTATTGTATAGATTCTGTGCTCTGCTGTGTCCACCATACTTATGGGTACGTACTGGTATATCTACATTGCCTTGTTGAAGGTTTGGCATGAGACAAACTGCCATTATAAACACATTCGGTTTGTTTTGACATCTAAATTATGCCCCATAGCCTCATGCCAGATGATTAGACGTGAAACATGTTCCCTTAGTATACATGGCGAAGCATCGAATCGGGATAGCGACAATACACTAACATTTGTGGTGGTGTACTCAGACCTTTCCAATACACTATGTCGTTCTAGAAATATTCTTCTTAGGGGATAACTCCGGGTCAAAGCAGGACGTTATTGCAAGTATTACTGTTAGTTAGTATTGCCGTACTGAATGTCTACACTTAGCAACCTAAGTAATTGTTGGGTGTCTAAGGATCTAGCTGGAGGCTGGCTTACGAGACCAGATCTAGCTAGGTTACGGACTTGGTAAAGGAGGGAGCGAGAATTCTAGAAGCCGCCTGCAGCCTGCAGAACCGAAATAAAGTGTAAGTCTGAAACAGCAACCAATCAGCTGCGGCATAGAGGACTGCAAATACAAACCGACGGCTCTGCAGTTGCAGAAGTAGTGTAGGCTACCGTATACTTGACGGGACGTAGAAGTAGTATAAAATAGCGCAGGGTAATTGTATTATGTTATGAGGGTAGAAATGGAACATTTGCAATATTTGTTGGGGATCTAGTTAGACGGAATCGGTGGTATCCTGTAGGAAAGGCTCCCAACATCAATATATCCTTCTATATATCGCTCCGCATTATAATCCGGGGCTCTGGGAATTCCGAGATTTGTCCCTTGCTACTGAACTACCCCCACTTCTGTGTCTGGAAAGATTTATGTCACGGGCCAGATTACACATCGGTTCAACCATTTATGTACCACTGTACAGCTGCTCACCTTCGGTTTCCTAGTATCTTTACCGTCGGGTTTAACTTTATTGTTTTCGAATTTTCCTGTACTTGTCGACTTGGGAATTGAATCACATGTATTCGCTATTACGTAATTAAAACCCAAGAAACGATTCAAGTATCAGTATGTATACGCACTAGTATGCCTTGCAAATGTGGCATTTGTCGGACCGCTACGATTGGTGCGGTGGCATTCGAATATTCAAAACACACCTGTTCGGCAAAGAAGCCGATTTCGTAGTTCAGCTGGAGCACTGTGCACATTCGTTGAATGTTGCAGGACCCTGATATCGGGACGGCCTTGATCCGGGTCAAGCCAAGCTAGAAAATTCCGTACAAGCAAACGTGCCCTGAGCGTGATGATGGAATGCAACGACGGATTAGCGAGAAGACGGATTTTACCGCCCACAGGCTAGCTACCCGTTCCCTAATGTTCTCTTGGTCTGAGTTTACCTAAAAGCGGAGATTCCCTTTGCAGCAAGATGTTATATATGGTGTATGGCGGTAACATGCAATGCAAAGGGTTGGTGCCAAAAAGACGCCGTTCAAACATCCAGCTGGCTGAAGGGTTGCGTTGGTAGAGCCGTACCACCGAACTGCATTTATTCCCGTGATCGCGATACTTCGATCGGGGAGTCCATTTTCGAATTTGAGTTAGCACTGACCCTTGAATGACTTTTGACGGAAATAAGATCGGACTAGCACACACGGCAGGGGATTTCGTTTTTGGAAAACAGGTCCGAAACCATGGCTCTGGGAGGTGTATCTTCGGTATTATTGCAGTGGTATTCGATGTTCTACAGCACAATCAGTTACAGCATCTCGCGAGAGATATCCAGCTTATAAAGGTAATCGTTGGCGAAGAGAAAATTAGTAATATGCAACCTCAAATTCACTTGATTATTAATCGTTCGGAAAAAGTAGCAAGCGAGCTAGTAGTATATGAGACAAAACGAAGATAATACAATTTCGAACCTGGGTGCTCGATCCATGGATCCATGGATCGGGCGCTAGGACATGGTGTGTCTGTGTACAGGCATAAAACCACTCTTTCTCGGTAAGGTTCTGCGCTTTGATGACAAGAATTGCGGCTGCGTAGTATCCGAACGCCTTCAATTTCTTGTGTCACACCGGAGCCAATAATTGATCTAGCCAAGACCAGCTTCTGGATGGTGATTTGAGTATTAAACCTCATCCTGTTCACATCTCACCTTTGAATCACTTCAGCACTTTCCCCTCACAAGACCTGAAACTAACAACATCAGGTGCTATTTTACAAAAAATTTTATTACGATGAACAAGCTTCACAGCTGTAAAGACGCAATCTATATCAATATCTGAGGGTCGCATACCTTGACTGGACCGCAAATTTATATGTCTCTTAGGGGGAAGGCCGGGTTGAAGCCAGCAAACCAACTTTCGAGCAGAGATATTTCGGCATGGCAGAATCGGCGACACAAAATGGATCAAATCTTAGAGAACTGACGATAGCGACAGCTGTCGTGTCGATGGTCTTATGTACGACAGGTGTGGCTGCTCGTCTGTTCACACGACTAAAGGATGCGAATCAAAACCTACTTCTCGAAGATTGGATCTTGGTAGGACCCGCATATGTATGTGCATATTCTGCCCTACACTGCACTTATTTCTTTTTGAAAGTAGACCAATATATAAACAGTCTGGATTTGATTTAACCAACGACTTTAATATAGATCTGTACTATGGGAGTAGCATGTACTATGATTATTGCGACGACCTACAAACTGGGATCACACGTCGACCGGGTTAAGGATATCGATGATATTGTCAAATTAATGAAGGTAAGGTCACAAAGTCCCCTATTTCCCATCCCGCAAAAAAGTAATATCATTTGCTAATATACTTGTCAAGACCGTATGTAAGTTGGAATCAACGGTTAGAGCCTCGCGATTTACTTTCAGAATATTGACATCGACAAACCCTAGATGCCCTTCAGATAGCACTACTGATTGCTTTGGGCGCGATCCGTGCCTCGCTCCTCCTCTTCATCAAACGCCTTTCCAAAACTTCTTCTAGGCCTATATATGTCATTACATCTGCTCTCGTCCATATTAGCACGATTCATATAACCGTCTCAATATTCTCGTCAGTATTTCGATGCAATCCTATTGACACACCCTGGACCCCCGGCACCATAAAATACACCTGCACAAATATCGCAGCAGTCTATCTACTCGTCACCGTCGGGCTAGCGATTGATGCCCTCATGTTCGTGTTACCAGCAATATTAATCGTCAGCTTGCACATCACCAAAAAGAAGAAACTTCAAAGCCTGGTTATGTTTGCCTTGGGTGGCGGGTAAGAGTTGCCCTGAATCTTTCGTGCTTAAAAGCTCTACTATGAAAGTTATTAATTATTTATGTTCTTGTCTAGTGGGTGTATTATTGAAGCCCTACGGTTCGGTCAACTGCAAGAGGCAAAGATCAGCCCCGACCCCACTTGTAAGTACATGTACAATCGGACCCTTAGATATTTTGCATCTTGATATGACGTGGTTTTAACGAACTGTATGTACCATTAGACTCTGCCGGGAAAATAGTAATTTTCCTGTTTATTCAAGTCGTTCTCGGCATGCTATGTTGCTGCGCGCCGTCAATCAAAGCTTTCGGAACCAGAGTAGTTAACTCAAGATTCAAATGCTCAAACAGCCTTGGATCATACTCTGATAACATAGATATAGATGCGACTATCTCTCATGAAGCCAGGAACGCGAAATATCTCAGAGACAATCTAGAAAGTGGACAGGATTCACTATCCAGAGAAAGCTCTAGATCTCTACCATCACAGTTTACGAGGTCGCCCATAGCCGATAATATTGAAATGGGCATACAAGGATCGGGCGCAGTACACTTGCATAACGACAAGGATGGGCCGAAGGTCGTGGAGAGAATCATGGATCTAAAGGAAGTTCTGAAATTCTGTGATGAGGAAAGAGGCTCATTAGCGGCCCCGCAGGTAAATGAGGCCTCTGGTGCTTCGAGAAGTGATAGCAGTCAGACCTATGAAGAGTTTCATGCTAAACCCATAGAATGGGGGAGGCAGTTATGAGTATTATTAGTACAAAGTCCCGCAGATGGGACCAAGTTATGAATTACGACTGTGATTGCGTCGATCGAATCTAGTATCTCTGATTTAATATACATTAGACGAACTTAGAGGCACTACTTCTGGGAATCGTTTTATTTATTTTACATAATACTTATTTTGGACCTAACCGATTCAAAGTCAAGCGAATACACAATATGGCATATATATTTATATTTTGGAGAACCGATACTTGCGAGTTCGCCACGCCCCAGTAAGATACGCACATATTTTGTGAATGTACGATATTATGATATGGTTGTAGGCATCTGCTATAGCTGCGCTCACTGACCACTTCTGCAATGTTAAGCGCCAGTTGTTGGAGACGTTGTGGGGAAATGTCAGAAGGATGGCAATGGTGTGAACGGGCTAATAGTGGATACATGCCGCGGCCGAGCGGCTCTGTGACATGTGTAGATGAGAAAATGGACCGCAGGAGGAAACTACCCAGTTTCGCAGCCGCAAATCGTGCTGTCAAAGCGCTAGCTTAGGCACATACCCAATTGGTAAACGGTAAACACCTCCCGCACCCCCGAAACATTTAAACTTTGGCAGATGCGGCGCAGCGTAGACTGAGTATTCCTGGGGGTATTTTCTCCTCGCGAATCGATTCCGCACAGCCAAGTATCGCAAGCGAAAATTCAGCCCTGTGTGTCTGATCGCTTGTCAATTCGAATGTGCATTAATCTTTCGCATGATTGTCCGTATGAAATCAAAGAGCTTCATGTATAATGTGCTTCTGGAAGATCTTCAGGATATCCAGTCTTGGAAACTTGGTTATGCGTTTTCTAAATTTCGCGAATTCGCGAATTAGATGTATATATCTGGGGTGGAAGCCTTCGCCTCAGCCGGACGATTCTATAACCAATGATAGAGTATCATTTTTGATATGATGGGTATTACATGCATTATATATGAGTATGATCATATGAGTATGGTAGGATTCGGTAACCCGTTCACCCGATGGCACTAATATTCCCCAAAACGTTCGAAACCCTACCCAGGAACAATCTTCCTGCGTCTCCCTGCTACTGAACACGTATTGTCCACTGGTTGTTTATTGGCCAGCAATTTGCTTGATGGAATCCAGGGCAGATTCAGGTCCTGGAGATCCAACTCGGAGATGATCCCTATGAGGAAAACTCCCTCGAACGAGGTAGTTCAGGCGTCCTAGACGCAGATGCGCTTCGCGGCTCGGAGACGTATCCAGTGAGTGATCTATCTCATGCTAATAATTCATCCAGGTCATATGGGGTCGGTTGTAAAACAGGTGCGGTGGGATACGTTGATCTGTGAACCCATACTGTCGCTCGAGAGTTTATTTGAAATTGGCCCCCGAACCAAAGCACTCGCCAAACGTCGTCAAGAAGATCTATTTCCCAGGGGTTGACAATGTATCCCATGTGCCTAACCATCTGCGGAGTGGTTCCTTGGTGTAGGAGAAACCCATAGTTTTTGTCGATGTCCTCCGGGAACGAATAGTAGCCGAAGTCAGGCAACAGAGGTCCCCCACATACCATTTTGGAGTTTGGGGTTGCTGAGCTGAAATGTTTCACCCGGGATATATTATATGTCTGAGAAGTATCGGTGGTATCTGGGCGCAAATGAACAATTTTCAAGTGCACGGTCATGAAATACCCCGAACTTGGCAACGTTGGGGTGATTTGGCGTCTTGTTGCCGTGGTCTCGAAATCCAGGATCTGGCGAACATGAACTCCACACCGCTTAGTTACAAGTTCGGTGACAAAGTGGGCCTGCGTCTCAACTATGGAATAATCGGCCAAGGAAATAGCGAGAGTTTAATGGTTTGGCGAAGAGTGTATCGAAGACGCTGATAAATCTAAGTATACACTTGGATAGAAGGCCGAGGAAAACATATCATCATATATAAGAAATCATTGTTTCTTCCAACGACTCTTCCTGCCCCGGATCCCCTCACCGCGCTGGTGCCTCTTCGCCATCCATGAATTAATCCATAATAGACAGATAAGGTCCCGGGGATAAACTATAGCCACGCTCTGGATGTCTCCACCTTAATTCCCATCGCGATGCCTGGCATTTGATCCGCCAGCCAGAGTTCCACGTTATCCGCCAAATCTCAAGAGTGTCTATGCCATTTTCATATCTGCGGTAAGGGTAGAGCAAGCCTGCAACACCAAGGCGAGGCACCCCTAGGCGCAATAAGGTCTTGGCGTTTTCGTTGGTATCAGGCGGGTAGGTATAGTAGCCGTGGTCAGCCAGCATAGGTCCGGAGCATACCATTGCGGTGGGTGTGCACGTTGCTGCTCAGGATAGAAGATATATTTCAGGGACGGACTTTGAACTCCTGTGGCGTCTGGGAACGAGATCAACTTTGAACGTTAACTATTTGAAAAATCGGAAGCGGCCAGGTCTAGGATTTTTGGATAATAAGCCAATAGTGCTGCAGGATTCATTGATCGCCTCGGGCCCGAGCCAGATGTACACTGCTTGCAAAACAAACTGGAAGGAAAATATCCTAGCTCTATCTTAAATAGTCGAATATGTCGGGTAGACCCAAGTTCCTCCGCTCCCACCGTGATGCCTGCGATATTGGTGTGTGTTTCGTCAATTTCCAGAGACCTAATAGATCGAACTGCTTTCTGTTAAGGGCGTATGCAGTGGGAAACCTTAAGCTTCGGGCCTGTCGGTGAGTTAAGCCATGTCGAAGGAGATATTTTAGGTTCTGGCTTGCACCTGGTGGGTATGTATATGCCCCTCGATCCGCTTGAAAGGTTGCTACGCATACCATTGCTAATTGTTGTGCATGTGAATTCGCGAAGGAAGATCCAAAGACAATCTCAGGTCTGTGGCTAGTTTGAATTTGGAGGGCGCGTGCGCGCGCGTACTCGTTATGAAGTTTAAGTGTGAATTCATGAAGTAGAACTGAGTAGGAAATTTTGAAAACCCCGGTTGCATCCAGATAAAGCTTGGCTCCCGATCATCCGGCGAATAGCGACGTTGCATTGTGGGTTCTTAACGTTCTATATAGATCTATCTCCGCCGCCGGGGTGCCCGCGACGCCCGAGATACAACCGGATACCGCACCGATTGTTGGTACTCAAGGACATCAAACCTCCGAGGCGCAAGCTGTTGGTACCGAAGTGCCAGGTCGTGGAGTGCAGCGTTTCGATAGGAGAAGCCCTGGCGCATGAACCCCTTGATAGATTCCGCTGTGTTATGAGGGTAAGTATAAAACCCATACCTCGGGTATATCGCACCGGCACACGGCATTGTTACAATAATTCGACTTCCAGGCAGTATTTTAGGGTATCGATGGCCATATATGGGTAATAGTTCATGGCTGGCAATTCGAAGGACTGGTCGTACAAAACGAGAGGCATCGCTTATTATGTAAGCCGCGGAATATTGAGTGATCAAACAATCCTGCACCGAGGGCTTCGCGCTTCGAGATCCAATGCGCGCAACTCTCTCCTGTTCTCCTAATACCTCTCTCAAATCATACAGATCCCGTTTCCTAGCCCCCGGCGATTGGCATCCGATCCAGGACCGCCTATTAGCCCGTTCTCATGCAAGGCAGCGGGCTTAAATTTAGTCTTAGCTATTGAGTGGTTTCTCATGCATGGGATCTCTTGCCTCCGCCTTGTGGGGCCCCAGTTTATCATCAGCCGTTCTGCCAAGAATCTTGCAGGGAATTGTGCTTCTTTCAAGAAGTTGATTGCGCAGACTTTTTAATGTTGATATTGGCTTTGATATTAAGCTAGATATTAATATATAACAGATGGGTATCCATTTGAGAGGCGGATATGCATGTGGAGAAGGTGTCATTGTAAGTACTTATATATATTAGCTTTGCTAACAGATTTGCAAATTCGACAATCACACATGCACGAACTTTGGCATACGCATCTTAACTTCCTAAGCTCCGTATTTAGGGTGCTTTGCCTCGTTGAGACTGGTTTAGGAGGCCAATATAGGTCTATGAATTGGTATACCTCAAACCAATCATGAACACCTAGCCTGATACATATCTACAAATAGTCGATACAGTAAATGGAATTCGTTCCCAGCAGTCTTCGATTAATCAACTTGGCTTTAGCTTCTTCTGAGGATCTCCCCGGGGAAGCTGTGCATCCTCCTCTGGCCCTGGCTCCCCAACCGCAGAGCTCTCTTGATTATCAGACGGCAAGGGTCTAGCAAACTCAGATGACATCGACCGTATATCATCGTCCTTCCACTCCGGTCTCTTCAACATCCACTCCGTTTGTGATTCTGCTCCACTTCCTTGCGAGCTAAACCTGAACGCAGCGAGATCGCTTGCTTGGTTTGGAGTCATTCCGAACCTGGGGGCAGCGAACTGGCTAAAGCTAAGACCGCCAAAACTGTTTCCACTGGAGAGTCGACTAGGGAAAATGCTGACCCCAGGCTCTGGGTTTTCCATGGGGTTCTGAGGTAGCGGTCGTGGTTCCTCTGACTCTAGCGGGTTGGAATCTAAAATAACAACTTCTTCGTCTCTCCGAGGCGGGTCGGCTAGTGGTTCATTGGCAGGCGCATCTGCATTCTTAACTCTAGAACTACTCAGGCGGCCATTCGTTACTTCGGCGTCTTGTACCCATTCTTGAGGAACGACTTGAGGATCTGTTCTGGTGTTCTCCCTCGTGTTCCATTGCCTCATCTGTTGGAATTGCCTGGCTCTCTGGTACATATTCTGTAACCTGATCTGCTTCTCAATCATCGTCCTCTGTGCTTGTACCAGCATTTGTTCGTTCACCATCTTCTGCACCGCCTCCACCCCGCCGCTTTCAACCGTTTCTAGAATGCCCAGTGCAGCCTTTGCCAACCTCGCGTGAAACCAATAATTCGACCGGTACCACTGGAACCATAGCGCCCTATTGCTTGCTTTAATGCACTCATTTGCAAGCTTATATAAATCAATCGGACGGTTCGCCATCCCATATGGTGTAACAACAGGCGCTCCAGTAACCCCACCCCTTTCCTCACTCAACGATTTCCTCGTATTATCAGGCAGCGGCCGCATTAACTCCTCTCTTACATTCCAACCTCTGCTACCACTCGGCCGCCCACGTTTTCTTTGATCCCAAGTAAATATTGGATCCGAAGTTTGCACGGGTATATGCGGCCCCGCTTGAGACGGCGCATAACCACCAGCCGGCTCCTGCATCGCCGCGATATCTTCGTTAACTTGTACTTGCGTCGCAGCGTTTTGTTCAGCCAATCTACTCAACATACCCCGAAGATTTATTCCAGCTGATTGTCCTCCAAACTTCTTCTCCACAAACTTTGCAAGCTTCGACTTTCTTTGCGGATTCTCGCTAAGTACCTTCTCTGTCACCACGCCTAGCACTAGTGCCATTTCTTTCGCATTGCCCTCTATTTCATTTATCCTCTCTGCCGTAATATAATTCCCCAACGCCACGTTTTTCACCGTCCCAGGCGCAGAACTCCATGCGGCAACTACACCTTTAGGCTCAAATACATAAACAGCACCAGGTTGCGGCGGTTTCCCAGTCCGCTCGTTTATCGCCTTCGCATAACGCGTCACCTCAACCGCTTGATACGACGCCGGCGTCCCACCAACCGTCAGCCCTTCAAGCTTCAAATCAACAACATTAACACCATCTGAATTCTTAGGATCGAGAATGATCAAGTAATCCAACCCGCTGCCGTTATCGTCTTTACATTTGGGATTACGGTAAAATGCAATCGCATTTGTGACGAGGGAGTCTGGAGTGCTGTAGATTGTAGTGGCTTCAAAGGGCATGCTCCAGCGGTTGGAATTGAAAGCGACACACTCGTACCGGGCGGTTATGGGTGCATTCACCTGCTGGGTTTCGGCTGACCGTTGTGTCCAGCCTACCGGAAAGTTGTACAGCCATGATGCAGCAACGATTTGTGAATAGAGGATAATTGTGAAGAGGATGTGGATCATGGTTGAGGATTAGATCTCGTGTACAATGGTGTGGTGGTATACTTACGTTGATCTATATTTCGATCTACTCGTAGCAAGTATACGTTAAAAATCGTCTCGATTCTGCGCATGTCAAAGTCTCCCTAGACGGAAGAGGAGAGCGAAAATGCAACACCGAAGATGCGTTGCAGTAATGGACTAAAGTTCTAAACCTGGCTCGCAAGCGCCTGTAATACAGTCCTGACACCAAAGCTATGTACAATCAGTAAAACTTCCACGGAGACATATATCTATCCTGATGATCCAAGGTGTTTTTCCAATGGTATCACCCTCCAAGAACAACAACAACGACAACGGGAAAAGTAATAAGTCAAATATCAGCGTCGTCTCGGGCGCGGTGTCGGGGACCCTTCCGATTCATAATTTCTCTCAGGCGGTGTAGAGGATTCTTCTGGGGCAACGCTGTTCTCGCGGCTCGGGGCTAGGAGGCCGTGGAAGATGGGGCTACTCCTACCCGGTGTCACAGAGCCTTCCAAATCCGGAGTACTTCTCACGTGCGAGACTTGCGTCTTCTCCTCTAGCCCAGTCAGCCAATCCCACCTTGCCATAATCAACTCATCTCCATGTTTCTCAAGGATTCTTGCCATTTCGTCGTCTGGAGCAGTATTGTTGACGGCTTTATCGTCTTCAACAGTCCATAAGCCCCTCATGGTCGGCCATACGAATCCTAAATACCAGTTAGCACCTAACGTACGCGGTCATAGAACTCCGCCCCGAGATTGGGTTGCTCAAAGTTGGAACTTACCGGCTAGCGTATCGTTTTTCTGCTGGTACTCCGAGAGCTGCTCGAGGACTACGTGCATCACATCCTCATTACAGGATGTGGCGTACATGACCAGTTCTATAGCGCCGCTATCTAGCTTGTACTGCCTGCGCATACGCTCAGTGATTTCGTCGACGAGATTGTTGGCTGTTCTGACTGATAGTTGGCTCATCGGGCTTGGGGATTCCGAAGCTGTTTGTGTCCGACTTCGGTCGCTAATGTCATCTGAATCGTCGGGTATTATAGGGGTGACGGATTGTCGTGCGGCTGGGATAGGAGAGTTATCGTTGAGTATTCCGAGATTCCTGTTGGTAAGGCTATCCATCTCCATCGGATCGGCTTCTTCTTCCCACATATCATCCTCGGGCGTGTCCTGTTCAATGGGTTCCTGTTTAATCTCGACTTCTTCGTCTTTAGTTTCATCCCCTTGCATAGCGAAATTTTCTTCGTCTCCCATTTCTTCCTCTTGGGTATCATCATCATCATATATCTGACCGTATTCTTGGATATCGTTTCCGTCTTCGTCTTCTGTCTCATCCCCTCCATTTTGTACTCGATTTTCGTATCCCGCTTCAAGTTCCTCTTCTTTGATCATAACAAATGGTGCATCAACCACTGTTGCTTCTTCTTCTTGATCTTGCTCGATGGTATCCTGTGTATCAGAACGCCTTTCTACCTCAATTTCCTGCGACCCAGGTGGCGGCGTGATCTCCTGATACCTCTCTTCAGCCTTCCTCTTTCTAGCTGACTTATATGCCAACGGACTCAATGTCTGGCTGTATCCGCGCTCTTGGCGGTTTGCATCAACAGGCGAGGATTGTCCGATGCTACTCGAGATTGCGTCGAGAACAGGAAGTGGGAACAGCTTACGCTCCGGTGTGCTTTCTACGACCATCTCTTGATGATTTGAGGATCCTGTCTTCCTGCGTTTCGCAGTAGATGGCAGAGAAGATGAGGTTCTTGCTGGCTTTTTGACCGAAGCAGCAGGAGCCCTCATGGGTTTTTGGTAGGGTATCTGGTCACTTTCCTCATACGAAGAGAGAAAGGAGGAATATACTGGAGATAAAGGTTTCGGTGGGCTTTGTGGGGGGAGATTGCGGAAAGCGCTATTCGGTATTATCCCAGGAGGGGAGCTGGGAGGAATCTTGCGAGACTTTTGACTAGAGTTGAGATGTTCTTGGATCGATTCTGTAAATCTTTTAAGGGGGTCTAGATTTGGGCTAGATTCCGGTGGGATTGGGTCGTCATCCAAAAGGGTTTTTGGTTTCACAGCTGTTCTTGGACGGGGGGTCGGGGTACCCGGCGAGTTTTGTATGGAGGGCGGTGCTCTGCGCACGGAGACGCTGCTTCCGGATGTGATTCGATTGGTCCTGCTAGTACCAGGTGTATGGAAGGAAGACGGCGAGATTGGGGACGATTGTGGGGGGAGTTGGGTTGGAATTTCTGGGGAATATACTAGGACTTGACCAGACGGTGGGGTTTGAGCTACCCTGCTGGCTGGCTTTCTGGGCGATGATTTCCTCTTGGGGGTTGATTCAGGCGCCCTTCTTGTCGAGGAAATTGATGGCTTTCCGCCCTCGTTACGGATTCCTTTTTTAATTGGAGTTCCAAGTTTCTCAAATCTGGTATCCTGCTTTTGGGGCGATTGTGTTCTCTTGTTAGGTGGGCGACCAGAGTCTTTGCGAGGGCTTTCCTCAAGATCGTGAAGGCTCTTTAGTACGGCCTGCTCTAAATCCTGTGGTCGGACTTTGCCTTTGCCTTTTAGCCTCTTAATAATCGGCTTCATCTTGGTCAAGGCGTATTTAAGAAGCTCTTCTGCGGAATGAGAATGAAACTAGGCGAATAGAACGCGTGTCAGTACCCCCATAGTGCTGGTCATATAGTGTTGAAAAACATACCTCGTTCGCTACGGACTGGCACACTTCCAGCTGTTCCTCTTCGTCGTCTGCCCATACAATATCGTCAAATCGCCCGAATAGACTTCGCTGCTCGCGAATAGAGAACTTAATGGTATCGAGCTCCGGCTCTTCCTGTTCTCCAAGCGTCGCAGTTTCCTCCTGGCTACTTAGTTCTCCTTTTGACTGCACACCATTGGTTTTTTCAAACCTAGGTAGGAATTCGCCAAAGTAGAACTCCTTGAATTCATCAACTGAGCGCTCGGGGAACTAATTATATCGCTATTTGTTAGTTTTGGTCGTCATATTTATACTGATGATACTAACTTTATCTGCGATCTTATTAAAGACGTCGTCTAAATCGTCCTCGGTCTCCGCATTCATCAGGCCCTCTAGATTAGCCGTGACTGCAGCCACATGTTCCGGTCGCATATCTATCGTTCTTTCATCTTCAGAATCCGTTTCATCGTCTACCTGCTCAAGACTAGTGGAGGCGCCATCGCCTGGTCGACGAATATCTGGTTTCCATCCAGGAACCTTTGTTATGTCAAAGTCCTTAGCAGGTTTGGGGCCCTGAGCATACTTTGAGTCTTTGCTCAAGCTTTTGACCCATCGTTCTCTCCATCCTTGCCATCCGTGACGGGTACACTGTAACCATGGTTAGCAGAAGCAAGCTACCTAACGACCAGCAAAACAGCATACCCAGAGAGCCAACTCCTGGTAGGCTTTATTGCCACTCAATTTAGTTTCCTTTTCGATCCACCACATTAAGATGTTGTCATCTTGGACACTGAATGGGACTCGGGTTCTATTGTATTATCAGCACAAGGTGGGTCATTTTAGGAGGGTTGGTATGGAGTCGGTCTTCACCCTGCAGCACGGTAGCCTCCACCTCCCTCGACGGCGGCAACTTGGGCTTTAATCGAGGCAGCGGATTTCTTAACCGGCTTCTTAGAAACTGGCTGGTTTCTTGCACGAAGGGCTGATATGTAGAATCCCTCAGCGTCAACCAATTCCTTGTTCTCGACGCAGGAAACGATCCATTTGTACGATATCCTAATGGTTTTTAGCAGAACATTAGCATCAATGTATATACCATTCGTTCAGCAAAGGATATTTTAGGCAAATTATACATACGCCTTCTCCACATTGCCTTGAGATTTCAAATGATCTGAAATAATCAAATCCGCGTTTCTATCCGTTTTGCATACTTTCCCGCCATTAGACTAGCATCATCAGGACAAAATCCACAGGGTATGCAAGTTAGCGGCGTGGTTGCCAGGGCCAAAGACGTCGTGGCAAACATAGGTTAGGGTTAAACAAGGCCTCACCTCAACAAGCGTTCTGAAATAGTCCTTCGTCGGGCAGAAGCTGGTCAAAAAGAAGGTAAGGCCGGAAAACAGTCTGTGGTCTCGTTCGGGAGGAATATCATCCTCTCCGTCGTCCGCCATGGCTGAATTGATCAATCCCTTGGAGTCGCTGTGGTCCGAAGATGATTCAGGGTAAGAGATGTGGACGCATCGTGAAAATTAGGTCAAGGAAGTTAGGTTAAGACGCGTCGTTGAGTCGCCAGATCCCCTGCGGTCACCCCGCAACACATCCCACTTGGTGGCCCCTAACAGGCAAGCTAAGGAGCCTCCTCCGACCCACCGACAACCAACCTACTCCGCTGTGGCCCCAGTGCAGTGCCGCGAAGCAAACCAGTTCGAACGGAACTTCAACCGAACCGGTGCCGAATAATTGGAAGCGGTGGAAAATAGCGTCAGCTGCAGCCGGGGCTTGGCTACTTCCTTTCTTTTCTGGGCTCAGTCAGCTGCAGGAGCATGGTTGTTTGAATCAGTGGCAGAGATGTCCTCTTCCTAGGATCCGCCCGCATAAGCACCACCACCTACGTCGACGGCTTCATTCTCAACAAATACGGCCGTCGCAGCTACCGAACCACCATGGACTTAGATCCGGCATTTCGCGATGTTCTGCTCGCTATCCTTTCGCTTTCGTTCATAGTCTTCGTCGCCTTGTTCGGCCATGTTCCTGCTCTCAGGTACGCTTACTTTGGGACATTGTTTGGTGGGATTATGCTAACGGACGAGGTGATAGGAAAACACCTATAGGCTGGGGTCACCATTTCATCTGGAAGACGTTACCAAGATGGTTCATAGCAATCGACGTCAAAATCACCGGAGGACTGATGGTGCGCACCGTCAAGGGCTTGTTCAATTATGTGATGTATGAGAAGCATCCACTGATACAGGTATGAATTCAGATACCTAGGCCTTGAATGAAGTTGAAGGTGTATCGCTAACGTCCTATGATGTTGTATAGCTATTTTATGTCGGCCTTGTCTCCGGTGGCCTTTACCTCTTCTACCTGGGCGCATGGGACCGCCTCTGGTCCACCTTTCACAAGATCATGGTTCCCATCATCTCCTCGTTACCTTACATCACTCTCTATCTCGCTTCCTACACCGATCCAGGCTATATTCTTCCCGAAAATCACAGGGGGGCGATGAAGCTCTACCCCTTCGACTATATTAACTTCAAACCGGGCTACCATTGTTCTACCTGTCGCTTTGAGAAACCTGCTAGGTCTAAGCACTGCCCTATCTGTAAGCACTGTATCGCAAAGCAAGACCACCATTGTGTGTATGAAACCCCTCCATCCTCAAAATCAAACCAAAAGCTCAATGCTGATAGTATATTCTCTCATATTTAGATGGATTAACAATTGCGTCGGCCATAAGAACGTCAAATATTTTTTCGCCTTTCTAATGTCTACAAATATTATCCTAATCTACGGATTCTATCTTACATCAATTATGATCCACGAATTGCTGGTGGAAAGCTTGCCTGCCGGAACAGATATCTCAAAACTAAGCTGGGGCGCATACTTCAACCAGTATATGCTGTGTCTGGTTCTTGATGTCTGCCTGGGAGTCGTCTGTTTGCTCTGTCTGATGACGGGATTGATGTCTATTGGATTCACTGGGTATCATTTGTAAGCTTTCTTCGGGCCTTCCCTACCAATACATCAGTCGTACTAACTCTTAGGCCAGCTATCTCCTCTGGGCTGGCACCACAACAAACGAAAGTTTTAAGTGGACGGACTGGAAAGAAGATATCGCTGCCGAGGAAGTCTGGATGGCCCGGGACCCAGTTCGGAATCCGTACACTGGTCGGTGGCCATCCTCCGGCCCACTCCACGCTTACAACTGGCCTGTACAGACGGATAAACTTGTGTATCGAATTGTGAGTCCTGAAGAAATGGAGTATCTGGACAAACATTTGGTGTGGAATCGGGTTGAGAATATACATGAGCTGGAGAATATTTATGATATTGGGTTCTGGAAGACGTTAGAGGGCGTGGTTTGGGATATGAAGTTTTAAAAAAAGCTTAGCTTTATAGTGCAAAGTAAGTATATTTTCTTCGTCCCAAGTTAAGTCATTTAGCGTTGCGCAGATATTTCAGTACACCAAATACTTTCGAAATCGGTTATTCAATTCATACGTGTATTATATTTTCAGATTTTCTATTTACATTCGCATGTGCTTTCTCAATTATGTTCCAGGTGAGGTTATGAGACAAGTTTCATCCATCAGTATACGCTCAATTGCCCCCATTTGAAGGGGTTCCGTTAAGTAACGGAAAGACCTCCAACACCTGTCTCAACCTCCCGCATACTATCCACAAGGTCATACCCTCCAATATATACTTTCTTCAAATTTGGCATTCGATCGTAAAGAATGCTTCTAGGAAGAGACCCACGCTGGCTAACGATGGCTCTAATTTGAGACCTAATGGACCCATCCTCATCCCATTTATCAACCGTGTCTTCCATGGGCTCGAATTCGTACTGGCGATACCCATCATAAACATCATGTTTGCCATCAAAGTTGAGAATAAGTGATTCGAGAGAGGTCGGTAGGGCGTTGATGATATCCGTCTAAATTCTGTTAGTTAGCCGCGACGACACGCTATCTATCATGGGACCAAGCGTAGCAGGCATACATACCATCTTCTTCTCGTCGTAATACCAGTAAAGGAATTCCTTCTCCCCATGCTCACCAGCTGTCTGCGAATCAATAAACGCCGGAATCCCAAACGTCATCTCCAAGACTTTCAAATTCTTCGCTTTCTGTAACTCCTTCAGGATTTTCATCTCTGTATCAGGAGAACCCCCAATGATCGAGAACCTAGCCTTGAATTCTTGGAGGCCCTTAGGGTCCCACTCCCCTAGCCCGTCCATAAACTTCGATGAAGAAGCCAAAATGGCGTCGGTAGTCCAGGTTACCGGCCTATTTGCATGGGGCGGTAGCTGCTGCGTGGGAACCGGGGTCCCAGGATATAGAGCCAACTCCAACTTCTTCAACCCCGTCAGAGTCTTCAACCTATCCCAAGATATCGCACCGTGAGGTATTCCGGCCCGTTCCGTATCCTCACAAAAAGCGGTTTCCCACCTAAGCCTTTCCAATTGCTCTTTATGCTCGTCCAGAAGCTCTTCGGCAACATTCCTCCAAACCACCACAGGCGCAATCCCTTCACCTTCTCTCCACTCAAACTCCCGTAGCTTCTCAAGCCTCGGAATAACAACCTCATCTCTACTCCACTCTTCAACCTCCAACCCAATCCTATCCGAAATCCCCCAAGTCCCTTCCCTCCCCACACATCCCACCACTAAAGCTTCAAGATTCGGCGTACAAGTCCCCAAACTCTTCAACCACTTCCTCAAAATCCACTTCGTCTCCTCCAACCCTTCCCACATCATTAAAACAGGACTAATCTCACAGCCCGTAAAACTCCACGTCAACTTTTTAAGCCCCTTAATAGGCTGCACCAGGGGTACTAAATCCGGATAATGGAGTACCACCTCTCCTAAACATTGTGCTCGAGCACAGTATGCCCAGAACCTGTACAACATGGCCCGTTCGAAAGTCATCGCGAACAATTCGACTTTGTAAAGAAACGGGAAGAGCTTGTTGATATCGTTGCTCCCGATGATCCGCTCCACACTCCTTTTAGTATCAAAAGGATCTTCACCGAGGCAGAGAGTCCTGGTGTAGTCACCAAGGAATGCATTTCGTCTAACCGTTCGGATGAAGGTTACCAGACGATTGTGGTTGATAAATGGGATTTGCAAGTCCCGGTAGATGATAGGGAGCATAAGAGAGTAGAAGCGGCGGGAGACGAGGAGACAGTTGTACCGGGTGCCAGAGGGAGAGGCATGGGACAGGATTTGAGAGAGGACCTCATTGGGGATAGTTGAGAGGGGCATTTTTGCAGTACCCTTCAGAACGAAGGAATGATGATGCTTCCTAATCACAACTTAAGACTGAATGATGATGCTGATGTAGAATGTGGTACAATAGTTTGTTGCGTTGGTGTGGTAAAAACAGCTGTATGACCTCGATGCGTGCAATGCAATGAATACAATTGTAAGAGAAAGCTGCCTGAGAGGTAGGTAGCGATATCTCTGCCGCTCCAAGCTATCAATCGATCGAAACCCTGAAGTTGATACACGACTTTATAGTCGTTTGATACCCCGCTGCTTCAAACTACGAGAAGTTTCTATCTAAGCCGCAGCCGTAAGCTTAGTCGCGTCGCCCAAACAGCAATGGAACCTTCGAAAGGGGGAATCCAAGGCAGATTTGGAAGTAATCGTTGCATTTTGTACGCACCAACACAGGCTTCTTCTTCGATACTCTGCCCTTGAGACTCATACAGCTTTTGATAAATCATGCATAGTCTAATATCAAAACTAAATAGCAGCTAGAAAGTATACTTCAAACCTAGGATGTCGACATGATAACCTCAAAGTGCTAACTCTAGCATACACAACTAACTCCAAATTCAAAACCTAAACGAAACATTTACAGGGTGGGTCTGATTCCGGCATGCAAGGCGACTGGAACCTTCGATCCAAACAAATATCTAGCTGCTACATTTAACGTACCCCACCGTCCAGCCACTATCAAGAGATGCAGCCCGCCCCATTACCGTAATTTTATAGCAGTCTCTCGAGCCACTAGCACTACTCCCACCAGCCCATCTGAACCCCGTACACCCCTCATCGTTGAGACAAGAATCTATACAATTATCCCGGGTCACAGGGCCGATATTCATTTCTCCGCTGTTGGCTAGCTGCACTTGATTACCACACATTATTCCAACCCGCTTCTGGTTACTACTCGTGATTGGGGTGGAACCGGCGCTCCCAGAAAGACAACTTGCATCGGGGTTCGAGGGGGTCTTAGGGTTGGGACAGGTGCCCACGGTTGAGTCATCGCAAACTGAAAACCCAGCGTATGCACCGGTACTAGCGACCCACTGATTCTGCCCAAACGAACTGTATAAGGTGCATAGAGTTCCAGTGGGGTCAAATGTCCAAAACGTGCAAGGGGCCTTTAACGTCCAAGCCCGAGTAAGACCACAATACTCAGCACACTTGGGATACCCGGCACCGCCCTGAATCTGCACCGAAGTTACTTGATTGAGTGCTGCGGTCTGAACGCCAGTGCCGGCTCCGCAAACACGGTAAGTTTCGCCACTATTGAGTGTTCTAGTCTCAAATTGCTGGCCAATCTGGCAGGTCATGTCGCTGTTCACACTTTGAGGATTTGAACAGGCGTCAGGTGCTGGGATCAATTTGTTACAAACGAACCAACCTTGACCGTTTGAGGCGGCACTCCCAGTGAATTTTTGTCCAATTTCACTTGCTCCGTAGCAGAGGCAAGAACCACTCCGAAAGATAAACGATACACAACCCTGCGTATACGCACAACTTTCAGCGCAACTTTCGTATGATGGTACGGTGGTATATGTCCTTATGCTGGCGATCGTTTGTCCATTAGAATCGATCATGTTGTTGTCTTGCCGGAAACAGGCACGATACGTTCTTCCATCGCTGGTGCTCCGAGAGTTGTCCTCCGTGATCATGTAGCCGTAAGCTCTCAGGCAGTGCTCATGTGCAAGAGGTGCAACAAACGATGCAGGATCACATTCGGGGTTCGGATCAGGGGCTGGCATCTCTGGGACGCAGAGCGGGAAGCCGATATTTGACGCGCTGGGTGGCTGGCCGTATCGAACTAGTGTGCCCGGGGCAATCATGGGGGTACATGTGCCCATGCCGCCAGAATTGAAGTTTAGTGACCAGAATAGACACTCCTCTATGCTCTCGCAGTGGGCTTCGCATTCCGCGAAGTCTCTTGTCGTTATAGTTGATGCACCGTCAATGCTCGTCCCCCCAAATCGTGTTTCTGGGCATATCCGGTATTGACCAAAGTTTATAGTCCCATCTGCCCCATCCAAAACCAACACTTCCCCGTTATCTGGACATGGTGTATTAGCTATCCGACTGGGAACGTAACCTGCTGCGCAAACTCCAACTTTGCCACTGTCGCACAAAAACCATCCAGTGATAGAACCTGAAGGAGCGTTCATATTCCGACCCTGGAAATCTGAAAACAGGTAGCACATCAGCGTGGAGGCTACCCATTCAAAATTCGTACACCCGTCACCTTGAAGCGCACAGTAATCCGCGCAATCCGTGATGGTTTGGAGTCTCGTCTGCGCGATGTTTGTACTTTGGTCATACGAGAGTCCCGCGCAGACCCTAAACGCTCTGTCGTTCGCCAAGTATCCGATACCAGTATAAGTACCGGATGCGCATGCCAGGCCCGCATTAGGGCCGCCTACAGTGCAACCGCGGTAAGTAGCGTCATTGCATCTCATCCAACCACTTATATAATCCATATCGAGGCTCTCAGTGATTGCCCCTGAGCCAATCGTACAAATGCCGTTGGTTGTGCTGTATACAAACCCCTCGCAATCTATAATCATTGCGCAGTAGTTTGCACATTGAAGAAGAGTGTACATATTGATCTGGGATATGGTAGTTGCGAATCGAGCGCCCTGATACTTGCATAGTCGGGCTGTCCGGCCGTCATCTAAGGTCGAGTCTTGTGTCGACGCCCAGCTTTCACACTGCCGTGCACCAGTGCTTGCAACTTCAGTACAAGATTCTAGACTTGTGTCCTTGCACCTCAAAATTCCCACAAAAAGACCAGGGCCCGCGTTCGCTTCCGCCAATGCATCCGTAACGGCCTGCGTAGTCGCCAAGACAAAACAGGGACGGTTGTCAATCTCGACGCTCCAGCCAATACAACTACGCTGTTGCTCACAAAGACTACGGCACTGGACCACTTGAACATTCTCGACATCCTCACCAGGGGGCATACAAACTTCGAGCATTTGGCCATCGGAAGAAGTGAAAAACAACGATGCGTAGCTCGACGAACATTGATTAGCATCGTTGCCAGTGGGAGTCCGGCAGACCTCTGTGACCCCGAAGTCGTTGCAAACCATTGCTCCGATGATTATGCTCGTTTGGGTCAGCGGCTTCTTCGAGAGTGTGGTATCGACTTGGGTGTATGGAACACAGTCATCAGTCTGACTATTATATTCAAACATTTTGCATCCTGCTGTCCCTAAACAGCTGTTGATACAGCCTTTAAGTCCATCGCTGGTTAGTGAAGCACCGTCAGTATTATAGCACATTGCTGCAGCATATGGAACGCTGGCGGATTGGGATGTTACAATCGTGCTCGTGATAGCACTGATTGTAACAGCGGCGTTGGAGTCTTGCGTGCGGGGACAGTTCCAGTTATTGTTGGCGCTGATTACGTTCGAGCACGAACGGCTCGGATACGAAGTCGGCCCAGAGGATGAACTCGCAGTATCACTACTGCTACTCTCACTCGCACTGCAACCACTAGGGCTCGAAGGATCTGGTGGATTAGGACTAGGAGAACCACCGCCGCCGCTCGAGCTCTCAGTGCTCGATTCAGCCGCCGTCGTAGTCACATCATTACATTTGAATATCCCAATGTAATAATCGTCGTCTATAACGGCATCTCCCAGCACCCTGGACAGCAAGAAACATTTGTTCGCGGACCTTTGGTACACGAAACCTTGGCACTGAAGGTCACTCCCACATGCCGCCACACAGATCGGGTAGGCGACATTTGTTATATCCCGCAGACTTGTGCCGGTGAGTCTTACTTCGCCTTGACAAAGCAGGAACTCGCGGCCGTTGGCAGTATGGCCGGTGCTATCGTTGTTCCCGCGGCATCTAAGACTGGTGTTATCCGCCACGGGGGTGCTACAAGTCGTGGTTGAAGTTCCTCCATCTGAGCTTCCCGTACCCGTGCCGGTCCCCGTCCCTGTGTTGGTTCCTGTCCCAGTTCCTGTTCTTGTGTTCCGGCTAGAGCCTATCGTCGATGGATTGACATTCGGCCGAATACCACCTAGTAGCATGCGAGTGCAATTTAGGTCCGTAGGTATCAACCCTAAGAGAATGGCTACCGCTTCCCGCGGGCTATCGTCCAGTGCGCAGTCAGTTCCAAAGGCTACTCTGACGCCGTCGACTTCCATCTCTATTTCAAAAGTGTCGTCTTCAATGTTTGTCTGGAGGATGGTAAAGTTCCCAACAGCCCCGGCAGGAGTATTTGCAGCAGCTCTAAGCTGGCCACTCCGTGACTGCCGTTTCCAAAGTTCGCGCTTCCGATTTGATGTTATAAGGCCGTACAGGGACTTGGGGTCAGCATCCAACATCCTAACGGACCCGAAACTGTCAAACTTGTAAAATTGGTTCGGAGGGGTATCAGTGACTACTGCAAAGCCTGCAGAGTTGACGCCAATATATGACACGCCACTATTGACAGTAGCGACGAGGCGGAAGCGATCTGTTACTGGAATGGTAGACGTTGGAGAAGATGTAATTGAGAGCGATGAGGCGGCTCCAGTGCCCGTGTTTCCTGTGATATGTGTTAAATTAATTACGCACCGATTCAATTTGAAGGACCTATGGTCTTCGGAAATATCTTACCTCCAGAACCGGTGGCAGTAGGATTTGATCCCGAACCAGTACCCCCTCCACTACTTGTCCCGGTCGGATTCCCAGAGCCGCCGCCAGTACCCCCGCCAGTACCGGTACCGGTACCGCCACCAGTTCCAGTGCCGCCGCCAGTTCCAGTGCCACCACCGTTCCCAGTACCACCAGTACCGGTACCTCCTCCTCCACCTGTACCACTGCCCCCGTTATCATTAGTCCCTCCTCCACCATTTGTTCCACCACCGTTTGTTCCTCCTCCCCCTCCATTACTCCCATTATCGCCGCTATTCCCTCCTCCTCCCCCTTTTGTGACAGTAGAATCACACGGCCGTGTAATAGACCAATGTCGTGTTGTTACATCCGTAATTGTGGTTGTGATATCGGCCTTATTCCTGCGATACAAGCTAAGGTTCGCCGCTGCAGAATAATGCAAGAACAGGAGAAAAAGTACCCATATCCTCGCTCGACAGAGGCCCATGGCTCACTGTGATTCTAGAGAATCCTTGGATCCTCTATACGGTAGATATTTTGTTAGAAATCGGTGTAAAATTGCATCCCAGACAAGCTATAGAAACAGTTGAATGCATGTTTCGGTGGGCATAGGGAGTTATGGAAGAAATCTGGCAACAACATGTACGACTTACTTCGGAATGCATTATAATTATTTTCCAAAAAAAAATAGGTACAGTAGCATCGGATCCCGAGGGTTGCATAATACCAGATTTAGAATAATTTGTTTGTTCTTTGAATACCCTAAAGCTACCTTGCCCGTCTGTTGATGTTCGAAGACTTTGCAAGGGATGTGGTTTGAGAACGTTTCCCATGTGGCTATATGGAGTCAACTCGGACTATCCACGCCCTTGGGACTAAGATAGCCACATGTTTGTAAAATTAGACTGGATGGTGAGCATAAGCGCTCGACTTGACGAAGATCTTGGACCGGGCTGAATGAATTGTTGTAAATTTTGTGTTGAGGTTCTGACACCCATTCGGAGTTCGTACCGCCGCCGTAGCTCTAGCGTCCAAGTCGAGAAAATCATTGTCAGGAGAGCAGCGCTACTCGTCGAGTCAAATGCACTCGACAGAAATCCGGGTACCAATCCAATCCACAGAAGATTCAGGTAGAATGGGTGGGAACTTTGGGTTGAAACAATAAATTAAATTACGAACTTAGAATTACTCCCGACTTCAAACAGTATTTGCATTTGTCAGACTCCACGCTAAAACCATCACCATCTATCGTCAATTACAGGGGAAAACTGAAAGAAAAAGTATACAAAACGACAGTCGCCACCAAAAACCCTAAACCTTAGCGTTGCGCCCCGTCATCCATTACTCCTTCTCCAACTTCAGGCTGACACTATTAACACAATGTCTCTCATCCGTTGGGGTATCGTAGCCTTCCCCCTTAAAGACATGCCCCAAATGTCCGCCGCAGTTAGAGCACACAATCTCAGTCCTGGTCATCCCAAAGCTCTTGTCTTCGTTCCTCTTGATAGCTCCAGGGATACCCTCGTAGAATGCAGGCCATCCGCAGCCGCTCTTGAACTTTGTAGTTGACTTGTAGAGTGGGAAGTCGCAGGCAGCGCAGTTGTAAGTGCCCGAGTCAAAAGCCTTGTCGTATTCACCAGAACCGGGTGCTTCGGTGCCCTTTTGACGGAGAATTCGGAATTGCTCTACATTTACCATCGAAAATCAGCATCAAGTACGTAAATACTGTTGGCATTGCGTGCGGGGGTGTTGGAACAGTGGTGCATGGGGCATGATGTCATTAACGTGTAGCACAAGACTCCAAGAACCTACCTCGCGACAGAACGGCCCTCCATTCTTGATCCGTCTTCTGAACGGAAAAACTTTCACTGTCTCCAGCCATATCTCTAGAATCTATTCCGGTTTTTGTCGACGTTGAAAAGAAATGTCCGATAAATGGCAGCGAAGAAAGAGTGATCGCGTGCAGTGGAGACCGAATCTTGGCGAATTTAAAAGTGGTGGGATGGCGGGGTTGTATATAGAGCGCTGAAGAGGACGGGCGGGGTAACTGCTGGTCTGACTTTGGTAGAGTATACGATGATAGTGATCGATTCTGGATGTTTAAAGACGACCGAATGGCAATAGCCAGGAGATTTATAGACCCGATCCCAACAATGGATGCGGGTGTTCTAGCCCCGACGGCGAAGCGGTGGCTGCGGCTATTTCGAATATTTGAAATTCTCATGATGCAAACTAGACTGGATATTACTGCGCCAACGGAGAAGAGAAGCCGGTAGAATTGACGCTTATTAAGGCGGATGAATTCTGCGATCCGAAGTATCGGGGTTAAAGCATTAAAGCATCTTGTAACAGCCCTCGAATTCAAATCAGCTGAATGCAGCAAATTAGCATGATCAATCTTACATTTAGCGGTCCTCAGAAACGTAATGCCTGTATTTTGCAGGCACAGTCGCTTTCAACACAAATCCACGACCCAGTCGGGTCAGCCCCGGAATTCAACCCGAAAGAAAAATTATTATTATTATAGATCCAGGCGTGGCTACATAACGAACTGATAGGACTGGTTTGCGAACTGAGGTAGTTTTCCGGGCCTGGCAGATGTAATCCCGCTGCCACATGTCTATACGTAAATCTTCGCCGTTAGAGGCTTGGGCTACCATATATAGATCGTAGCTAGACATATAAGAATATCGCAACGAAAAGGGCTGCTCACCCATCTACTTCTACAGCTCATTCGGTAAGATCGCGGTAATATCTGATAACATCGAAGAGACTAAACAATATACGAACTACGACAAAAATGAGGTACTTGTTCGCTGTACTTTTTACAGCCATAACTCTAGCTGTGGGGCTGCCGGTCGGCCAACCGACGGCAAGCATAGCCCCAGTTGACGAAACGGCGAAAAGCGCTACCGTAGCTGTTTCCGCTGAAAAGCCCATAGACGGAAGTAAGTGAGATAAGGCTCGAAATAAACCATCCGATAGGGATTGAGCTAATTGAACCCTACCCCGAATCACAGAACCTGGCCCGTCTCCCAAGAAGCGCTGCTCATGCCCCGGACCACTCTGCGCCGACTGGCCATGGGTTTGCATCGACGAAGGGGTGGTCGGCCCCCCAATAGACAAAGATGAACCAGTTGAAACCCCGAACTCATAGGGTTATTGACTAAGCATCTTATTCCAAATTTTTTTGCGTGAGCGGGTGGAGTTTGATATTAATAATCGATGGACATGGGGTATTTGTCAGTGCAGGCGCATGTAACGCGTAGACGGAGGTTGCGTCCCAAACAGCGAAGCTTTTTTAGCTCTGGCTCGTCAGGGGCTTGGCATATGCATCATGCAGGCATCGGATTACGAGATCGGATGAATTCTGAGTCTCAGTATACATATGTATCACAGCTTGGCAACGTCTTCTTTGAACAATGATGACGCTGACAAAAGGGTGATTAAATTTACTATTTACAAGATCTTAAGAGAAAATAACTTTACATTTTTATCATTAAGATTTCCTCTGGTTAGCAATCTACAGTTACCAACATTGCATAGAGGCAAGAGTTTGTAGTAACGAAAACAACAATGCAATGCAATGGGAAGCTCGACATACATAGCAGGAGTCCAGAGTCCAGTGCCACCAATCGGAGTTATACCAATCGTAATACGTACCACAAAACTTTGATACACTCTCGAGATCTCTCAGCTTCTTGGCGTGTAAGTGCATAATGGATTCTTTAACCAACCAAATGATTGGTAGAATCCCAGGAATGTTTGATGAAAACTAGGTGTGCCCTCCACCGAACCAAAGAATGCTAGCGCCATAGCATGCTAAGACCCATATAATTGATCAAGGCCGCGGTTGCGCACAAGAATGCATCGGATTAAAACCTCCCTTCTGCAACATGAGAGGAATACCTTGGATTCTATGAACCAATGGATTGGAAGACTACGGAAAATATATTTAAATGAATTCGTAAAACCTGACTCTGAGAATTGCGATTCGGGCTATTCGTTGATATATACTAGCCAAAGTACTAGTTGATTAATTCATCAACTAGGCTCGAGCGTAGTGCCAACGGTTATACTTACGACATTAGAATCTCCTTCTTTATATATACAGCCATATCACAACCAACATATCAACCACCAGCATGAAGTTCTTGCTGTCGTCATTTCTCTTTGCGGTATCGGCAACCGCGTTCCCTCTCGCAGGCCTCGAGTCAGTTAGTAAAATACGTAAGTAAATAGGTTTTGATTTTTTGATGTCCATGTAGTCCTACTTTAAGGCTTTCTACTACCATCGCCATAGCCATCGACAAATCTGACATTAAATTCGCATTGAAATAGCAAACCCCGACCCCAAACCTAACATCCAAGTCGCCCAACTCGGCGGTAAGTATTCACCCACATGAATTGAAGTGTAGAATTTATCCTTCGAGGTCCTTTTCAATTAGCTAATTCCAAAAATCGTAGAGCCCTGCAACCTAGCCCAGAAGATCACATGTGCTCCCGGACTTTCCTGTCTCCCACCCGCTGGCAAACCCGATAGCCAACGAGTATGCGTCTCTGAACGAAAGGGTGTACTCTCGGATCTCATCGACTTCGTGTTGATTGCGGTTGATCCTCCGCTTCAAATAATAGGATGGTGATATTGAGGAGACTTACTGGTCTGCCTCAATTCTAAACCCGTGCACGCGTGGTCTGATTTACCAAATTGTTATCAGATCCATTTACTATCATATCCTCTTGTACCATAGTTATACCCCGCAACGTTGATAATTGTATTGCCCAAATTTCTGAGGAATAAACGGGCCTTGCTCGCGGCCTAGATTGGGTAATCTAACAGGGTTACACAGCCAGGTCGTTCTAGAATTCTGTAGATATTGTAGTATCATTACCTCTACCTCTTTATTCCGTAAATCGTGTGTATCTTTCTAATCACCCCGCATTTCCTCTATTCCTCCTCTTCGTGCTCATCCTCCCGATTCAATGTAGTATGCAATTTATGATGACCAAGAAAGGTTCCAGAAATCCATCCAATCAACGCTAACCCCAACGCCACCCAAAACACCGATCTTAAAGCCGCCATCTCTGAATTCAAAACATCGCCTCTCCACTTCAGCGGTATGTTCCACACCTCTCCAAAATTCTCTCTAACTCTTCTAATAATATCTTCGGCTTCGTTTCCCTTACCACCAAGTCTCCTCTCCAATTCGCCCTTCAGTACATTCTGAAACGCTGCGGAAGCGACGGTGACTCCGATCGTACTGCCGGTTGCTCTAAATGCGTAACTTGCGGAGGTTATAACTGCTTGGAATTCATGATCTACACTTGAGATCAGTGCTATCAGCGTTACCGTTAACATACCGCCGTAGCCGTACCCAACGAAGAAGAACACCAGGTATTGCGGAATATCCGCGGTATTCAGCGTAAAGGTCGTAATGACTGCTATAGCAGTAACGAAAGCGGTGTTAATGCCTATTCCTAGACCATAGTACTTTCCGGTATGTCGCATGATATAACCACTCGACAAAGAACCCACGGAGAGACCAATGGCGTTTGGAAGAAGGCGGAGACCAGATTGTGTAGCCGAATGGCCTTGTAACTGGAAATACAGCGGGCCATAAAACAGGAGCGCATAGATTGCCATGACGAAGAACCAGTTTGTAAGGCAGGCGGACCAGGTTGTGCGTAACTTGAAAAGGCGAACTGGAATTATCGGTTCTTTGGCTCTAGATTCTGTGAATACGAAGAGGATGAGGATGGCGAGTGAGAGTGGGATTGTGGTTAGTACGAGCGGATGGGTCCATGGCAGTATGCTTCCGCCTGTGTTTAATCCCACTAATAGTAGGATCAGCGAGGAGACTAGGGTGATAGCTCCGAGGAAATCGACTCGCCTTAGGGCGCCTTCCGATGTGTTTTTGATGGGGATGTCGACGAGGAGGGCAACCGCTATTGCAGAGATTATGATGATAGGGATCTGGAAGAGGAAAGCCCATCTCCAGCCCAGCGATGAGTCGTTGAATAGACCGCCGACGTATCCACCTAGACCGGCACCGGTTCCAAAGATAAGATTTCCAAGGCCCTGATACAAGCCTCGACGGCGAAGGGGCACCAGGTCAGAAGCAACGAAAGTTGCACTATTAACAATGTCAGCAATGACGCTCCTTCAACCTCAAGCATGTGTTAAGCAATACTGACATCGCATTCAAACATCCTCCACCAGCACCAGCAATCAATCTCCCAGCAATTAATACACTTTCATCCCGCGCAAGCCCACACATCAACGTTCCGGTTCCAAACGCGACATTGGCGGCAATCAACCCGGCACGTCGACCAAATATGTCGGTTAACCGACCCGACAACGGCTGGAATGCCGAGTTGGTGATTAGATACCCGCTAGCAACCCATGATATTGTGGAGAAAGACGAAAAGGAGTTGGATATCGGACCCAGGAGGGTGGCAATAATAGTCGAATCAAGCGAGGCTAGGAAAACGCCGACCTAGATGATGTTCACTCAGCAATTAGTTACAATTCGATAACAAGTAATAGGAATGTGAGTTCGATTCGGCATACCCATGTAGCGCCCAGGATTGACCACAACCTCGCTCGCGAGACTTCGCCGGCGAGAGGTACGTCAGCGGATGGCTGGATCAAAGGAGATGATTCGGAGGCTGTGCCATTGGAGTGCGAATGACGGTCAACAGAGGAGTCGCCGGCCATCTTGAGCAATGATTTGAGTGTATCAATGCATTTGCACGGCAGGCAAGGAGAACTCTCTCTCTCTTGAGAGGCTGCCAAGGCTGGCGTAATACGTGCTTTCCGATCGGATCTTTGGCTGGCGGCTGAGGAATGTGCAACGCAAAAAATACAACAAAGTTTCCCATCTTCCTCGACGCCGCGTCGCGACTCCATCTTGAATGTGTCGTATACTACGAGACTAATCTTGAAGTGTTAGGGGAATAGCTAGATACCGGTTTGGATTGTCTATTACACTTCGGCTCTCCGATGCCTACAGCATATTAAGACATAAATCTATCAGATTTCTTAGTTTGAAATCCGTCGAGCTAGAGGTTAACTTGGGATCCTGCAATTCTCACGAGGGAGGCACAGCAGCTCCCGAAACCCGAGCGGCCGATATTGCCATGAACAAAATACCGTTAAACCAACCAGAGTAAACCGCCCAGCTCGCCCAGCTCGAGCACATCAACCAAGTTGGCTACGATCTTCAGGGCTTTTAACGCCAAGCAACCTCATTTCCTGCGACTCCAACGAAACAACACTTTCCCTCCCGCAAATATCTCCAGGCAGTCAATTCCCAAAGCTTGGCCCACGAAAAATGCTCTCCAAAACTATCGCATTGCAAAACTCTCTTCTTCATCCCGTTTATAACGTTTAACTCTAGGCGTAATGAAAATGCTTGTTGACCTCGCCGAATGCAAAGTGTTAAATTAATGTTAGCATGCTTCTGAGATGCTATGCAGGGAGTATATATAATAACCTCCTATCTGCCCCCCTCGAGGGGTGCTATCAGCTGTCACGATTGAGCTTTGCATATTTTCCACACACACGTCCATTTCTGCAGCTTCTTGTCTTTATGTTAAGCTTTTCCAAGACCTCTTGATTCTTATGTCTAGATAGACTAGTGTTTTCTTTGTTACACGTATCTCATACATTATTTTTATCCACCATGCGAACAATTTTCGCAATTGCCGCATACGGCCTCTTTATATCCGAGATATTAGCATGTCCAGACCACCTACATCACGAGGAAGACCGTCTACGAAAGCGCGCGGAGCCGGGTGGGAATGTCACATGGGCGTACGAGGCTAGTTATGATTGGGGCCGGTTGTCAGATAGTAATTCTTCCCCCCGTTGTCATAATAACATGGACACCACGATACTAATATAGGAAACTGCAAAGGCTTCGAACTCTGCCAAATCGGCACCCAGCAATCTCCAATTCCATTATCCTTGACACAAGGCCTCTCTCTCAATCACCGTCCCTACTTCCACTACTCCGACACCTACCAAGCCTCCTTGCACAACTGGGGCTACGGCCCGGCTGTAACCCTCTCCCACCCCAAGGATGACTTCTCCCAGCTCCCTCATTTCGTCTTCGAAGAAGAAACTGGCACGAACGAAACAGTCTACCTAACCGGCTGGCACATCCACGCACCCGCGGATCACTCCGTAGCCGGCGACCGGAGCAAAGCAGAACTACACTTCGTCCACGTCACCGCAACTGGGAAACCTCACGCTGTGATCGCATTTCGTATCGACCCCGGCAACACCATCTCCCCGTTCTTCTCGCATTTACCCCCATTGATCAGGTTCAAGGATACGGAAACCCGTGTGCCGATGGATAACTTTAATCCCGTACTTGCATTGGCAGAAGTTAACTTCTTAAACGAGTTTTGGACGTATAAGGGTAGCTTGACGAGTCCGCCGTGTTCGGAGGGGATCAGGTGGTTTGTGGCACGGAATGTACTGTTTGTTGGGGTGAAGCAGATGCAGGAGATATTGTTCAACAGTATCTATTCGGCGAGGCAGGAGCAGGAGGTTTGGTTGCATCAAATTAATGTGTGAGCGAGGTCGAGGAAGACGTAGTCGGTTGGGAGGGGGGCGTCGGGTGTACGTGTAAATGAGGTCTTGGGAGTCCGTGGCTGCAGGTATATGTACATATTTGGATTTGAGAGTGCTTGGCTATAGATATATTATCCTTTATGAATTGAAAGTTGATCCTTTGAACTGAGCTTACCTTGGGTGTGTACGTAGGTACTGGCGGATCATGTGGGCATTGGGTAGTGAACAAATCATAGATGTTTCATTGCGAATTGTGCTCTTGGACCGTTTCATGAATTCATCGTCGCAATAACCGGCATGCATTGACTATGTGCTACTCTGATACTAATTCCTGAGCTCATATAGTAAGAACTTAAGTCCGAGCGAGGTCAACAGGATATCTCATAATTCAGGCTGTCGTATCGGTTTTCAACCCGAATATCTTGCCACCATCGATCGAGACAGGCAGAGGAAACGAGAAATTTGTCATTTAAACCCTACGCCGGTTTAGCTTCGGGCCCAGCGCAACTGTAGATCCATGAAGAAAGCCACAATCTTGCTAGTTACAGTGGCTTTGGGGGATGCCCATGTCAACATTTACCACGCGCACGAGGTTTTTTAGGTTGATGTTCAAGCATGCCAGCAGTTCGGAATTCGACACGATCTTTCGCGGTACGGTGCAAGAGGCTTTTAGAATGCATCCAGCGAACAGATCTATAGATAGACCAGGCAGCAGGGTAGATCTTCCAGATTTATACCAGAGGAGCTCAAGCCTCGATTCTCAATTCACATCTACAGCAATGCAATCCTCCCGAACGCCTGCATGATCTCGCAATCCTTGCTACGGCCACAAGCTTACGTACTCTCTCCAAAATTCACAATCCCCATCTTAAAGTCCCCCAACTGATCAAATCGATAAATCCGTAAATTCTTTTACATAATAAATTTAAGGTTAAATCCAGCCTTGGCTCGGCTCGGCGGCAGTGCATGCATGAAGCTTTTCTCCGAATCACCAGCGACAAAACGTCTTCTCTAAGCCCTAGATTAATATTAAGATTCCCTGAACCACTGGGTTAAGCTTAACCTGCGAGGCGCCTGATACCCTGTGTCACTCCACTGAGCATGACCAGCGGGGATATAGTATAATAATGCGTACGTTACGTAGGCCCACCGTAATCGCCAGTCAGCAAGACACCTTCCTTCGGGCCCTCAAAGCGACGGTTAAGCGAAAAGGCTTACGAAAGCATCTCCACAAGGCTAACTACACAGCACAGTGTACATGTGCACACAGTGAAGTCGAAATCTACAACACGGCTGTCTCCGCGGAAGCCTATAGCCTGGCGTGCTGGCCTAAACCCCCTGCGCCCCTGCTTTGTGTGGGTAACACAGACCCTTGTTTCCAACCCCCAAAATCGGTAGCCGAAGCGAGTGTAACAGTTGGCAACACAAAATTCGAAGGTTTCAAGATTTTTCTGAGGGAAGTTGAAGGGGTTCGCGACTCTACGCCGGACTAACGCAGGGGGGCAAGTCTGCGGGTATTCGGGGGAAGGTACGCAGAGTTTATGGCTTGTCGTCGAATGTTTTCTCATGAAAATCCGGGCGCTCTTCGTCGCTCTTTTCTTTTTGGTGTACGACGTCCCACGACCCAACTCCGAGGAGCGGTCAGAAGGTAGTTCAGATTGTGTTCCCACCAGTTTCAGGGAAGGAAAAAACACTATGCATACCGAGCTCATGGATCGGAAATCGAAATTCAGCATTATCGATGAGCGATCGAGGGGGTTTCAAGTAAAAGTTTCTACTAAGGATCGAATATTCTTTAGAAACCGATATGTCTTTAAGCCTTGACCGTTCACATATTCACTTCCCATCATGCGTGTTTTGTGATGCTCATTCATTGCTTTTGGGGCTCTGAGCCTCTGCAGGGCCCGACGCGCCATGCGATTAAATTATCGACCCAGGGTTTTTGGAGATTTCGACTTGAGCCCCGATTTTCATGATTCAACAGTCTGAAGAGTGATTACGTACCTCTTATCCCGATTGGTTGAATGACCGGTTATTCTATGTCTCTAGCCTTTCGGGTCGATTGTTTTAGCTAGTCTCGGGCCCTTTTAGTTAAGTCGATAATATTATTAGATCTATAGAGTCGGTCTATAGTCTTGTGATAATATATATATCGATCTTCAAGTCTCCATTCTAAACTCAAGTCCTTCCAATCTATCAAGCTTTCTCTTAACTATCATAAGAGGTCCGTCCGAACTAATATATATATTTTTTTTCTCTTTACTTAATATCATTAATACACAACTGCTCTCTAGTGCTGGCACAGAGGCGGTTCTATATCCTATCCGACTTTTTATACACATCTCCTCCAAAGTATCATGAATTCACACCGTCTCCCACTCAGAGATCACACAATGGCACCAAGTAGGCACTACAATGCCGGCGGTAGCGCTTTCGAGGTCCACTCTCCTCAATCCACAAGCTCAATAACCAAAGCCCCTCCTCCCTCTCCACCAACCGACAATCCAAACCTCTTTGTCCGCATAGCCCGACACATCTACCACCCGATCGGCTTCCGCAAGGGCTACAATTTCACCTTCTGTAAGTCTCTTCCTCTCTCCTCTATATCCTTAATTCTCTTCATGAAGCCCACTAACAATAAAACCACAGGGTTCATCTGCTGCGGCGCCATGGCAGGTTTCTGCGCCGCCCGCGCACAGTACCTCAACATCGAAGGCGTCTTCTTCGAATCCACCCTCCTCTCCGAAAAATACTGGTACTCAACCGTCTCCCTCTACCGTCTCGGCATCACCATCCACCTCGCCTGCGTCATCCCCGCCGGAATGCTAGTATTCTTCCAATTCATCCCCATAATCCGTTATAAAGCCTTATTCCTCCACCGTCTTAACGGGTACATCATCATCCTCCTAATTCTCACCGGTAACGCTGGTGCACTTATCATCGCCCGCCACGCGTTCGGCGGAGGAGTCGAGATCCAAGCTGCAGTTTATGCATTGGCGGTTTTGACGACGACGAGTTTGTTCCTTGGGTATTATAACATTAAGAAGTTACAGATTGAGCAGCATAGGAAGTGGATGATTAGGGCTTGGTCGTACTTGGGAGTCATCATTACCATGCGATTTGTGATGCTTATCGCTGCTACGATTATTAACCAGATGGGGTCGTACTGGATGGGTGTTTCGTGTAAAGAGTTGGAGTTTGGGTTTATTAATGGGAATAACACTTTTGCGGCGGAGATGGCGTTTAGGGATCGATATCCGGCTTGTATTGATTTGAGCGGGACGTTGTTGCCTGATCGTTATATTGCGATTCAGGGTTTGGAAAATGGAAGGGTGGAGGAGGTCAGTGTGGGGTATAAGTTGAGTTTCGGGATGGCGGCTTGGGTGAGCCTTGTTTTACATGCGGTGCTCGCAGAGGTTTATTTGGCGTTGACGAGTAGGGAGACGGAGAGGCTGAGGATGGTCAGTTATGAAAAGCAGAAGGCGAGGGGGTGGGCGAATCCAGGCAGGGAGGGCTTGACCGCGGATAAAGTGGACGGTGTCCCTTGGGTCCCAAGGCAGACGGAATAAATTCAAGGATTCGACTGAGTAATGAGTAGAACGCTGGTACATGCTTAGTATTACGAGTAGTGTAATAGTCACGAGTTATAATAATAATTAGAGTAGTTATGTCTTGATCATTAAGAGTATCTGTCATAATAGTGCACATGAATTATCATACTTTTGCCTCGATCTCCATAGATATTGTACTCTATACACCCAACCAGATGGTTTTTACATAATAACCTCGTTGACGACGTCCTAGAGAAAGAGTGTTAGTCAATTTTCCTATACCTTAGAGCACTAGTAAACACCAAACATACCTTCTTCAATTCTTTGTATGGCAAGCAAACGCAGTTCTGCACCCTAATTTCATCGTGGACGACGCAGTCCTTCGCTAGAATTGTGACAGACTGAACCTTGACACCGTTCTTAAGGACAGTTGTCGAGTGCTGGTTAACCGATATCGGTGTGCCTTCGACTCTCGCCCACGCGCCGATTCTCGCGTTCCATCCAACGATGCTGTACAGAACACAAGCATCGTGCTTGATCTCAGCGTCTTCAAGAACAATTGAGTCCTTGACACGAGCGCCGGGGCCAACGTGGGCGCGGGGGCCAATTGAGACGTTTGGTCCGAGCTTGGCGGTTGGGTCGACAGTGGCGGTTGGGTGAATGTAAACTGGTGGAATGATAGTTGGGCTTGGTGCCGCAAGGTCTTGGGCGCCTGATTGGTAAGCCTTTTGCAGGTACAGCGCGTTAGCAGGAACAGCCGATCCTGCGGTTTTGATTTGTCGCCAGAAGTCGCGAGTTTCGTAGACATAGAAGTTCTTCTCCTCGGCAAGAGGTCCGAGGATATCTTGTTCAAGACGGAGGACGTTGTCAGAACTGTCTTCCTCGCTAGGGTCGTAGAGAGGGTCTGAGGCTCGTTTGTCGGCCTTGATTTCCATCGCTTTCCTGATCTTGAAGATGATGGAGCTTCCAAAGAGGTAGACACCACAGTTTATCAGGTTGCTGATGTGAGATTCTGGCTTCTCGACGTAGTGGAGAACTCGCTTGGTGGTTGGGTCAGAGACGATACAACCGAAGTTGGACGCTGCCTCGTTCGAGACCCTGGTGCCTAGAATAACGGCCTCGGCCTCGCGATCGTCGGCAATTTGGAGCATCTCCTTCAACGGGAAGGAGCAGCAGACGTCGGCATTCAAGACGAAGAAGCGTTTAGGCGAGCCCTTGAGGATAACATCACGGAAGTGGTAGAGACCGCCGGCGGTTCCTAGAGGTTCGTACTCGCGAAGGTATTTGATGGTGAACTGGGGGAATTCTTTGGACGAATCCCTGATGAAGTCACGGAAGACAGATTCATCGTAGTAGCCGATTAAGAAGACCTCCTTAACGTCGATTTTGGTGAGAGCGGTCAAGCAATGCCAGATAATGGGGTGGCCGGCGACATCGAAGAGGGGCTACAGCGAAGATTACAAGGATTAGCTGAGTTCTCCGAACGAAGGGGAGAGAGAATGTACTTTTGGCTGGTCGAGCGAAAGAGGCCTGAATCTAGTTCCTCGCTGGGAACCTCCAACCTGTGACGGCGCTGTTAGCTTGGTGGCTTCGAGGAGGACCCTGACAGCGAATGAACCCATACCAAAATAAGAGCTTTCGTCGACATGGTTGTTTGTTTGTTAAGCTATAGCAGCTCCCAATTGACGTGAATAGACAGAACTTCGATCGGGGTAGGGTGTGGATGGTAAGGGGTAGTCGTGATACCGGAATGGAGAAGTTGATGAGCTGGCGGGTAGGATGGTTTGCAGCTCCTGAAATGGTGTTTCGAGAGAACGTCGAGTCCACGCCGCTGAAGCTGGCTAGCTTTCCCCACGTGGTGTTGTACCGCTCTTCGGCCGACACAAGTATCTCTCAATATTAAATTGTATGAAGAGATACTTCTTGGCGTGTACCTAAGAATACAACAATTCCCAACACGTTACCGCGGAGAGGCTAATATTAGATCGGATCACTTCGTTATAAACACGGCATGTACCGACGGATAGACAATTAACGACAGATTCGCGACTGCCAGGTGGCTTGCATCGGGAGTGGCTCTGGCTTGGAAGCAGCTATATTATCATAGAGTTAGAAGGGTCGGGGGTGATGGTGGAGTAATCCAGCTTAGCTACCCGATATATATTTTTACATCTACCATGCTATACCACGAAGTTTCGAAGAATACCTGGATGAGGGCACCTATCCAGGAGCTAAGTTATAATTCTTAATCGCCTATTAATCCCAATACAGGGATTTCCGAAGGAGTGTATATAGGGTATAGGTTACAAGTAAGTGTATCTATATTTATTATCCTCCATCTGATTCAATTAACAGTGTAATCACAAATATATTAGCTTTAGCGCTAGGGATGTATCGACATCCCGATAACTGATAAAAAAATGTCGAAACTACTCCGACCATAACCTCGCTCGCCGCTCGAGTCTAATCTTCTTCTCCGCGCCATTTATCCTCACTATCTCTCGAGACATCTCAGGCAACGACATATTTCGAGATAGAGACCAGCTTAGCACCGTTTGGTTAACCCTCGCGACGGGGCTCCCAATGCTAATGGTTCTGTTTGTCTGAATGCCCGGCCTGACTTCCGGTATGGTACCTGTTACTGATCAGTCTGTGGCATCTTGAAGTGTAGTGATCCATACTCAAAATTAATATCAAGGGCTATAGCTTACCGTTTCGGTGTATTTTCGGTTGATTCTCCATGGTTGGCTTCCAACAAGGCAGCCATGCCTTCAAAGCATTGGTGAATAATGTCGTCGCCTCGTTAGCCCAAGCGCCTCCGGACATATCCTGGGTATGTAGGCCATCTGGGATAACGAATCCAAAGATGTGTTTCCGAGATGCTTTAGCGTCACATGCAGGAATATTTGGGCTGGCGATATACCCCGGCACGTCCGTTCCATTGGCTAAATACCTCGTCTCTAAAAAGCCCAATGCACTCCAAGGATCTCTTTCGCCGGCAGTATAGAAGGTTCGCGATTGAGGATCGCTCCAACCACCGAACAATTTATTCGTCTCGTTCGTTCGGGGCAGTTTATGCATAGGAAGAAGCTGTTGAGCCTTCCCTTCGGGAAATTGCATGCGGCATTTGCTCCTCCAATGCTCCGTGTCGCTGAAGTTCGAGGCTATTTGGTTGGGCCCCGGGTTTCCGACTAAAAAGTAACCCCATTCAGAGCAATACTGCCATATCCAAGCCCGACTTTCGTTGTCGGTCATTGGTTCTGCTAGCCGGCATCTCTGAGGGTCGGTAGCACCGTATCCACCACATTTGTAGCCGCCACTTCTCACGCCCACAAAATAGCCAGGCCATTTTGCCCACTGCTCCGCAATCCAGTTACCGCTTCTTCGTAGAGTCAAATTGTTTGCCTTTTCCCAGCCCTCAATCGGAGACTGCAAATCGCCATCTCTATTCATATGGTCGCAGAAGTTTTTGAGTGTATATTCTGAGTCATCCAATTGGGATGCACGTATCCCACTATATTGAAAATCGAAAAACTGCCATTGGAGTGTATCCGCAAACCAGCCATTGGAGTTAGCTTCGCCTCCAGGACCAAGGAACAGCTGCTTGATTAGAATCTCTTCCCTCCATCCTTTCCCTAGCTCTCGATCGATGTAATTTATGGCGGATTGCGCGTTCCTAATACAAGCCGGTTCTGTCCTCTCAATTGCTCTGGCTATAACTTCGAAGTATCCCGGCATATCCGTTCGTGCTTCGACGGGGGCAGAAGAGGAGTATGCTGCAAAGAATGTATCCGGATATTTTCGCCTCAGAAAACTCGCTCTAAATTCATTCAGATATTCGTGTAAGTATGGTATCCGACTTCCGACATTTTTAGAAGGCGAAACTCACAAGTTCCCACCGTAGGAAGTGCCAATTACTATCCACGGAGCACCCTTTGGTGTCTTGTCAATATTCGCCGGGGCTCTCGGGCTCGTATAATTAAACCTATCGGCGAAGTACTTCATATCATCTAAGGCTTGATCCGTCGTCAGGTACTCAAACCCCTCCGACGCGATCCGTTTGCTACCCGGAACCAGTGCCCAACTCGGGATCGAAAGCCCATAGTACCTGTGCTGTAAAACTATTCCCAATCCCTCGAACTCTCTCTGATATTTTAAAATCTGGCTATTGTTGAGCCATACTCCGGCATAATCTGTCAAGTCCATCTCTCCGCTGTTGTAGAGAAAAATCGGTCCGCCGGGTTTGTAGTATTTATCATAGACCCAGTAGGTCTGGTTGAACGTTATATTGGACTTTCCAGTGTGATCAAGAGGAGTCTGGAGTAGATACAGTGTTAGATTCTCGCTGCTTCCTGAATATTTCTTCCTTTTTCTTCTTTCTTGAAAAGGAAATATTGGTGGTTATTTAAAGGGGTTCGAAATGTTAAACTTACCTCCATCGTATGCATCGTCGGCAAGACCAGTTGATTCTCAAAATCTTCGGGGATGGCCACTTTTCCATCTTTGCCTTTGGCGAATTTGACGGAAACATGACCGGTGAGGTGGATTGTGTTCTTTTTGATGTTGTCCAATAATACTTTATTGATGTTGTTTCTCGAGGGCAGCCTTTGTCCTTCTGCTATCTGTGATATGGAAAGAATACATAACAGTGCGGCATATGCCACCGTTCCTATTTTCATTTTTGAGACGCCGAAATATGGACTCTTCCTTTCTTTGAGAAGTGAACTCTGGGCGCGATATTAAATATATACTCCCTTAAGCTCCAGAGCTTTTGAATATAGGGGAGCAAAAAGAAAACGAAAAAGCCAACGAATGAAAGAATTATAGACAAAAAAAGATAACGAAGAAAATTTAGTGATTAACAGCAAAAGTGAGTGTAGGTTCGTTAATGCAGGTTACGAGCAAGCTTCCATTTGTGAGTCTCCTTTCTATATAACAGTCGTGCATAGAGGCACCCGTTACTAACCCCCTAAAAGAATTCAGAGGCAACCTCGAAGGAAATCCAGTGAGCTCGAAAAAATGTCTATTTAACCACAACCGCCTCTGCCACCCACATAGCAAATTTCTTACAGTCAAAAGTTGCATTGTGCTATGTAGGTGGCATAAGCTTCCTTATCTACACCATGGCGCGCCATTTAATTTCGTTTCGGTTTTTTTTTTTGGAGTTGAGGTGGCGAGAAGTTACGCTGCCGCAGCGCCGGTTCATGCGAAAGTGTGACGGTATTGGGAGGGAAATGGTTTTACCAACACGAACAGCGTACGAGAATAGTAGCTACGTATCAAGTTAGGGGCGCATATATTGTAAGTCAATGATGTTATAACAGCTGTTAGTTGGGGGGCATATTAAGGGGGGTTGGCATATACCTTGCGTTACACATGGCCATATGGAATCTGGAGACCCTTTTGTATATATATAAGGTCGCCGACAAGCGCAGTACCTATTCGCAAACCGAGAACCTGAATTTAGCCGAAGGTTTCGAAGAATATTAATATCACATGACTATATATTGTTCTTATTACACAGATCCGATATCGCGACGTCGAAAGGCTAGACGGTAGTCACTTGACCCGTCATCCCAACTTTCCCCACCAGTTTCAGGTTTAGACAGAGGTTACGCATGCTCCATAAGGCTTAGCCCAATGCTCAATGGAATTGTTGGACTTTTGGGTAGTGTCCGTTTCAACGCAGTATAACTCGTGTCAGGTTTCTTGCGTGTGCTGTTCGTTTTGTTGGATGTTGGATATGGCATTCACCCCTTGGAATCTTGGGTATTTGGGGGTTGAATGGGATTATGAGTAGATCCTTTGGCCCTCGGAGTTTGGGAGGACTATTAATAGGAAATGGAAAGGTTCCGAGGTCTACTCAGTGGGTTCTGGTGAATTTCATCCTAACCGACCTTAACTGTATACTCCTACAACATCGGGGTCTAGGTCCGCCTCGGCCGTTGAGATAGGTCAAGAATAGTGCTGCAACTTCCTCTCTTAGGTTGTAAATACGTAATCTCAAAGGGTTATTTAATTCCTAAAATAAGGACAACGGCTTGATCATTGCCGACGTGCGTTTGGTTGCCAATTAATACTTGTTGGATAAAAGAACAGTGTCGAAGTTCGACAAAACCCGAAATTTGGATTTTGGGAACTTAGAATTTGGATTCGATCATGATGGTATTCAGAAGGCGAAAAGCCAGAGGTAGTAGTAACAGATGATATCTCGCAAAGACCGAAATACTAAAGCTAAATGAGTGGGTATATACAGAAAAAAATTCCTCGCTCCAACCAAAGGTATCATTGCAACATAGCCCCACATATTCATCCCGAATCCCTAACTTAGATGCCCTAGCACCTAAAAGCTAATTGAACGCCATTTAAAAATTGTCGTAGTAATATTCCAAGAAGAAGTAGAGTTTGTAATGCCCGCATCTATTGGCCACTGAACCACCTGCTCATTCCATCAAAGAAGCCGTTCATTCCGTTTAAGAATTTCTGTGTTGAAAAGTCGAGTCAGCACCATGTCCGTTGTTTCAATATTTCAAGCAATTTCATGCATGAATTTGGAAGGGAAGGGATTTACATACATTGAGCCACTTGACGTCGGGATTAGCGAATTCACCAGGGGCCCCATTTCCGCCGTTAGAGAAAGTAGGGTCAGAAACGCCCTATCGAATATTAGGATTAGCACTAGTAGCTTCACGAGAGGTCAGGGATTAGATGGTTACATACTCGTGGTACTGCGTGTGATAGTCCCTGGACTCCGTTCTCCACTTGCAAGTGAGCGACTGGTGCCGCTGATGTGAGGGCCGTTGCAGAGAGTAAACAGACGGTGACAGTGGTGAACTTCATTTTGCAGAATTTCTTTGTATAGTTGGCGAGGAGGGATCTCGAGATAGAGTAGAAAGAGATAATAGAAGATATTCTTGAGCTTAATACTTTAAATTGTATTTCTCTGAAAGGGGAGGAGTTTAGATGGATTGTTTGAATGAATGGGATAGGATTCGGAGGTGGAATTGAAGCCTTATTTATAAAATTCGAAGTCTTAATAGATCAATGTATTTGTAGCTCTTCTGATCTTATCGTGTTCAGTTAACTAGTTTCGCGATCCATAACTAACTCACTCGGAATATTTACTATGGTTCCATATCATCCCGATATCGCGACACGTCCAGATACCATTGGAACCCCCAATCAGCTTCAAGACATCCTTGATGACGGAATGGCCCCCTGTAATTCCGTTCGAGAATCCTGTCGACGATTGTCAGGTCCAGAATCGTTAAAGTTGTGCGCACGAGATCAGTTTCCTTCCGGAGCGTTTACAATCGTACAACTGCTCGACCGGCCATTCCACGTTACAATCAAGATAAATGCGGAAACTCCGCAATCTAAACCCAGAACATATATTGTACTAGCTCGAACGTGGCGAAGGCTGCCTGGCGTCAAGCGGCAGCCTATTCGCCAACAGATAAGCTTATCGAGGTTAACTAGGTTCGAGAGTGGCTTTGTTCCGCGGCCGCGGGTGTCGTGTGACGTTTTACTAAATCCAACATCTTGAAGGATAACAATGCTAGGATGCTTGCAGGTTGCGCCATTAGAGCATATCGGGACAATGTTTGTGGCTTGCTCACGAGTAGAGAAGATAGACCTTAGACATAAAGGAAAACTTCGACCAAGAGACTGGATACCCTCTAGACCCACTATCCGGTCGCGTAAATTCGCCATTTTCGCACCCGCGTAGTCGTAGGAATGTTAGGCTGCCATGGATATTGTACAACAGTTAAGACGATAATCTACTAGAAGGGTATTTATATGAGATAACATTCAACTTCCATTAGTCATGAGAAAGGAACGGGTACAATTCATCGGACGATAGTGATATAAAGGGGGTTTAATATTGAGGCTCATAAAATTTAAAACACTTTGGATACCGGAGAAGACCTTCAGAGAATGCATCGAATGCGAGCTTGAAAACATGCAAGCATATCAGACCCCACTCTCAATAGCCAGCTTAGCGATATCAGACTTTAATGTCTATTCTCAGCCGAAGATTCATTCTTCGTATTCTGCGGTTTCGTAAGCTAGCATGCAGTCGTGGGGAAGAGAGTACTCGAGTAACGACAAGCGACATGTGACCTACCTAGTAGGAGACTCTATAAACCCTGTTACCCAGGCACAGGCCACTCTAAGACAGTCGGGATCCTGTGGTTACTCTTTAGCAACAACAGGCCCCAAGTAGCCAATCCGTGCATACGAGGTTGTGATCAATTATCCAACGTACCCGAATATAACAAGGGCCATCACAAAGCCACCGCGATTGTGAACCGCTCATATTTCCTAGGTTTCGTATTCTTACGGGCTGGCTCTCCATTTCACTGGCTATATCGATTGAGTTCGCGACTTTTCTAGAAATCGTCTACTTTTTGGGATGCCATTGTAGTATTCAAAGTTTCACCCGGCTTCGGAGCTTTAGCAGCTACTATCACCTCTCCAGCGCTCAAGTTGAGTACGGTCCACTTTGGATGCTCGGAAAGATCAAACGAGGCCGGCTGGGCTTCTGGAATTTCTACAACTCCTCGACCCTTTCTTCTCCTAGGTATCGCCCGCCCTCCAAATAAGGGGAACTTTGTGGGTTTCCCGGAGCTGCGTCCAAAGGCTTCGTTCGACGCGTAACAGCACCAACGCCTTTAGAACACCGCCTCGCCGGGTGATCGTAATCGTGATTTTCGCTCCCCCCGGGGTACACGATTGTTCGATTGTCTCACTGAATGATCAAGTGGGCTTTGAGAAATGAGAGTATTAGTGAACCAATATTTGCAAATTCGAACGAGATAATTGCATGAGGGAAAGATATAACAAAAGACTATTTTCCGCGATTGTTAACATGTTTAGTATCATAAAAAAAAAAAAAAAAAACTCACTGATGTCACTGGTGCACCTCAAGTTTATGTTAGTAGGTAATGGTGGGCAGTAGTAGTATCTTAATATGATTACTAACCTATTAGGTATGTATAGTCTTTGATACTCAAGATCTCAATATAGTACCATAGTATTATAGTTATTCCTTGGACTCTTCCAGTATATTTATTACTAAGGTAAGGCTTGCAATGAATAGAAACATCACTCCTCTCTTTTCAAGTATAGCAAGCCAAGTCTCGGAGCCATATTAAGCCTATCTACAATGCTGGTGATGCTGCTTCAAGCGTGGGATCGATGCGGAACTTCTTGCGATCGCGACGCCAGCCTTGCTATCCACGGTCCATTTTTTGAATAGCATCCCAAGCAACGGGATTTTATATGAACCAAGACCATTTCATTCATTCTCAAATTCGAAACTTCATCAACCTGTTCCTTACATAACGCGTCTATCATCAAGCTTCCTCTACCATCACAATGTCGGCTGATACTCCATCCGTTGACCAAGAGGAACCATCCTCTCTCGAACTCTTCACCCGAGAATACAAAGAACTCAAACGTGTCGCTGAAAACCTTCCACCAGTCGACGATATCAAGGTGGTCATGCAATGGATCACCTCCGTTGAGCAGGCAGATGAACAGAATATCAGCGAAAATGATGTCCTTGCTCCCATTGATACGGCCTCGACTTCGTCTACCAACTACTATGGGCAAGAGTCCTTCAAACTCTTCCAACCAAAGCTCTTCAAGCTCATCGCCGGCATCATCCCAACCGATGTCCATCTCAGCATGGTTGGGAGAATGAAAGGCGGCGGCAACAACCGTGTTGCTGGAATCAATCTCGATTGGCCTTCGGGCAGAGAATGCAAGATCAACGGGAAGCTTTTCTTCGAGGCCCAAGAAGATGATACTGAGATCAGAGCCGTTGTCCGTACCTGCCGCTGGCCAGTTTACGGAGCGTCTGATCCTGATATCATGGATAACTACGCCATTCTTACAACCCTGAGCCAATCTGGTCTCAAGGTCCCAGTTGTCTTCGCCTATGATTCAACCCCTGGAAACTCAATGGGCGTCCCTTACATGTTGCTTCACCGACTTCCAGGATTCCGTCTTGAAGATATCTATGGAAGTCTAACTCTCAAGCAAAAGGAGCGCGTTGCACGTCTCGTTGCTGAGCAGCTTCTGCTGTTCGAGAACATCAAAGGCGAGAAAATGGGGAAGATCAAGGGGTCTACGTTTTGCGTCCCCGTCAAGCAAAGCTTCGAACCAGAAGTCCCCCTGAAGTTCAAAGCCTTCACTCATGATTACCTCACCGGCCGTCAATACAAGATCCCTGTCAAACCGAGCAGATCCGTCTATACTGTTATGCGACGAATGTTCAACAACTGGAGCACCATTACCAAGAATGGAGGCATGCTCACCGGCAACTCAAAATCAATGCTGGAGGTCTACAGATACATTTTCGAAGAACTCCGCGCCATTTTGGAAGTTATGAAGCTTCGTGGATTCTTTGAGGGACCTGGCGAGGGCAACATCGCGTTGCACCACCCAGATTTCTTCGCCCGAAACATCATCATTGGTGCCTCTTGCCACCGACCTGACAATCTAGATTTCGAAATCGAAGGTACTATCGATTGGGATGACGCGGTCTATCTCCCCGAAGTTCTTCGTTGCAGCCCATGTTCTTGGCTCTGGGAGCTAGCTGGACCTCAAGTCACCAATGCCCCTGCTTGGGAAGAATACTACGGAGACTCGGACGAACTCCCCAGCGGTCGCTTCGACTTTCGTCTCAACCCAGACGAACGAAAGATCAAGGCGGCCTTCGATGAAGCCCTCGGCGAGACCAAGCTTGACCTCATGTACAAGGTTGAATACGTCTGGATCCGCCGATTGTGGAAGTTCGCCCTCTTAGGAATCTATCTCAGCAGTGAACCCGATGTCAACCGCTTCACCAGGTTCGTCGAGAACTGGGCAGACTACGTCAAGGCGACCAAACATCGTTTCAACGACCCAAAGGCCAATCGCTACGTCAAAATCAGCCCTGAACTCGCGAGACAAATTCGCAAACACGTCAGGGTTCAAGCTTCGCAATCCAAGAAGTTGGTTCCTGGTACCACCTAAATCACAAGTCGACAGCATCGATCCTTGATTTAGGCCGGAACGCGAAAACCAAATTCGACATACAATTTCTCTCTCTGGCAGATTTCTGAACCGGTGGTACTTCGCTAAATCCCTCTCTTCCCTCTGACAAAATACCTGTCCCCCTTTTTTCCCAACCTCATGTACACCGATTCAATCGAACATATTACCCTATGCACAGTCTCGTAGTGTTCCAATGTTCCGTTCATTTGTTGCATTTTTTGCGTTGAGTTCTCTTGCGCCTGTGACGTCGCTAGGATCTGTTCTTTGACCCTTTGTTTGGCCCCACCATACACGTCTTCCACCGTAAACAAAACCATCTCTCCTTCAAATTCACATCGACACCGTCTTTCAAACCAAATAACTTTGAGAAGAACAACAACAGATAGTTATTGCTTCGCAGTTTTCTAATCCGACGGCTGGCTTTACAGCTAACTTGAGACTTTCCAATCAAGATGGACGATCTCCTCGCGAAGGTGGGTAACAAACCAGAGCTGGAGGTAGCTAGCTGCTAACGGAACCCTTGACATTAGATCGCCTCACAAACGGTCACTTTCGCTATACGGTATACCTCCGATTCTCAATCCATACGCCCTTCGAGTCCAAGCTAATTGTTCACGTGTTAGCTCTGGAATAGGTGTAGCTAGTAGCTTCGCGATAGGACAATGCACTCGCTACATACGCGTTAGTAGCACCATACGAGACCATACACCCCGGACCTATCTAATTTCGTAGACGATTAGGGGAAGCGAACGAGCGGAGATTATGATGTTGAAGGATCGGCTGGATGTAAAGATTAAGGTCGGTTGAAACCAATTTTTGAACCCGAAATCTTGGAACTAATGCTGATGAGCAGTGTTGACAGGTTGTCTCGCCGGCGATAGACCTTGTCGAGATACTGTAAGCACACCGCGATCCGGCACTCATTTCTCGGGGTTGACTCGGAGACAGTGCAGCACGGGGGAACACTTCTTTAGAATCAGCGATGGCTTTGACCAAGAGTCTACGGGTGGACATTGAGAGCCTCGGGGTCCGACTATTAAGTGCAGCAGAAACCGAGGAACGACACAGGGGCGCTCGCAAGAAGGGGCAGCATGATAAAGATACCGCCAAAAAGATAATAGCTGAGATCAAGGATCTAACGAAACGGATAGAAGATGTGAGTCTACGTTAGCCTACATCATTAGCGCCCCACTGACAGTGATATCGAACAGGCCGTACCATTGATATCGCTGTCTGTCACGGCATCCGGAGCCTCTCTCTCGACCGCTATGCCCGAGAGCGTCTCGCCGTCCCGTCTCCTCCAAGCTTCCACGATATTAACCGTCGCAGACCAGCTCTATATGCAAAACCCGTTTCATGAACGGCAAGTCGGAACCGCTTTCACGTTGACATTATATCAACTATTCGCTGGTCACGCGCACCGTATAGGGCCAAAAGTAGACGAGTTTACCTGGCAAGAGGTTGCTTTCAAATGCAAAGTGAAGATATTGAGGGTGCCACTACACTATGGTGGTAGCGAGGTCGATAACGACCTTGGAGCTGCCGATCAGCCCGAGAACTACATGCGAGGTGCTGAGAAGACAGACGAATACGCATATGAGCTTCGAATAATTGAAGATCTAGATGATGGACGCGTGCACGAAGACGAGGGAGAACCCTATGATGAAGTCCAGAACGCCGGGAGACGGCTAAGTGTCCCAATCCACCAAGTAAGACTGTGACAACATATCCTTTTATAAGCGGCATCTAACTTCTTTGGAAGATATCTAAAATCTTCTATACAAATTCGGGGAAACTGCTTGGGATCGACTCAGTAACTCCAGTTTTGCTCCTAAAACGCAACCCTTTGGCGGAACCCCCAAGACGCCTATTGGAGAGAATTGGACGTTACGAACGGGATGATGACGATGACGATCTATCAGAAACTGACGGCCCATCTGCACACCCTCACGAGAACCACCTCGACGGGAACACTTCAATACACCATGAACCGAATACCAGAAAGTGGGACTTCCCTGAGCACCTCGATAAAGAATGGTTGGCCTTCGAGCTCTGGCAGGAGCCAACGGATAGTGACGAAGATGATGAGGAGGAGGATGAAGATGAAGACGATGAATCAGAAGTATCTGACAACAAGGAGCCACGTCAAGAAGCCAACTATAGCATCGCATCTTTGATCCCTGGGTTCTCACATCTATTACGAGGGAAACAGGCCACGCCTCCTGCTAGACCGACCTCGACAGCCGTGTCAGTAAGGAAGCCAAATTCCATCACAGAACAGCCATCGGCTGGATACCAGCGTGGCATTTCCGGCTTATCGAATCCAAATTTGTCTTCTCTATCCCTCCTTGAATGCCTACTGAGGCTCACTGGACTTCAAAATTACCAGCAAACCTCACACCTGTTTGTTCACGATGAGCTTCTAAACCTATTCCTTTCAGATGCCTACAGCGACGAGAAGAGCCGAAGGAAAGAGCGAGCAACTGCGAAGAAGAAGATTGGCTTCGACCCATTTGGCACACCGGCTCCTCCACGTCGGGGGGTCGAATTCAATCCAACCGTCTCCGTGATGGGACAGGCAGCAGATTTCCGTAGCCGTTTAGCTCGTGGCGGCACGCCGCTAGATGAAGATAGCTTTCATGAAGATGACGATGATCATTCGTGGATGCAGGAGGATTCACCAAGCCGAGTGCCTCCTCGAACGCTTTCATTCGCACAACAGGCGAACCCTTTCCAAAGCAGCTCGCCAGCACACTCAAGCAGGTCCTCGATAAGAAGCCCCGCACTTACATCAACGCCGGTACGCCAGGCTACCCAGCCCAGTTGGGCCTTCGACGCATCACCTATGGTCTTATCTTCACCAGATCCTCCATCCAAACTTCAACCCGTGCGGCAAGTAGCTTCATCACGGCTGAAAAACGAGATTCGGGGCCCATCCCCAGCTTCCAATACCAATGTTCTTGGACGCAATACACAACGATAGGTTGAAAGACGGGCCTCTGTTACGCTCGACCGATGTTCCCGATTTGACGAAATGTCCTTTGCTTTTCCCAGTATCATTTGCTTTGCTAGTATAGATAGATATGGATAAACTGGCGTTTATGTTGACAGAATATAGGAGTATCATGGTTCCGGGGTGTTTTCAGGTTTGGGGGGGTTATTCCGATAAATTTACGATACCATGGGATAACAATATAATTTGATAATTAGGATTTCCAAAAGTTTCCCATTGACGATTTGCTATCCGCCGCTCCGTTATGATTGGCGCGTATGCTTGGGTTATAGCCCGTCAACGATCTCTCTGCGAGCATGGACAAGGTCAGCAAGTCTTGTTCGTATCGAACTAGTGCGACGCTTCGTGCTCCAGCTGAATCCCACCAACAAGCCAAGGCTTAAGATCAGATACGGGAGAATGTCACGCTGGAAACTCCTTTCAGTATGAATCGGCGTGCACGAGTGTTCGAGCTCGAGCTCTCCGAATTGGCAATCCTGGGCGAGCCGGGACTGCATAAGCCTCATCTACACACCCACCTTAGCAAGCGAAGCAACCTGCAAGATATCTGAATAGGGACATGAGCTTCACTGCAACATTTGAATCCACAAGGGTTGTGTCGAACAGCAAGCCCAATTCACCCCAGCCATTCCATCCCATCCAATCCTTCCGACTAGCGTTTCCCCACCTCCACTTATGTCCTCCGCGACCCACATGAACTCCACTTCCTCCAGGTTCTTGTCGACAATGAAGACGCCACCAAAATAATCAAGGCGAAATTCAGGCTCCTCAGACCACTCCACCCCAACACAGACGGCTGCTGCGATGCCGCTTCTGCACCTCTCCGGATATGGGAGCTTTAGTTTATCCCGTGTTAAGGTTTCGAACGGTCAAAACCACTCTGTCTAAGCCTTACGGATATTAAGCTGGCTGAATTACTCTTCAAATACTCATTGGCCGCAACTACACCACCAGACAGCCAGATGCGTTGCCTCAACTCTCATGGAACGTTAGTAGACGTGTAATATATGCAATCTCGTTTAAGCACCTGCGGACCACCCTTCTCTTGCCGTTTTATCCCACCTACCAACTCCGATGGGGATGTGAAAACGAATGAAGATGCAGTTCACAATTGAAGAAAAAGAATACGAGTTTAGCCGGGAAAACGTGCCGTCGTGCCGACGGTAAAATTATTCCGTGTGTGCATTGAGTGTGATGCTTATTAGTGTTCTTACGCTCTTGTGCGAGGGCGTCCATGGTAAAGAAGTGAGCATAACAATGGTTGTAGGCTTATAGGTCGTACGGCATATTCCGCCTCGCGTTTCAGCAGCCACGAGAGCGTGATGGCAAATAGTAATCATCTCTGATTCAGAACATATGTAGTGGACATTCCGTGATGCTTAAGCGTATACGAGACGAGCTTTACCTGGGAAGGAAAAGTCATCGTGAGGGAGGTGGTCTAAGCTCAGATCTCTGGCAGCTTAGTTGAGTGGTGTGTGTCTGTATAATTAGCAAAGTCAGATATGCGTAGATTGGACGAAAACATGAGGTGTTAGCGAATACGGGATCCGACATAACCACCAGGTTCAATGCATCCTCCAACCAAAGAACGTAGCCCTAATGGCTCAACAAGATCTTAGGAGGAGCTTGGACCACCTCTATCGCAATAGCTAGTTATTCCGCAAACCAATGTCGGTCCCATCTGTGCCGCACATTGGCGCACGAAAATGCCAAAGTGGATGTGGTAGACCGGCTATATGAATTGACCCGGGCCCGCGCACACACCCTTCAGACAGAACAAGTCTGATATCGCGAACTCAACCAGAAATCCGCAAAAAGAAATGCAATCAGGATCCTAGGACCGGCGAAAGATGGTGGAGATGATGGAGACCAACAGGGAACGGGACAGGCTAATTCGCTAAGCGCTGTCATTTTAGGATTCATGGCGCGATGGAAGCTGGGGAGACTTCGGAGTTTGAAGGTGGAGGGGAAGTACGAGGGTTAGAGGGTCTTGAGGGGTCAGACAAGGGGCGTTCGGACCAAACGCTGGGGTTCGAACAACGGTCATGCCATATCGTGATCATTTTTGCCCGCTGAACTTTCGTATACGATGACAGGTTTAGGTGTCTCTTCGGAACCAATCTGACATTCTATTTCGAATTCATATCGTAATGGTATGGATCAAATGTTTCAGATTTGCATTTACGTTTGTTGAAAGAAAAAGCATTCATGATGAATAATTCTAGAACCATGGAGACATCTCCCGGCCTTCTCGTAAGCCATGCAGCAGAACAAGTGGCAAATCGTTCAAACAGAACACCAAAGAACAATACCCGGACACTAAACCAGGGCACCGGAAAACCATCGGAGAAGATACTGGCCAATCATATTTATTCGGCACGTGCTCTGTTGTATTTTGGCATTTCAACACAATTGAGCCGTAGTCAATTTTGGCTAACAGATTTCGGACGCCCACATGCATGATGGATAGGCTACGTATGTACACGCTGCCCGTTAGAATATGCAGAGTGAGCACCGTAATCAAAAGTTCGAGGCGATGCCATCAGACCAATCGATTAGGCTCGTTCTCAGAATTATACTTTCAGAACGCCTAAAAGAGGACGGCAAAAGTATCGTTCCAGCCATCGGAAATCCCGCCCGTCCTCGGTGAAGTATTGGCGGGCAGAATTTGCCAGAGAACCTGCGCACGGATAACTAAAACAAAGACAATTGAGTGGTATTCTTCAGATTAGCCTCACGGCTTGGATACTCGAAAATTCTTGGAGAACGAGTTTGAGGATTTGACCCGGGAAACTCTCATTAAAGCACTAACCAGATGGGTTAACTATTAACCCCAGATTTCGGACGACAATGGAGGGATGCCCCAGATAACGGTGAAGCACCCGGGTTTTTGGTAATTCAGGATTTAGGCGGGTTTTCCGAATTAGATCTTGAGAGCATAAACCCATATCCAATGTGCTGAATTAAGATCGAACCATGGATTCAGCCTGCATTTTGAGAATAAAAGACGTTTCGGAATCATGTTCCCCGATGGGAGCCATGAGAGCCAAGAACGGATGGCTCGTGCACGGTGATGTCGCGTCCCGTGATTCGGAAAACAACGAGTAGTTTTCTGAGGCTCCATTGCAGGTAGCGATGCATCGATGTCGTGGCCCCTCAGTATAACAGCTGGCATCCCTGGGATAGCGGGGTAATCTAGTAAACGAGCTGCGGGACATGTCGACAGAATTCCTAGTGCCTCCTCGAAGTATTTCGAAGTATGAGACTTCGAACGCAGCTAACGGAACCTCAACCTGCTATTCCCATGGCTATTTCGGGTCGTCCATCGAGTTCATTTCACCGGAATCTTTGAAGCCACTTTCTTTAACCCCTCATTGCTTTGAAAAGATTGGATCAGTTGTCCCGCTGTGCAACCCTTAACCCACCCATCGACTGACAACACATCTCCCCACCATCTCGACATTGCAATATTAGAAGTTGCTAGGGAGTATCCTGCGACCAGACGAGTCTACCTTACATATATGTACAATGCCTTCCGTCCTTTTCTAGCGGCGATACTATAGATAGGCGACGTGTCTACCAGATCTTGGAGCTGAAAATCCGTGCACTTATCTCATCCTGCATCATGATGTAAACAATACCAGAAATTGCAAATATTTCCCGTTATCAAGGTTTGCAAGACTGTAGTAATGCATGCTGAAGCATATGTAGATTTTTTTGTATGCGGCATTTACCATATTGGATAGGATGCTAGCTGTTGCAGGGTTGTGCTGACGCACTACATATATGAGGGCTTGGGGTGGTAGTGCCCGGCTTGCCGACTCGGAACGAGGGGTAGGTTTGGCTGAGTTTCTAGAAGTAGATGGAGAACGGAGTACACCTGCTCCAATTGTTCTCAATTACTAGGAGTGCAAACCATCGCTTGCTTAAATTACGAATTGAACCTGGTTTCGAACCGGCACGTACCTTTGAATTCGGCCTCGAAATCGGTCAAAGCGGCTCTCGTCGAGGATTAAAAAGACTTTTTTCCAGGTTCGAGGAAAACCCCAGCTGTGGTACGAGATTTATGCTGTGAAAATGTGATACGGCATAAAACAAACCACGTTTATTAGAGCACAACCTCGGTCAGACCACTCCGATGCCGTTTACGATATTCAAAGAGAGTCCGCAGCCACATTCAAGTTGAAACCGTTGATGGCAAAGCTGGTCCGTGGCTCAGACATCGGATGAAATCGTAATCGTCTTTAAAGTTTTATATTACGAGCTTCGGATGATTACGATAGATGTATCGTTTATCTTTGCCATTGTCGGCACTAGCGGGGGAGCTAAGTCGCCCATTTTCGTCGTTTCGAAATGCAATGTGTATTGGTTCCCGTGTTGAATTCCGACGGCACCATAATTTGCCATTGTCTCTCCGGTGAAAAAGCATGTCTTGAAGATATCAATTGGATGCCTTCTCAATTATATTGAGGGTTCACGCGGTCTGCAGTAAAATCTCGACATCGACGTACAGAATGCTAGGGTAACCATGATCAAGTGCAAAAACCAGACCCTCGCTAGGTGTGCCTTATGCTGACCAAAAACTGGAAAAACGAATGCATGTATGTAGCCAAGTATCACCAGGTACCTAAACGACTACCGGAGGCTACCGATATGGGCAACTGCGATGACCTTTAAGGCACCTCAACCTGCACAACCGGCCACGATCGAGAAACTGATTACCAAAAAATATTCCTAAAGAATACAGCCTTGTACGACCTGAGAAACCACTGGTTTACTGGTGCGTAATGCCGTGTTTAGCCCGAGTCCGACTGAATATACACCACCTGGACCATTGGCCCGAACTGGCCCTCGCAACCACACGCTCCAGGCAAGCCGGACCCGCTCCTCCTTGACGGACCTTTATTCCTGTTGGTTTGGGAAAAGTTGAGCGCTCATCTGTATATGTAATGCAAATGCTTGTTGCTTGAGGAGTTCCCGCATCATCTGATCGAGATAGTTCATTACGAATGAGACGACTAGACGTGTCCCTTTCGATATCAGGTTCCAATACAAAAGTTCAATCGAGGCGGGGTCAGATAGGCTAGCGGGGTGGGAAAATACGAAGAGATAGCAACAACCGCAACCACCAGCAACCTCCTAGTGAGCCCCTTCCCATTTACTAAATACCAATTCGCTAGGATTCAAAATGCAGAACATGCAGTGAACTCCCCTCTTCGGTTTTTCCAGCCGGTCGGGTAACTGTCAGGAGCTGAGAGGAGCTGACATGCCTGGCTAGAAGCTTCTGCAGTCGGCAGCTTCCGCGATTCGATAAGGTGCACGTTGCGACATGAAAGCTGCATTAGTGCGAACACTAGAGACAGCAGACCTTGCGTGACTCGTGGATATCATCGTGACCTGGAATTAGATTAACGATGTTTTGCGCTACTGTTTGTAATGCAAGCGAAAAAAGGGTCTTTATTAGATTACGATTCTTTGGTGGTTTTCCACAGACGATCTCACCGCTCTTTTGAAGCATCAAGTGTGGAACTATAAATTATGGAGGCGTCATGTGGGACCTCGGCTTCGGATTAGTTCATTAAATATGGGGCCGCTACGATTCGAATGATGGGCTCATGTCACGATGTTTCCACCCTGCTTGGAGTACGTTTATATTAAAAATATCATGCGGATGGAAGGATCGTAAAGGGTGTCGATCTCGCCTGAACGGAGGAGTGCTCCAGAATAGTTATCGTATCGGTATATGTCGGGTCAGGCCTTGTTTTCGTTCCCACAAGTGCGTCGTCTACGCTTGGTTTTTGCTAAAGAAAGAAATGTTCGGAATAATTGCAGTAATTGTACAGGGAGTATATGCAAGGAAAAGGGAAAAGGAATAAAATAAAAATATGCTGTTTTTGGTATCAGGCCTTAATCTCGAAATGCGTGAGCGTTCAAGAATCAAATTTGGCTGTAAAGGAAATAATAACTCCGGGCGCCATTTCTATCAAACAAAAAAAAAAAAAAAAAAAAAAAAAGGAAAATTTGGAAATGGGAAATCTATGAGAAAGGCCGCCAGAGTGCAAAAACAGAAAGCCTCACTTAAAGCAAATAAGCCGGAAAGTATGTGTACATCGGTGCAAATGAAATCGGACTGCGCAAGACATTTTCGGTGGGTGCATCGGAACAGGCGCTGGGCAGAGCTGACATGGCCATGGTCTGGTGGTTGCCGAAACGGCTAGCGGGGGCGAATTTTTGCTTGATGGGACTCAATTTCCTTTACCTGCTGTCGTGGTTCCAGACAAGGACGGTTAAACCCCTAAGGATAATTCAAATCATAGGCACACACGATGAGGACACAACCACGCAGGCGCGGGAATGAACACACACACAAAGCTGTGGCAATGACGGATGGCATCGTGTAAGCTCTACTATCAAACCCCTATGAGAAGGTACACTCAATCCTCCCATGTGAACAGACAACTAAGGCCCGAAATATCACCAAGAAAAAAATGCTTTCCGCCCTGCCTGTGAGTTTTGATCATTGACCCCAATCCCATGAAAACATGATCTTCGACCCGGTGCCTGCTTCGGTTAAAGATTTGGCCTCCTTCCCCCAGCTGGGGGGTTTGGGGATGCGGAAGTAATGAAAGGGAGGGGGTGAGGTTCTCGAACGTTTGATTCCCCGCGAAGGGAAAAGAAAAAACGTAGAAGATCTTGTATTCTAGAAGAAAGGGGAGGACGCTTCAGATGTACCCAATGAAAAATATCGTAATCTAAACAGAACTGCTGACAAAACGGTAGCGGTGCTACACCAAAGACATGAATCAACTGACACCAAAGTTTGAACCTGCTAAAAAATAAACACAGGTATCTCAAAAAGTGTTCGAACAACGGGTACAGAGATACTACAATCAAAAAAGTTGTGCTTTCCAAAAACAAAAAACAAAAAACAGTCTAATGAAGGTGGTATGTTCTGCAGCGTAAACGACGAGAAAAAGAGAGGGGCGGTAAAAAGCAATACGGAAAAACTGAACAGACGTGGAGAAAGCAATAACTTTTAGTGATCTAGTCCCGTTGAAATTGGCGTGTCAAGGCGTCAGGACCAAAATAAATCCCAGGGCTTGGCTAATGACTCTGGAGGCGGGCAATGCTACCGAGCTTCGAATTCTGGGGGAAGGGGTACATTTTGAGTTGTTACAGGAACCATCATGAGAACCTCGGAATCCGCGAAGAGGTGCGACCCGCGTTCATGTCCAATTTCGGCCGAAGAGATGGTTTTGCCGTCCTCGAAAGCTGTTGGTCGGATATCTTCGAAACCTAGTTCAGCCAAGGAAACGCCTTCCTGGACACCCAAGTTAAAGGTGCTGCCGTCGAAGCCGGTGTTCAAGTAGTTTTCCATAGATCCAAGGTCAGGTGTTGGCATAGCAATGTTGGCAAGTCCTACTCGTGAAGAAACCGTACTAAGGCCGTCATGATGATCGGATTCGTAAAAGTCGGAGGACTCCGCAGAGAAGGGTCCATTGATATATCCAGGGGTGATGTTGTGTACAGGGCTGGGAAGCGTGGGGTATGCCCAAGTCTCAACCTCAGAATCGTCTCCGGAGACAGATTGAGTAAGTCCAGGCGGCACCTCACAAAATTTGTCGAAACTTGTCTCATATGGCCATGTCGCTGAGTTTGGTGGGTTGAATGCCGAGAATGGGAGCCCTGCTTCTGAGTCAACGGCAGAAAAGTAAAACTCGCGGGCGGAGCTGTAGTCCGGGGTATCGAAAGGTGGTAAATCCGTGGTTCTCAGTGACAGATCGAAAACCCCACGAGATCCGTTCAAGTTGAATTCGGAGATCGTGCGGCTGAGATTTGGAGGCAGCGTCGAGTCGCTGCCTTCCTGGTATCCAGATGATGCTACCGAGGGCGAACCAGTTTCGGATTTTATTTGTCGGCTTAAACTAGATCTTTGATATGTAGCCGGCACATCTTCTGGATCAGAAGGCATGATAATGTGTCCATGGGAAGATGAAAGATCCACTTCTGGCGTCATCTTGTCGTGGCCATCGCCAGAAGCCGAATGATGATGATGAATCGGAATGTGATACGGGGCAGTTCCATGAGATGAGTGATGTCTATGAATCACTCTGTGGTGCCCATTCGTGAAGCGGGTTAGGCTACTCTCGGATTGTGTCGATTGAAGCCGTGGCTTCGCTCGTGGTCCTTCGCTCGAAGTCGAAGAGCCCGGAGTACTTGTGGTTGTTTCTGGCACGCACTCCAGATATTCCTTTTTGATAGAACAAGTGCATCGGCCGCCGTGAGGACATTGGCAATGCGAGCCTTTTCAAATCAGAAAAAATCAAATCAAATCAGTACAGCGCATTTCGCAGTCAGATCGAGAGAATTTGTCACCTTTGGACTCGTCCAGTTCTACGAGTTTCCCATTCTCGTTTATATAGTGGTGTTTCGGGGCTCCCTTCGTCTTTTCCCCACAGTCGCACTTGACGTGAGACGAACGCGATTTCCTCAGACTTCGACAGTGCTGGCACTGTGATACCGGACGTCCCTTCTTTGCAATTTCTTGCAATGGACGGTCTATATTGTTCCCATCTCATCGTCAGTTCCAAACATTCATTTGTAGCTTCCCCCACAGCAGGGTGCGGCACAACACCACAACACTGGGAATGAAGCCCAACGGCGAATGGCTCGATCGCAAAAGTGGTGGGAATACATACCGTTGTGATTGCATCCGCTCACGCGATGCCCTCGGACGCAAGCGTCACATGCATATTTCTTCCCATCCACAAACATAGCTGTTGGATCAACTTGCGAGTGTGAACGTCTAGACGTTCACCAACGGGTCTATATGTGTGTTAAAGGGAAGATACAAGAGAATATCAAAGCCGGATTTCGAAACCGAATCTTGTTCGACAAGGCGGCTGAGTTATAGTGGTTCTGTCGATTGGGTCTGGAGGCTGATGGCGGTCTTTTCACAGATGGAGAAAAAGATAATGAGATTCGATGATTTACAGGTGCTTTCCGTTTGAACGCCAGTTCCGCTGTAAACTACCCCGGGCAATATAAAAAAAGATTTATGAAAGTGGAAACACGAGACAAAAAATAGGAAAATGGACGCTAAAAAACGTCGAGGGACTCCCAGGTGTATTGGATCATCGTACACTCTTTTGCCGGATATTAAGCTGCGATCAGGGAAAAACGGGATCGGAGGAAGGAGGTGGTGGTGGAGGCGGCGGACGACCAGCCAGAAATAAGGTATAGAGTGGAAGAGTGCGAAAAAGCAATCCTGTGCCTTAGCAACAGGTTGGTGCCGGCCTCGAGGACACGGGTCACCGCAAAGCGTATGGGACTAACCACCGAATGGGACCTCAGTACTTGCGGGCGAGCCTGAGTATTCAGGCTGTCAACAATAGAGAAATAGGTTGGGTTAAGAGGTAAGTTTTGGAAAGAGGGGGGAACGAACGAAAGATATCTGAAGGAGAAAAGGAATCCAAGGAAAGAAATAGGAACAGGAGCAAAGGAGAAGGGGGGCCCATAAACAAGCGAACTCGAAAAAATCAAAAACTAGGCCGCGGTGGTTAGCTCTAGTTGGTTGGATCCCTATAGAGTTCAGTACGGTATGTACAGTTAATGGCAAAGTAGGCGAGATTATGACTTGCCTTCTTTTGAGAGGCGCATCACGACAGTATCACCAAGGGGTCCCTCGATGCAGCTGCAACTCTAGAGCATAGGCACGGCTGTCTGTCTATATATCTGCAGTTCCAAGAATCGTGTATGTAAGGTCATGCAGAAGCGGCCGAATTTTCTGTTCGATCGAATCCAACAGCCGGCCAAGTTTAAGGGTCCGCCTCAGTCTACTGCTTCTACATTAGCTTCTCAGCACTGTCAAACGCATCGTTTAATCCACACACCACCGAAGTGCAGCGCGTAATGGGGGAAAAGAGGGCTGACAACTTGCAGCTTCAAGAAGCAAATCTCTCGACGTTGGGGAAAATTTTCACGATCCGTGGGATGTCATTACGTTCACAAATCGTGAGATCGAGTAACATCGCGACGCGACTATGCTAGTATCCTTACGAATACATTCATTCTTACGGGGTCTTCCTCGGTGACTTGACAGGCTAGTAATAAGCAACTAGGCCATAGGCTTTGGTAAAAGAACCATATCGCTGCGGAGGTCCTTCCATGTTTTCCAGGTTGCTGACCTTTGGAATGAAAACTACTTGCTTCGCATACGTAAGGATATACCTGAAAAGGAATACGAATGAGGAAGAAGCCATGAACTCAAAACATCATCCTGAATGTTGTCCTTGTGCTTATCCAGTCGACGCAATTGCGAGCGCATGAGCTCATGTGTTGGAAAGGCTAGCATCTACATAGCCACTTCGGTACCTGTCTATACCTCGAACATGTTCATATCGACGAGTTCAGCTACCAGCATCCATGAAGCAGATGACCTTGGTTAGAGGGTCGGTGTTGTGTGTAAGAGCTTAGCTACCTCAGCTAGCGTTTCTGCCCTGGCCGATCGATGATGGTTTCCCTCCGTGCCGCTTGCCTACTATGGGATGCAGTTTCTAATTCCATATCTCTAGTCCCTTTTGGTAGCTTCTATCGTTTTGACATGTGTGAGCACTTGAAAGGTACCCACCTTTTCGCACGTCAGGTTTTTCTCTTAAACTGGGCTAACCGAATCTGTCGCCGGCGGCATCCCATCCACATTACGCCAATAACTTCGGGTTCAGTTAATGCTGACTACCGTCTTCTAGCTTTTTTAAGTGCAGCAGACATTCAAGTGCGAATAGCGTATGGGAAGATGAGGGGACAAGGAAAGTGGCGTTCCTTCTATCGGTGATTCTTCATCGAACAGAACGTCCTGGCAAATAGGAAAATGCCACCTGCCGCTGTATTATTCCGTCCACCCGGCGAATCAGGATTTTCGATAGCCGTGAGTGAAGGGTCTTGCAATGAGATCTTGATAATGATCGAGAAGAGATACGACAGAGACTTTTTCCGGGCCGTCTAGAAGAGATTCCAAACAGGATTCCTTTAAGGGCACCCATCTCATCATATTCACAGCCAGCATGATCTTTGTTTCCGTACCCCATGCTCAATTGACCCAAAGCGGTGTGGGTTCGGCACGAATCGATGCGCTGACCATTGTGATGGAGCCGTCGACGGACCGCAGCAAATTTGCACATGATATGATATGATAGGCATCACCCATTACTTTCGGAAGCACAATCCTTATCAACCCTTAGCAGTCCTTAGGTTTTTCCATTTTGGAAGTAGTCCGATTTCGCAGTCTGGGGAAGATGATATCGAATCCCAGTCAGCCGACAGAAATCCCTGGGGAAGGAAACATCCAATCTCCAGCTTCTAGAAAAGTCAATTCAGGCAAATTAAGCTGGAGAATATTCTATGCCATATCGCAGCACCAGCACCTAGGCAAATCAACGGCATCCGAGAGGAAGCATATAACCGTGCTACTTAAGCTCGAGTCTTTCCGATATAACGCTTTTTCCGTTTCTATATGACGAACTATGAGGGATTCCCTAGGCGTATCTGGCTCTTTATAGGCTTTAATTACGGGAAACCCTGCAACTCAAAATACGAATTCGAAGGGAACCTGGAGTGTGAGAAGGGAGTCGAATCAATACGGACTTCATCGTGATGTCGGCAACCTACATGCCGTGTCGGGAGCCGTCTTGAGATCGGTAACGACGCCACCGATGTGTGCCACAAGTACGAGCGCTCGAGCTTTCAGTTCACAGCATGCTTCGGACCGGCTGCAACTGGCGATTCGGGTCTTGTCAACCGCCATCCGATGTGTGAGAGTTGAGTTGGCGGCTAGGGGGCTAGCCGTCGACTCGATTACTCAAGTGTCAGCTAGAATGCTGATGCAATGATTAATGAGGGCGAGACCGGGCTGGTGTTGTGGGGCCAATGTTACGTCTCGAGGACATGGCAAGAATTGCCGGAGGGTATGGTAGCAAAACCGGCACAACTTTCCAGAAACCGTGAGACATGTTGGGAAATCCCCAACACAACACAAATTTGGCCAAGGATTGGGAATGAGGCTTTGCACCTCATCTGATCGGTGAGTGTGGCGATAGCTTCAACGGAGATTCTGTGGCTGGCGTCTTGGGTGGTGTTTTTCCAGGCTCCTGTTGGCATTGTCTTCGCAGATAATGCTAATCTAGGGTCGCCTCAAGTCCTGGCTTACCAGAACGATATCAAAATGAATATCCAGATAAGTCGCACTGATACGTGCATATTGATATATCATGATCTGGACCCTGATCACTTGCACCTGCGGCCGATAGCCCGATGTCGATGGATTGATAACTTCATAAAAACATTCTGGTAACGGCTTAAACACGGCGGCCAACTATCGTCTTCTTCCAACGACAATCCGATTTCCCAAACCTGCGCCTATGTTAATCAGCCCATGCTAGTTTCGGTATACGGTATATACACATCCGTCGAAATCCGATATCGCGATTCGCTCATCTCGACTATCTAGACACAAGGGATTTTCCGCGATCGGGTAGTTTGAGGACCCGAGAATAAGAGCCTGGGCATCTGCAACAGTGTCTAACCAGTGCAGGGCCTGTGCCTTGATACAATCCAAGCCTAGCAGCTGAGGATTGAGCAAGGTATGTATCGTTCCGAGTTGGCTGCCTTAAAATCAATTGCCAGGCTGTTAACATGTATCTTAGTGCGAAAGGTTTACCCCGCTCAGTGATCTCAGCGTTATGTTATAGACTTACGACCGCAGCTGGTCTGGTTTCATGCTTTGTTGGAGGGTCGGGATCTCAACTCGAGATGAAAGAACCTTGTTTATCTCGGCTCCACAAGATGAACAGGACGTTTTCGCGACCACGAAACCAAGGCCGGAGGTGCTATCCAGCCAACGGTTTGATTAGACCTTAATCAATTTCCACCAGGGTTGACAGCTCGAAATCCTTGCGTCATGCAAAGTCGCCATATACGCAACTACCTAGTTGGTCCTCGAGAGACATTACGATATTTGATTGCTGGCAAACCGTCCTCAAATCCTTGCGCTGATCAGTGGATCGGGGTTAGGCGACCGCGACCCACTTAGAAATCCAGGAAATTAGTTGAACGGGGAAAACAACATCCCTTTCGTTGCTCAAGAAATGATGTCGATTTGAGCCTATTTGCAACGACGACTCCGGTTCGCCGGTGCTCCTAACTTTAGACATAACCAAAATATTTTTTACTCTTAGAAAAACCATGTCAAGTAAATCGATCGATTTAAAGCCTGTACACATATTTGTAGTCATATTTATTCAGTGTGAACATGAGGTGACCGGTGACTAAAGGCCTGCCCTGGTCTCGTATTTGTTTCGCTTCCAGATAAGAATCCACGGATTGAGGTGGAGAAACTCGTATTATTCGGTAGAACTTCTGAGCTCCTATAATTCGAGCCAGAAACGTTCACCTGTCAAAACTATTTTTAGAGTGAAAACCATTAAAATAATTCAATTGAATTTAATGTAAGAATGTGACGCTTTCAGAATAAAGCGTGGAATTTTAGCGGAGAGGTTGAAAAAATTCGAGTGGCTGTCGCTTGAATGTAAACGTGCCCCAAACTAACGTGAGTATTAATCTGTTTCAACAAGCCTGCACACTATATTTCGTCGATAAAAATATGCACAGCAACTCCTCAAGCGAGATCTAATGCATAAAGTTAGCTAGAACCGTGGGCTATAAAATCCGGATTATTAACAAGCAGTAAGCTCGGATCACAGACGATGTGATATAGTTCAGCTTCATGCAATAAAACTACGCTCATAGTGCTGCTGAGAAATACGTTTGATATTTCTTAGGAATCACAACATCAGGGGTAAGATATTTGCATATGCAAGCCACTGCGAGCGGCCATTTTCGTGTACTATGTAGTCCTTTTGATTTATGGGCTGCTAAGCAAGGACTCTTATAGTCCTTGACATGAGGTTCCCCGCCGAAAGCAAATTGGATTGAATAAAATCATAACACCCAAACACTTCACATATTCACACCCCGGCGGTTAAGAAGGTTTGTGCTGCATGCTTATATAAAAAGCGGTTCGCAGTCAGGGGTCAGCACCTACCACCATCTGGATTAAGATACGAGCTCACCATTATCAAGTGTGTGGCATATGTAGACAAGTATTGCGATACCCTCCCCGGTCCGCAGACATCAACCTGGCCCCTCTGCCACGCAAAACCCTAATTAACCCGCCACGCAGTGATATATATCCATGCAGCTGTGGGCTGATAGGCGAGCTGGAGACGAGCAACGTTTGCTGCAGGTCTAAGAAACCTAGCAAATTTTGATGTCTTAAACCGAGCCTGTGAGGTACTCAAATTCATTGATCGCGGTTTGCTCGAAAATTCACTGATCGAGGCTCTCGTTATGTCAAAAATGTCCCGATGAGCTCTAAGGGTGGCATCTGATATGCATGTAACCATCCTAAATGTGATTATACTCCGTCTCTTAAGCTTGCTAAGCACAGAGGTGGTCAAAGACCGGATTTGAGGCTTGAGGATGTCGAATATGAAGTTCAAAAGTGGGGTACGGGTATGCAGAGTTAACGGTATCTTTCGGTTTGATCATGCAGCTGTAATCCATCATGGACTAGTTCTGACGGGGCCTGAGCTTTGCATGCATCGGGTTGAAATGCCCATATCGGTGTCGATGGGAACGACTTAGCTGCACTGGTTTCATGGCCAGCTGTCATTCGTTTCCGTTCCTGTTGATCCAACTTGTTTGGAACCCCGAACACACACCTCCACAACAGAGGTCGGGTGCCCTGGGTGCATCTACTCCGCACAGGATGTGTCCGACACACCAGCGGAGTCAAAGCAAGCTTCGAGGCCACCTCTTTGGTCACCTGCCTGTCCCAAGTTGGTTTTGAATACGAGCTCACTAGTCTGTATTTCAAGTTAGCCACCATCATCAAGCTATTGCAGCTATATCATAAACGCAAAAAACAAAGAATGACGATCAATTTCACGTGTGCTATTGGTTCGAACTTAGTCCGAGATTGCATTGATATCCAGGTTTAGCCACCGGTGTAGCCAATAGGCATCCATTCCAACAAGAATGATGCACAGTAGACCACGGCAGCCCTGCTCCATCAATTCTTCGATTCGAGCGTACGGGTACAAGCGAACAGTTTTTGACACCGGGCTTAACTCCCATCACTCATCATCAGGTTGCAAGTTGGGGTTTGTGGCATCGTTCTTATGTAAACCATGCTGATCGATTAGAGCCCGGACTCGGATTGCGTGCATACCTTGGCTTTGTTTTAAGCCGGGGTTCCGTGGGGGCTTTTTCTGGTGGATCCATGGGCTTAACCATTTGACAGTCGTATGTTCAGTTTATTTAGTAGTAATGGCATCGACAGCATTCGCTCTTTCATTTTGTTTGCACCCGCTCATGCGAATTCAGACGTCTGGTCCCATGTCGCAGATGAGCAAATTTATTTCCGGAACCGACATCCTAAATCCCCATGCCGACCCCCGTGCATCCTGCCAATCCGAGCTAGGGGTGTTTCCGCGGTCGCTTTATCTCGCCTCCACGCTACAGGACCGCTGCCGGTCGGCAGAAAAGCTTGCTACATTTCGTAACGTCAAAGAGTCATGTTCGTTTTCTGATACACATTAGTTGTTGTGTATGTTGTAATTTACGCTGGGGTTTTGGTATTTTGCTGTATAACTTGTTACAGCTTGAATAGTGTCGAGTTATTGTGTCGGCTAAAGTCTGGTCCTGGACCGATCCGCCTAATTATGAATGAACAGCTGGGGTTTTAACACAATTCCCACGAATTAGCATCACCTACTAGTTTTCGTAAGAGGGATCATCTGATTATTCATTTTTTCGGTACCGGGGAAAAGCTTGTGAGAAACCGAACCTCGGGCAGACTTGTCTGTGAGATCAATCGATCCGTGAGGACACCCTTCGGCAGGAATGGGTCCTCCAAACGTCCCGTTCCTCAAGGAGGTTACGCAATCACTTGGACGTCGCGTTTGTGTTATGAAGGTATTACTGACCGTAGTGATAAGATTAGTCGGCGAAATAGAATGTTGCAAAATTAAGGCGACTCAGCGCTTATAGGAAGTTGCCGATAAAACGTTTCAATAAGGCTTTGAAGTTGAGTTTGGGAAAGATTTAAAATTGCTTGGGAAGCCGTCGGTAATCGTCACGATTAATTGAGGCTAAGCGATTGGACGGGCAGCCTAGCGGTCCGAGTGGTGTTATCCTGTTTCACCTTGAATGCCTTTTAACCTCGCTTGAAGAATCTTAAAATTCTGAGCCCGAAGCGGGGGAGACGAAATATCTTTTTGGACGAAAGGCGACTTGCAGCTATATCGCATTGGCTATCATTGAGCTAAAGTTACAAGTACATTACGGTTATTGTGTACATGCACTAGGGATTTCGGAATTTGGGTCAGATCTTTCCTGTAGCTTTGGCAGAGAGTAGTCACTTGACGGTCCCACCCGGAGTTGGGTACCGCTTCGTTCTTGATGTTTCGACAGGTTTAGGCGAAGGGGCGTTTATTACGTTAAGTTCGAGACCTCAACGGAGCACGAAACGCCTGGCCAGCTCAGGAGCTGTACCGTGAAACAATTTTGAACCGTGGCGGGCTGGATTGACGTGAGATGTGGCACAGGCCGTTGAACGGACCACCGGTTCGTATGTCAAAATGAAACATAGGAACGTGGGTTGAACTCTTGTGCTACCTCAGTACCAGATGTCCGACTGTTCTAGTTCTGGGCTTGCAGAATTAACATATAAACGAGGCACTTAAGTAGTATGCAATGCAATATCGTCCTAATTGCCGGGGCATCGTGTTTGAAGCTCCTCGTCAAACAAAAGCGGCGGCCAAAGGAGCAGGTTTGGAGCTTCTGCCAAGCTATGCAGCCATCCTGAACCCGTCAAATCATCGATCTCCTTAAGCAGACAATACTAAATATACGCTCAGTCGCTCCATGTTTTGAAGCATGCCCACACATGCGGGGCTGTAGGATCGGGAATAGAACTGTGACGAGCAAAAGCTTGGAACCATGGTGACCAGAATCGTGGCCGAAGCTTGTTATCGAAACAAGAAATCTGTAGACGCCCGGGTTTTGAGCGACGGTTACCCGGTCATATCGATGGATCCGACTCCTAAATTAAACTGGCTTACCCTGTGTTGCAAACCGAGCTCGACATGTCGTTCCCCCTTCCCCGCTGTCTACGCCAAGAGGGGCAGAGCTGGTCTAAAAAGTAAAAAATATCGGATGAGGAGTTCTTCCAGACACCCGAGCGAACCCATGACGGCTGGTGTCTGCAAGTCTAAATAGGCTATATACCAACGAATCGATTTTCGCGGCTCCGCGTTTTTAAATCATGCTCGACTATAAGGTTGCCAGGCAATAGTGGACGGGAGCAAGGTTTAACCCACCAGATAATTGGTTAGAAACGTTAATATGACCGCGGGAGAAGGAGGTGGCTGCGGTTGAAGAATTTCGTCCAATGTGCGTATCTCGCGTGCAGAACTGTCCGATGGAAGTCCAGCCGATCAATCGATAACATCCTCGGTTGAAATGGATCAGCAATCTATTCCTGACTGTTGGGAATGATAAATTTCGAGGGTCTGTTGGCCAGATAGGTCCCTTTGGCGGATGCTGGTGATCTCGACTTCAGCTGCTCGTATTTTATGGAGCCATCCCTCGCCCGCCCTTGGCTTGTAGAAAAAAGTTTTTCCGTGTGTTTATCCATCAGCCCGTCTCCACTAAATTACTCCAGGTTCGGCGTATTTGCTCAAGGCGAGTGTGGAGAAATGCTCGGATCTGACTAGACGCTAAGGATAGTAATCGATACCAGCTCGCCATAGTGAAACGTTACTTTTTCCTTCACCGCTTTGCAATTCCGAAATCCCGCACGACGTGTCTCGGAGCAGGTGAGTGATCCCTGACATGTCGTCGGGCTCTTGGGCTTAGTGGTCGTGCTAGCGGTTGGCGAAATCCGACAGCTAGTGGGTTGTATGTACCGCACTGGCCTCAATTGACAACTGAGCAGAGCGCAGACTTGTCCTGGGCATGGAAAGAAGGTGCAGAGGTTGGTGAGGGCAAGGCGTCAGTGCGCGATAGCCTGTCATGCATAGGCGAGAGCGCATGCCCGTCACATGGAGCGTGTTGCACCAATTTCGATGCAGGAGGTGGTGGATCAGACGAGATGAAAGAAAAGCACTTGGGAAAACCCAGGAGAAGACAAATTTTAAACCGCATCTGCATCCTCGTGCTCCATATGCAAGGCAGACAGCACGGGGAAGAAACTTTTAAACCAAGTATGCGCCGGCTTGCAGATCACCCATGGGGCACTATAATTGTCAGGAGAGAAAGGTCCCGCCGTTGGAACCAGTTATATTCCACTAACGAGTGGGCTAAAGTAATTCAATTGAAACCGAAGAATATGGCATTTGTTGTGCTCAATACTGCCTGCTTGCAAAATATTGTCATCCACGGCATGGTCTTGTCTATCGATCTAACCGCGTCGAATTCGTGCCGGAGACAGGACGAAGAGCTGGCGCATTGACCTCTCCTCTGTCCCTTCCGCTCTCTATCAGGATGGGTGGGTCAACTACCAACTTGCTGTTGGGTTCCTCTTCAAGAGAATATGTATGCACCTGAAAGGGCTTCCCCGCTTCTATTTTGGCAGGCTTGGTGATCCATCGATGATGAATGACGAAAGAGGTTCGTCGCAATAGTCCGGAGGGTGCGGTTGGTAACCTGGCTTGGGATGAGCAAGGGTAACGGAACAATACATCGAGTGAGACATTTGTAGCTGGTGCTAGCATCTCATGCGATAGACCAAGCGAGACCCGGTGCACTGAACATCTACGGAAAACTTTGGTGTCACAGGTATGTTTGTGAAGAAGGATATCACAGTGCGATGCCATGATATACTTGTTGGTTGTTCAATGTTTGAAACGGTCGTTCATGACCCATTTGTGGCTGATGTAACTCTTTTAACGGTTCTAAAGTCTGACCATCGAGAGACTTCTGAGGTATCGGAACAGAAAACTTTTTTCGTTTCGGCGTACGAGTTTTTCCATGAGACCAGGTTCGGCCTGTTTGCAATCCCTTGCCCTAGGTCTCGGCCGTTAGACTTTTTGATATTGGATGATCCTGGTCATGGAGCACCCAAATGCTAGCCGAATACCAGCGAACATACTTATCTCACGGTTCGCAAAGCGGAGCCTTTCCCCATGGTTCTGAACGAGATTCTTTCTCGTGGAAGATAGGGTTTAAATTTTGCTCAGGAATACTTTTCGTGTTGCAACGTTGGGGTGGGAAAGAATCCATTTTAATATTGGAAGATGCAATTAAACAGTTTATTCTTCACTATACATATACAGGGGCGAATTTCAACCTTAACGTTGGCTTCTTAAGCTCCTCGGTTCAAGCTCGCGGGAATGCCAATCTCGATAGCCTTAAACGACTGGGCAAGCTTCTCCGCCTTTTGCGGGGTTTGGGGTGCTAAGAAGCAGGTGGTGTGTCAATAATGTAATAGGAACTGGGACAGGAAAATGGGATCCACCGGAAAAAGAAAGCCCCGGGGCACGAAGCGGCTAGAGCAAGCATACTTGGCAGGTATTATTTTCCTGGGGCTATATGCAGGCAGCAAGCGGTTTAGAGGACCACACGGATAATCGACTTTATTGCATTGCATCTGCTAAGGTGCAAATGCCGTAGGTGAACCAAGAAAGTATACTAGCACTGCGTCGCGCAGTAGTTGACTGACTACTCGAGGAAAAGCCGATGCACCAGCGCAAAGATCTCGGATGAAAATGTGGGTAGGATGAGGTTAGCACTGGTACGGCACTGATCTTGATAACTCTCCTTTCTCGCCCCAGGCTCCGCATGGATGATTTTCTGCCTCTTGACATCCGCGAAACAGTCAGTCTTATTTTTTTTACTTTATTTTTTTGTTCCCTCATGCTAAGATTTTTTTCCCTGAAGTTTTCCTCGGACGAAGAACCCTGATTGCATGGCAGCGAGGTCGCTTGGGTCGGATAGGAAAACATCAGGAAAGCGAGAGGCCGGTCCATGTAAGCTTCAAATTTCTTTTTCAAATTTCTTGCTTTCGAGATGCCAAATGGAACGGGAGGAAAGGATCAACAGCCCTTGCTCCCCGTCCATGTCCAACTGAAAGGGAGTATGGGGTAATTGAAACGATTCGGTTTCCTGCTGGCTACACCTGGTTGTCGGCTCGTGAACAGTCCAGGCTGTGTAGTTTATGAACCATGCCAAACCACCCGCCTATTAGCCTCTAACACCACACTTTTCAGAATAACTCAAGTAATATCCCCGGGATAGCCCAGGAATAACCAGCTCCCATTTTCACACAGAACAGAACTCCAGCAGCACCTGGCGATTCATCGACTGGAAGCTGTCCAGTGCGGTCCATGCGCGGCACGTAAGTGTTAACGTTGGATAGAGGAGAAGTTAAGATCTGCAGCAGAGGTTCGCAAAAAGCACGTTCCTCCCGGTTGATGGCTGGCTACTTAGTTGAAGATAATAACCATCGTTCACTGGCCTCATGCCCGTCAAGGCTATTTGACGTTTGCTGTTTTCTTTTTCTCTTCCCTTCCTGTTCCTGTTCTTCTTTTCTCGTAATTCCCTCTATGCCACTTCGTATCGTTTGTTTCTTCTCTCACTCTCATTATCCCTTTAATCTCTGATTCCAATTCTTGAACAGCACAGTCAAAACCATTGGGTTCGACTTGGCTCTTATATGGGAAACTGTCGTTCATTATTTTCCCACTATCTTAAACACCTTCACAGCCTGCAGCCCAACATCTCGGATCCCGGCCGCTCTTTAAGCAGACAAACAAGCTATTGTGATATATTCCTGGCACTTTCGGCTCGCAACTTTGAAAGTCCAGCGGGTGCTTTGACGCTGCAACCAAGCTACACATCGGCCCCGTTCGTCTAACTGGGCCTGTCAACTGTTGCTTGCCCATTGACTATTCCCACCTGACGGAAATACCGCGGTATGGTACTTCCACACCCCTCCCAAAAAAAGAACCTATTAATATCTGCTGCGATCACGTCCTCGTGCGCCTCTTTTCTCGGGACCCTCAGCCGTTAAAGGCGAACCCTGGAAAGCTGTTGTTGCTCGCTTTCTTGACCCTAGCCATATGGAGCCAAACCCCAGAATTGACTGCATTGAACTCTTCCCCAGACTCCGACTACCTAGTCTCTCCTGACGATAATGATCTTTTGCTTACCTTGCTATTTCTTACAAATTTTAGTCATTCTACAAACCATCTAACTGTCGACAAATCGCTCAACATCTATTTTTTTTTTTTTTTTTTTTTTTTTTTTTTTAGTGTCCTAACATCGGACGGTGCTGACTGAGTTCCACTCAACCCTGGACCTGGAACTCGATAGTGCATCCTCTTAGGCGAACTCTTTTCAACTGTGGGATATATAGACCGGAGGACAAAACGGACCTACGAAAGGAAACTGCCTATTTTTCCGAGAGCGCCTTTCCCATATTCCACCCTGCCCCCCAGTGTCGACGGTTAGTAGGCTAGGCTTCAGGGAGCATCGATTCACCTTGACAAAAGACGGTGACAGATTCTCTCGACGGTCTTAGTCCAGATCGACATAACAAGCCTTTTGAAGACCTAGATATCACAATTTGAAGCCAACCATTATCCCGGAGTCACTCTTTATTGCTCCGAGCCCCGACTATACCTCATATACAATACCTTTATGTCGATATACTTGTCGTATTGACGCTACCCTGCCACGTACCGTACCTTGCCCTCGAAATATATTAGGTGTCGCATGGCGGGGCATCCTGCTATCAATCGTCTATAAGCCTCTCGTCTCGGTCTGCAGCTAGCGTGTTCGACTCCCGGCCACACTGTCTGCACCGCATGTGCTGCATGTTGAATTGATCCGGCCCACCTCCAATCTGGTTGAATTGGATCTTTGCATGAACAAGCGAACTCTACCTGCCGACTTCACCGGCCCTGCTCCAGGCGAAACCACGATCTTCCAGACCGTTGCTGCACGAAATCGAATCAGGTGGTCATATGCTCCACGAATCTTGTTTCGGTATACCGTCAGAATTCAGAACCCGGACGGGAGTTGCCACGAGACCTGAAAACCTTAGCCTTTCTTATTTTCGTCTCGTCTTTTTTACACTGCAAAAGGCGGAGGCACCCCGATCTAGCGGGAATACCGTCGACCACCCCTTGCCTACCGCTTGCACCGGGAAGTGGAATAGCTAACCCGTCACTAAACGCCCTGCCCTACTTACCGTCTTGTCACGAAGTCAGACTATAGCTCCTGCATGTCTATCTGCAAACCAAGCTGTAGATATTTTGATTTCTAGCCGCGTAGCTTAAAGCAAGACCTTACCAAGATCATACGCCGCTGGAGAAATTGAAGACGCAATACTCCTGTCATAGGCTAAGTATATCTTCCCCGCAGATTGACGGGCAAGCTTTTCTTGTTTTTATCTCCTTCGTCATTATCGTCTCCTCTTCTTTATAACTCCTTCTCTTCTCCTTGTTGAAAGCAATAGTCGAGGTGCCGGGTAATTCTATTGCCTTTCTCGACAAGCAGACAAAAAGAAGAGTAGGTAGTTTCGACCTTGCTGCTACTGGGATCATAAGTGTTCCTCCAGACAAACATTTGCACCACCCTGGGAAGCAAGCAATCTGCGGGCCTCTCTGCATACTAGAAGACCGCTGGCCTGTAAGGAATTTTTCCAGCTAGCACCCGAGTAAATGGCGGAGGTTGCTCCAGCTCCTTCATCTCAATTAGTGACCCACCGTTCCAACCCCACAAAGTACTTGACGATCACTCTTCCATTGCGCCGGTCTATATACTCGCCTCCTTCCTCTGCAACCTTTCCCACGGATTCACACTGGCCTTCCAAGGAGTACTCTAGGACGGATTCCGACTTGTTACAGAAGCCTCGATACCTAGGGCCCTCGTATACGACATATTCGCCTCCAAGTACCAGTGTTGTTGATAGGTTTGGACTAGAGGATCAGGATCGAGGACGACAAAACAACCTGTCGCCGTCGATGCTTCTCAGTTCGCCCTCTTCATCCTTTATTTCCGTCACTCGAGGACTCCCCCCGATCATCTCTCCGATGGACGCCCCAATGCAAGGTTACGACCAGCGGCCGTCGTCTCCGAGGACGGTTCCAAGTGGGTATGCCGATGCTTCGATGGAAATGGGTGGACCAAGTGACTTAGCACCTCGAAAGAGGTCAAAAGTCTCACGAGCATGCGATGAATGTCGCAGGAAAAAGGTATTATAGACCTTGACACTTTTACCCTGTCTAACAAGTCTTCTCGCCGTGGCCTTATAGGTGGTCTGGTTATGGTAACCCTCGTTCTTTTGCGTTGCACAGATCCGGTGCGATGCAACTTCTGAGACAGGAGTCGAGCAGTGTTCGAGCTGCAAGCGAGTAGGAGCAAGGTGTTCGTTCAGTAGGGTGCCGATGAAGAGAGGTCCTAGTAAAGGGTAAGCGTACTTGTACTGTTATACCCCCCCTTCTGTGCCAGAAAGCCGCATACATTCCTGCTACTATGTCGTTTGTTTCCTTCTTAATGCATCCTCTTCGTAATCGCCGTTGGCAAGGTCAAGGTTGGACTGGGGCTATGGAATCCGTAGAACATTCCACTCCCGCTTCGACTCTTGGGTTAATTCCATGCGCGAATTTCTGGCTCTGTCGTTCGGAATCCCCTATGGTTAGCACTGCTAAACGTTGCGCAATCTAAACTAGGTATATTAAGGAACTTGCAGACCGGTTAAATACGCTAGAGAATACAATATCGACTAGCGATATGCATCCTTTCAGCAACCTGACGTCGGTTGAAGGAGAATCATCGCCAATGGATTCGGAAGGGACATCGCCTCCACCTAACCTTTCAATGAGGCAATCTAGGAAGCGTACCCTATCCTCGTCGAGTGAATTTCCACTAGGCCTGCATCTGCAGCCGTTGGCGCAAAGCCCGACATTACAGCGTAGCGGCGAAAGGCTACCTCCGATTGATTCATTCCACAGTCCTCATCACCAATCAGCTTCTGCTCAAATACCACAAAGGCAGCTCCCTCCCCCCCATATCCCTCCTTCTCATCCTTCCAGCGGACTACATTCTCAAAGAGGTTCAATCTCGTCAGCCTCAGTTCCTCCCCCTCTAATTGCTCACACATCACCTACTTCTGGTTCGTCTACCTGTTGGAGACCTGATTCCAGTGAAGCACGAAGACAAAGTCTAAGTGGCCCTCTTGAACCTATAGATATCGCCATGAGCTCAAGTATGATGAAAAATTCTGGGAAATCCTTCGATTGGGATGAACCCACCATCGACCAGTAAGTTTCACTCCTTCGATGTATAATATAGATTTCCCAACTTGAGAGTTTTGCGTTGTGGTTCGTTGGATATTTTTTCAAGATGTTTTATATCTGACTCTCGATCGTAGATACTATTCCATCATTCATCCAACCTTTCCTTTTCTCCCTCACTCGAAGCCGAGGTTGAGATTAAGGCTCTCCCAGTCCTCTTCTCGTGTAAGAGAGGCTGTTCTTCAAGCACTGTACTGTGCTGTGAGATCAAATCCAGCATCTACTTTGATCCCAACTGGACCTTTTGAGTCTCGTGGAGTTGCGGAACTTGCGTTCGCTGCTCAGTATGAGGATCCATCTAGTAGATCTATTGCTGATAATTTGATCTATCTTCAAACCTTGATATTTTTGATTTTGGAGGCCGATAATCGAGGTCCAGCCGCAGTCAAAGGCCAATTTGGGCCTCCAAGGGCACTTTGGTTGGGTGCTGCTATTGGATTGGCATATAATCTGAGACTTCACTACGGAAATTCTGGGCCTAGGTCACCAGGAGCCGAGAATGACGATAGTGACGAAAATTTGGGAAGGAGGGCATGGTGGACTCTCGTCGTTCTCGATCGATGGAACGCTGTGAGCACATCAAGCCCCCTTCACATCCCTGATTCTAGTGTGGTACTGCTGCAGGAAGACCAATCTCTTCTCGGGATTGCAGCTTACCAAATCACCCGTAAGTGACTCTGACAATGATATCCCCTTTTCACGCACGGCGAGAGCCCACGCCCCTCGCCTCAATGTTTCCCGTTTTCCTTGGCGGAAAATTATATTCCTCCACATGGGAGACGAAAAGGAAAAAGATTTCCAAAAATAATATAGCAAAGGTCTGTGCTGATAAGAACAAATTGATAGGCCTATCCATGATCCTTGGCCACCTAGCGGAGAACCTAACGTCATCCGATCAAGCAGTTTCGACTTCCGCGAGTAGTGCCTATGTTTCAAGATTGCTCAGAGGCGAGCTTGAGAGATTCCGGGAAAGTGTGGATAGTGTTCTGGGATCCTTGAGTCTCGTCCATATCGCCTACTGGCATGTGAAACTGCTCTTTCTTCGCTTGAACGACGCCACGGAGCCTAGTCAGTTAATTGGGCCAGCGACTAGAGTCGCAGTTATCTTAAATTCAGGACAGACACCAATCACCCCACTCAGCTACCACTTCGCAGCATTGGCGATCCTGACGTTGGTCGACCTTCTGGAATTCAGCGAAACCAGGATCGAAGCAGAGAAGGGCGTCATGCACATCGCTGAAGCCTTGGAAAAGCGTAGGGGTGTCTCTACGCGGGAGGACAGTACCGGGTGGGATAGGGCCATCAAAGACTTCATCTCTCGCAGGACATCTCGGACTAACTCTGGAGCAACTACAAATGCCGGAAAGCATCCCCTGCCTCACGGAAAACTCCAACATTTGGCGGAGCTAGCAGTGGGGGAGAGTGCGGGCGGTGGCGGCCCTGGAGCATCTGGAATGTCTTCAGAATCTAGAAACCTGGTTATTGATGCCCATATGTTGCAAAAGTACGGGTACTTGGGGTGCCTTGTTCTGTAGCTTATACCCTTGAGCTATAAGCCTTATACCTTGTTTGGGATTGCATTGAGCCGCTCTTTTTTCTTCGCCTGTCTGTTGGGGGGAGGGGGGGTTATGCAACCACCCTGCTCTCCAACTAACAACCTTACGACTTCTTACGAAAGATCTGGGGTTATTGCTTTGCTTACACCAATTGATATCGACTATTGCCGAAGTACATCTGTATTGAAAATTTTTTTCTTTCCCCCTTCGCAATTTCTGTCTTGCCTTACGAATACCCTTTTCCCCATTCTTTGAGTACAAAGTCTGCAACTTTCAGCTGTTGGACAGGCTGATCGGAACGGATTAAACGAAACCGATACAGCTATATGCACGGCACAGCTGTTATTTCCTTTTTAGCTAATTCTTTTCCCGCACGAAACTAAAACCACCCTGGAGCCTTTTTTTCTATTCTTGAAGATACCAATTGCAAGTACTAGTATACCTTTACCTTTTATCATTGGTGCATTTCGCAGGATTGCGCTGCTTTTGGAAAACCTTTTGTTTCTCGAACCCCACTGCATGCATGAGCCGGAGGTAGTAATGACGGGACCCTGGCAGTTTAATATTTTTTCTTTCCTTTTTCCATTAGATATCGCAAAAGCCAGGGGACCGAGCGCTTCGACAAAGACGGGAGTACCGAGGATTCACAAAAAAAAGGGAACTTTCGGCCTCTGACGTTTTCTGATCGACATGTGGTAACTACGGTTTCTCGTTGCGGTTGTCTGTGGAGCGAGGCGAGGTTGATTGCTGTTGTATCTTTTTGTGGGTTTCAAGTGCCTGTCTTTCCGATAATTCTCCTATCGACCATGTCCTTGGAATACTGTGGGGTTAGCCAATTGGTTCTTTCTCCATTAAAACATCTATTTACTTTAGCGGTTTCATGTTTAAACGTCTGTTTTTGCTTGTCATCCGCGGCCGCTTTTACCATTTGCTTTTCACTTCTCTTTCTCTTTGTGGCTTTTTTTTTGCGAATCATGAAACGGGAATTCTTTGTCTGTGATACCTTCGGGATTGCTATCTTTTACTTTTTGATATTTCCTTTTGAATTTTTTGTTTTTTTTGTTCTTTTCGATGTATAACTTTTTTCTTTTCTTTTCTTCTTTCCTCAGCTTTAACCTCCCGGAGATTCCAGCGTTTATGAATATACATGTGACGAGATTTCTTTTTGTGTATGATTTATAAAAATATCTCTATACATTACTCGTTATTTCTTGATATACCCCGGTTATTGCTAACTTTTCGGATGCAATAGTTATGTATGTCGACATATCTATCTTGCAGGAAGGCAGATAGAGCAGGGGAGATGCGATATATATCAAGATATTTCGTTATTTTTCTATCTAGCAGGCGTTTTTCTTCTTCCCCTTGTCGGATTAAACGCTAAAAGATTACCTGTACAATTTGACAAAGCCATACTAAGCATGCATTCTATTCGAATTTCCCTTGATCGAAGAGAGAAAAAGAGGTTATACAGGTTCGAAATTATTGCATATTGCCTTACCTTTAACTTGTTTTTTCCCTTCGAATTTTCTATGGCTTTAAAACGACAAACTTATTAACTTCCTAGGGGGTTGTATTATTTTGAGCATGAGAAAAAAGGCTTGGATAATTTTCTTGTCAAAATACATTATTTGTCCTCTTTCTTGCTTGAAAATTTTTTCCTGTAGACCTCAAGGATACCTTGTAGTTTGAATCTGCAGAAGGCCGAGTGTATCGTACGGCACAGGTCAATACGCCTTACCTTACACCCCCATCCCATATTCCCATCCCATCTACCGTCCCTCCCGAAAGCTTCCTTGCTTAAAGGTCTTTTTGCCATTGTTGCAAATTGGGGGACCTGGCCGGCGTACATACGCCGTACGTAGTATCTTTTTTGTCACAAGAGACGACAAAGAGTACGGACCGGTCAAAGCAGGAAAAATAAAATAAAGAAAAACAACCTGGACGAAAAAGCCACTTCCCCGTGAGATTGTGATCAACGGTCCCCTTGCTCCGTTCACTTGCATATTCTGCGTGTGCGAAAGAGAGAAAGAAACAGAGAGACAGAGGGGAGAAAAGAAAAAAGTATCTCACACCCATCAATTATGATACGATAACTGAGCAATTCGAACAAGGCCAATTGCAAGGTGAGCCGGAGAAGAGAGAAGGGGAAGAGGATATGTGTGCGGTATCTGCGTTGCATAAAGCTGTCGTCCCCATGTTCAGATGGCTTTCTCCAAAGGTCACCGGGATGTCGCTCCTACTGATTCCTAGCGTCATTTTTTGGGGAGCGGAGGATGTTGAGGCTGGCCGTTTTTGTTTTCTCTGTTGCTTTTTTCTCTTGTAGATGCTAATGCTTTAGTTTAAAGAGTATTCTTTTCTCCACTTCTCTTTGTTCATTTTGTGTCATATCACCCGCTGTGCGCTCTATTTCTCCACCTTTCTTCTCCGTTCTGTCAGACGAGGGGGGTTGGAGGGAGTGACATTCGCTACGTAGTGTTAAGGTCGTCTAAATTGTTAGGCTAGGTAAGACGGGTAGGCTATTCCTGCTAGAGGTTCCGGCCGTTTTCAATCTTGAAACCTTAGTCTCTTTGACATGACGAATTTGGCTATTTTGGGGGGTTGTGTGAGATGTATATGACCATTATATGGGCGTTTCTATAAGTTTACGGAAATCTAAAGATGCAATCGCATTGGATCAATGGAAAGACTGATCCGGGGCGAACCATGAAATCTGTGCCTCTCTTGCTATACCCGAGGTTTTACAACCTAGTTGCCACTGGGCCGAGAGGTGATTGCAATTATCCAGCCGGCTTGGTGCTGGGTGTTTTTTTTATAGTAGGTCCCGTTATATGATTTTTGTTACTAAGCAGTTTGCAAGCTGTTCGGCGAGCGGGTGTGTGTGGTGGGATCTGAAATCTATCAAATTTATATGCAACATAATGCATCCGGGTGTGGCATTTTTCTCCATTTTTCCTTAAGCCTTATCGAGAATCGGATTTGTCTACATAATTATTTTTTCTTTCGATTGGATATAGTATCGAAGAGAGAGGGATGTTTCAGAACCATTGTAAGAGGACAGATTTCAGGCTTACAAGGTGCGAGATGCCGATGGAGAGTGGAGGAGGTGTGGGAGTTTACCGTGCGTTAACTTTTGCGTTCTGTGCGTCTGTGGGTACATTTTGGCTCCAAAAATATATATTAATTGTGGATACTGCTGGACCGGCAATGACGACCAGCTATTTTTTTTTTTTTTGCTCGGCCTATCTCTGCAAAAATGTTTTTCCAGTTCGGCTTTACCTGTTAAAGTACTTTTTGTATGTAACGACTTTCTATTTTTCGATATTGCGACGGAGTTTACGAGTAACATATCCGGCGCAAAGTTGTCGCTGTTCCGGTGTGGGGAAAAGTATATTTTATGTTTATTTTCGTTCGGTACAATTTGTCTGGTGGATAACGGGCTGGATAAGTTTGTTTAGCAGCAAAGCAAGCAATTGTGGGCGAATGTGGGTTTGATATGAGCTCAAAGGTGGGGAGCTAGCTCATTAGTCAACAGCTGAAGCGGCTGTTTTGTGCGGAGAACTATGTGTGTTTTTTTTTTTTTTTTTTTGCCTGCCTGCCTGCGTGCGCGCTGGGCTGGCTGCCTGGTACAAAGCTGGCATTTCCTGCCTGGTCCGCAACTTGGGTACATGTCCGAAAACTGGTTTACGAACCTTGCCTGGATTGATTTTCGAAATTAATCGAGGCTCTGGTGCATGTGGGCTTGCATATATTTCCATGTTCATCGAGAGGGAGTTCTTTTTTGGAATCAGTTTAAATTGTCATTGGGGGTACACACCGAGGAACGGAAATTGATATAAAGTAAAGTACATGTATCTTACATTACATGATGCATATGCAAAGGAGAAACTTTTGAGGCTAACAGGAACTTGCATTTTTCCATCATTCCGTTGAAGAATGAATTAAAGGTAGTAGTAACTTACATAGTGACGGGTTTCGGTTTTATTCTGGCCCTTTTTTCTTCTTCTTCTTGTTTCCTGTGCCTCATCTTTGTACGGAGTATCCACCTTTCGGAATGGAAAAGCTGGGGTGCGTGAAAAACCATCCATGGATTTGGGCGGCCTCAGGTTGCCGGAGCTAGTTAGTCGATCCGATATATCTCTTGTTGGACGAAAGTGGATCTTGGTTTGATACCTTTTTTTCATTGCAAGACATTAGAAAAGGCTTGGGAGGTTGAAAGACAAGCCGGAATTCCAGCGCGGGGTAAGCAGGTAGCTAGTAGCATTCGAGGCTTTTGTGACCGGGTTTGGATGCACGACGAGGACGGTGGTCATAAAACCAGCTGGCCAGCTGGGAATCATTCGTGATAGATTACGAAGGAGGACCTGGTCGACAAGAGCTGGAATTCCCCCACCTTGCTCAATTCAGTGCAGTGCCATGCCTTTCGAGTTATGGGGTTTATCATCCCCCCCTTCGTGAGCTCAACCGAAAAGTTATATACGATCACAATTGCATTTGGAGTAGTAAGGGAAAGTAAAGTAAGAGTTCCTTACCAGCTCTGAGGCAGAAGTTTTCCCCAACGACTTCCTCGAGAGGCACGAGATCCCGCCGGTCTGACAGTTTTTTCTTTACCCCTCACTTTTTTGGCTTTTGGATGTCATAGCGCAGGACATCGAGTGCCGGAATTGGCACACAGCACTGGCCAGTACGCTGGAGTGGAGCAGGAAGGTTGGGTTGGGTCAGTAACAGGTAATGCGTTGTTTCCTGCACGGGTTTGCGTTGCGTGTGGCTGGAAACCCGCATTCATAATCCCATCCCAAATGCATCTCCGCAAATTTGCAGCAAAGCGCGAGCTCTGATTTGATGGAATTTTCATCTGATATTGGACCAGAGGGAAAAGGGGAAGTCGTGATATTACTGTGCGGCGGGTGTTAACGGGCTAACTGTGGCGCGTTTTGTCCGGGGTTTGGATCGGAGCCAGCCAATCCGGAGCGCATTCTGGGGAGGGTTATTAATAACATCGCCGGCCATCTTGATATACACCATCTGCGAGTAAGCCGTCTATTGTATACGTCGGTACGTATACTTGCTGATATATATAAGGGGGGAAGTATACGTCTACGAAGCTTGGTGTTTAGTAATACTGGATTTTGTCTGAATTACTGCATCCGGTCAGTGTATTTTGTATACTTCAATGGTCATTGTATACACTATTAATACACAAGATGGCGGTAAAAGGAAAGCTGTTCCTTCTCGAAACAGCTCACGAGACTACTTCACTTCCACTTAAACCATACTAAGCTCCGCTAAGCATCAGCTCCCCTGAGCCAGTGTGATACACTACAATACAATACAAGACAGACTTCTGTTCGTGATGTAGATGTGCATGTACAGCTACTTCAGGGGCTCCATTGGCGCAGTCCTTGACAGGAGCCAGCAGGCAAACAGCCCAGTCGGGCAAAGGCCCAATCGAAGTCCTGGAATTCCGCTGGCTGATTGGCTGGAATGCCCGTGAACGCCTTCCAAGTGCGAGCTCAAGCTCTGCCGGCGACGTCGAGGTTTCTTCAATTCTCTCCTGTTTGGATTTGTCTGTCTGTCTTCTGTTCGTTCGTATTGTTTTAGTTGTATGCGGTCTCGAGATAGCCGCCTTAGCCAGCACATGACATCGCCATCAACCTCAACCTCAACATCAACATCAACATCATCAACCTCCTCCTCTTCATCGACACCTCTCCGGGTCTAGTCTTCGTCTCTCCGTCTTCACCACTATAGCTTAGCTAGCATCTCCTGCTACTTCACGTCCACGTCCAGGCTGTAGTCCTCCGTTCGTTCTTCTCGTGAGAAAAGGAACCTGCAGGGGAAAAAACTCGAGCGACATAGCTCTCAAACAAGCCAGGACGACACTTTTACCCGCTCAAACGCCTCAACCGTGACCTTCCACCCGCTTAGAGACCCGTCTATCGCCAACTTCACGACCCATCCAAACCCATCCGAGTCCAATAGACACCCTGGAAAGCCACCCAAACAATCTCGATCCTCGTCTTCCTCCCTCGCAAATGCAGCCTCGGCGCCATTAGCTCCCGTCGTTAAAACCATTGCTGCTCCTGCTGCCGCCCTCGCTCGTACCCGCTACCTTTTCCACCTCCGAACAGCGCTTTTATCCGGGTTCTTTTGCCAGCATTTCGCACAAGCGAGGAAGCAAGGGGCTTTTTTTGTTCATAGAATTGGCTTTTTGGCAGACGAGGGGACGGACGACTCGGAGATTTGGGGATCTTGGTCAGCAGCCATCGTATTCAGGAACACCCGAGACATATTCCGAACCACGATTCGTCTATTCTCTAGCCACTACCACCCCGACCTTTCTAGCCACTCGTCGGTGTCGCCTTGTCTATCGAAGTCCTGCTATTTGTTCTTATACGTATACATAGCTCCGTACCTTACGGGTGGGGTTTCCTCTAAACGGCGGTTAGAAGGGGCGTGGATCGGATAGCTCGGTGGCGTCCCATGGTGTTCATACTCCGGTGATCACGACCTTCATCCTGTTTTGTTCTTCAAACATCCATCGAGACTGCAGAAATCCGGTGTTTCTTCTAGCTTCTGTCCCCTGGTCTGGGAGTGCCGTACATCCCGAAAGCTTCATATATGAAGGTGAATTACAAAACTCCTGCACTTGTGGTTTTCCGCCATTAGTGTGCCTTGGCATGGCCTATTGTTTCGTTATCAAAGACATCATCTACTAACTGTTGAAACACCGTTGTTGAATCTGATAATAGTCTGCCACACAATCTCGATATAACCGCTATCCTCAGCAGACTACCGACCAGACGTTCCACAGCCGGGAGGGATCGCTAGGGGACAATGATCATGTTACAGCAGCAATTGGAGATCTGTACGGTGGTTCCGACGAAGATCATCACGATGCTGAGGATCCATACCACCGCCACCATCAAAGACGGCATCAGCAAAGCCAGCAACCAGCCGTTAGATACCACCACTCACACTCATCACAAGCTCTTCCCGTAACCCCACCTCAAACCCCAACAAAATCCAGAAAAAGTCCTGGCGCTAGTAACCAACCCCGAACACCACCCCAAATGGATAACACGTCTCCATCCTCCCTGTCCGGGTCTTCGTCGACGCTACGGGTGCCGGGGAATTCCCCGAATGCGAATCAGGTGTTTCCATTAAATAATATCGACTATGAGTCTAATCCAGATGCCGTTCAGCAAGAGTTGGAGAATCTTCAGGCCTTACGACGGTTATCTATGGACGTTAGCAGCGTGGCCAATGACCCGGATCTACCGAGCTTCAACAATTTTTTCCCATCAGTTGCACCCAAAGGCCGAGCCGACGATGACGACGCCGCCAGGCTGTTTTGGGTACCTGCGAGATTACATCCAGAGCTTGCACCTAAGGCGTTCAAGAATTTTGTAGAATCGCGGGTTGAGCAAATCCGTGAACATGAGGGCAATCTATCGACGGATGGACTCCAGGCTGGGCCGAGTTTGAGGAGAAAGAAGTCTATGCTGTCGAGGCAGATTGATACGGATGGGAAGGCTGCTGAGGGATACGAGGATGGAGCGGATAAATTGAGAAGAAATAGGTCGAATTCTGACGGAGAGCAAGTTCTGACGGTATCAGAGCTTGGAGAAGTGCTGGGTAAAAAGGATCCTGCGGATCTGATGAGGCAGATGAGCTTGAGTAAGGCTGAGAAAGCATTGATGGGTAAGGCGATGAAGTTTTCTATAGAAGGTAGTAACTGGCTAACATCTATTAAAGGTGATTCGAATCAAGCGGAGGATGACCAACCGATATTTCCAACGCCTCCACCAGGCGGGTCGTTGCGAAGATCGACGAGGACGGCTCTGAGACGGGGTAGTATTCGAAAGGGTGAGCGAGTGGCACCATCTTCTAGGCGAGCTAAACTTGCAGCAGCGGAAGAAGGAAAGCCTGGAGACGAACCTGAATTCAAGCTTTCGCGAGTCAGGACGGAACCTATTCCATCGATATCGATATCTTCTGAGGATGAGGAAGCTAGGCCGCAGAGCTCTAGCTCTCGGCAGCAAGAGATGACAATGAAGGTTCGGTCGCGGCAGCCGGTGTCACCAGTGTCACCAATTTCGCCTGAGGAACCTAAGCGCCAGGTTACCGCACCTCCCGGTCTATCTCACCGACCAACATCGCCGCCTGAACGGCCCTCGTCGGAACGGATGGCAAGGTCGAAATCCGAACCAGAATCACCTTCACCGCCTCCGCGGGAGTCTCTGCCCCCGACTCCACCGCTCGTCAAGGTTGATCGAAAAGAAGTATCGTCATCTTCGCAACGGGTTTCGAAGGAACCCCGTGGTGGCCCGCCTAATGGGCAGCTTCCCGCCCCACCTGTTGCACAACCGTCGCCGACCACCCCTGAACAACCGTCGACCATTAAGCAGAAGCGTCCAACTTTGAAGCGAGGATCTCCTGGAACCAGTAGCTACGAACCGACGAAAGAAGCGACGCCTTCACCTTCGCCTCCTGCCCCTCCCTCGCAACCTGCCGAACTCAAAAGGAAGGAACTCCCGAACCATGGCGGCCAACAGGTGCCGACTAAAGAAGTTGGTAGGAAGTCTAGTTGGTCGTGGTTAACGCTCGGCGGTGACGGGGACAAAGAAAAGGATAAAGAGCGAGAGAAGGAGAAGGAGTCGGGTGGTAAGAAGGTTCGGAAGGCCAAGTCGATGGAGAAGGATAGGGATCGAGATGACGAGAAGGAGCGGAAACGCGAACACAAACGTGAGAAAGAAAGGGAGCGAGAACGGGAGAGGGAGAGGGAACGGGAGAGAGAAAAGTCTAGCGATCGAGAGCACGCTCGACTGGACCTCTTACAGAAATCTATCGACGGACCCAAGAAACGCGAAAGTATCGACTCGAATCATGCCCGACCGTCGGTGGATTCCCTTGAACGCGAACGCGATAAGGAGAAGGAAAAGGCTAGCCGTAAAGGAGCAGGGTCTGATAAAGAGAAGGAGAAGAAGGAACCTGGTATCTTTTCATCGATATTCGGAGGCTCGAAGAAGAAGCAGGACGAAACGAAGTCGAAGTCGAAGCAATCTAATCTGGCAGTTCCGTCAGGTCGGAGCAAGTCCCCTCCGGCGCAAACCTACTATTATACGCGTTTCCCGATCCATATAGAAAGAGCTATCTATAGACTCTCGCACTTGAAGCTGGCGAATCCGAGGCGGCCACTGCTGCAGCAGGTGCTGCTGAGCAACTTTATGTATGCTTATCTGGCGAAGGTGCAGCAGATGCAGCCGAATGCGGTGCAGGGTACACAACAGCAGCAGCAAATCCAACAGCAGCAGTCTCAACAACAAGCCCAGCAGGCTCAGCAGTACCAGCAGCAGCAGCTTGAACAACAATACCAGCAGCAACAGCAGCATGGAGGTGCTCAAGCCAATGTGAGTAGCGCGTTTAAAATTGATATAGTATTTTTGTCTGTGGAATTTGGATTAACATGTGATAGGGGGATGAAACGCAGCAGCAGTTGGACTCGGATGAGGAGGATTATGACTTTGACGATGATGGGCGCGACGATAGGCCCTATGACTCGCAACAAGGCTACAACGCACGGACTGCATCGAGGGAAGCTTCGAATAGCAATGGAGGCGGGTATCAACAGGATTATGAAGGTGGAGGCTACGGGTACCAGGGTCATGAACAGCAATACCAGCAGGACCAGCAGGTGTACTACCAACAGCAGCAACAAGGTGGCGCTGTCAATGGGCATCCGGGGAACGGCGGGTATCATGACAAGGATTATGATTACTACCAGGATCATGATGGCTACGATAGACGCGGAGAAGGGAGGGGGTATGAAGGAGGGGGAGGTGGAGGGGGAGGAGGTGGAAACGGTGGGAGCGTAAGTGGGAATCGGTATCATCATCAGCAATCGATGAATGATGATAGGGATAGAGATTATGCGGATGAGATGTGGTAGGGTTCTTTCTGAGCATTACTTTGGTATTATATCTTCGCTTCTTCTTTCTTCCTGTTCTTCTACTTTCTTTTTCTCTTTAGTAGTAGTAGCCATTACTATTCTCCCTTCTTCGCCTGAGGCTTCTTCTTCTTCTTCTTCTTCTTCTTTTTTCTCTTGCTTCTTTTCTTTAAACAGCGATCCAGTGTTTTTCTTTCTTTGTGATAATATTGTTTTTCTGTTTCTGTCCTCTTTTGGTAGTATGGGGAGTTCTTTGCACGGGGACTTTCAGTAGCATGAGACGATGTGCATAAACCAGCATAGAAGTACAACCGACCGGCATCTGCGGTATTATATTGTGGCGATGAATGGCAAGATGAGAATATATTATACACACACGCTGGTTCATTGTGTAGACCGTGTAGACCGTGATGTCTGTTATAGGGGGTACTGGAGTAGCTATATATAATAGTCACTAGTATATATATAGACGCGGTGATCGCGAGTGTGTTGCAACTGTCGGATCGCCATGAAGCCAGTGCGGTGGGAGAGCTATCGATCGGATCTGTCGATGGTCTTCTTCTGGCTGTCTGGCCTCTTTCTATTTTCTCTCTCCCTCCATCATCAACATCATCATCAACATCTTCGTCTTCACCATCGTCTTCACCATCGCACCTCGAAGACTACATACATTACATACGCCAGATATCATCAATCTTCACCGCATTCCTTGTCCTGTCGACTTCTATTCAATCCTTTCCCGTCCTTCTAGAACCGACTGGACTGAATCGCTAGACTGCTTTTGGTTCGGCCGACAAGGGACAGCAACCAGGCGAAAAGGCCAGCGAGACGAGAGACACCAAGCTGAACAGCTCCCGGGCCACACACACACACACAGCTCACACCACCACCACCACCACTCCGGCTAGCTACTACCCTGCTGAGTAACATCCACCTGCCTTCTATCGACCTGTCTCCTTTCCACTCCCTTTCCTCTTCTCTTTTTCTTTCGCCTCGAATTTCTCCCAATTGCCGGTACCCCTTATTCATTTTTTTTCTTCTTACCGAAACTCGTTGTCGACACCACCGTCAAACTGTCGTCACCAACTCGATAACCCACAAATCCTTCAAGTGCCTGTACCCCTTAGGTTGACCACTACACGGTATTGCTGAATCGCAACCACCATCGATAACATCCAACCATGGCTACCGAAACCACCAACGGCAACGGTAACACCGTCCCGGAAGTCGCAATTGACGCTCCAACCCCCGCTGAGGCTAGCTCGTCCGAGTCCGCCGCCGCCAAAATGCAGAAGCTCCACGAAGCTCACACCGCCACCGTCGAGGAAGTCCCCGACGAAGAAGACATTTTGCACCCCGGTTCCAAGTCGGCCATTGCGACTGGCCAAGCTACTCCCGTCATCGATGGACCACTCCCTTCCTCGAAGAAAGCCGCCCAACAGCCTTTCGATATCAATTCGGCTGAATTGTTCCCAGAGTTGGGTTCCGGAGGCCCCGGAAAGGGCAAAGGTAAAGGCTCCGGGCCGGCTGCTCCACCCACCTGGGGCGCCAAAATGAACGGATCATCCGCCGTCGCTGGCAGTGTCGCGCCGGCTGCTCAACAAGCACCGAGGACCACGCTTCCTTTGATGTCGAACGATGTTAACGAAATGATGAGCATCGATGTTGGGGATCAAATTCCTAGGAACCAGTGGAAGAGACCGTTGGGTGATGTTATCAGCGAGATCAAGAAGACTACTGGAGCTAGGATTGATGCCTCCACCGCCGGGTCAGGAATGATCACCTTCATTACGAAGGGTAAACCGGATGCTGTCTTGAAAGCTAAGGCCTTGTTAAGACAAGCTATTTGCCGTAAGGTAAGTTTTTTTCTTTTTTTTCTTGTTCGATTCTTTCTTTGTGGGATTGGTGGTGGGTTATGAGAAGGAAGCTGGGAGGAGTGATGAGGATGAAGTGAGGTTTAGGGAGACTGGTGCTTTAAGTAGCGGCGGCGACTTGCATCATCTGCAGGTACTCGCGGGCAGTTGCATTGACACGCCGAGGGTCTTCACGTTTTTTGATATCTACAAATGAGAAATTTCGCTGACAGGCTCGAATGAAACTACAGACCCAGGCGAAGCATATGATTCCTGTCAGCACCCGGAAGCACATTATTGGACCCAAAGGAGCTACTATTCAGGGGATTACTCAAAGGACCGGTTGTCGTGTTCAGATCCCGCAGGTTGAAGAAACTGAGGGAGTTGACGACCCGTTCGCTGAGGATGAACCGATGGTCGAGATTAGTCTTGAGGGAGATGTAGACGCTATTAGAATGGCTCTGCATGAGATCAACCAAATCGTTGGACAGAAGGTATGCTGGCTAGTGCTACCGGAAGGAGTATTGGATTAAGATGCTAATTCGGTCTGGTAGACCTCGCATGTGAATGTCAAACTTCCATTCACCACTTTCCCAGGACAGTTCTTCCCGTTCCTTGCTGGACCACACAATGCGAACATTACCAAGATGGAGGAGGGCAAAGATCTCAAGATCCGTATCCCCATCTATCACACATCTGATTCCTCCAAGGAGTTCTCCGAGCCACCTGTCCCAATCATGCTATCTGGTGAGAGGTCCGCCGTTCAGGAAGCTCGGGCCAAACTCGAGAAGCATGCCGCCCAGCTCCGTGACGAGTTCCAGTCTGTTTCTATCAACATCCCTAAGCAACAACACCGATTCCTTGTCGGTGATCGGGGAAAGACTATTGGGGATATTCTCTTGGAGTCTGGATGCAGTGTTGTCGTCCCACCAGCTCATATTCAGTATAACTCGGTTCTCGTTATTGGACCACGCGACAAGATTGGAAACGGTGTTACTTCTGTTATGAGCAAGGCTAACTCCATGACTTTCGACTCCCTCGATATCTCCAAGGCCCACGCTGTTGCCCTTGCCAACGATGCCACCCGTCAACGACAGCACGCTCGTGACTTGGCGAGGTACTTCCGCAAGATCAAGGAAATCCAGAGAATTGAAAACGAACTTGATGTTCAGATCTTGCTTCCCAAGACTGATGTCCTCTACGACCTTAACACCGGTGTGAACTTTGAGATCACTGGCAAGAGTGCAGAGAATGTGAGGAAGGCTAAGACGAGCGTTATTAACATCGTCAATACCCATCCACCATCTCGCCTCAGCTATGTTGATATCGAACCACTTTTGCATAGACACATTATTGGAGCTAAGGGCCGAAACTTGCAAAAGATTAAAGATGATCACAGTGTTGAAGTTTTGTTCGCTGATGAGGACGATCAAGATTCGGAGATTGTCCTGATCTATGAGGGTTCTACTGGTACTCAGGCTATGGCTGAAGCTGCATTGGCCTCCACTGCTTTGCAGGCTGTTACTGAGTTGTTGCAAAAGATTGCTAGCGAGCAGGCTGATTTGAAGACGAAGGTCTTGAATATTCCTGCTAAGTACCACGCGAAGATTGTTGGACCCAAGGGAACTACTTTGAATGCCTTCACTGGTGGATCTGATGCCACTGTCAAGGTCACCGTTGGTGCGCCTAAGTTGAAGCCTGGTCAGCCTGCGTTGGCTCCGGCTGCTGCTGCTGCTGCGGATGACACTATTACGATCCGTGGCCCTTCTGCTGAAGTCGAACGTGTTGCCAAGAAGATCACTGACTTTGTGGAGGAAACGAAGCACAATGAGGTTCTTAATTCATACACCATTACTTTCGAATTCCCGCAAAAGTTCCAGAAGAACCTTGTCGGAAAAGGTGGAAGCAACATCAGCAAGTACCGAGAGGAGTTGGGTGTTCAGATCGATCTTGAGAAGGACAATGTTACGATCAAGGGAATTAAGGCGAACGTTGAGGAGGCTAAAGTTCGTATTCAGAGGCTTGGCAAGAAGTTGGAGGACGAGACTACCACCAGCGTTATTGTTGCACCTGAGTACCATCGTACTATCATTGGTCAAGGCGGCAAGTTTGTCAAGAGACTGGAGGAAAAGTACTCCGTCAGGATCCAGTTCCCGAAGGTTGGACAGGACAACTCGAGCGATTTGGCCAGCGATGCTGGTGGAAATGGTGTACAGAAGTCGCAGGCTCCGAATGAGATTGTCTTGAAGGGTCCTAGCAAGGGTGTTAAGGAGGCTAAGGACGAAATCCTGGAGTTGATTAAGTATGAACAAGATCATGGTCACTCTGTTGCGATCACCGTCCCGGCTCGGGTTTTGCCACACATTATCGGAGCAGGCGGTAAGGTTATCAACCAGATTCGCGATGATTCTGGTGCAAAGATTGATCTCCCACCTCAGGGATCGACTGATGCTGAGATGGTTGAGGTTAAGATCAAGGGTACTAAGGATCAGATTGCGAAGGCGAAGGCCGCTATTTTGGCTAGTACCAAGGAGGTCGAGAACCAGGTTGTTAAGATGTTGAGCGTTGATAAGAAGTTCCATAGGGCTTTGATTGGGCCTGGTGGTAAGTTTTCTCTCTCCAGTATTCATGGGTGATGGTTCGATGACTAACGGATATTTAATAGGTCAAACACTGCATGCCATCGTTGTCAAGTGTGGTGGACCTTCCGACAAGAGCGCTCAAGCCCGCATGGTCCGCTTCCCGCACCACGACGCCAATGATAGCAACATTAAGGTTGAGGGTACTGCCGACGTTGTTGACAAAATTATCGCGGAACTCGAATCCATCATCGCTGCTGAGATGGATAAGGTTACGATTGTTGTGGACGTCCCGGCTGATAAGCATAGAAAACTTATCGGCCGCGAGGGCAGCGTCCGCAAGGAGATTGAAAGGACCTTCAGTGTTACGCTTGATATTCCACGACAGCGTCAGGACGGTGGGGAGGCTCCTACCGGTGTCAAGGTTTCTGGTTCTGCTGAGAATGTTGAGAAGGCGAAGGAACATATCTTGAAGTTGACGAAGGATCAGGATTCGACTAATGTCTCTGTTCCCAAGTATTTGCATCATTCTCTTTCTGAGGGTGGAGCGCTTGCAAGGACTTTCAGAAACAGGTATAATGTTGATATTGGCTTCAGTGGGGAGCTGCCACCGAGGCCCAAGGGTCAACAGGGTAGGAAGAGGGCTGCTGATGCCGCTGGCTTGCCGTTGATCACTGATGAACCTTCGGAGAGTGCATCCAACTATTCTTGGGAGGTTGTTGACAACACTGAAGCTGCCGGAGATGGCAGCGAGGTTACCTGGGCCCTCCGCGGGGCGACTGAAGATATCGCCAAGGCTGCCGAAGAGCTCAAGAAATTGATTGATGATGAGAGTGGCAAGACTACGACTGGATATCTATTCTTGCCTGATCCGAGCAAGTACCGATATGTCGTCGGACCTGGTGGAAGCCAAGTTAACTCGATTAGAAGGGAGACGGGATGTAAGATTACGATCCCTAAGGAACAAAGCGATGAAGCTATTGTTATCAAGGGAAGTAAGGATGGAGTTGAGAAGGCTAAGGAGATTATTGTTAGGTTGGTTCATACTGGGAATAGCGGTGGAAAGGGAGGAAAGGGAGGCCGCACCAATGGAGATTAGAAGTCTCGGATTGCGCAGGTTTTCTCTTGTGAGGACGAGTTGGGGGCAGATTGGTAGGGTTATATATATTTTTTAATTTTTTTTCCCTATCGGTTGTGGACCTCCCTTTTTTGTGGGATTCTCGAAACACACTCTGTCGTCGTCGTCTGTGGTGGGATATCTTTGTTGCATTTTTTTTTTGTTTGTTTTCGCTGGTTTATGAAATAAGTTCATGATAATGCCTATGAAATGAAGGATGATGTGGACTGAAGGGGGGTTTAGTCTGATCGATTCGCATGGGGATCCTGTTTTGGTTTTGAGGGTATATGGAGGAAGGGAGGGAGTGAGTGAGGAATTCATTGAGGAAAATACATTAAAAAATACATAATCAAAAGCGTTCTGTTTCTTCTTCTTCTTCTACTTTCTGCTCAACTTTCAATTCCTTATTTTCTCTTTACAGGATCATGGTACTTTCATATTTTTTTAGTAACCATGGCTTGGAATGGTTTATACGTCCGCTTCGGACTGAGAACGTTTAACGCTCGTTAATGTCCTTTTTCTTTCTTGTTTTTGTTATTAAAGTCTATTGTTTAATTTTTAAAAGGGATTCCGATTTGGAATTGGCTTTTCTGCATGTATAGCGGGGTATTTTACCTCTTTATTTTTTTCTTAGGTTTTTTTTTTTTTGGTTTCTGGTATACATATTTTTTAGTGTGCTGGAGGTGGTGGGTAGTGGATTCATGGATATATTTTTGAAAGTAAGTGAATTTGATAAAAGTTTGAATTTTTATGATTCTATTCTACTATCGATCGTGAAATAGCTGGCCATACATATTATAACAACAGGATGGGCCACGGGGAGCCCCCAGAAGAACGAACCAAGTGTTGGTGATGTTGTATTTCTGTCTTTGGTTAGTTATAGTAATTCCTTTTTTCGATGCCAAGACCTGGCCAACGTCAAAGGCTTTTCGACTTTCTTGCTCACGCTGACTCGAAGTGGACTCAACCTGACGACTACGACGGCCTGGATAAGCTACACCCTGGCCTGCTGGATTTCAACGACCCTGGATTGAAAAAGTCGAGAGAGAGTTATAAAGGGCAGGATCTTGGGAGAGTTCAGGTTAGTTTCTCATCATAGCATTTCGAATTCCTCTTCGGCTTGTTCCGAGAATTAAAACGACTATTCTGTTATTAGCTACTACTTTGTAGAATTTTTGCCCCACCAAAGCGTGTTTTTTTTTCTTTCTTGAAGGGAAACATTTCTTAAAGACTAAGTAAGTAGCTAACGGTTCTCGACCCCAATCACGGGCGCAGCTTTTATCTGTGATAGATTTTTCTTCTCTCTTTGATTTATAGGCGGCTCTAGTCATCGTTTATTAGGCTATCTATTTGTTTAAATTCCCTCGATAACGGCGGCACCCAAGGTTGGGAATCAACTGCAACATCGCCTCTACCAACCCCACCTTATACTCCCCCATCTCTCCCTCACTACCTACCATCACTACGACTGCCTACCTTACTTCCATCTCGCACTTTAAAAAAATTTCACAATGTCGAATAACGCCAACGCCCCAGCTTCCTGGGAAGACGAAGCCGAAGAAGTCACTCAGCAAGCCCAAAACCTAAACCTCAGCGGCGGCGGTGGTAATCGCCAACAACAACAACCACAACAACAACAGCAGTTCAGACCAAACTTCAACGCCGCTTCTTTCCAACCAGGCGCACAATCGTTCGTTCCCGGTCAGAACTGGAATGCAGGTGTACAGCAATACGGTGGCGGATACGGAGGTGGTGCTGGTGGGTATGGTCAGCAAGGAGGGTATCAGGGATACCAAGGATATGGACAACAGCAGCAGCAACAGCAGCAGTATGGAGGTTATCAAGGTTATCAGGGTGGTGGGCAGGGTGGATATCAGGGGTATCAAGGTGGAGGGTATAACCAGGGTTACCAGGGGTATCAAGGTGGAGGGTATCAACAGCAGCAGAGGGGGGGACAGCAACATTACCAACAACCACAGCAGCAGCAGCAGCAGTCGTTCCAGCCAACGGCTATAGCTAAGAAGGAGGATAAGAAGGTGGAGAATACGCCGGCGCCGAATACTACTACTAACACTGCAGCTGCGCCTACACCGGCTGCACCGAAGGAAGATGCGAAGCCTGTGGTTAAGAGTTTGGCAGCTGCGACGGGTGGTGCTCCGAAGGTTTTGACGATTGGAGGGGCTAGTTCGAGTTCGGCTCCTAAAGTTGAGAAGAAGAAGGAGACTACTGCTCCGGCATCGGCAGCTTCGGCGGAGAAGGCGGCACCAGAGGCTGGGAATAAAGCTACCGCGGCGAAGAAGATTACGGGGGAGAAGACGGCTAGTACGGCTAAGAAGACTGGGAGTGGAGCTACATCGCCTGCACCGCCGACTAAAGCTCCTGAGAAGAGAGAGGTTGATGCTGTGTCGAAGGAGCAGGAGGCTGATGTTGATGAGGATACTTTGGCTGGCATGTACGGAAAGGTAGGGAGTTCGAAGGCACTTGGCTTTGGGATTGAAGGGGATTTAGTACTAAAATTCTTTTCTTTTCTGTTAGGAACACGTCAACGTCATCTTCATCGGTCACGTCGATGCCGGTAAATCCTCGCTCGGAGGTGCGATCCTCTACGCCACAGGCATGGTTGACGAACGAACTATGGAGAAATTCAAAAAGGATGCTAAAGACGCCGGTCGTGAGTCTTGGTACCTATCCTGGGCTCTTGATTTAACCAAAGAAGAGCGAGCAAAGGGTAAAACCGTCGAAGTCGGCCGAGCATTCTTCGAAACCGAGAAGCGGAAATACAGTATCCTCGACGCCCCAGGGCATAAAACTTTCGTACCGAGTATGATTGGTGGTGCGAGTCAGGCTGATGTTGGTATTTTGGTCATTTCGGCTAGAAAAGGTGAATACGAAACTGGGTTTGAGAAGGGTGGACAGACGAGAGAGCATGCTGTGCTTGCTAAGACTCAGGGTGTGAATAAGCTGATTGTGGTGGTGAATAAGATGGATGATCCGACGGTGGAGTGGAGCAAAGAGAGATTTGATGAGTGCACGGTTAAGCTGTTGCAGTTCTTGAAGGGGACTGGTTATAATCCCAAGACAGGTGGGTTCAAGTTCTCAAGCTTAGGTTTCTTGGGAGGGAGTATGCTAACGGGGATAATTTGGGGATGGTAGATGTTACATGCATGCCGGTATCTGCATTGACTGGACAGGGTCTTAAGAACAGAATTGATCCTAAGCTTTGTTCGTGGTATAATGGTCCTTCGCTGCTCGAGTTTTTGGACAACATGCAAGGACTCGACAGGAAGGTTAAGGCCCCATTCATGATGCCTGTCAACGGCAAGTACAAGGTAGGATAAAATTGCTATACTCACGATATAGACAGTCGTTGCTGATAGTATCTGTATAGGACATGGGTACCATGGCAGAAGGCAAGATCGAATCCGGTGTTATCCAGAAAGGTCAAACTATCCTCATGATGCCTGGAAAAGTCCAGACCGAAGTCACCGCCATTTACTCCGAATCTGACGAAGAACTCCCCCACGCTATCTGCGGTGACCAAGTTCGTCTACGTCTCCGTGGTGTCGAAGAAGAAGATATCCTCCCCGGATACGTACTATCCTCCACCCGAAGCCCCGTCAACTGTGTCTCAGCATTCGAAGCTCAAATCCACATTATTGACTTGAAGAGTATCTTAACCGCTGGTTTCAGCTGTGTGATGCACGTGCACGCTGCTATCGAAGAAGTGAAGTTTGAAGCGTTGTTGCATGCTTTGGAGAAGGGCACTGGGAGGAAGAGCAGGAAGCCACCGAATTTTGCGAAGAAGGGGCAGGGGATTATTGCTAGGTTGGAGACTGTTAGTGGTAGTCCTTTCTGTATTGAGAGGTTTGAGGACTATGCGCAGATGGGGCGGTTTACTTTGAGAGATCAGGTTGGTTTTCTCTCTCCCTCTTTCTCACTTGGTGATGTGTTTCTGATATGCTAACGGCGACTGGTGTAGGGTCAAACTATTGCCATTGGCAAGATTACAAAGCTGATTTTCCCAGAAGCTTAAATGATCAGCACGTCACTTTTTTCTCGTTCGGGTTTTATAAGCATATATGGGTCCTGGGTTTTTCTTTCGCATATATGGAACTTTGGATTCCCCCTTGGCCTTGTCGACCGACCCCTTCCTCTTTACCCCTTTTCTCTCCCTCTCTTTCTTTTTGTAATGACCTTGCATAGATGGGATATTTTGATGTGTTTTTTTATTGTATGTCATATTTCAAAGATTAAAAGCTCAATGAAGTTCGAGATTTTAGTGTTTACGTTGTGTGTTTTCTGTCGTGATATATGGATTTTGAGGTTTTCTCGGGTTGAGATGTCGGTTGTTCATTCATCGTATGATAATATTGGCCTACCGTAAAAGATATTATCAAATTTGGTCGTACATATCTACACCAGCAACGGAGATTTTGAAGGGTCAAGATCCACCCCCCCATCCAACCGTCCAAGCCGGCTTCAACCAACTAAACCCAACCCCAAAAGTCGCAGGACTCGCTTTCCTCCAAATATACAAAAACGCACAAGCCGTGCAAACCGTCACCCCCGCCGCCAAATACAAACTACTCCTATCCACGGGTTCCGGTTCAGTTCTTGGGAAATTCCCCAGAGGACTTAGTGCCGCCTCTGCTATCTGTACGAATAACTCTGCCACGCTGCTCCATCTTACTGAAACGTGTATGGGCGGGGGCATTCCCATTTCTTCGGTGTATTGATCCGGTTGGATTGGACTTCTTTGGGTTGTTTTGTCCAGGTCTGCTTTTAATGCGACGTATACACACGGTAAATCGTCCAGCTGTGGATGATTTTTGCGAAGGGAGATGATGTAGTCAAAGCTATCCGGGTTTGAAGAGTCGTAGGTGTATACTATCACATCGCAATTATTTAACTTTTGATGATTTTCCAAGATCGCGGGTTCGAGTTCTCCTAATTCGGAGAGGATTAGGTAGACTTGTTTCCCTAGGGGTAATTCGACGGAATTGACGGCTGTTAAGGGTTTTATTGTTGGATGATAAGTTGGGTTGAATGGACGGTTTAAGAGGGCGTCTAGGAGTGATGATTTTCCGGATGATGGGGAACCGATTACGTATGCGTGAACTACTGAGCGTTCTACTTTGTGCATTCGACGGCGGCGTTTACGAGGTTTTGTGAGTTTTAGGGCTGCGGTGCAGGTTGTTGGGGATGAGGTTGTGGTTTCGAAACCTAGGTAGGCTAGGTATGCTAATGTGGTTTTGGGATCTTCGAAGGTGGTCATGCTCCATTGGGCTAGCCAGCCTTGGAGGGTTATGTGGCCGCCTTCTGTGCAGACTGTGGAGGATGGGAAGTTGGTGGTTAACCAGGGGGGTGGGAGACCGGGAGTTGGACGGAATAAAGCTGAGAGTTCGGTTTGGTTTAGTCCGCCGTCGTTGTCTTTGTCGAAGAGGAGGAAGAGGTCGACGAAGAAGCGGTAGCCAGCTGGGGAGAGTTCGGCGGAGGAGAAAGGGGGGACTTCGAATCTGGGTGGGAGTTTGTTAGTTGGTTGTTTATGAGGGGATTGGTAGTGGTAGTAGGTGCGTGTATACTTTGGATGGAGGAAGCTTTCTTTCAGAGAGAGACTGTCTGTGTAGTGAAATGTGCGGAGTATAGCCCACGTTGTTTCATGACGACCCTTTTCTGCGTATAGGCGGTTTAATAGCACGAAGCCTTTCTCTGTGATTCCGTATTCTGTGACGCATTCTGAAGATATCTTGTGCAGTGTGTGTTTGATTTCGTCGAGTTCAACGGGGTTTAGCGGTTTGTTAAAGCACCGTTTTTGGAAATTTGCGATTTCTTCGTCGTTTAAGATGCCGTCTTGGTCTTTGTCGCAGAGGACTGGTGGCGTTAGTTAGTATAGTGTATGATGAGAGATGGCGGGGAGGACTTACAGAATATTCGTCGTAGGGCCTCGACTGCTGCGGGTTTCAAGTTCTTTTATTTGAACGATTAGGATTCATAGTGCCATTTGATAAGTCTTCTACTATCAACTAACCTGCTCTTTTGAATCATAGAGAGGGGCTATAGGATGTGTGACGGCCCTCTGGCAGAGGTAGAAAACCTGATATCGGGGTTAGTCCATCTTTGGGGTGACAGTTAAACCAGAATATTGTACCTCATCGACGTTTCGATGCTCCTTCGCACTTGCTCGAATACAGGAATCGATTTCCTTGAACTCTTGCATTATGGGCATCATCTCTTCTTCCGCAACTTGTGCTACGTCGACATCCGGCCGGAGATCGCTCTTGTTCGCGCATAGTACTACTGGTAGCTGAATCATTTATTAGCTGCTTTCGCTCGAAAGAACAGTATTAAGTTTTGATAGTCATACATTGACTCCTAAGCTTCTTAAGAACGGAAGCATGCGGAGGATGTGAGCTTTGTGTTCGGCGCTGTTCTTGCACGGCTTCTGGGTGCATACCAGAATAATGTGATTCGTTCACAGCTCTATGATGGTCGTTAGTTGTTTAGTGGTTTGGAAACAATTCTTTGAATGAAATGCTTACATAGTGATCCGAGTAAACGAGTAGTATCACATTTGCTTTTCGGATCTCTCTTTTCAAAGTATTACGGTCTTGCGGTAGGGCTACAGGTAGATATTAGCACCCAAACCCCCCCGGCTTGTTTAGAAAACGGTAGCCATACGGGATGTATCAACGATAGTAGTTGATATAGGCGCATCGCTACCAAGCGACATCGTGACCATAGGAAGAACCGTCCCTGAGAATGTCGGTATGGCCTCGTCCTTCCATAACGACATAATCAGGCTAGACTTGCCGGTGGCTTCATCGCCACATACGCATATTCGAACTTCGGCTATCATTCTCAAAGTTTGTGAGTATGTGACTTTGTTTAATATAAAGCGATATGGCGAAGGCTGGGGGGGTTTAGTGAGTAAGCACCTCCCGTCATGATCGTGAAACTAACGAAGCCTTAGGTCCACGCGTTGGTCTACTTTGAAGGGTAGGTATACCCGGGGTGGAATATATCCGGGTTAGTTTGGGTGGGACATTTGTGGGGTCGAAGTAAGGTTTTAAGATCGCAGATGATGCATTTTTGGCGAAATGGTATGTATGTTCGGGCGCCCTTTTTGTCGGTTGTAGACGCGCTAGGCTGTTGAGGTTTTGGAGCTTCTGATATTGGGCCTGTCCGTGTGGTCTGGGGAAGCTCTTGATTTGGAAGGTCGAGCCGAGGGCGTCGGCTCAAAAGTCACTTGAATAAATGCAACAGGTCAACACGAATTTCTGAGGCGAGGTGGCTGAGTGTTTACGAACTAGACATAGTCTATGACAATGGGACCAAGCTGGTGCAAATGAATAAACCATATATTGGGCCTAAGACATCCGGGTCTCTCCGCATGGACCGTGGAGAGCGTATAATCAAGATGGATGTGTACCTTACAGCTGGAAGCACGGCTGTTCAAGGGATCGGCCTACTTACGAATAAGGGCAAAACACTTAACCCAGATGTGTCTCTGTTCGCTGCTAGCGGTTAGTCCAAAGTCGAGTATACCCCTCCTCCTTTCGCAGCTGGCCTCAGGGGATTCTGGGGAGGTGCCAATGACTGGGTCTATTCCTTGGGCCCTATCTGGAGCACGGATCTCTCCATCACCACTAACCTGGCTCAGAATGGAGATTTCGCTCGTAGTGGCTTTAGCGGTTGGGATGTAAATCAGTCGGGAGGGACAGAAAGGATCGAGCAAACAGGTTTATTCGGGGCTTCATTCAAAGTTGTGGTAGACGTTCGCGTTCGTCCCAACAACCCCTATTCCAGTATATCTTTTACCCAGGATCCCGATACTATCGCTGGCAAACAATACCGGCTCTCTATTGCTGGCAGATTTCGCGACAGTAGCAATTTCTGCTATTGTAATCTGTTCGTAAATGGTGCGTGTGTGATTAGTAGACAGTCACTCAGCACAGATCCTTTCAATGAGTCGAATTCATTCACTGCTGGAGCTGGGAAAAGTAGGCTGGAAATCATCCTGACGAACACTTACTATGCCCCCATGGTATACGAGATTGGCAATATCAAGGTCGAATTGATATCGTAAGCTGGTGCTTACAATATATTAGTAAGGAACAACAATAATAGTATGCTCCAAAAGTGCGAGCGTGTACACTATACCAAGTCCTTTGAATTTACCTTCCTCTAGATAATATTTCCTATTTCCGTTCACGATATGCTGTTAATTATTTCTACTCCCAGGTAAAAATAACACACCGATGTCGTGCTGGTATAGAAAGATCCGTAGGTTGGTATATGGCTAGACAAGCCTATAGATGAGCACACTAAGATCTAGATGAACTTTATTTTCTTTACTAGACATTTTATAAATATCTCCGCTAATTTTATAAATTTATATAAGGAGCGTTGAAGGTCGCAGAAATATGGAGAGGTTTAAGCGGCAACGCTTTCCCGAGCTGACTAGGTTGTACATATATGTATATTCTCTTCTAAAAACAATTCATTTATGGCGCGAGGTTATTACAGCCACTGACGGAGGTTCGGGTGAAGTAGAGTTCAATACGCTGTAGCGATATAATACATGAATTGGAATGCGCTAGTGGAAGCACTTAGGGACAACCTGTCATAGCAAGTAACCAACAAACCTTTTACTACCACCTTCTGCCCTTTCTTTAGAGAAAAGAAGAGGAGGAGGAGGAAGAAATGCGAAGAAAAGAAGATCTAGACAATAAAGAACGCTTTTCTACTCTCCTAATTTGCTAAGAGATTTTGCCATGGTTGTTAATGCATCGAAATTCCCTTTCTTGGTGCCACTCGCATCGAATTCGATCAACATGTACATGTCACATTCTAGATAAGCCTCTCGACCGATAGCCGCTAGCTATGGCTGGCAAAACCGGAGGCTAATCAGACAAACCCATAAACTGTGCATTTGCAATGCGCCAAATATAATGTTGTCTAAACATAATAAGCTTATAAGCAAGCCGGTATATACAAGATTGAAATCACTGGCGGAGAACTATTTTGCATCCTAAATTTCCAGTCAAATACTAAGTAGAGTATCAGCCTCGGGAACAACGGTAGCAAAATAAGTGAGATTTGACTTGAGAAGTACGTACACCAAGTGGTTTGATATTCTTACTGTATCCTACGACTGCTTCAACCCTGAAAGAACAGGGGAATAGGATAGGGAGTTGATGGGGAAATTTATTGTAAGGCTGTTCCAAATGACCAAATAGTGCAAGAACTACAGGGTCAAATCCAAGCTGAATATAGTGGTTAATGTCCATAACTGGGACGGGATATGCCGGAGCAAATCGCGGGGTTGGCGCCATTCCAATACATTGGAGGGGTTTCCAGCGCCTCATCGTTAAATGCCAAAATGATGACGAGAAAAAAAAGCAAAAGCGAGGAGCGATAGTGTGATACGGTTGTGGATTTACAAAGGCTATTAGTAACCATGCTTTCAGTTGGGCATGGGTACATAAAAGCCGTCCAACACTCGGGTTTTAGGTACCTGCGCGAATATTCGAATTACAGGACTAGGTTCTTTGCTATTTGGGATTCCGTTTGAGAGTTTGGTGACCTCCTCACGCTTTGATAATCGGGGACAGAGTGATATCTTTGACGCACTGTTGGGAATATTTGATGTTGGGGCGCAGAGGATATCACGTTAGAAGTACCATCGTGGCGCATGATCGGTGGAGGCACCGGTGCCAACCTAACGGTTTAAGATATTTTCAGCCTCTAACTTTTGAGCAACTAACGTTGAATCCAACAACGGGTGAAGCAAGTATATATAGTTTCGAAACTGAATCCTGGGTGCGGGTCGAGACGTAAACCGTAAGAAGCCCCTCGGATGGGGTTTCGTAATCGCTTGTGTGGAATACCGCGGACATAAGGCTACGGTTTAAGCGTGTATTATTATACGGCGTGAAGTCTCGAGCTCTGATATACGCCACAATACTCTGGGAGTTACAAAACTCCAAAGGTTTTAGTCGCAGCTAGGTTTATCAAACATAACAGTTCTGCGACTGGTGCCTCCCGATTATTGGTAATTTAGGGGACCTGTGCCGTACCCAGTGGAAAACTGAAGGATATGCACGTCCGAGGCTATTGATACATATATTAGCTAGCACTTTAGTGGAATTTAAGGGCTGGAACCGAATCAGAAGAACCTCGTGTACAAATTTGTGCATATTCCACGGATCCACATCCAAGGCCGCATAATCATCGAGGTCGATACGTCTTTATTCGCGAAACTACAAACCTACTCTCTCGTATGTTTGGAGACATTTCATTGCTCTTTGGAAGTTTCCCAGCTAAAATAGTCTAAATAATAGGTACACGGTCAGTTAGAAAGTCGAAATAACCGCTAGGCGAGCAACGGCTTCGAGAAAGATGAAAGTGTTAACTCTGGTGGCACTCCCTGCCTTGATACACGTTCTATCTTTCCAAGCTGTAAGCGCCTGGGGTTTGGACTCGGGGGGAGGACATCGCGATAACCAAGTCGAAAAGTCATTACTGCTTCAAGAGGTCCATTACCATGACCAATATAGAGGGACGGGAAGGTTCCGGGCCGCCGAACCTATAGATTCCCCTTTGCTTCATAAACGAGACGATGAGCCGTCTCAAGATAGCTTCGAGGCATCACGTAAGAAAGGCATTACTAGACTGCAAGAGTACAAACAACGCCAGGCCGAAGGCGGTCGAGATAGCACAAACCCCCAGGCTGAGATTGGGATGAGCTACAAGACAATACCGCAAAAAGAGCTTGATTTCTCTCCCAATCCTGTGCGGCGGTTCCTAGAGGGGTTTGATATGGGTTGGATTCTAAAGTCCAACCTTCAATCGTACCAACAATTCAGCTACTCGCCTACGGCGGTGTTCGGCTTGTCTGGCGCAAGTGGTATCGTCCAGGTTTCGGTACCTGATGGTCATATGATTGTCGAGTGGAAAGGCCCGAATGCCGGATGGTCGAACCGAGACGAGACGTATGATATTTTTGAGGCGGACTACCATAAAATATTGTTTCTATCTTGGGGTGTTATGAGAACGAAAGCCAAGAAAACGGATACAAACGTAAATCTAAATAACCCATACTACCGACTATGGTCCATCACTATATTTCAGCTGCGGAACAAACGGACGATTGATGTTCTCCTTGAGGTCTTAACAAGGAGTAACCTAGATTTTGAAGAAGGATTCCAGATGTCCGCCCCCATAGTCGAGGATCTAGACGAATCGGATTCTACTGCAATCTGGGCTGCGCTACTTGGAACACCGGAGATTGGCTCTATACAGGAAATGCTGAAAGATTGGCCCAACCAATTTGCAAGATCAGCCATTACCGCCATCCGATTTCGGCTTCAGCGTGTGGGTCCGAGTAAAGATTACGCGGCGGCGATACTGGTTTCTATCGCTGAGCGGCTACAGGGGGGGAACAATGAAGATACTAGAACTATATCTCTTCTTGAAGTTTCCTTCATGAGTTCATCGGAAGATATATTTGTCTACCCAGGAGAAGACGTGCTGGAAGGTTCATCTCGCAGGCCAAAACTTTTGGACCATATTGTGATTTACGGGGATGAAGATAGCGAGAAACATCGCAAACGAAGATATGTTGAAAAACCATCATATCTTAAATCCAGATATTCGTGGAAATTAATTGGGACGATTCAACAGGGGACGATTGACGCGTATACGTCAGTGGTCGAGCAACATCTAGTCCTAGAATCCGAAATACCTCCCCTTAGCCCCGGCAATGTTCGAGATCTTATTTACCAAATCTGGAACGGAGCCGTTGGGCCGAACTCTCCAATAGCAGACATTACTTTTTTGAGCGTAAGGAGGGAGACGATTAGTGTTCTTAAAGAATTATTCCGGATGAAGGGGGTAGGCCTTAAGGAGAAAACTATTTTGACGGTGTGGGGATCTCAAAAGTTTTGGGCAGAAAGCAACATCGGTCAGAATCAACAAGGGGCTAATATATATCCAGTCGTTGATACGCAGATTATGAGCGAGGTTCTTCCTAAGTCTCTAGAATATTCAGCCATAAGAGAGATTTTAGCAGAAAGAAGCATGTGGGGGGGATTCAACCGTCCACTTATTAGGTGTATTGAGATCGGCTCCTGGGCTGCCGGGGATAATTCACAGAGTGGTGGGGGTTTCGCTATGCTAGTTCGGCTGACGAATGGGGCGGAATTGGAGGGAAGAGGGGGAGAGAGAGCTGGAGTATTCAAAAGCTCGAAGTCTGGAACCGAAACTGTTATTACTCTCGAGGAAGGAAGCGTTGGTAGCAGCGACCAAGTGAGCCCGGAGGTCCTGAAAACAATACTAGATACTTACGATCGGGGCTTAAAACACAGTACAGCTGTTCTCTCGGTCCTTGATTCTGAGGATAAAAGGAAGCTGATGTCGGATAGAAAGATAAATTTAAGAATGAAGCAATATTCGCTCAAGTTTCAGTATGACGAAAAGTTGAACAAAGAAAACCCACCGATGTCGCGAGATTTGTCAAGTTCCTATTTCGAAACTGCGGATGTCGAGGAAATCTATCACGCTCTATCATCACCGTTTTTGGACGTAACTAGCAATATTAACAGCATATATACGACTTTGCTGGCACAAGTGGAAAACCCGGATACGAATCAAGCTGATGCGTCCTATGAGCTTCTTTTCTCGGGGGACGCGGGTCATTTAATTATACCTCAGCCACTAGACCTAAATACTCCAGAAGATGTATCTCTATTTGCCAATCTCCTCTACATAGGTTGGTTTCAGGCTCGCAGCGTTCTGAAAGAGTCTACAATACGGTACATCTCTATATTAGAGGTGAGCACGGTAACAAGGAGTATTTTGGAGGGGGCATTCAGCTTCTATGGCATACCAACCACCAGCGGTTCAAGCATCCATCTGCCAGTTAGGAGTTTCGTATCGTCAGTCGAAGACTTCAGCACGCCGTTGGCGAAGGCGCCAAGGGTTGAGGGAATAACGGCCATCTTGCTGGGCACACTTGAGATGATGAGTATACAAGAAATGATAACCACATACCGGCAGCAGACGCTTCTGGAGGACAATGTGGTGGAGGCAGTGTTTATTAGCTGGACGGATACTGTCAGGATTCTGGTTAAGCTGGCCTCATTTTCCAATGACGATGCAGAAGATGCACAAAGTCGCCTGGCGTTCGGCCGAGGGTTAGGCCTAGCGGGAAGGGTAAACAGCGCGCCGCCATGGGCCACAGCCGGGGACCTGTCCAACCCTATTTCTATCGCCCATACCGGCCTAGATCTACGTGAAAAACACGAAACAGAGGAATACACGACGAGGGCGTACCAGCAAACGCAGGATACTATCCGGGCCCTTCTTCAACACGTTAATATCGGCATGGGTGGCCTGGGATTTCGAGGGGGATTTCGAAAGGGTCAGCGTGTCACCATGCGCTTAAGGACGTTCAGCCGCGGCGACGGGACACAGATGTACACTTCACTTGCGGAAGAGGCTCGCGGCTGCCTAGGCCTTCGGCTAGCACCTGGCTTCACTGTGAAGATAAACTCGGACGGTAGTTCCCGGAGCACAAAACAAATCATTGCCGAGTTATCCCACATTTATAGGTATTCATGGCGGGATGAGGTTGGGGAAGAGCTGGGGAAACGCAAGATACTCTTTTTTTTGGGCACTGCTCTCAGTGAAGGAACGCAACGCGTTGTGCGAAACCTTCTCAAGAAACGTGCGCCTCCACTGCGCTGTTCTGGCCTTGGCGGGGAGGTCTTTCATTTTCAAAATCGTCGTACTCCACTACCTCGTGAGCAATTCCCGAGCACTACGTCGGAGCGAAACTACGAGATATCTGACGATGATACCGAATGGCTTACGCTCCTTGGAATTGTGGAAATCGCCGCCTTAGTTGAGCTGGGACTCGAATGGCGGGAACTAAAATATTCAATAGGGTGGTTTCTACCAGTACGAATTGTTGTTATGTGCCCAACCTCTGACCCGCGCATTGACGGGATGGCGTATTTGGGCCAAATACGAATTGGCGCCCTTCTAGAGTATTATACCCAAGATACGGGGCGGAGGATTGACTATGACTTTTAACCCGGAGTCAAGTGTATTTTTGGCGCCGGTGTCGCAAAATATTTGAGATCTGAGTTTAGTTAAGTTATGGTATGTGATATAAAGAATGAAAGTTTCGTTCCCTCCGGAGAGGAGAGGTTTTTATCTTCTTTCTCCAATGCTATTGACTAGAAAGTAACAACGATATGCCTCGAGCATGAGTTCGCGAAACTCACAATGCGCCATCCAGATATCTTGGATCCAGCGTTCTATTGATTAAATATGGTTGATACGAAATTTGCGAGGGACATGTTTGGGGGTAGACATGACGTTGCATCTTCGGTGCAGTGGTACACTTGGTAACCCGTTACATAGTGGAGCTTATGCTAACATATGGTACAAACTTGTTTACCTTGGACGGAAGGACTGGGATTTGGAAGGCTTAAGACTTCAAGTTACGCTCAGAGGGGCATAATCTCGACGGCTGGTCCGTATGGAACAATCGGAGTTCGTAATGCGCGCGAGTATCCTTCTTTGTACTGTAATTATGAAATGTTAGAGTTCACTCTCAACCTAGGCGATAGGCCTGGCTATTAGGTTGCTTGCGTAGTCTCGGACTTACCGTTTCAAAGTGGGTGGTCTGCTTAAATACGCCCTTTGTTTCGTCATTTTCTTCCCAGTACAAAGACCGAAGCCACCGGTGGAGTTGGGGGTAATCGTATCGAATCATCTTGTAATTGCACTTAAAGATCGTGTAATAGGCAGTATCGAATCGGATGAGAGTTGTATACAAACTGGCGAAAGGTGGAATCAGCGTCGGCTCGTTACTATACAAGTACAGTGTGGGGAAATAGTTACCGAATATCCGCATCCGTGATATGGCTTCCGAAAAGATACTTGGTTCCTTGTGTCTCTAAGTGTTTCTCTAGACGGTCTAGACTCTCAAATAGTGGTACGACATTGCTTAGGTATGCCTCTTGGGTAGACGCAAACCCAGTCTTGTAGACCCCATTGTTGACTTTGTCGTACACCCACTCATTCATCTCGTCCATTTCCTTACGAAGATTTTCGGGGTAATACCCTCCGCTTGGTTTATTAACCTCGCGCTCGTTCTCTGGAAGAAGTTCGTCGAACGCGGAGTAAAACATGCGGATAATTTCGGAACTCTCGTTGTTGACGATCGTTTCCTTCTTTTTGTCCCAAAGAAGGGGTACTGTGTACCGGCCTTCATAGTCGGGATTTGCCTTGAAGTAGAGTTCTGATAGTTTGGTGAAGCCGTAGAGGGGGTCCTTCTCCATTGTACCGTTGTTTCCGTTGAAGATCCTGTAGCATTTAGGTTGAGTAGGATTTTTTAGTGGTACCTATCAGTTATCACTCACCAGCCTTCCGGGGTTAAAGTAAAGTCCATGACCACGAGTTGGATAATATCATCTAGGCCTTTCAAGGATCGCACTATATTGGCTCTGTGAGCCCATGGGCAGCCCCAGTTGAGATACAACACCTATCGATATCCGGATATCCATGTTAGTCGCAGTCTGGCCAAATTTAAATGTTCTTCGACCGTGGTATATATTGTCATTTCTTACATAACGATCTTTCTCCGCAGGGAACTCGGAATTAGGATCTGGGGAGATAAAGGAGCGAAAAGATGAGGCTTTGCGACGGAACTGGCCGTCCTTATCGGCCATCTTGTAGATGGCGTGGTCTTTCTCGTTATTCGCGGCTTGTGACATTTTTTGTGTTGAGAGACGTTGGAGAAATAGGTCGGTGATACCAGTCGGCGATCGGCTTTAATCCTCGGGTGGAAGTAGACCAATACAATTCGGTTCAATGTCGATTGAGATTTTGGAAGCGAGGGCTTTGTGATCCAAAGGTCTGAATCTTTGTCTGTAGTAGCGGTTGGAAAAATTTCAAGATATTTTCTTGAGTCTTATAAAGTGATAACTCCCGAAAATACAATCTTCCTAGCCAACGTTCCGAATTTATACTATGGGCTTGGGTCTCGGCCGATGACGCGGACATGTCGGCAACCCAAAACGTGTAAAACGGACCAGGATCGCTTATAAATCTTGACAAAGATCTTAAGAAGTCGAATAGCGGCTGCATCCCGCAACAACTGCCTATAGTGTATACCCGCGCCCATCACGAGAAGATACGAATTTTTCGCCCGATAGAGGAGGGAATTAGGAGAATATGATAAGCGTGAGAGGACTCAACGCTAGTAAATTTTGAGTCCGGTGTCGTGGGATATCTTGCAGCTTCTTGAACGCAGCGTAGCCCGCGGCCGGCGTAGTAACCAATATCTTCGCCACAATTAAGTATTGTGCATATTAGTCTCGTACTAAGGCTTAAGGCGCCACAAAGGAAGTGCATATCAATTTTACTAGTTGGGAATTTGTAGTCCTATCTCTAAAACCTCGCTCGAGACCCTTATGAATAGCTAGGTGCTGTTTCCAATCTTCGCCGGGGATGTAATTGCAACTTATGTCTTAGTATGATATACAAGTTCAATAAGCTATAGATAGTGTGCATGGCTAGGAGACGACATTATCGTTCGATAGGGTATACTGGTTTTGGGTAGTGAAATGTAGGGCGAGTACTCAATCCCGACCTGTAGCGTCTTTAATATCTTCAGGGCAAGATATATTGATATTACCGTTGAAATTTGGTCTTGAGTTGATAGACAAAGTTAAATGCATGTTCACAGTGATCTAAGGGGGATTTAGGAGAGTACTGGAAGTAGTTATGGTTCAACCTCAACTACGAATACTGTCCGTAGCGTCGCGTGTCATTGAGGCTGTTTGTTGGAATTCGGACTTGATCTTGTGTTGTGCGCAGTGCCAAGACCACGAGTTCGCCAATACGACGAAGGGTGTTGAAGACCAGCTCCAGCAACTGCAACCTCGCTACCTAGACATCAGCCATCTGTGGACCTATACGAATTTCCCATACTATATCGACCGAAGAGTAGAGGCTTATCACTGCCTTTGAAGCTACCTACTATCATCAAATCCGACGAATTCGTCGGTGGATCGCGAGAGCTACGATGTCGCGACACAAGATTGTTCGAACGATGAACCTGGCGGATGAGCTGGACGACTTCGACGGAGAGGATGACTATTATGAAGAGGATGAAGGTACGGCAAGCTGGATTCATGGTGAACTGTGCTATCTGGCCGTAGCTGATGACATGACGTTGCTCTCTAGGAATGTCGCCTGCTGATAAAGGTACCCCGCGATGATACCCCGCGCTTCGGCATCCCCCGATCCGATCTAACCAGGCGTCCCTGCAGCGAGGATGGCAAATAGCCTAAGACAGGTTCGAGAAGTCATCGGAGACGATATACCAACCCTAACGGACGGGAAAATCGAAGAGACGTTGTGGTACTACTATTTTGACGTGGAGAGGACCATAACATACTTATTAAGTATGCGCTCTGGTGGAGATTTAGCTGGGACGCGGTGGCTAAGTGGTGATAGATCAAGTTGGAGCATCTGAGAAGAAGAAGCAGAAGAAGGCGGCGGTTCCTGAGCCAAAAGGTTTGTCGCACCCAATCTACCCTTCTGCAACATAAGAGCGAGAGCTTAGGCGGGCCGGGGATTCTATGTGAGTAGCTTCGAATCATGGTTTAGCACACCTTCTGAGCACCTTTTGATTCTGAAATAGCCAGGGAATATTTTACCACCATCTCATCAATCTCCCCGGAACATACATCACCTGGTTTCTGGGACGACACACCATTCGGGAGTATTCCACCTGGCCGACGAGGCGAATTGCTCCCACCGCCATCTCCCATTGGCTTCCGGATGAGTGGGTTACTAGGTGGTTCTGGCATACAGCCAGCGAAGACTTCAAAGCTTGCAGCTCTGGCAAAGGCCCGAAATAAGGCAAAGGCCGAAAAGGCATCAGATACGACGAGTTCTGGGACCTCAGGGACCGCAGTATCACTTCTGGATCGATTATCGAAGAAGAAGCCAGATATACCCCCAGCAACACGTGAGACGCCAGCTTCTGCCGCTCCAACAGTCCCGAACATCTCTAAGCTGGAACAGCTGGTGGAGAAAACAACCCCGGATTTACCCAAGAACGAACCAGTCCACAACACACCATCTATCCCCGGCCCCGAGCCCGATACTGTGCTCAAAGCAGCCCCGTCGGGGTTTGCAAAGTCGATGTTTGGAAAACGAATTGACGAGACTGTCGAATTCAAGCAAGAGGTTACTGATACTGAATTGATTTACTTTTCGATAGCTCCCACACAAAAGGCCGCGATGAAGGCGAAACAGGCATTTGATGTCCCGAGCCCGGATGACGTCGTTATTGCCGCTCAATCACAAAGCAAAGGCAAGTACTAATTGCTATTTCGTGTCTAAGCTACTCTCTAACAATCTACATAGGAATTTCTAAAGTCTCGAAGGGAGAGAAACCTTCCAGCAGTGCTATAACCTCGATACAGAAAGGAGTTGAAGCCCTCAAGGTTGCGGATACATCTGAGAAGCCAGTTCCTGCAAAGATACCCAGGAACAAGCTAGACGTAGTTGCTGAATATGAAAAATCCAAATCAAAGAGGAAAGAAAATGCGAATTTGGTTGTTATCGGTAAGCAATCAGACACGAGACTCCTATGTGCATCATTCTGATATCTCGTAGGCCATGTTGATGCTGGGAAAAGTACCCTGATGGGTCGGTTACTCTACGACTCCGGGGTCGTCGACGAAAGGACAATTCAGAAATACAAGCAGGAAGCAGAGAAAATTGGGAAAAGCTCATTTGCCCTTGCATGGGTTCTAGATCAGACGGGCGAGGAAAGGGCGAGGTTAGAGCCACCATTCAATCCACACATTTTTGCCCTAGCTGACAGTTGACCAGGGGTGTTACCATTGATATCGCCGTTAATGCCTTCGAAACGGAGAGGGGGCGGTTCACTATTCTTGATGCTCCCGGGCACCGCGACTTTATCCCGAACATGATTGCTGGGGCAGCACAAGCAGATTTTGCAGTCTTGGTTATCGACTCCTCTCCAGGAGAGTTTGAGGCAGGATTCAATGTTAGAGGCCAAACAAAAGAGCATGCTCTTTTGGTCAGGAGTATGGGTGTGCAGCGAATAATAATCGCCGTAAACAAGCTAGATCTGGTATGGCTCCTAAGTTCATGCAAGCGCAGTCCGTTCTTCTGACAGGTATAGATGCATTGGGACCAAGAGAGATTCGACGAAATAAAACAGCAAATGTCGCAGTTCCTCACCACGGCTGGATTCCAAGCTAAGAATGTTAGTTTTATTCCCTGCAGCGGCTTGACTGGAGACAACATTGTTCGCAAACCAGCAGACGGCCTGGTACCCTGGTACTCGGGCCCGACTCTGGTAGAAGAGCTTGAAACTGCCAAGCCAGTAATCAAGGCCATCGAAAAACCCTTAAGAATGACCATTGCAGATGTCTACAGGGGCGGGGTTACCAACCCTGTCACTATTTCCGGTAGAATTGAAATCGGCAACGTTCAAGTCGGCGATTTACTTGTTGTCGTCCCCGGGGATGAGAAGGCAACCGTGAAGGGAATCGAGGTAGATAACCAGGCGGCGGAGTGGGCGGTTGCTGGCAATAATGTGCAACTGCACCTCGCGGGCATAGAGATGGAGTATCTCAAGTAAGCACTATTCTACACCAATTGAAGACCGACAAGGCTAATTTGACTAGGATTGGTGATGTGGTATGCCGGGCTGATAGCCCGCTGATGCCTCTGAAAGAATTTGAAGCAAAGATCCTGGCATTCGAGAGCCTTACCCCAATGATGATAGATATCCACCGTGGGAGGTTAAATGCATCCGGTAGAATTACGAAGTTGGTCGCGACGCTGGACAAAGGCAATGGCTCTGTTACGAAAAAGAAGCCCAGGTATATTGGGCCAGGAAGCTTAGCGGTCGTCAACATCGCTGTTACTGGCGCGCCGCTGCCGCTGGAAAAGGGAAGTAAGATAGTCCTAAGAGCAGATGGTCTTACGGTTGCTGCCGGAGTTGTAGAATAATGAACGGGTTTAGATCATTGCCTTTAGCGGGGTTGAGGTCATGCTATCCTGAAGAAATGTCTGGTGCTCATTTTCATATACACTTGGGCAGTTGAACGGGATAAAAATGACACATAACAACACTTTTTAGAGGTAGCATCCTACACTTTAGAATAGCTACTCACTTACATGAATACATCTCTGGCGGCCTAGAGCTGCCCATTGGTAGCTTACTCTTATGACTTTCCGATCTACGGGAACCATGGTCCTGACCATCCCATCGCTATTTGCATTGATGCCCCACATGTGTAGCCTAAGATGCTGCAGGTACTGCACCTTCCATTTGTGCCGAAACCAAGAAAGTGCCAAGTGTTATCAACAAGGTCCGGCTAAACAGAGACTTAAAGAGTCTTTATCGTATTCGTAGAACCCATTGGACTCAGCTGTTACATTGCCTGGCGCTTGGTGTAATTCTGGAAGGTTAGAAACGCTTCGCCTAGGCAGAAATCCGAGACAAGGGCCCATACTACGGTTACAATACCTTGCTTCCGCTGGGTGAAACCTTATCTGACGTATGCATGTTAGGATGCGGGAAGGGCTTGCTTGCATGCATGTTTGTGAGCGGGGGAGCTAAAGTGAGCACGTAGCGGATGTTGCTACCAATTTTGCAATGCTAGTGGAGGGATCATGGTCAGAGTATCGCGATATGGTAAGCTATAGCAAGTTCTTGATATTTTAGTTTGTAAACCGTCCGATACACGAACACCTACCATTTCCGTGCGATCTCCGCTGACCTTGATTATGAGATATCTTGGAAATCGTATTGGCAATTGAATCTGCAATATAGTTGCCTAGAACGTCAGGTGGTCATCGGAATTCGGTCGTTGAACTCGTAGATGTCGTTGTGAGAGAAGCCGACGTATCGATGAATTCTCAGAGTAGAAAGAGATGCATTGGATGTGGGAGAGATGGTCTATAAGAACACCAAGATTCCCGTGGATAATCACTATCTGAGCATCGAGCAACAAACCAGCTACCGTCATGAAGTTCTTAGCTCTTTTATCTCTTGTCGCGCCGCTAGCTTCGGCTGCCGTCATCCCCGATAAAGTAGTCACATATGATGGCTACAGAGTCGTTCGTATCGCTACTCATGGCCGAGGTGCAGCGATTGAGAAGCGACTAAAGGCGCTCAATGCAGTGCAATATAACTTTGATACGCAGGAACGTATCGAGATTGCTATTGCGCCTGAAGACCTTCGAAAGTTTGAGAAGATGGACCTCGAGTACGAGGTTTTAGACGAAGACTTAGGTGCTTCTATTGTTGAGGAAGGAGGATTCTCTCCGATCTCTGCGAGCAGGAAGATCTTTTCTTGTGAGTTTGGACGCCAGTCTTCAAAGGGATTAGCTATTCTATGGAAGACAGCTAATTTATAAAATTACGATATAGCTTTAGATGATTTGACGGCAGCCGCCTTCCCTGATCCTTCATGGTTCAACGCCTATCACACTTTTGCAGAACATCAGCAGTGGCTGGTCGACGTCCAAACCGGATTCCCTCAGAACTCCGAGTTATTTGAGGTCGGAAGATCCTTCGAGGATAAGCCAATCAATGGCATTCACCTTTGGGGCAAGGGTGGAAAGGATTCGAAGCCCGCTGTTTTGTGGCATGGTACTGTCCACGCTCGCGAATGGATTTCCGCAATGGCGAGTACTGTATAGACTTTGGCACTGATTGAAGATTGGAAATGGTTAACAAGCAATAGGTTGTTGAATACCTTACTTACGGTCTGATCACTGGATACAATTCGAACAATACCCAAGTCCTAAGCATTCTTGACAACTATGACTTCTACATTCTACCAGTTGTGAACCCAGATGGTATGTCTTCCTCGCCCCATGTGACACCGCGCCTCATGTACTAATATTTCATCGTTTTCTTCTCCAGGCTTCGTTTACACACAGACCACCAACCGTCTCTGGCGAAAGAGCCGACAGAAGCATCCAACAAATAGTTGTGTTGGAACCGACATCAACAGAAACTGGAGCTTCAAGTGGGACACTCCTGGTGGCTCATCTACCAACCCCTGTGATGAAACTTTCCGTGGCCTTGGACCAGGAAACACGCCTGAAAACACTGCCCTCACCAAGCACGCTGAAGCCCTCGCCGCTAACAAGGGAATCAAACTCTACATTGACTGGCACAGCTTCAGCCAATTGATCCTCCTCCCATACGGTTATGACTGCAACCGCCAAGTCGATAACTACGAGAGGCAGATGTCGTTGGCGCAGGGAGTTGCGACCGCTATTGCCGGTGCGAGCACAGCGAAGACGAAGTTTAAGCCTGGTGCAACGTGCCCAAGTTTGTACAAGGCCGTTGGTGGCAGTACTGATTGGATGCAAGACGTTGGGAAGGCTGAAATCAGTTGGTGCATTGAGTTGCGACCTTCTGGTGGGTTCGGCGGCAGCGGATTTGTATTACCCGCCAACCAGATCAAGCCTTCTGGTGAGGAGATGTGGCAAGGTATGATGCACTTGCTTACCACCATGTAGGTGCACAATGCAATTATGCATACGATGAGCTTCATGAATTCAGCGGAAGCTATTCGCAGCGGTAAAGGAGGGCTGAGAATTCCAAGTACATGTGTACATACTACCAGATACCCTATATTTAGTTCATACCAGTTAGTCGATAAATGATACCCTTTGACGTCTTGCGTTTAAGTTGATTTATCTCTTTCGCTTTGTCATTTCTATTAAATTAGCCCTTGTAAATGGTTGTCGATGGTGCCTGGTAATCTGCCATGGCGTAGTCGACGTCTTACTACTACTCATTACTTTCATATCGGAAAGCAATTTCGAAATTCCTCGAACAGATCGAAGGCTTAACTTTGCATAGTGAGATCTCGGAGAGGTAGCACTACATTCTTGTTGTTAACCGCAACCAGGATGCAGAGGTGGCGGGCAGTCTTATTTCCGCTCCTCTTTGGCACCTTTCATCATATCCTCGCTCTGGTCGCTTCTCACAACAAAACCGCAAACCTGAGTGGGACGCGACTTCTTTACGAAGCTGGAAAGGTGTTACCATCAGGCGATTCGGAGGCACGGAACGATATAAGATACCGCCCCAAACTTTTTGGAAGAGCGGATGGTCCATCTGACGAAGCTGCCGAGCGCGAACCGAGCGGCCCTACAGCGGAGAGCTGGAACTCGGCGATAGAGAGAGGCAGGGGTCTTGTGGTAAAAGAGGGAAAGAGAACGCCAGGGGGCAAGTACCTGGGGAAGGAAAATCCTCTTGCTGAAATTCTAAAGAGTTATTCTGTGGACATGGGGCAGGTAGATACGGCACAAGAAGGGACCTCGAGACTAATGTCAAATGGGGTGGTACTTTTCCAATGCCCCGAAATCGTCCAAATATTTGCAAAATCCGAGATGTTGAGCTCTCGACCTTTACTGTCACAGGATCCGTCATACTACGAGCTGAGGGCAAGTCTGGCCAACTCGGCAGGATTTCCTAGTTCCTTTCATGCGTCGCTCATGGACCGGCATCTAGTAGTTACCTGGAATGGGATAACCACGGAAGACCCGGCGAAAGTAATGTTTACTATTTGGGTAGTCGCCACCAGCCTACTGGATGACCCTACTGCGGAAGAACCGGACCTTGTGAAATTACTAGCGGCCTTTCCATTGTCACATATCACCTTCATAGTACCGAGGAGTAGTAAAAGCCGTGCTACAACTGAGGTCTTATCGACGGCTTTAAGTCGCAGCGGCCTTTCCCAAATAGGAATTTTCGAGATAGCAAGACCTGTAGAGCCTAGCAATGACGATCTACCGAGTACTATATGGCAGGCGTTGATAGGAACTCTTGAAATTAGTTCTGTTCATCAACTCCTCTTTGATTGGCCTCTTGAGTTTCGTAATGGCCAGCTACAGTCTATTCGATTCCAACTACGGGCACCGGAGGCTGCGTTGGACAATGTTGCTGCGGTAATTATGGTATCTTTCGGGCCGATGTCTATCGGTGAGAATGAGGGACCCTCAGAGTCTACGACTGGGGATACAACGAATCAAGGTGTTGATGTACACGGTTCGGATACTGCAACTTCCATTGAACTTGAGCTTCTTCATCAAGATTCTGGTTTAGATATTTTCATAGGGGTGGAGGCCTTTGAGGGCGGTACCATAGCCATAAGTCACGATAACTCCCCCAGTCTCAACCTTAACATGGGCCAATCTAGAAAACGAAAACGTATTACTAAACTGCAAACTTACAAGAGAGCAATGTTTTCCTGGAGCCCTAAATTTGGTGATGGAAATGTAGAACTTTCCAAGATGGTAGTTTCCACATCTGGCTCAGAACAATGCATCGTTATCGAAGAAATTGGACGCCGGGAAGCTTTGACAAAGGATATCTTAGCCGATTTGGTCTTTCAAGCCTGGCAAGGCCAGCAAGGCCAGAGACTCCTTAAAGATATAGTCTTTATGGATGTATCTGCGAAAACTGCGGCATTAATTAAGGAAGCATACGCACGCACACAATCAGACCCCAGCACCGCTTTGGTGATTTGGGCCGACCCGAAATACTGGATGGCGTACTTTGTGGAGAGCGATTCCGAACAGTGGGATTTGAAAGAGGTCCACCGCGAATTATACGACAAGTTTGTGGGGTCCCTAGAAGTTGGCGGGGTTACGAACATACTGTCTCGGTACGCTACTCTGATGCTTCTTAATCTTCCAAGTGTGCGTTCCATCGAAATCGGTCCGAAATCTAAATTGAAGAAGGCGAATCAAGGTGCAAGCGACCCCGAAAGTACCGAAGATGACTACGCACTGTTAGTTAGGTTGGCTGAGCCTGATTCAGAATTTCAAACCGACTTTATGCATACACAATGGATTTTCAATTCCGCGCCCCCATCCCCACTTGCCGGAGAAGATATCTTGTATAGAGGTGGAATGGGACCTGACTACGATCCACAAGAGTATACGGCTGCGAGGGAGCTCGACATTATCAACCAGGCAAGGAAGAAGGGCTATGATGCGAAGCTTGAATTGAGCCGTGTAATCAAGGAAAATATTGTAAGGCACGGTGATGTAACTGACCCGAAAGTCATCTTGGGTGCCAAAGGCCTTTCAAACCGTTTTATCCTGTGGCGTAGGGAGATGTCCTTTCGAGTACTAGCTCAAGACGTCCAACCGCCTGAGGAAGCGGTTAGCCTTGTCGGGTCCTACAACTCTGAAATGAGCTCCAACGGCCAAGTAGGCATTCCTGTTGACATGCCTACACGCGCACGTAGGCGTCTAGACAATTATAAGCATACGGCTATACAGGTAACATCGGCTAAAAATGCTCAATCCGAAATTATCGGGTACTGCGCAAAGTCTGTACGACGCCTTATCATTCCGAGGTTTCCAGACATAGATTTTGGCCATGACTCCGAATTCGAAGACGAAATATCGCCATTAACTCACTGCTCCAGGGCTATGTACCTGTTGGCCGACAGCATGCTGTCTTCCGGATTACAGTTTCCAGTTGAGATACAATCCCTGCTAATACTAGATTCGTCCTCCCAAACGAAGCAGATCCTAAACACACTTTTCAGGATAGAGGGTTTGGATTTAGACGAAACTCTCTTTCTCACACTCTCGGGTGACCCTCTCAAGGCGGACCCGCAAAATGATCGAATACTCTATACAGTTCTTGGCTGTCCCGACCTACTAGCGATACAGATGCTTTCGACTAACTTCCGTGGTGACCGTGGAATAGCCAGCCAAGTTATGCATGGGATATTTATTCGACGGGTCAGCGGCGGAGAATCTTGGAGATTGGAGATCCTGGTCGTTTTCCGGAGTGTACCCACTAGAACGCTGTTTCGAAGTGGCACAAAAAAGTCCGACAGCGGCAACCCGATACGACAGATCGAGGGTAGTGATCAAGCACTACCACTTGGAAACCTTATCGTATGGCAATTAAATACATTGATTTGGACAATAATAAGCGCGGGTGCAGGTACCAGTGGCGACCAGAGTGCCACAGACTTTCTTGGTGCCGTCGATAATCCGCACTTAAGAGTGACCGGACAGCAAATTGATTTTTATGTCCGAGCTCCTCAAAAAGATATAGGGCTGTACCTAATGTCGTCAGTGGATTGGAACCGTCAAGTCGACAATCCTTTGTTTCGTGGCGGTAATTTGAAGCAGTTCCCGAAACTGTATATCGATGTAGCGCCGGGTGTTACTGCTGCTAAACGAAGCAGTTATGTTGTGCAGTTTAACTATGCGGATAGATGGCTATGTTTGCTGGGCTTTAAGTCCGTAGATAACAGCCCCGCCATATCGGAGGAGCAAAGAGTAGAGGATTTGGTGCATATATACGCCAGGAGTTGGAGTCTCGCGCAAGGGACCGAGAACCCAGCCCCGCCTCGTATGCTCTTGATTTCTAACGTAGGCTCAGCCGCAGCGGAAAAAGTCAATAAGGCACTGGGGCTTAAGGGTAAATTTTGTTTCTCTGGTGGCAGATTTGCATTCATTAAGCCGGACCTCAGCCCTTACCAGACCGACTTTGCAACAGACACGACAGACGAGGGATGGGCTAATTTGTTGGGAATCGCCGAAATCGCTGCGTTCGTCAAATTTGGATGGCAAAGATTAGATGAAAGACAAAGTACCTGGTTCTCGCCTACAACAGTTGTAATTCTATGCCCTACGAAGGGTGTTCCGGGCCACGAAGATAAATTTCGGATTGGGGTTTGGGTTAGCCACTATTCATCTACAGATGGGAAGGTTAGCCAGCATAATATTGATGTAGACTAGAGGTTAACCTTGAGGAGATGTCTCGCCGGTTTTATCCGTGATCAATGTAGATGACGAATAGATTATGTCTTTGGGATTTGAACAACATGTTAACAGGATGAAAGGCAGAAAAAGTATTTGAAATATCTACTTACTAATCGCAAGAGCTTGATATAACCCCTGATATTCAGAGGGCCATTTGTACGAGAGTAAAGCCGGCAAAATTCTAACGCGAGTAGTGGGAAAAACGAAAGATGTAGCCTATGACCATATGAATTCATTAAACCTAAGGCCCGTGCGTCATGTATCTAAGGATACTCATAGTGCCGTGGATCGATATCTAAGTAGCCCGGTTAATTCAGCAAGCTTGGTGTCTAGCATTTGGCCAATTGGGCAGAACGCTATTCTTTTGAAATAGGTGCCCTGTTACCACTCCAAGATCCTGCGTGACTACGGAACATAGAGCTGGCACTATAGTACCGCAATGAAAACCTGAAAATAAATCTCGTAACACGGCAACTCTAGAAACGCGCCTCTTTTACTCATGAAACCCGTCGTATACGATTCTACGATTAAATATGGCCCTAATTTATAAATCTGATGAAATTATTCATAAGATCTAACGTGTTGGGCAGGGGTATTGGCGACTCCATGCCTTGTATTTAAGAGTTACAAGTATTGTACTTCAGCTTGATCAGCGCTATCCATTTATATAGAGATATTGTTTTAATATGGTAGATAATATTAGTATCGAGAGTGAAGAAGGTCCGCTTTCTACGTGTTCGAAGGCCTTAAGGAAAAGAGCGGCAGCGAGCCTCGGGCCCAGCACAGCGAGCTGAACGGGTTCATTTCATCATAACCTACTAAAAGCTTTCAAGGCGCCATTCAAGGTGCCATGTTACACGTTACCTACATGGTCGTTATAGAATAATGTTAGCAAATGTGTCAAGTTGTAAATCCCTACGCGCATATATATGCAGTGGTTCAGAAATTTAAACGAGAGGCTTCTTTCTGACCCCATCCAATTTCTAGCTTTGATTACCAATACCACTTAAAATTCTTCTGAAGTGGTTGTTAAAGCCTCTTTGAGAGCATTAAAGACCCAACTCGAAAAGTCAGCCATAGCCGCAATTATTTAACTAGTACAATGCAGTAAAACCAACATGTTATAACGTTAATTAACAATGTAATGCGAGCACAAGAACTAACACAAACCGTTTCAGAGAAAATCTTCCGCTGTTATGCTTAATTTTTAGAGAAAACAACAAAGAGTAACATCACGAGCCGCCCGGATTCTTGGCTACGTCGTTAGGGCCGGTTTACCACCTACATGTACATTGCACACCAGTGAACCGTACCTAATGCATACGGTGGCGCCATGGCTTGGATTAAGACCCTATCCGCAAGATGAGGTCTTTTCGTCACAGTACAGCACATATGCATATTTCTCCCTAAACTTTACGCCCTGCGCGCATGCGCCGACGGAAATTCGATAGCATCATCGTGTTTTCCAATTTAATTAAGGATTAATGACATTAGCGTTGCACCTTGAGTTACGGCTCCGTTCACAAATAAAAACGATAGGGCGACTGCGCAGGCCCAAAGATAATCACAAGGCCGAATCTGATGTCATAAGCGGAGCCCTGCAAATAGCTAGGCCGTAGCCTAGCCTATCTAGTATTGAGTTAAACAATAATCACCCTGGTGGTAGATATTTTTACTGACAAATAGCAGGGTGCTGAACCAGGAATAAATATTCCAAATAGATTTGGCGACCAAGTTAAATGAATACATTCCAGACAAGAACAGTACCAATATAATAAGATGAGGAGACATGTACCTAAGAATCTCCCATGGCGGTACTTTTTGATAGCGGTTACACTTTTCTTGGGTTTATTTGAGCATCCATCGGCGGCGGCGGCACGCGAGATTTTATCGAACCCATCTCCAGCGAACCTCGAAAGCAGTGCTACGAAGATTATAACACCGGCTTCCAAACTCAAGGGCGCTACACGGAATGCTCGTCAAGTTCGCGAAAGATCACCGACCGGCGAAACTCCGACACAACCAAGGGACTATTTATCCGACTACCAGGAGCGAGGCTGGCAGTTGATACATTCTAGCGGAGCGGAAGAGTCAAGTTTGAACGCGGAAGGAGATCCGCGTCAGGAGATATTCACTAGATATTTCAAACTAAACTCTCCGTCATACGAGGCCTGCCCTCAGCCGGTTCAGGCGTTTCTTTCACTATTTGGCTTGGAGAGCCTTGCCTCAGAGGGAAACTCATACAGAGCTCTCAAGTTAATCCCCAAAGTGCCGAAGTTGGCCGGCTACTCCGCTGAATTCAAAATTTCGTCTAAAGATAGTCATTTAATCGTTGCATGGGGATCCAGAGATGGCCTGCACTCTGGTGGCGATGAACAAAATAGTTACCCCAGCGAGTTCGAGGCCGATTACCATAGAATTCTTTTAACTGTATGGGATTATACGGTTCAATCAGCTAGGCGAGGCGAAGAAATGGAGCCTTTAGCGCAGCATCCACTTACGCACATCACAATATCGGAGCTCAAAAGCCCTAAAACGATTGAGGTCTTGCAAACGATCCAAAAACGGCTAGGGCCCGGTGAGAGCGGCACCCTTTCGATGGTTAGGCCGGAAAGTCTTGACCAGGAAGACCTAGCCGCCCCTCTCTGGGCGGGTTTATTAGGAGTTCCAGAGATTAGCGCAATACAGAGAATGCTTAATCTCTGGAGTGAAAACTTCCCAGCGGAATATCAAATCACTTGGATTCGTTGCAAGATCGAACTTACACCGACCGGAGGCAAAGCGGCGACGATTTTAGTCTCCCTTGAACCAAACATCCAGAATACCCTCGCCGATGCCCTTATTCAGGAGTCGCTGAAACTTTCCACAAACGTTGAGCTGACTGAAGTTAACCAAGATCTGAAGGTATATCCAGCAATCGAAATTTTTCAAAACCCAACATCAGAGCCCGGTACCCAAGGGCTAGTAATGACAGGCCAGAAGCGAAAGAACGAAATATCGCCGACATACCGGAGGAACCGGTGGCTATTGTTGGCAAACGTCGAAGCTGTTGAAAATAGTTTGATTTGGGTGTCGACTTCAGGCCCAGAACACCACCTTGTTTTAGAAGATCGCATTAGCACGGACAACAAGCAGGTGCTCGGGGATTTGATATACCTCACCTGGTTACAGGATCAGGGATCTAAAAACCTAAGAGATATTACATTTCTTCAATTATCCCCGGCTACCGTCGATGTCATCCTAGCGGCGTACAAAACTAAGAAAATAGATGTCTCCGACCAACAAGTTTTGACATTATGGGGCCACGAGCGTTCCTGGAGAAAGTTTGCGCGGAGACCAGATACTGAGCCTTGGGCGGACCAGGAGGTTGACCAAGCCTTACTAAGGCGATTCTTGCAAACCTTAGAGTACGGTGCAGTATTAAAGATGATACTACAGCCACAGAGATATCCAAACTTTAGACTTGGGACATACATCCGCTCCCTTGAAATTGGACTTAAGTTGAACACTAAGAAAACAAAGGGAGAGAAACAAGGAGTGGGGCCGCTGTCCCACCAATTCGCAATTTTGATTCGGTTAGGGGATGTTGAAGACGATGCTCCCAGCGTCAACCTACACTATTCTGCCACAACCCTCCCATTCAGCGCCGACACGGCAGCACGAGAGTCGACACCGTCAATAGCAGATCAAATTCTTCGGTCTCTAGACCAAGGGCTGAAAAGTAGGCTCCAGATGCTAAATACTATCGCCCTCCGACAACTAGCTACAGCCAAGGAGATCAAGTCTGATATTTCAAAATGCGTAAAGAGAGCGAAGGCCAGAGGTATCGACAAATTCGTCTACCACTTTGAGCCGCCATTGAATAATCCAAAGCTTAGGACCCCTCAAAGTGACATACCTGCACAACCACTCATGCTGGCAGAGTTATTGCTTAAGCTAGAACTGGATTCTGGAAGGTTGCATCCATCAAAGACTGCTGGTAGCAAGCTATACAGAATCATCCGGTGGAAGACCGAATATTTTCACTTTTTTCTAGATATTCAGGCTCAGGGAGCCCAGCGCAATATTGGCGAGTTTTATGTCTCTCTTCAAAGCTGCCATATCGTCATTGCGCAGGCGCCTAGACTATCTGAGCCAGGTGATATAGAAAATCTGTCGGATATATTATACCTTTCCTTTTCCAAGCTATCGGGGAGGCGCGAAAACCGATCACCACATGAAATTGAATTTATATCTGTGCAGAATGTCACTGCCGACACGACGGCGGTTTTGAATGAGCTTTACGATGTATTCAACTTGGATAAAACCTCGTATCTCCGGTTCAGCGTTACAAACGGCATTTTGGCAGAATATGCGTCTTCTTGGTCGCGAAGATATTCCCACCAGGATGAGGATCAGAACAAGAAAATCTCCAGCATAATACTTGGGACCAAAGAACTAGTAGCCATTCAGGAAATGGTAGTGAAGTATTACGCAGGGACATATCTCGGAAGGAAAATAGTTGATGAAGTTCTCATAACATGGCAGCAAGAGAGGGGTCAAACCTCCGCACCGCAAATACTCGTTTGGCTGAAAGCCGTACCGGAGGAATTAAAGGGATCGGATCTCACGGCTTGGATACAGAGTACAACTCAGAACAAAGACGAGGATGCACATGACTCAGGGCTAAATCAGGTACCTGGCGCTCTGTCTGAGACTGAGGCTAGCGGAGACTTGAACGAAGTAATAGTTGGTCAAGAGTTGATAGAAAGGATCAACGAAAGCCTCGGCATACCTGGAATCGAGTCTCTTTCCCGAATCCTACCCGACCAACCCACGGGAACCGGCTCTGACGGTTTACATCTAAGCCGCCTCCCGAAACTTGATCGTATTGATCCACCTATAGGCCGAACTCCCTCAGGCTTCGTTTATTTAATGGAAGGACTCTTAGCCCTGGAGGGTTATAAGGTTAAGTGGGCTCAGTACTCCCATGTTCACTTAAAAACCAATATAGTGAAAAGATTCTCTCAACCCGGATTTTTATACGAGACTATCACATATGAGGAGCGTCAAACAATGATTTTGGCGGGTGTACGGGAGACCTCTGAGATTCCACTTAGTCAGAGTGAGAGAATAGCAAGCTTTGCTCACGTTTACAGCGCCGCGTGGCTTGGAGAACACGGGCGCGAGCTACCAGAGTTACGATATGTTCTAATTTTCTCCCCTAGTCTCAGGTCAACGAATATAATACACAAATTATTGGATTTTCGCGAAACACCTTGTAGCGAGGGCGCCGAACAAAACAAAATGATCACCTTCTCGAAGCCCGCCGCACCGTTCCCGGTCACGCCTAATAATCAATTTCGAATTGACACCCGCGATAGTTTGGAATGGGCGACTCTTCTCGGGATAGCGGAAATTGCGGGTCTCGTAGAGGTCGGGTTGGCACAGAGACGAACGAAAAGCTCTTGGTTTTTGCCTCACTCGATCATTATTTTGTGTGGTCCTTTTGCATTCCGCGATATGGATTTGCGCATCGGCCTAAGAGTCGAACACTACTCATCGGAGACAGGAGCCCGCACGGATTCAAACTGGCTCCGAACGAAAATGTCGCGGGGAGCTGCCGGCCAAGGGTAGTGGACCGAGTTCAAAGCGGGTATACATATGTACAATAGCAATCCAGAGACCTTCTTAGCACGCAGCGACGGATCTGGAGGAGTAATAGAACTGGGGATTAGGGTTATGGAAACAAGTAAGAAGTAAAAGAGGTCAGCAAAGCTCGAGTCAAATTGCAAACTTATGACTGTGCCCTTAGTAGGCGAGATCATGAAAGTTCATTGTTGTGCTCGCGTTCTATATATGGGGAACATTTGCTAGAATTAGCAAAGCATTTGATAGCGTATTACCATAATTAAGGATTGTTTGTGCCAAAATGCGTATTATCAATATTGAATGACTACAAGTTCCGTCGAATAAAGGGAAACCGGACGGCATTGGGGCTCATTTACGAGACGTCAAGACCAGGAAGCTTCGTACAGAAATGCATTGGGGCTATAGTTGAAGGTGTGGAAAGGTGTGAGCACCATTGGCTGAGATCCCGAAATCGATGCATCGTTCGTTAGGCGGGATTAAAATCGACATCAGTTAGGCGAACCACGCGTTTGAATGAACAGTAGACGTACTCGCACACGTACATCCGCCATGGCAATCGAGCAACAAAGCGGGTCTTGGTAACGTTGGGTTTAATCCTTCCAAATGAATCGGTGTCCCCGACTGCTGTGTAACTCACATTCCCCTGCCCATAACCATGTCCACGCTAACGATAAGCCTTGCACAATGCCGTCTCCCCCAAGCCAAACAAAAAATCCTGTGTAAAAAAATTGCAAATTTGCCACCACGAACCAACAACCTGGCGTTTGGGCTGGTGATACCAACATTTGTGACACAAAGGGACCCTTGCAGCCAAGCCAATCCCTCACGAAAACTGCCCAATGAACACTTTAATCCAACGACTTGGCCGCGCTTGGCGATCCGCTTCTAGCCCAGTCTTGAAAATCGAAGGATTATCTTGGCGAGGTAGGTCATAATCCATCCGTCGTCTGCGCGATACGTTGGGCTTTTTCATTGTGAAAGGGATGAAAGGGACTAGTGCTTTTCGAATTGCACTTGCGGCTGAGGTTGGAATGGGGAGACATAAATATCTGCGGGTCCCTTCGTGATGGAGGACGATCTGTTTTAACTTACTCAGCATCCTATTAGTAATTAAGCTTAAGACACCATGCATCGAGCAATCGTCCTCCTTCTCGCCGCCCGTCTAGTCGTGGGCCAGGACGGTATCACAGTCACACCACCAAACGGACAGACCTCTAGAGTCTCGATCACATCCGAACTAGAGTATAAAACCCAGCGAAGCTGCGTTGCCCACTGTTTATACTACAATGGCGGTTTCGTACGTGGACCTTACCACCACGACTGGGACGACGTAGGTGGAGAGTTAGGGTGCGGCTGGGCACCAATCAACGCCTGCTACTGTAACACGAAATACGCTTCCAGCGCAACAGCATACTTTAGCACCTGTGTCCCATACTACTGCGGTAGCGGCGACAATGCCGATCCAGACAACTTGGTCTCTGCGCTCTCGCTGTATAACAGCTACTGCGCGGCCGCCAACGGAAATCCTACGAAACCAGTACCCGTGCCAGTCACCATTCCTGCCACGACGACGTCTCAATCCTCGGAAGAAATGCCTTCGGAAACCAGCGAGCCCGGAAATACCTCGACCCCTGTTGACGAACCCACGCAGCCAGTGACAACGGGATCCTCACGGGCCTCAAGTGCTGTAGAGGGAGCCGCCACTGCAGAACAGAAGACTAGCCCTAGCCCAACAGACGCGGCATCTACAGGAGGAAGTGGAGGTCTCAGCAAAGGTGCAACAATCGGAATCGCAGTTGGAGCCTCCGTCGGCGGTATTGCGTTGATCGCAGCTGCTGTCGTACTATTCCTCTCGCGCCGGAAGAGCGCGCTTGCCGGTGGAAAGGAACCAATGGGTGGAATTGAAGGATAAAATACGCGTTCTTGAAGTATTAGATCGTGTGGAGGGCGACGGTGTAAGGATGAATGGGTGTTTTTGTTTTTGGCTTTCGGGTTTATGATATGTATGATAGTAATATACGGGTATAGGGCCTTTTTAATGCATAGAGTTTTATATGTTCTTAACCTTCGTAAGAACACAAGTAATGCACCCCCAGGCCTTGTTTAGAGCCGTCAGCGCGGACTGTCTAGGGTCGCGAGTGAAGATCTAACGAATAAAGTAGGGTTACTGGTGTCCGAATAGAGCAACTTTTCCGTAGTCTTGAGAATCCAGAGACCTTCGGTGATGTATACACCCGTCAATGCTGCGGGATCTAGCGGGTACTCAGACAGGATGCCATCAATTGTACGCCTGGTAGGTTTACCGAACCATTAGCCATTAGTCAGACGCCAGGTCTGTTATTCCGCCTCCTTGAATCACTAGGAAAACTGGTTTTCCGACCGTCGGCAACTTTCCATTTCCGCCCTGGACGCTTTTCTGCTATTTAGGGACTATATCAGTCTCGTAACCGGGCAATTTTTATCTGGCACAACCCGATGTTAACGAGCTTATTGTAACTTGTGCGGGCAGATTGGCCTTTCTATGAGTTCCGGCGGGAAACGCTTTGAACTTACCACTCAAATGTGTCTTTCTGAGAAGCCTCGTACCAGCCACGCCGGCCGGTATTATGATTGGACCAATCACTTGAAATTGTTCTTGGGATTATTTGAGACTGGTCGCATAGGTTTTTCGATTACCATCGAAGCGTACAAACAGGCCAGGATCTAGATCTTGGTATCATGTGTGGTGTGTATTGGTGCGCAACACTGTTGTCCAGCAACACACTTTGGACGTTGGATATTGAGTCGACCGTTTTGGGCAACTATAGCGGCTTCTGCTATAGATCGACATGCGTCTGCAGGGATGTGAAAGCTTGACTCGACATCGTCAACCTCTTTGCTTAGGATGACGAATAAACTGTCGTAACTAGCTCCTATCTTTTGCTCGAGGCTAGCGGAGGATTTATCCCCTCCGCCTGCTACTGGAGATATCGAGATCAGGCTTTGAGCGACAACACCACTATGACTCAGCTCAGTGTTTGTTCCAAAGAACTCCCGCCTGGCTCTCAGGCCGTGGTCATTGTATCACTTCATACCCGGGCCAACTTTATTCGAATCGTACTTGTGTATTTGGATATACTCACCAGGTTCGAAGTCCCACGATATACGGGGAGCTAGATGCTCGACGGTACGGCTCAACACATTTCTCGGCACTGATATTCAAGGCCTTCCGCCTACTGGCGGTTTAGGAATTAGAATGGAGTTTTTTTTTTTTTTTTTTTTTTTTTTTTTTAATTTCGGGGGCTAACTTTCGGGCTTGCCTATGCTCACTCCACCGGGACTCTAATCTCTACACTATGTCTGTAAGATGGGAACTCTGCTAATTTTGTCTATGGTTTGCTTCGTTCTACCGGGGCGCCTGTTGGGGGTGTCTGCTTTGGGGTCCCTCATGTGCCTGATTACTGTCGTCACAGCTTTTCAGCGTCCCTCCTTGACCACGGCCGTGATGGTGCGTTGTCGTGTGGTGTATCTCCAATCCATGCCGAGCTAAGAGGGCTAACCCTGTCGCGTTCGAGAGGTTTCCATGGCATCACGGGAGTCACCGCCCCCTTTGGGTGTTTTGACAATGCCACAAGGAACTTTCCCTCGGTGTGAGAACTCAGCTATAAAAGGCCCTCCTCCCCACCCCCCTCTTTCTTCATTAGCTCTCTTCGCCAATTGGCTTAGATCAAGTGTAGTATCTGTTCTTTTCAGTTTAATATCTGGAATGCCATCTACTTGATGGCAATTCGTTATTAATACAATCTTTTGCTCTTCGATTGAGGTCCTCTTAGCTTGCCAATGATCTCTTTCACTGTGTCTCCAGTATTTGCACTGTCTCTGGATGATGCGAACTTCTTGTTCCTTTCAATGGTTTTCTTCGTGATATCGAAGCTTCCGTAGTCGGAACTCCCCCCACCACAATAATACCATGGCATCACCAGAGGCTCCTCACGTCCTTGTAGGTGGTTGACTCTTTCCATCAGCTCTCTCGGTCTCATAAACCCCTCCGTAGTACTCCGACATGCAAAAGGTGTGAAGCCAACTCCAGCACATAGCCAGACTTTTCGCCTCACTTCGAGAACGTTGGCCCCGGTTGATGACGCAAAGCTCACCAACGACTGGATATGCTAAATCAAACGACGCGATATCACAACTTCCAAGTATATCTATCCGCTGCTCCAACGGGTCGTTTACTTTACGGTAGCAAAACAAACCTTTAATATACATGTGTTTAACCGTCGCAAGACCTCTCGCCGTGGTATGCCGACAGTCGTCTGTGAAAGTGGGTAGGCCAGGATCAACGGGGAACTCGGTTGGTGGGCTCAAAGTACCGTAATCGGGGAGCATAACCGTAAGAGGTTTGCTATTATGCTGTGCTTCGTTCTGTCAAATTAATAGTCGAGGCTTGTTGTTCACAGTGAGATGGAAGAAGGCGAGAACAAGAAGGAGACACTGAGCAATAGGATTAACTAGTGCCGAGACTGAGGATTAATGGGGGAGAAGACAAGGAAAGGAGCCAACGGGACTCTCTACCCTCTGCTCCTCTGTGTATTGAACTGAGGCAGTAATCCGCCGTAACCCTACCTAATAGTATTCTGTACCCCAATATACCTACGGTTACAATATCCCTGGGTGTGAGGCCAGGATGTCGATTCCTCTGACATGAACCACCCAGCTGTCGATACAAATTAATTAAGATTGCTTGCATCGTAAAAGAAACGCTGCCTCCATCTGCAACTAGGACCCTGAGTCGCCCCCCCGAACCTTAGATTTACAAAGGTCTTTTATAACCATTAATGACTGGTCTCGTTCCCTTAATGACCGTCCATCGCTGTCAAAATAACGCGACTACCCGCCCACGAATTACCAACCGTTCGCTTACAATAGCTATCAAGCAGAAGGCGCTGAACTGGTGATGAATTTGTCTAACGTATTGGTGCTTTAGCCTTCGATTTGTAAATTCAACCCACTCAATACAGAGGGCTTCTTGAACATGCTAACAAACGTTAAAGTTCTATAAATCGTTTTGTCCGAGAAAATTGGTAGTTAGAATCGCCACGAGATCGCGGGCCCGCCGCTGGTGCAACCAGAGCCGCCAAAACCGTTTGCGGTGGGTTGACAGAAATATCTATTTCGCCATACGAAGGTGGAGGGGAAGGACTCCGTCTCTTATATGTTATCTTGCGTAAAGTATCGCCGCCAACATAGAGCGGTGCTTTATGGGACTTGCTAGCGGGATATACGGCGGCGCACCAGTAGGCTCCTCTTAGTATACCGGGAGGCATATAATCTTCATTGATCATGTATAGTCGACCTAAGGCGAGCTCCCAAGGGTCGGACGAGGCTGGCCATACCACGACTATCGAACGAAGGGAAACAGTAAGCAGTTCTGTCTAGAGATTGAGGGGAAGTTTGGCGGGTCGTGGCTTACTGCCTGCCAATCCACGGCGTTGTAGCTCCCGGACGAGACTTTCGGAATTCGAATCTTCCGGATCAAAGCTAAGAGTTTCACCGATTTCACGAAACCTCCGGCTCCGACCCTTGTTCCATGGCCAAAAGCTGAGAAGACCTCCGATGGGGATCCAATCTAGCCCCAGCGTACCCGACCGACGAGGGTGCCGGCCCCAAAAACTCCCCATTTTAGTTCCGCTGCTGTAACTCGCTATAACGGTTGGGTTTGTTCCGTCGTTGGCCTATGTTGTGATTCAGTCTTTAGCGTTGGTTTTTATCGGTGTAGGTTCCCACGTGGTGATACAAACGTTAAGAGACTCAGAAAAACAGCCGCATAGATCATGGTGCATCATTTAGTGGAAAGGGCGCCTTCGGTTCTGCCGTTCAGTCGGGTAGCCTTTTAACTGTATTCTTAACTTATCCTGGCAGAATAAATTTCATGTTATTGACTGAGGATCTATGCGAGGATAATGTTTAGGACTGGGAAGCCCAAAAATCTGTGATGGTAGTTTCATCACTGTATTAGACAAAAAATTGTTTAACTGGGCAGGTGTACCGGCTACTTAGCAATTCGAGCGACCTTTTAACCTCCCAAGTACTGTTCCAAATTTAGAGTGGTGGAGAAATATTCTATTTGGGTGATGCTATTCGCCGGCCTCGTCAACCTAGCTCAGACTACGCTCCGAACCTTTGAATGTTTAATCACGATATCGCCCTCCATGAATCCTGATTATGGGAGCGCTTCTTGTTATATTCTACCCCCTTGTAAGAGACGAGCGATGGGCAGTAACTAATATTCTTCGATATTTACTTAAAATTATATGTTCACTTCGTTCGCAATGGCCGCTAAGCGAAGCTTGCTTCTACCGAGGCGTATATAGGAGTACCACACTGCAACAAGCACCTGCTTACGCCTAAAGGCCAGGATAATTATTCTGGTTACGGGACCGCAGGTATGTATGTATGTTGGAACCCGGCCAGCCTATTATAATTTAAAATCCGAGCTAATCGCCTCGGGCCATGTTGTATTTTCTGCGTTGGGTTATCCATGGATCCAGTTCTTCATGCTACCAAATTAACGAGGATAATTTAACATGTCTTGCATAGTCTCGAACTTAGTTCACCGTCTATTCACAAAAAGAGACTACAAACTTCCAGAGTCTATCCGGCGTATTGATAAAAGGTGCTACAGCTTTTTTCTGTCTAATCAGCCCGTCCGGGCATACACAAGTACCCCAAGTCTAGGCGCGCCGGCGTGGGTGTGGCCATCTTAAGATGTTTTAGCTGCCGTGTGAAAATTGGCTAGCTCCAATTCTACGGTTTTAATCCTCCTACGATGTTGATTCTAGCACTAAATATTCGTGGGCCTTTTCCCTGCCCTGTCATGACTAGAAGTTCGCGCGCGTTTCTATTGACTTTTTCGTATAGTACAAACGAGTGGACGGGTCATATACATTATGACACCCGAATATTCCAAGTTCCTTCCCAAATGATACAGCATCAATTGATCCCAAAGATTTTTTTTTTACCCGTGGCCGGAGGGTGTTTTTAAACATTTTCTTGTAAAGATTTCCCAAGTCAATTCAAACCCCCATTATCTAAATCCCCTCTATAGATCGCGAGACGAACCAAGGCTGAGCCTTTTCCAGAATCCAAACTGAAGATTTGCATTCTTCATGTTGGATCCAGTGACGCAATTGCGAGATGTCTACCACCAGCAGAGAATGCTGCCAACATAGCGGGCGGTTGAGTAACCATTGTCTCCACTGCCGGGAGAAGTAAATGCTCCGGTGCTTTGGTCGGTACAGCCGTGACCGCGGTACAAGATGCACCAGGTGCCTATTTTATATAAACCACTTAGATTCACCGCAACTCTCGAATAAAGGGCCAAGAAGTCTCCCGAGGCTGGGGTCTCCGTGCAACTATACTGTGATAGGGAAGTTTACGTACCTGGGTCAGGTCCAACGGATCCCATATCGACATACCAGCTGAAGGTTCGGCACTCTCCGTTTTGGAAGTAGAGTTTATTGCATGGGAAGCCCCAGTTACTATGATGAAGAGATGTCACTTAGTATAATTTCATGTATTGAATTTCTTATAGGTATCAATGATAAGGGTGATCTGGAAATCGCATGGAAGGGTCATTATAGCAATGGTGTGGTATACATACGTGTTGTCGCAGTAATAGAAACCACCAAGGGTTCGTTTCTCGAGATCGGCAGCGTCGCGCTATTTAATTCGACATAATTGTCAGAACGCCGGTGATTATGGAGAACGGTGAATGGAATATCCGAAGATATATACCTTAGCTACCGCATCAGGGCCACCAGTTTGGACTGGAGGATCTTGGAGGATAGTTGTGACAGGCACTGGGATGCTGACTGGGGCTTTTGCTTCCGTAGGAAGGCAAGAGCTCAAGGTCGCTGCGAGCGAGGTGATCAAGACGGCGGAAAGTGCGAACTTCATCTTGTGGTCCGTGATGTCTTTATATTGGCTTTGAATGGATCAAATAAGAATGTAGGATAGTGAAGAGAGTTATATCTTTCGACTGTTGGCTGTTGATCGATGGGTACTGGAGAGCGATGTCTGATTGAACTGCTGTTAAGTCGGGTGGAATGATGTCCTTTTATAGATTTGTCCTGGCTATAGAGCTACGCTCAGAAGTACTAGTACTATTGAGATGCTGAACTATGGGATGCGCATATTTGCAGGAAGTTTCGAAAGGGCCATGAAGATGACAAGCCAATAACGCAAGGTTCTGAATAGTACGTCTCGCTCGAGATTTGTTTGATAGGTTCTGACATATGAGGGCCGACAGAAGGTATCGTATCGGGGGGCGCGGTACCCATGCCTGCTAAACCTGGTGTTTTCAAGTCCATGATACCCTAATCCTGGTATTTGCAGCTGCGCGCAGGAATTCCTACGGAAAGAGGCCCGAGCAGTTCCCAAGATCGCTTGAACGTGGCGGTGAGAGAGCTTGTCAATTATCAAGTTAATCATTTAGCTGGAAGATTTCCAATTATCTGCATTTGAGCAATTGAGCGGTCAAGTTGGATATATGAACGCACATCAACCTTTGAAGTTGCGATACTCTTATTTAATTATATCTCTGCACAATTGTAAATACATTAGTAGTTTTCACTTTCATATGAGTATCTACCAGATAATCCTGTTAGGATTAACCTAGAGGAAGAACTGCTATACAATTGTGGTCTCGTAAACCGGCCTCAACGAAGTACTCGGTGTTCAACCGCGGTATCTACGATTCGTTCGATTCCGCTGGCGATATACACACGGCCTTCGAGCCCCTGTTCTCTATAACAACCTTTGGACTCAGCCGAAAATTTTACGTCACAACTCTCCGATATATGAGAAAGTTAAAGGATTATCAGGGCAAGGTTCCCATGAACGGTTGTCCTTGGTCTCGTGGTAGAATATCTGCAACTGTCATCCCTCAAAGCCCAATAGATTCTAGTCAGGCTATCTCGGAGTAGAATTCAGCTGATTTTGATCAAACGGATGCAAGGGCCAGCGGTCCCCCCCGGCCACCCCGCGCTAGACCGCCGGTATACCGAGCCGCAATTGTGAGGCGGCTTAGACCGAGGCCCCCAACCCTTGTGAGCGAATAACGTGGATTTTGTAAGAGTTTCTACAACTTGTGTGAAAGCAAACTTGTCAGGGAACCTCTAGGTCTATAGTGATAGACCTTAGTTGACGGTACTAATACATATACCATGCAACCGGGTACTGGCTAGTATCGGCTGCATGTAACCATTGATGCATCTTACCGTATGTAGATACTGCATACCTCGCTATAAATTACAAGCCTGAGGCTCTGTGCCATTCGTCGCGTCGGGTATATAGATCGATATGCGAATCTGACGGATTGGCTCGTTTACGTTACGTCTGATGTCGAGGCTGTGCCACGCTGGAAAGGCGCCAAGATCAAAATTTTGTGGTTTTCATTGGCGGGATGCCGCCCAAAACGCACACAGAGGGCAAGGGTTAAGGACATATTTTCCTCCTCCACGGATCCTTCACGAATTTAATTCGCGATGTTGCATGTTGACTGATCAATTTTATCCATGGCGGAAGCTCGCGAAACTGAGAAAGTGGGCACTTCGGAACCCTATGCGAACATATGGCCGCATCTTGTCCTTACAGCTGCGTGCGCACTGTCCCCGGATCCACGCTTTAATATTTTGTGAAACATCTTCATGCCAGGCGTTCATATCCCGGGGGCCTGGAACCTAACTTTTTATGGTGGTAGCATCTGCTATAGCTAGACCTTTGACTACATGCATATTTCACGAATGTGAGAATGGGTTGCGGTCGCACAACTAGCCTGGCGCCGGGTCGGAGCCGAACACACTCTCAACACAATCGGAAAACCACACCTGATAACTTTATGAAAACGAGTTCCTCCAGCCTCGGCTCGGAAAATCCTTTTCGTTCGCTATATTTAAGATATGTGCAGTAGAATCTCCAAATTATGCGAGGAAGGTACGAGAATTGTGTTCGGGATTCACTTCCAGCGTTGTATTCAGGAATCTAGGAATCGACGACAGTTGCTGTAGCTAGGCAGAATGGTGCGTGAATGCAGTAGAAACCGGAAGCCGGCAGTCGGGGTCACTGACCCGAGAAACTGGTTGAGGATAAGTTACAATCGGCCAGTAGGGCTATCTGAACTATGAATCACCGTAATATAACCATGCGCATATGCGGTGCACTCTCCCCTTGTCCTAGATTTGGAGCCTGAATAGTCGTAGTTATCACGCCCTTGCACGGCATGCTCCGTGTCCTAATATGTTAGACGATAAAATTTGTAAAAAGGTGATTGGAACAGAGTGACTTAGGTTGGTCTGATAACTCTTGGACTTAGATCTACCTGGTTAGCCTGTAACCGAATACAGAGGCATTTGGCATCAACGCCGTGTCTTATATCATCATTGCATCGTCATGAGTCTGGCCGAGGATAAAGCGACTAATGTATATCTAGCTTTTTGTGCTGGACTGTAGAATTTTTAGAGCCATTGGAGGAGTCGACGGTGTGTATCTATGCACTAAAAGGGTCGACAGGTCTGCCTTACGAGAACGTCCTGTGTGGCAAGCAATGGAGTTCCAGGGTCGGCATGGGTCCCGTCAAAAGAAAGGGTGTGGAGGGTTATTAGGGCTACTTCGCGTGGATTTGGGGCTAGGCTTACCCCCTATGTTCTCGATCTGGAAGTTGATCCATCGTTGTTGAAGGCTAACTTCTGAGAACGCCGCACTGGAGCTTCTTCCAATCAGAAATCGAAATATATCGCTCATATTGACTTGATAGCGTTATCAAAAGGTAGGTCTAGTAGCGAGGTCATAGGCAGACATCATTCGTCAGGCAGTCGAAATTGTGCAATTCCAGTACTTTCATGTAGCTAGTCTAACAACTCCCTTTTCACGGAGTACATGGTAGGAGCGGAACCTTCTAACCGAATAACGATGGAAAGTTTGCCTGTACCACCATGCAAACGTGAGTTTTCCCAACAGCTCAGGTGTTCATATATCTGAGATTATTCATGGCGCTTCGAGGACTTCCTGAAGGCGTACATATCGCAATATTAATAATCGTCATGACATGGCAATCGAGAACTCGTGAAAAAGTAAGCCCACATTTACGGACACAAGGTCATATCGTCAATTTGTAATCGCGCCCAATTGATCAACCACAAACTTAGAGTAGTAAGCTTGTTTCAGACGCTCTGCAGCAGGGATAAATGCGATGATAGACACTTGGAATGTACGAGTACTACTTTCGGGTTCTTTTCATAACGTGCGTAGCTGGCAAAAAGCAGATCTTTTACGTACAACTGGCCTGTAAACCTGATATTTCATTAGTATCGTCTATAGGTGAGCGCCAGACGGTTATCTCATTCTCCCATGATCGATCATTGATGAGGTTTTTTTTTTTTACGTAACTCTTTGTTCTCGGCGACTTTCAGCAGGAGTATCTGTATCCCCTGGAGCTCGCACTTCCCCGTCAACAAAGCGGAACGTGGCCTTCATTATTCAAACCATCGTTCTGCACTGCCTTCTGCATATAAAGCCTAAAGTATCGCTCCTATTAGAGTTTCGTTATAGAACCTTCCGGTCTCGGATATTGATACGAAGTCGCTTTGGGCATGGTCTTTCATGCAGGAAATCATTCGTATTAGCTACCATGCACGTTGTGCACTCTTCTTCAAAAGGGTTGAAGTCGCCCTGTCCCGTAGATTAACTGCCTATAGGTTGCAAATACCTTGAATTGTACCAACTTTGGGTCTCTGGAACGGCTTCCGGAGCGTTATCGGTCGAAGAAGGTGCGAATTTATCTCCCAAGTAATCCCCTAGTCCTTAAAAAACTATTAAAACGGTTGACTATTCAGGGCCTTAAGAGCGTTATTGTTGAAATTACCTGTCCGGTTCTGTTTAAGCATTCCACCCAGGACATCGGCAGAATTCCAGCCCACGGTACAAACTCGGTCATCGAATAATTTTCGGGTCACTGGGCGCATCCTGTCACTTTCTCGTGCGATATCGCACATGCCAGATCCGAGGATGCAAAAGGTCCAACCAGATACCGCGGTCAGGCACTTGAAAAGCGTACCTTAATCTTTTCCTAGCCGGAATAATGGATTATAGATGAAAGTGGCTGGGTTCTGTTCTATAAAAGTACTTGAACTTACAAAGGCAACGAAGAATGGGGGTCACAGTTTGGTCGGAAAAGACGAGAGTATAGCTTAGAGCATTAGTTTTCCTTTTGCAACGCAACCCTCGATTGGCCTTTTCCTCCCTAAGCACCCGCGGGATTGTAGTCAAGTAGGAGATACACCAATTCCCAATTTTTCCTCGCACGCGCACTGGATAACGGTTCCTCGCCCCAACGATCTTGAGATTGTGGATCAGCTCCACGACCAAGCAAAACCTGCGCAACTTCCTTGGACCCCCGAACTGTAGCCTGGTGTAGTGGCGTACGGCCATCTGGGTTCTTGGGGTCTACCTGAGCCCTCTTGTCGAGAAGCAACTTCACTATCTTACTATGGTCGTTTTGTGCAGCCCAGAACAGTGGCGTCGCGCCCCAATCGTCTCTGAAATTAATATCGAGGTTTCTATCCCCCTCTAGCATTTTTTCCACGGTTTCTACGTCGCCATGATATGTCGCCCAATTGAGTTGATATCGATCTCGGTCCGGGCCGTGGGCACGATAATCAACTGTTCTTTTCAGTAATAACCTCACTATCGCCTCCTGTTTGTTATATACTGCGGCCCACATGGGCATTAAACCATCCGGGCCGCGGAGATTCGAGCTCGCCCCTTTCTCGAGCATAAATTGTACTATATCTATATGGCCATGCTGAGCGGCCCAAAATAGGGGTGTCCTGCCCTCAAGGTCTTTTACGGAATCCGGATGGACCCCCCCTTCCTGTAGGAGCTGCCACACATCGCCATTCCAAGCGCTCTGGGTCAGCATGTCTGGTGAAAAGTTAGACACGTAGTAACTAGTAGTCTTAGAATCACTTCTTTGGGTGGGATCGGCTCGACGCTGTAACAACGACTCTGTTTGTAGTAAGGAAGATGGTTTATTAGCTATATTCTTCCGATGCATCACAACAGACAGAATATTTCTCTGGCGTAAGGGAACTACGAGTCTCAGCGTCCATCAGATGATTCGCCGGAGCGAATAAGCCATATGGCTACCGTGAATTTTGGAGCTGCCCCAATATCAGATATTTCATGTCGTTGTACCAATAGCAGGATACCGTGGTCGCGGAGGAAGTTAACAACTAAAACGATACGCATCAGGAAGCTCTTACCTTTCTGCGGGAGTCGATGCAACAAATGTTTTGTGAAGGCAGCCGCAGCTAGTGCCGCGTATGGCTTCCACGTCATGTTTCGGTGGCTATCGGAGTAATCGCAGATGCCTCGAATGACTAACGCGGGTAGTAGGTTCATTACGCCCGCAGCTTCCATCTCGAAACACAAAATCCCATTTTCCCTACTCAACGTATTCCGAATTGAGCCATCCCTCATCGCACGATAACTAGACGCGATTAGTCCATAATGGACGTACGGTTGATCTTTATTGCCTTTGCGGGGAGACCTTCTGGCCACCATGCCAATATCACACGCATGACAAGGCATAGGGTATTTTGTGCCAAGTTCGTGAAGATAACTTGCTTCAAAGAGCTTGTCGCTGGTCGCTTTAGGACGGGCAAACTTCCCCGAAAGTAGTCCCTTTTCTAAGACATCTGTTATAACTTTTTCGGTACCGTTGTCACCGTCCATCAAGTGCTCCGCCCGCAATGCAGATATTGTTTCGAGAAACATCTTTGGTGGCTTTCTTAAGACACCAGTTTGTATAAGAATCCCTGTCCGAACCGTCGCCTCAAAATCATATTGTAAAACTCCTCCAGGCTCCCCAACGGGCAAACTCACGACCACGTCCCCTAGTCTAATGTCATTTCGGGGCGAAGGTGCTCCGCCTCCAATTCCAACCATCAAGCAAGCTGTTATGGATGGGAAGCTCAGAATCAATGAAGTTACAACAGCTGCCGCCGACTTGGTGCCATAATCGCGGCCCGGGTGACATGCGATAATAATATTATATTGGCCAACTTGGCCGAATTTATAGAGATTATCATCATGTTCGTGCCGCGGTAAAGGCGGGTGCTGTTTGTCTAGAACAGCAACCGCTGCTGTCATTTCCAAAGGTAAGGCACATATCCATCCGAGAGTGTAGTCGCCGTTGGTAAATTTTGGATCCACGGTATCAATTGGAGGGATAATTCGGCTCTATCCTCGAGTAAATTAGCAAGAAGAGTAGTTGAGATATGCATGAATCGTGGTAATATGGTAGTACCTGGGCTATATCGTTTTGGTGGGCTTCCGGAGCTTCCTCGATGTCTTTCTTCGATGCATCCGAGGACCAGAGTAACTTTGAAGTTATAAATGAGCGATCTCCGACATCGGCGCCACTGCTCTTTTCGTTCTCAGTTGACCCATCGTCCTCGTCATGGCATTTCATTAACCGTATTGTCAAAAACATCGCAAGCTGCAAATGTTCTGCAATATGTCGAGCCATTGAACCTTCTAAGTACTCGGTGTCTTGTTCATCGCTATCCGAACCTTCGGCCCGTTTAGCAGCTCTGCCATTATGGGCGTCGTCTCCGTCGGCTCCTAATTTCCGTCGCTTAGTGTTGCTAGCTCGAGATTGTCTTTTCCTTCGTTTATCCTGCACTAGATCGCGACAGCAGAGTGGACAAACCCGGTGTGGTCTAGGGCGTTTTATATGGCTATTTTTTGCTATTGCCTGAAGACTTGTTGCCAAAGATTCGGGATAGCATCTTTTCATATGATCGTGTAACTCCTCGAGAGTGTTGAAATATTTAGGGGAGTGGTCGAAGCTGCAGACCCAAGAAATCGGTTTGTAGATTTCTTGTTGCCATTTGGTCGTATGTGTAGTATTCATATGCAAAAGCCATTCCTTGAACTTTGAATAGCGGGGTAGTCGCGCTAGTCTCGTTTTATCCATACACATCTCGGAAATGCAAACGTAAGGCTCGAAGTCTTTATCTATGTGGGCACTACACCGGGTAGATATTAGCGTGAATCGTAGAAATAGACATAAAGTTGTGTTTTAGTACAGACGAACCTCCACCGTTGCTGATTGTTGAAGAAGGCAATAGGGTGACTTTCGAGGCACCATTCACAGGCTAGGCGCCCCGACGAGTCTCTAGGTTTTGGGGGCTGGGGATATGTAACTCTGCCTATCTGTACCGAGGAAGCTCCACAATTGGATTCTATCTTAGTGGAAGAATCCAGGTATTTCTTGAGCACACTTGTGCGAAGAGATTCTATGACCGAAGGCGTAGATTCTGATGGTAGATATAGTTCGAGCTGTTTTCCTTTAGTGGACGGTCCCTGCAAAACGTGAGCGTGGGATTCAGCAATACTCTGAGGCCCAACTAAATACGACGGATCATTCAGAGTGGTGTTATCCAGTCCCTCAGCTATCTCCGGCATAAGCCGCTTTGATATTTCTTGAATGAATCTAACTCTAGGGGTATTCAATTTTTTCTGATGGGATCGCTTGTAAAGAATACTTGCGTAGGATTCAACCATTGATCTTGTGAGCTGGATTCGGAGACCTTCGTCTGCATCCGGGTACAGGGTATCGGCTGCCATTCGGGCGAGGTTTTCGAAGCCACTGAGATTTGTTTGCTTCGCGAATTCTTGTACCCTAGCTGTGCGGCTCGTCGCCGAGCATTCCCGGATGGTTGTCCCGAGATGGGACAGTCGGCTTAAAGATGTTTCTATTTCCTCCAGTAGCTCATTCTGTTCTGGCGTGTCGCTTAGCTGCTGCGGGTCCTCGGCGGGTTCGCTCGGGCTAGGATCCACTGGGGCTTTATGGTTCTGGGGTGACCCATTGCAGTTGACGACTAGTTAAGAACAAGGAATGTCGGCTTAAAAACGACAGTCGGGTAGTGATTCAACGCTAAGACCATGGTATTGGGACAACAAAACATACCTTGTCCTAGAGCGTCTACAAGGATATCAAGAAGCCGGACGACAATGTCGCGAATGTCTAAGCGACTCTTGAGCCGGCGGTCAAGGCAAATGGATTTATCGGCAAAAACCCCCATATAAGCCGACCATACCAAGAATTGCTGTTGGTAGTCTTCGAGCAAACCATCAATAGTGGACGGAGGGTCATTTTGGGTGTGACTAGCGAAAAGCTGTTTGCATTGGTTGGCCATCTCGTGTATCAGTTCCTCGTTTTCCGCCATGGGGTAGTTCGTATATCCTTGTAGGCTATGTATAGGGTTCTATTCAAAACCAAGAGCCCTCTATTGAGGACGCCTATCGCGCCGAACTAGGTTCTAGCCTAGGATGGGGCGCCACCCTTCAAGATCGTGTTAAAATCGTTAGTAAACGGTCACCCAAGATATAAATATACGGCGCCTGCCGAGAATTGATTCCATCCGCCGAATCAAACCAAGCTTCGCGAATTCGGAATAAAATGCTATCGGCTTTAAGCTTCAGTTGGTAACCCAAGGATCCATATGCATTCTGATAAACAAAAATAGCTTTCGTGAGGCCTCAAAGCCGCGAGAGAGATGGTATAGCATGTAACGGCTCGCTATATAAGCTAGTATATGCGCGAACTTCAATTGTCTGCTCTAGTGCGGTGCCAGCTAGCCGAGCGCGAGTATGGCAGAAGCGGGGTCTGGGACATTTAAAACACGTGACAACTGACCATGCAACGCTGTCCAGCCGCGCTCAAATACATGGCACAGGATCGAATTCTGTCTAAACCCCACCAGATTCCTGAATCGCCTCTCACTAAGCTAAGCACTTAGTAGTTACCCCCAAGAGATATTCTCTATTTTTCCGAAAGTCGCTGCCGTTAACGGCCGTCTGAATAGTCGGCATTGGAGGTTGCAGTGGCTGTAGAGTATATTATATATTATTTTGACCACCAGGCATGTCCGAGGCCCAGGATGTTGAGTGGGAATTGTTTCGCGATCTCGCGTGGTACTTGGACGGAAGATTACAACCGGCAGCGCGTCCAATTGGGCAAAGAAAGTTGAAAACCCGTCTCGAGAGGAGATGCCGCTTGCTCGAGGTGGACTTACGCAATGCTTTACTTTTAACAAATTTTGGTACTGGCTCGATAGGAGGCTTTGGCAGTGGCGCGTTAGACTTGGATGGTTCGAAATGCTTAACAGAAATCGTTCAAACCTTGGAATTGCATATCAACGAACTATTTCTCAGCTCAATTCCTCTAGAGGCAAGCCGCGACGGAACATCGCTTTCTTTACCATCCCTCAAAGGATACCCGGGGCTGTCCCGTTTGATACAGAACCTCAAAACTCGTGCGGAAGATTGCAATGAATCCATACAGCCACTGAATTTGGTTCTTGAAACGAGCGGAAAACCGGCTCTATTCTCCATTCAATCACTCACCGTGGTACACCAGTTGTCGGAAAAAGTTACAGAGTTGAACGCCTTTTTCCGCCGAAGTGCAGCTGAAGCAGGGCCAAAGGAAGCGAAGCGATCCAGAAGCCCCCCAAGAGAGGAAGAGGATAAAAAAGCTGGTGTTTCCGAGGGCGCCCGATTTAGGAATCAGGCTTGCACTGTTATCAACGCGTTACATCAATTCCTTCCTTGCAGCAGTTCCCACAAGGTCAGGCTCCAGATGCAGGAGCAAGAAGGCCTAATGGACTTATTCGTGTCCGGTTGTAATACAAACCAGTGGCAAGAAGTCCAATGTGGACACCATACGTAAGGCCACGCCACCCGCCGTAATGCGTGCCACTTCGTGGCCATTTTTCTAACAACGTCTTTGCCATAGCTCTCGTACTCCAATCCACCGGATTAAGAATCTTTGTAAGACACTCCGGACGCGCACACATCACCGACTCCAGATTGTCGTTGAAGCTCTAAACGATGGCTCACACAACATTCACTACTCACCTCAACAAACTTCGAGACTCTATCCACAAACTCCTTTTTCAGAGCCCCTTGACGAGCTGATAAAAGGTGGGTGTTTCCGAAATATCAGCTTCGGTGACATATCATCACCGACAGCGGAGCGATTCACATTGAGAGAGAAACGAGCGCTAGCTTTCAAACTCGGTGTCTGTTTCCTCCACTTCTTTGATGCTCAATTTCTGAAAGAGAGCTGGAATCTGGGCGATATCATGTTCCTTGTTCTGCCAAAACGTAAACTACAAGAGAGCCAGGTCTACATAAACTGCTCGTTAACGCAAAATCACCAACAAGAGTGGTATTATAGCCCGGGCCACCCTGTATTGACTTCATTCGCAAAGCTATTACTAGAGATAGACGAGGGCGAAACATGGCCCGGACCTCACGGGGACGGTAAACAGGACCCCGTAAGTGTATGGGTGGAACTATGCAATTACGTGGAAGCTGCCAAGCGACATCGGGGCCCAAACTCTTATTTAGATGCGGTTACGAGAACTCTTTACTTACACAAAGACCTAAACGAGATACAGTCGATAATCGACGGAGACGAACTCGATACAAAGGTACGGGACTTGATATACGCGAACATTGTCAAGTTTCTCGAACTAGAGGTTCCACAAGAAGCGAGAAAACGGCTGAAAACCGAACTCGGCGAGGCCGATCCTTTTCAAGACTCCAAACATTCTCAAAACTCTAATATACGGGCTCAGGTCCCTGATGGGCTACCCAGTAGCGAGGCGAACGCGTATGTGTATCCTAGTCTTCCAGATCCACCTCACGGCTAACTTGGATGAGTAGGCAGAGTGGCTCACCGCCTTCTCGATCGACTCAGGAAACACGGAAAGACCCTCAAGTCGCTATAGTCTGTGCACTTCCGCTCGAAGCTGATGCCGTTCAAGCGCTGTTCGATGAAATCTACGAAGATGGTGACAGAACTCATCAGAAGCAATATGGGGATCAGAATATCTACACCATTGGAAGGATTGGGGGGGAGAATATTGTACTATGTCATTTACCCGGAATGGGGGTCCCGAGCGCGGCAAGAGCAGCGGCGAATCTAAGTGTCAGCTATCCACGTATACGACTCATTTTAATCGTCGGTATTTGCGGTGCTATTCCTTTCTTGCCAAAAGAGGAAGAGATTATTCTCGGGGATATCATTATCAGTGATAGTGTAGTCAAATACGACCATGGCCGTCAGTATCCGGATGGATATGAGCGGAAAGCGGGTGGAGAGGAGACCCTCGGACCGCCTAACCCCCAACTTCAGGGCCTTCTTAAGAAGTTGAGAACAAGGACAACTAAGGAACATTTCCAGGAAGAAATCGCAAGGATTCTACAGATGCTTCAGGGGGTGCGGGGCAGCGAGTATCAATACCCCGGCGCCGCATCCGACATACTCTTCCCAGCTGCTTATCCACATAAAGACTACCGGCGAGGCCCATTTGCTCATTGTATCTGTTCCAAATGCACAACTACATCTAACTCGATCTGCAGCGCAATACGGAAAAAGGATTGTAACACACTCGGATGCGGGGGAGGTAAAATTAAACGAAAGCGTCTAATAGAAGACACCATTCTTCCGTCAGTTCATATCGGAAAAATTGCGTCTGCGGACACGGTGATGAAGTCCGGGGAGCATCGGGACGAATTAGCTAGAGAGGAGGGTGTGATAGGATTTGAGATGGAGGGGGCTGGAGTCTGGGGCACACTGCCCTGTGTCGTCATTAAGGGAGTCTGCGACTATGCCGACAGCCATAAGAACAAACTGTGGCAACCCTATGCCGCCGCGACTGCCGCAGCTGCCACCGCCGCCTTCGTGAATTATTGGGTGTCGAATACATGTAGCTAATTGTGATGGATATATAAAGCTACAGCGTCAGAGACTCTATGCCTAGAATTCAAACTAATGCCCCAATCATACCACTGGCTAATCTTTAGGCCCGTTCCCGGTATATACATGATAGCGCCCCTATATCAAGCGGATAGCCGGCGCATTGTCATACTCCGCGAGACAAACATCAGAGGAGTCAGCATGGCAGCGATAGGCAAGATCCATCAAAAATACTCTCAATTGAAGAACGGGGAGCATCTCGCGAATCCGATCGAGCCTGGTAACCCCATCACCGCCTACACTGCGTGCCCATAATACATAATCTTTGCGTGATTTTGAGCCCGCTACTGTATTCGCAGTATTTGCCCTCGCTGAGTAACTCTTAGCCTCTGAATCAAGGGCGCGCCACCACCACCAGTCGCCAACCACGTCAGGCACTTCCTGATCCGGAAGTTCACTTATACACGGAGTCTCATCTGTTTCCCAATCTTCCAGAATATTCAGTAACTCTTGCCACAGAAGTGCAGTGTCGCCAGTCAAGTCTGTTCTTCTCCCAATTTCAAACCATAACGCGAGAAAGTCTCCCGTAGAGACCTCTATCGCCCATTTAGTCCTCCTGATGGCGCCGCTAATTCCGTTCATCGTTTCTTCGGGTCCGAGTTTCATCGCGTTAATTCGTTCAACTTCAGTGTAGAATTTGAAAAATTGACCTTCGCTCCCGTACTCTAAAGCAGTCAAAAGAGCCTGCAAACGGCCGTCCGCCAGACATAACGCTAAGAATATTGCGGCTTCCAGTGTGTATCGGCCTTTAGGGTTTACATTCGAATACACGACCCACTTGCGTGCTTCGTCAATCGATGTGCAACTGCCGTCTAACAAACGAAGCACGACTTCCGGCAAATACAATTCAGGATTGCCGACGCTACAGGCGGCGAGGGATGCTGGTGAATTCCAATCGTCCAGTATAGTCTTGTATGGATATATCGCCCATGAAAATTTATACTTTCCGCCAATACTCGTAGCAACGACCGCCCTGCTAGCTCTCGGGAGGCAGAATACCGATGATGCTATGAGGAACGGGACCATGCCGAAGGTGAGGCCTAACTCGATGCTCGAATGCTGCCGCAGTTTTAGTGTATAGTTGGAAGCTTGAAGATTAAGAGGATTTGCCTCCGCCTGGGTGCGGTACCATTCTCGCCGTTGTTTATCGAGATGAGTCCAAAAAGGTTTGATAAACATCCTAAGAGGCGCCGCTGACCAGATACCCGAGAATGGCATGACCGCCATATACTTTAGTACAGAGGGACTTGAGCCCCCAATGAGGTCGGCCCAGAACTCCGCCCATGGCCGAGCAGTGATGTTCGATGCATGGTTAGCGTACTCCGTAGCCTGTTTGGCAGGTGAAGTCGCGACTAAATACTGCATCCGTCGTTCCGAATCAGGGAACCTTTCGAAAAGTGAGGTGCTTAAGGCTATTCTGCATTTCCCCCATTCTGCACGGGTCCATCGACAAACCAGTCCGAGTAACAGCGCACGCTCGTCAAAGTAGTCGATATGAGGGAAAAAAGTATCGCCGGGGAGAAATCCTCGAGCAGATGCTTCGATGTCGCCCAACTGGCCTGAGCCACAGATGGTGAGATATGATTCAAGTTGATCAAAGTCGCCATTGATCGTTACTGCTTTCCCCCAACCGGGTACTTCTTGAGTTGTAACTTTCACAAAGGCGTTTTCGGCATTTATAATCCCTTGGCTCGAATCTAACCTCACATCCTTGATACTTGAGATGTAACATAGCAAGGCAAGGTCGTAAAGCTTGATGGTTTGGATTGGAACGTCAACTCCAGATGGTATGATATCGGCCTCGTTGAACCCGTCGATAAGGCATTCATCCGGCGTAATTGAAAGGCTTGCCATGAAATTAGCCCAGCCAGCTTTAGCTAATGCCTGTTTCCCTCTTCGGCGGTAACGCAACCAAAAGGATAGCCATGAAATCTTCTGCTGAATGGAAAGTTGCCAAAACGTGATCGGCTTATCATCAGGCCCTATGGCAATCGACCCTCGATCTTCTATTAGCCAAAAGTCGCCCTTGATCGTTATGCCTCGACTTCTCGCATAATTTCGTTTAAGCTGGTAACTTCGGACGAGATGTGGGATATTTATCTTTGACCAGTCGGCAAGGGCTTCGCGATGCTTATCCCTAGTCCGTAAGATACGGGACCATTCGAGTGTCAGTCGAGGATATAAGACTCTGATCCTCCATCGGGATAAGTCCCACAGTGTCTTTGTGTATTTGGACCAGCCCCCGATAGCTCCGCTGAGGCATTTATCGCGTTGACTGGAAGTTAGATATTGCAAGAGAGCTTGGAAAAATGCAGCTATAAAAGCTATAATGGCGAAAACAAGTGCGACAAGTGCTACAGTGGTTTCGGTGGAATTATTATCATGTTGGGCCGCAGGCGATGAAATCGTCGGCGGCGCGGTTTCCAATGTTTGAGGAGCCATCGAACGTGTTGCAACTCCTTTTACGCGTATAAGCGGACGTGGTGAACCCGGCCCTGATGGAACCGGGGGGAGTCCGACGGCGTCGGGACTTGTCTGATAGATAGATCTCTGAAAAGGAATAGTTATCAAGCGGATAGTGTCGAGAAGGGCATAGCTACCGAATATTTAAATCCTGCGGAAGGGTACCCCAGGCCCAAGGCTTCAATAATTCGAGGGCGGAGCTCGACAGCTGTACTAAGCCGCATTCAGGGGTCCTGCAGCCACCAGTAAGCACAGTTTCATCCCGCGTAATATGTATACCCGGCCGGACAGCAGATGAATTCAGCCTCTCGACTTGAAGGATGTCGTCGAGGTTGCGCAAGACTGGTTACACAGCCTTGTCACGTGCTTAGTTTCCACTTTTAGGCTGGACTCGTTGAGCTTTAGCCCAATATGGAGTAGACAAATTAGTACCCTATGCCTAATCAAGGTTCTACCTGAAATGCAACATCGACAACACAACGTAGATAGAGAACAATGCCCTGCATTCGTGCTATATGTCCTCGCGCGAAAAGCAAATGATATACTCCATCGATATCGCCAATGAAATAGTCTCAACTGCCAGCCGTGGTTAATTGAGCTATGCTTAGCTACTATATAGTGCAACCCAAAAGAGCTTGAGACTGTAAATTGTTGTTTAGGTGTTACACGGAACATCTTTGTCAACTCTTTGCTAACTTGTTTCAGCAATATCCAGACAACAACTACTAGGTCAGCACAGGAGAACCACGAGGCTAAGAGACTCTATATCTACTTATGGTAGGAGATGCTACCGCGATACTAGTATACTGCGGCCACGGCATCCCGCTATGTTCTATGTATCTTACGTTTCAGGGCTAACGTTATTAGTATACCATGAGCTCACAGCAGTACGAGTGATGTCTTGATGCGTCGATGGTTCGTAAACAGGGCGATAACTCAATAGTTGAACAGGCGGTTTCGTAGACCGGATAGCTATCTAACCCGTTCGCAACTAGTAACCACCAATTCACCAACCTCGCTATCTATGAGTATATAACCTCCTGGTGAGTCGGTAACTAGTTTGTGGATTATCAATTAGTCGATACACTCACGCGGTGCTACCAGCCTACTACCAACTCTAAATAAATATTGTAAAATTCAGGGTACCAGCTAAAATAAAATTGGCAGAGCTAGCCGGCTTTAAACTGGACGGCAGTACAAATATAGGCGTATAGCCACGGAACAAAATATTTTATCGGGATCAGCGAAGGCGGTATATTCGGAGCTGCTAATGACAGCTGCAGGGCTGCAGGGCTGGGATATCAATCGACAACACACCGCCGCAATCGATCGATTAGAGGTCGTAAGAATCAACTAACGCTATAACCGTCGCCCACGTTTTACCCGTATTTAAGCCGAATCATACACGTCCGGATATCCCGGCACGTGCACTAGTTAGCATGTACGATCAGAGCGTCGGCATTATGGGCATCTCCGAATCCTAGATCCTTTTATCTGGATTTTTAATTTTTGCCGCACAACGCAAAATTGGCCCTATCCTTGTTTGGAAACTGTAACGGCTAACGGCTTTCCTCAGCCGCAGATTCAACATGGAAAACTTTATTTTGACCTTAACAATGCGATTTAAGAACCAGGATTCCTCAGCTTTCAATTTGGTGGCGGTTTTGGCCGCTGTCTATTCGCCAGGAGGTGTGTCTTTTGATCCACAATCTCGAAAACTAGAGGCTATCGCAACATATGGGCTGAATATTATGAATGGGTTGCGCTGCACGGGCGGGGCGGAAACTAAGCTTTCCCTCTGTAAGGCTTGGTCAATGCACAAGAAAAGCGGCAAGGGGGTGTAAAACCTCATAGGGCCTCGTTAGAGTCTACTTATAAATATGGAGTTCATTTTCTCCTTATTGTTTCGGGACCGTTACTTGCCCGACCGTTGGCAGATTCGTGGCTTGCGCCCCTTCTCCTTAGACTCAATTGATCGAAGATCTTCAGAGGTTTCGAGATCATGATGTTTTCTCCTGCGCTTTTGTTGGGTTTTGCGGTCGTCGCTTCAGCGGCGCCCATTCCGGCGCCATTTTCAAACAACCCTGCGTTCAAAGTCGTCGATGACATGCAGAACTTGGACAAAAGAGCAACTTGTAATGCGGATACCGTTCTCAGATTATTGCGCAACCCTACAAATCTTCCTGAGGCAGGGCCGTATTGTAGTAGTCTGCTAGAACTTCCAATATCCTTCGTCTACACGACAGTCTTCCCTACTGTGTAAGTCAGCTCTCTGTCACATTGATACCTATATCACTGCCTATAGGTGACTGGGCGGGCCGCTACATACATTTGCTCAATGTGGCCTGGAGCGCCCATGTTCTAACAGAATAGCTTATTCCACAATGTCTCACCGTACATAGAATACATGGGCTAACCTTCCTTGCCTAGGACTACTTCTGTTACAACAGTCATCGTATATGAATCTGTCCTCTCTCTGACAGATACCTTGACCCAAACCGCTCGGGAAACGATTACCAATACGGCGACCGAAGAGCAAACAGCCACAATAACTCAGCTGTTTACAGAAACCTATCTCACAACTAAAACCCATGTCGAAACAGTAACAGCTACTAATACGGAAACTATTGTGGCCACCGACGTCGTCACTGATACCCTCGTTAATACCGAAACTTTGGTCGACACTTTGACTGCGAGTGACATCTCAACCACTGTTCTTGTTGTGACAATTATCGAACCAGCAACTTTGGTCGATCTTGTAACGGAGACAGAGATTTTGACAGAATACGTCACGGCGACTGATAGTAGCTTTGATACGATAACACAAACGGCGACCGAAACTTTGGTCACTACCTTGTCCCAGACAGCCACGGAAGTTGAACCGCAGACTGTAACCAATACCGCCACCGAGACCTCGGTTGAGACTGTGACTAGCAAGGCCACAGAAACAAGGTCTGTCACCGAAACATCCAGCGTAGTCGCCCTCGAGAGCGTAACTCATACGAAGATACAAACCGCCACGGAAGTCGAAACTCAGACTAGTCTGGCGACCCAGACCATTGTCACAACATTGACAGATGCCACTCAAACTAATACGGACACCCAGACAGCTACCTCGGTCAATTCCTTATCAGTTACCGCAACTCTGACCTCCTGGACAACCGTTAGCACGATAGTTGTGTTTACTACCGTGACTCAAGTTACTGCCTCGACGACCGTGGTCCAAGTCTTCACTTCGACGCTCCGATCCACAACCACCCTCACTACCGAACCCCCAGCGAAGTTTGCTAGGCGTGCCAAAAAACCGCTTACGGATCAAATCGCGAGCTCTAGTTTCCCCGTTTCCCGACTATCCAGTGCTTGCAGCTGTCTTTCAGTCCCCCTCGAGGTCTCTTCTGTGACGTTGACTTCATACATCACCACCACCGATGTTCAGACATCGAGCACAACAGATATTTCTACTATCAGCGACACAATTACTGAAACCGCCACTCTCACGGAAACGGGATCAATTACAATTACGGAGCAAAATACTCTGACAACCGATGAAACAATCGTCGAGTCAAAAACAGCCACAGAGCTGAAAACATTGTCGGAGACAGCCAGCGCCATAGAGCTCCAGACTGAGACTCGCTCAGAAACTGCAACTCAAGTTACCACTATCACCAATACAGAGGGTTTAACGATTTCCTTAACCCAAACCGAGGTGACCTCTATAACAGAAACTTCGACGGCGACAGAAACTTCAACCTTGACGGCCTCAAGCACATTGACTCTGTCTACTGATATCACAACCTCAATAACCGAAACCTCATTTGCTACAGAAACCCTTCTCTTAACCGATACGGCCTCGGCCACGGTCACCGAATCTTCAACAGTCACCCAGTCCGCCACGGAAACCCTTTATCTAACCGAAGTCTTGTCCCAAACAACTACCGAAGTCCTGACTTTCAAGGAGACCATCGCATACTCCACAGAGACCCGCGAATTCGAGGAAACTGCCACCGCCACCCAAACTCAGACTAATGTGCTTTCTATCACTACTAGTGTCGTTTCAACCGCCAAGGCAACGGCGACAGCTGTGGTCTCTATTACGCAAACGATTTTAGCAACCACAACTTTATCATTCACCCTAACTATTCCTTCAACCGTCAGCGTATCTACCACCACTACTTCCATTGTATCCACTATCACATCTTTCGTCACTGTCAGCACATCTTCTACAATAACCATCTCCAGTATCTCAACAGTTACAGTTGGAAAACCGTTTAGAATACAATACAGCTATGCGGGCCTAAAATATATCAACCTCGGTACCGTTGGCTCGTCGGCAGACCAACTTTTGGCCCGGCAAGCCCTTTCACCTCCTAGCTTCGTCTACAACGTTTTGGGTAGCTCCATCGTCCGTTTTCTCAACGGCGTACCATATTATCCAACTTATCGACTTCAAAACTCCTTCGACAATTTCTACTGGTCGAGTTGTACACCGAGTGCCAGTTGCAATAGACTCCCCAACTCTGTAAGCGCGAATGGAGCCATCGAATTCGGGTCAACTCTCTCCAAAACGATAGCCGTCTGTAACGCCGCGGATGAATCCGCGCTTTACCTTAAAAATATAAATACTCAAGTTAGCACCTGTAGCAACTTGGTCGGACTTACCGCGATTTACCTTTAGTATTATCTTTTTGTTTGCCCATGATTTTGGGGAATGCGATGCCATGTGGCGGGTGGGGAATGACTTTCTAATCGGGGAATGATTATGTAGTTAATAGTTTATTTTAATATACCCCACGTACAATTAGCAATTACTTGAAAGATAATGGGGTCCCAGAATGATGCTTAATTTCGCTCTAAAAAAAAAAAAAAATCGAGCGCCTAAGTAGGTTGGAACGCTAAGTCGCCCGAAAACATGGCGGAATAGTTTAGCGAATGGTCTCTAAAGCTGTGACCTAGAAAGCCATCGAAGAATCGATGGCACGCGCGTGAGGTGCACAAGCTTTGTTTCTTTGAGCTCTCGGCTCTAGCCTATGAAGCCAGATTTCGCTCAAATTTCACATTCAATGGTTTGCTATGAGACCGATATTTTCGAAGATATGTCAGAATTCAGAAGTACTTGAGTGGATTTCGCAGTAGCTGTCGAATTGCGATTTCCCGCTAACTCGACCTAGGTTAGCGTCCCCAATTCTGACGGGGCTAGACAATATAGAGCTTAGTCTATATGCTTGGCTCGATTCCTCTGCATATCTGCAGGTTCCATTTGGCTGTTGCAGGGATTCTCGAGATTAGAAGTAATCTACTCCTCCTTAAAAGTTGATGGCTGCCGTCGAAACACTTCCGTAGAGCTGCCACTTTGTCGTACGTGCGACTTTCGAGTTTAACCTGGTTTACGAGGCAGCCTCAACTGTCGATAGCTACATTTAGGTGCTTGATTCGCACTACCATTAATATTATAACTTCTGGCACCCTTTTGGGCCGACAAGCTAAACTGTCGGGAGGTAGCTACCATTGGCAGGGTCCGGCCAGCTACTCGAATCCAGAACGGCGGTAGCTATAACGAGGGCGGTCTTCCTTCAGTATGGTGGCCCCAATTGAAGCCAAAAATTCATTCTCATGTCGCGGGCGAGATCAGACAGCCATTATCACCTATTGGAAACACAAACAACGCCCACGATGTGATTTTTTTGCATCACCTTCCAAGTCAAAGCCAATTTGCCGGGGGAGGGCAGGTCGTAATGCCTTCCACACTATCTTAACTAAATAGTTGGCTATAAATACCCAGCCTATGGCCTCTTCCCGAACGAATAATTTAGTAGTATAGCAGCAACAGCCAGTGCACCGTCACACAGGTTAATAGCTACAATCGAGTTTAGAACCCGATTGAGATGAAGGCATATTATTCTCTCCTCCTGCTGTTTGCCGCGGCTCGTGGAGCCTTTGCAACATTCCAGGATGATTGTGCAGTCCTCGCTACCACTTTCGACTACCAGGACGCAGAAGTACTTCTCTCCACCTATGTGACTGCGGGTACAAATCTCACATTTCCAGAGTCCGCCTCCAATACGTGTCCAAAGTTTATAGTTACTTTGGCGGATATGTGCCGGTTGAGGCTCAACCATACCACTACTAGCACCTCAAGCGTTATTATGGAAGCTTTTCTGCCTGTGAACTGGGCATCTAGTGGAAAAAGATTCCTTATGACTGGTAATGGAGGGCTGGGTGGATGTAAGTGGGCGGTTCCAAGCGAAATTTTAGATTTATCTTGAGAATATTGAAGCAGAGTAGTGCTGACGATTAATTACCTATAGGTCTTGCCTATAACGATATGGTAATGGGTGCTAAACTTGGTTTTGCGACCATCGGGCACGATAATGGCCATGCCGGTGATACTGGCGCCCCATTTCTCAACCGTCCGGAAGTCATCGCAGACTTCGTATGGAGAGCGTGCGTCCATATCTCCCTTATATTGAAATACCTAGGCTAACGCATATAATATAATGCAGACTTTACCAGGCGGGGAAGGTTGGAAAGGCCGCTGTTAATCATTTCTACAGTGGCATCGGCATCCGGAAGTCGTATTACATGGGATGCTCCACAGGTGGCCGCCAAGGCATGAAGGCAGCTCAAGAATTTCCAGGAGAGTATGATGGCATTCTTTCGGCTGCTCCAGCCATAGGCTCCATTGGACTCGGTGCCATTGACGCAAAGGCCTACTTCACCTTTGGGCCACCTGGATCACCAACCCACTTGACCCTTCAGCAGTGGAACCGTGTACACCAAATGGTCATTGATCAGTGTGACGGGATCGATGGTGTTCTCGACGGTGTGTTGGAGGATCCGATGAAGTGCCAACCTCGCCCGGAAGCCTTACTGTGTGGGCCGGGTCAAAATTGGGCGTCCCATCAGTGCCTGGCTAGTCAGCAGGTCAACTCTGTTCGTCAATTTTATGAGCCAGTGTATGGAAATGGCGGCAAGCTCATTACCCCGCGAATGCAACCTCTCACACGAGAGTTCTTAGGCTACCCATTAATCTACGGTGGAATACCTAGTCGTTTCGCTCAACATTGGTACCGGTATATAGCCCAAATCCATCTCTTCAAGTACCCTGGGCTTCGATCAAACTGACACTCCGTAGATATGCCCTCTATAGCGACCCTAACTGGGATCTCGCCACCGACTTCACTCTCGACGTCGTTGACGACGACCTCCGAGACGTATATGGCTTGGATACCTACAAAACAGACCTCTCCGATCAGCAAGGTAATAATACCAAAGTTCTAATGTATCACGGCCTCACCGACGGTCTAATAAGTTCCGAAAACTCGTATAAATACTACGACGACGTCAGCCGAGCTATGGGCTTAAAGTCGGACGAGTTGGACGAATTTTTCAGATTCTTCCCTGTTTCGGGTCTTGATCACTGTTCTACGGGCGACGGGGCTTGGTATGTAGGTGGACCGCTCCAGTTCACTACTCCCGGAGCTCTAGAGCGCGCGGGCGACTCGGCTTTGATGTCGATGGTGAAATGGGTTGAAGATGGAATCGCACCTGAGACGTTGAAGGGGCGAAAAATTGTTAATGGGGCGGTTGTTTCGGAACGAAATCATTGCAGATATCCAAGAAAGAATAAGTATAAAGGCTCGGGTGATCCGAACTTAGCAAGTAGCTGGGAATGTAGTAGCGAACAGGTGTAGAGAGTCGCAAAGCCCCTTTTCGCTAATACCCTAATGTACTATATGTCTGTAATTGAAGATATTTTGGCGTCTATTTCCTGCCAACTACTGCCCCCCATAGGCTCTGCATATACTGATACGCATTAGATTTAATGGATAGGATAGGGTGGTCGGCTGTAACGGCCCAGCCCCTATCAGTATCACGATTTTGATACGTCGCGGCAACGAACCATCTGTTAAACTATCCGCCACACCACTTGAGGGTGCCACTAGACTAATCATAGCTACAAGAAAGGACTACTGAGTACAGAGAGGCATTTTCTGGTACTTTCCATCTATCCCTAGGATTTTCTACTACCATTGTATACATTAGCTAGGCTCGCGCTCGATACTTATCAAACACCCAGTCTCGGAACCTTAAAACACCCTCATGTATATCCAAACCGCATTGTATTCTCGTGTAGGGAATTGGTATAAATGTTACTGATATCGAGATATAAATAAACTTGAAGTAGTAAGAAAGATCACGCTTGTAGGATTGGGTACAGAGCCGTGATCATGATACATAGGTTTCAGCATATTCCAGTCACGAAACGTTCAATGAATCTCTGATACCCAGTATCTTTTCTGGCAAAGGTTGCGCACGCGACCCTCTCTACGTTCCCCTCTCTATTTTTTTTTTCAAAACTCCTGCTAGACATGAACCTGTCCTAGAATTCATCATGAGATCACACCTCCTATATCCAATTCCAAAATGCCACAAGACAACGAAACGAAAACGCGTCGGTACCTCGCTAACTGCAGTTTCCTGAGCCAGCTGTCAGCTGGTAACGATGAAATCAAGAGTCAGATCATCGCCCGAGTTAACCATTGTCGGGATGTGTATTGGAGTACGCCGCACTTCACCAGGGACCCAGCAATCAACAAAATACTGGATGATCTCGCCGGACTACTCGTCCGCCGCCCCGACGAATGCGTCGCGGTTGCGGTAACTTGGTTGACGGGTGGGGAGATACAAATGGTTGCAGCTATCAGCCCTGGAGAGGACATTCACGCTTCGCAGCCAGCCAATGCAGGTATATTCAGTCGGAGGTAAGGAAAACCATTGACTGGCCACCCTACTATCAGCCTTACACCTTCAGCTTTCCATAGTTGATTGGTGTAACAATGAGAATATTCTAACTTTTATGGTAATTAGTATTTTTGAGAATCAGCGCCTGCGTGTGGAATCACATGCGAGGGAAATTTTCAAGCATGTCCGTGACTACATCGCAGAATCTGACGAAGAGGCAAAGGGGTGTATCGAGGAACGCTTACGGCTTTCACACATCCAATACAACCTCCCCGAAATTTCTCGACAGTTTGACCGTATCCAAGATTCCCTGGAAGCCATTCTCGCTCTCAAAGAAGACGCCTTTAAACCACCATTCCTCGAAGAACCGTCTGAGGTCGAGACCGAGTATTTTGTCGACCAGTTGTCCCCAACAAGTACTCTGCGTGACGAAGGATTAACGGAAAACCTGATTCAGATCTATGCAGCATCCGACGATAGATCCGACACCCTTAAAACACGCCTTAGAAGGGACAATATTGGACTCCATGAAGTAACATTCGACAACATCTACATTTGGCACGAGCTATTCACATGTACTTTCATGAATACCAGGCGCGCAATAAAAAGAGCCCTTAAGTTACAAAACCTGCACGAGAAGAGTAAGAACGACGATTTCCTCGAGATGATACGCACCCTTGGTGTATATCTGGAATACATGACGGTTTTTGCTCGTTACTCAAATATATTTCGTCGTTACGTCGGAATAGTTACCAAGCTTGCCGCCAGGTACGAGGAACTCTCCCAGCTCCAGGAGAGATCCCCTGGACAAGGGGGGACAAATGGCTCGGGCAGTGCCAGGGTCCAGGACACGAAGGAAAATCAGGATGATAAGAAAGGGAAGAGTCATGTGAAGCCCCCCTCCAGGACGCGACAAGTCTTCAGACGAATTCTATCAACGCCTCGGCTTATGTTATTGAAATTTCGTCCGAAGTCCGGTGATCCCCAAAAGAAGGAGGCTAGGAATAGCGAAAAGCCCGCGACCTCTCGTTGCCACAAGAAAGTTCCACCAAAATCGAAGTTTGAAACAAATAACGAGCTTTTCCGCAGATGTTGTCTTCTGTCAAATTTCACCCAACGGGCCAGCCAATTTCTCGCAGATGTTACTTCCACTACAAAACTACTGGATAAGCAGCCCATGATCGAAGTATTAAGCCCTGACATCGCTGCCGCACAATTGCAGCCAGGCGAGAAATTGGCCACTGGACTTCACCGATTTCTCTACCTTGGGTATTTAACACCATCTGAAATGTCCGAAAGAGTTGGACAATTTATCGATTTTCTGCGGACCGTAATTTCGGACCAAAATCGATATCAAGAACTGATTTCAGCCCTAAACGATGATAACCCGATGATTCCAACATTCTACCACGCAGAGCTGACCATTTTGGCAAAGCTCGGGCCGTCTCCTCAGTTGGCATATCCCTATATCGGGATATCCCGCCCGCCCTGCGTTGTATGCGAACACATGATAACGCAACAGCAGACGGTTTACGCGCGAAAGGGATCTGGACGAGTTTATGCGTTGAGTATTCCGGACGGAATATCGGATATTGACAGAAATTACGCTTTCGATAATATCAAGAACTTGACGGGTAGAGTGGTTGACGAGCTCCGCACTCGGCAACGAAATCAAAATCCAGACGAGTATGAGGACTCGGGAGCGAGCAGCTACACTTACACCTCATCATCTGGTGGATCCCCAAACTATCCGACATTTTCTACAATCGAAGATCGTGAGAATCAGGGGGTGTGACAGAACCAACCAAGCACGCCTTGCTTAATGAAACGAGGGTTTTTCGCTACACCATGACTGTGTATTCTATTCTATTCAACCGTCATCCTTTTCCACTGTTAGAGCCGAGGCAGGAAATAATCGTGGCCAAATATTACAATTTGCTTCTCAACTCTTTCGTCGAAGCACCAGCTGTTCAGGTGTACTTTAATATCAGTGTTATCAACGAACTTTAACCTCTGAAACATATATTTCCTCTTTAGCCATTCTATGAGTAATAGCGTCCGGATACGGTAGTTGAAGCGGCTGTGACAACTGCGTAATCAAGGACAGACCCTACGTACGGATGGTTGTTATGCTATATGTCGTAATAGTCATCTTGGTTTTACCTTGACGTCCGTGTATTGCACACCGTTACTGTTGCACGTTGCAATTCCCATTTGTAATTATGTGGCCACTAGTTTCGTAGATTCAAGCTAAGGTGAGCATGATCTTTAATTGACACCATTTGAAGTACCTCGGCATAAATCCTAGTTAGTGTGATATCTCGAACATAAGTAATATTTTTCCTAGATAAGGTATCGCAGTCTCTTTTTGATAAACTAAAGAAATCCGATCGGCCTCTGGGAAGACCCACCGCTTGACTCAAATGGAATTGGAATAAAAAGGGTGTTCGGACCACAATAATCACCTGCCACTTACCCTTACGGCATCGAAAACAGGCAGCATATTATCTAACCGTAAATTCTATGTTTTTAGAGAGCTTGGTCTTTTGTTTTTCTCGAAATTGTGAGAGAAGCTCGAAGTTCAACACATATTTCTTCTTCAAGATTCGAGCTCCTGCTTCAAGACTAGTTAGCCGCTGCAACGCACAAAACGCAACAGCGCGGAAATGGTAGTTGGACCCGAATGCGAAGCCCTTGATATCGTGTGATTTCGTTTCGACAGCCGCTATAAACCGAATAATAAAACAGGGGAGAGGGTTAGATAAGCCGTCAACCTTAAAACTTAGTCGGCTAGGTACACCCCTTGAATATTCGCCTACCTGCATACTCACTCCTGCCTTGGAGCAACCTCACTCGGCTCCTAACTGCCGGCTTGCTCCTAGTCGTCTTATTTGCAGGATCCAAGGTAACCAAGGTGTGTTATCCTCCGGTTCGGCGTGCATGAATTTCAATGCGTTTGCCTATTACTCGCAAATTTGTACTTGTACGAATGCCCGTACTACTTGTGAGCGACGAGCTAACTCTACTCTAGATTTATACTGCCTCGCGATATCTGGGATATCCGCCTCTGTCCCGCCCACCCTCCTTCCCAGATATGAAGGACGATGAACAACCTAATCGCTATTTAGATTTTAATGAGAGTGCTTCAATAGCCGCATCTAGTTAGGCAATGTACATACATCATCGTATACCAAGTTCAGAACGATGTTAAATTTTGTGATTGCGAATATCTAGGCTTCATCACCTAGTTATAGAGGAAGAAATATTACCACTTTTAGGTACCCTCAGCGGATACAAAATCGAAAGTTTGTCATCATAGGCACACAAGAACAAATCATTTCCCGGTCAACTTGCGACGGCAATCGGCAAGAAGTTTTACTAGCATTGCATGGGCAGATTCCTGACACCACTATCAATACTTGGTTGTTAGATAGAGGCCGGTTACAATGTTTCCCCGGCGCCCGTACTATCGCAGACCCATGGGAAATCGTTTTCTACCTCACTTTTGCTGTTGAATCGTAGCTGCCAGGTTGAATTCTATTGCATTCCTACCTCGGCACGATCTGTCAGCAAATTCGTAACGATGTCGACTAAACCAAACTCAGGCCCTTGACACTGGCAAGGATCCTCGAGATTAGCCTTCCCGCACTTTTGTAGGGGACTAGTCCTATTGAGGCAGGCTTAGTATGCCACAGGGATATAACCTAGACCCGACAGAGTTAGCCGAATATTTGGGACCAATCCTGCAACACAGAACAACCACCTGTTTGGTCTCAGGCCGACCTCAGACGACCTAGAATGCAGCTAGAAACTACGATATGGTACTATGCGGCTGCCCCAGACGACTGATAGGGAAGGAGTCGATCAGATGAGCATGAGAATTAAGGTTTAAGCGCAGATACAAAATCAAATATGCCAGCTTCTCATGATAGCTTTGATTGCTGGTTGATTACAATGTCTTATGTCAATACGACTAGCATCATACGGAAGTCGGGTTTGATTGATCTGTTATAGGGAGTATAAACTAAACCGTCCAACCCTCGAGGGTGGATCTATAAAGGCGACATGCCTGCCGTCGTGAATCGATTCCTATCATCATCTTAATAAACCATCTACTGTATTACATCTTACCCCCGATATACTTATTTCTACTCCATTTGCATTCATTTTCAAAATGGCAGGCTGGTCCTCCCTCAAGTACGCTTTAATTGCGTCGAGTGTCTTCAGCCTAACGACCGCTCGCCCCGCCGAAGGCTTGATCCGTCGCGAACACAAACTCCAAAACCGAAACTATGGCTACTACGCCAACGATAATAGCTATTACAGCTACCAAGACGACACAGACAACTCTGCATACGAGCATCAAGTTGCTGCAGCCAGCTCGACATCGGTATCCCCTCCCGCGAATACCCCACAACCTAAGGGCGAGTACGACCCGACAAGTCTAAAGGACTTTCGTGGGTCCTATGGTACCGACCCCAAATCACCTATCGTGGTGACTGGTGTCCAGAATGGACAAAACCCGATGCGCAAAGAAATTAGGGAAATGATGAAGAATCACACCGAATTCAGTTTGTTTATCATGGCCCTTTATAGGTTGCAAAAGCAACCTCAGAGCATGGAAACATCGTACTATGGAATTGCTGGTATCCATGGTGCGCCGTTCAAGCCATGGTAAGTCTATATTAGAAGCTAAACTCACATCAACCTCCTCAAGGGCAGCTACTCACTATCTTACTCTTAGGGGCGGTGTTGGTTTCGTCGAAGGTGGCAACCCAGAATGGGGATACTGTCCCCATCTCGATGCCTTGTTCCTGCCATGGCACCGACCATATATGGCCCTTATCGAACAAATCATATGGCAGCACGCCAGCGACATTGTTGAGGGGATGCCTGAAGGTCCAAAGAAGGAAAAGTTCAAGGTGGTTCTTCCTACCTTGCGCTTCCCATATTGGGATTGGGCGGCCGACGGCAGTATCCCGGAAGAAATCTGCCAACAAAATTTTATTCAAATCGAAACCGTCCGACATGATAGAGAGAGCGTACAAAATCCGTTGTTCTCCTACTGGTTTAGCGATTTGTCGGAATTCAAGAACTATCCTTGGGGCGACGTCAAGGAAACGATTCGCTTCCCTGCAAAATACGGACCACCGGTCACTCACATCCGGGAAATCAATGCTGTCATGAAGGCCAACGAAGGAGCCTGGACGAACCGTATCTATCAAGTTTTGACCGGGTATAAGACCTTCCTGAGCATGGCCCGCACGGGATATGACCCAGTAAATGGATTCCAATTCGATTCTTTTGAATCTGTTCACGGAACCATCCACTTCGCCATCGGTCAGAACTTGGAAGGTCCCGGAAAAGGCACGGACTTGGGTGTAAACGGAACAATGCTCGGCCATATGACCCCACCCCTGTACGCCGCATTTGACCCTATCGGCTGGTTGCACCACGTAAACGTCGATCGTATATTTGCGATGTGGCAAACTCTTAACCCAAATGCCTATACTTTCGTAGACCAAACGAAAATGGGAACCTGGGTCAACCCAGCAAACACCACGGTGGACATGAATACCCCACTCAAACCATTCCGGAAATCCGCCAACGAATTTTTCGTCGGTGCCGATATCGAGGATTGGAGGCAGTTCGGGTACTCTTACAGCGAAACTGACAGTGGTAACGCCCAGGATACCATGGTTGCAATCAACAAGCTTTATGGTGCTCGGACTCCCGCCTTCGCGATCAAAAACGCTCGAGACGCCTCCCGCCGCCAGAAACGCCAAGCTACGAATACTATCGCCTCTGTTGTTGACAATGGAAACAAGTATGTTGACTGGATCATTAACATTAAAGTCAACAATGGAGCTGAGTACGGCACCTTCGGCATTAACGCTTTCCTCGGGGAGCCTTCTACCAATAACTCGGCGAAGTGGATCACTGACCCAAATTCCGTTGGCGCACATGGCGTTCTCACAAAGTTTGCCCCTAACGTGGACGAGCTCGTCACGGGTACTATTCCTTTGACTGCTGCGCTTCTTAAGAAGGTCGAGTCCAAGGAGATCGAAAGTCTCCATCCCGACGCAGTCGTCCCGTATCTTCTGAAGAACCTCAAATTGAAGGTTAGGACAGCTACCAATGGTATCGTCGAGGATTTGAAAGAGGTGAAGGATTTGAAGGTCCAAATTGTGGCCGGAGAAGTGACCCTGCCCAAGGATGTTAGTGCGGCGCCAACCTATGGCGAATATGGAAGCAAGATCGATTGGATTGATGTGGCCGCAGGGAAGTTGACACCAAAAGCTCAATAGAAGATTTCTCGCAAATTTTACAGTTTCCTGTACATTTTAAATAATACCGTGTATATATAATAGTCTCAGTTTTGTACAGAAGTAATATTTCACCCTGTTGTAGCTCTATGATCAATGTAATTGCTAAACTAGTTTTGCCACATGAGTAGACCAGTAGCAACGCGAAGAACATTCCGCGGAAGTACTTGTACTGGCGGTCAAGAGGTATACGTATACTTTCTATTCAGGTTGAAAATAAATTAATGGGTAATTATACGGTAAAGTATTAACTTAATTACAAATAGACGAGTGAGAGTAAAAGCCGATTAGATTACAACCATTAGCGATTCTTCTGCCACGTTCCGGTCATAACATCCATGAGCCCCATCAGATATTAGCCGGTACATCCTTCGCGAATTCCTGCCCAGTCCTCTGGTCGCTCGGTGGCAACAAGCCGAGGACATGCTGCCAGAAAAAGATGTTCTTATTGTATCCAGGAAGCTTCTCCCATTCTTCGAAGATTTTATCGACGAGGTCCCAGTGACCAATCTTGATCAATATATGGCAGACGGCTCGCAACGAGCTCTCCAGAGCCCCAACAATCCAAGCGTGATGATTACTAGTGGCCTCGCCTACGAAATGTAGACGGCCCTCGGCAGCTGGACGTTGCAGATGTGGCATCATCTTACGGTATTGGCCTGGTCCAAACATCGCGAAGGCGCCGGAAACAAAAGAGTCATGATTCCAATCGTAAGCGTGGTGAGTAATGTACTTCGTGCGGATCATGGCTAGAACATAATCATAGCCCATATTGCGCTCTGGTGGTGCTTTAGGATCGTGGTGTAGACGAGCTAGATCCCGAAGGAGGCAATCACGGAGAACCTCCTCACCATCCGGCGACGTCTTCTTGATCATGGAGCCGACACGTTCGGCATCTTGACCCCAGCAGTAGGATGCCAGGAGAACAGCCGGGCGATTAGGAGGGTCGTTAATATTATATGACGGGTAAACACACATTCGGGCTGAATAGAGATCGGAACTCGCTACACCTCCTTCGTTGATGACGAACGGTTTTTGAGTCCACCATGGGTCCGTAAATTTGACACCGATCTTAGTGGAAGCGCTATAGCGGAGCATCCGGATAGCGGACTTCTGGCCGGTCTGGAGCCCAACGTTCTTAAGATCCATGCGCGCGGCGCAGCCAAGGGTAGTAGTGTTGATGACGGAGTGATACTTTCGAGGCTCGTGGCTATCTTTCAGATATACTTCCATTTTTTCGTTCTCAGGCGCGTCCTTGTTCAATTTCATGCCAATTACCACCCGATTATACTCCGGTTCACCTGACACTTTGTCGTTGAGACGTCTAATGACTTCTCCAGTACCACCTTCGACACAGTACCATTGCGCCTTAGGGGATATTTCGTGGTTGTGTTCATGGCCGTTCTCGTCGGGGTTCAAGTAGACCTGGGGCGAATTAAAGGTGAATGACTCGAGTACCGCTTCTGACAGCGCCAAATTGAACCATCCAGTTGCTCTACGAGGATATTAGCGCGGTTGATAGAAGTATCAGAGAAATACGTATGCTTACGAATCCAATGTTTCCAACCAGTTAATTGTGTAGAAATCAAACTTGCTGTAAAGATTTCGTCAGAATACGTCTAGTTGACAGGCTGAAAGCAAGACAACATGGACTTACCAGATTTTCGACAAGAACTCTCGAACGCTATACTCTTCATATCGCATGAGAGCCTGGTATCCAACGTAAAAGTTATACTTCATCAGGTATTTGAATGGCCCAAAGGCATATTCAAGCAGGTTTTCAGCGCCGAGTTCGATATATCTATGTTTGTATTAGCGCCGGACAATTTGGCAAGGAATACTAGTGACTAACGCATATGGAACATCGCCATAGTTCTTTGTGCTTATAAAAAATATGTCCTTGCTGCTGTCCGAGTCCTGGTTGGGGTTCTTAGCGGCTTTACGAGCGCGCTTGACTGCTTCCCTGATTTCTGCGTAGGATTTCAATTTCTCTACGTCTTGTTCCTCGCTTTTCATGTTCAATCTCGCCTCTTTCTTTTTCTTGGTTTCTTGCAAATGCGCCTCTTCATGTTTGACCTTGTGATGTTGGATGTCATTAAAATAACTGGGGTTTTGTCAGAGTCTTTAAGGTATTTAAGTAGTTTCTTCGGTCGATCGCCCTTGGGAACTTTCGTCTTGGCTTTACAGGCTTCACACGTTTCGCAGGATTTGCTTTTAGCCGCGACAACTTCTTGTTCCGTCCGGAACAGACCGACATCCGCGAACGGATCGGATGTCCTAACTTCTAGTTAGGTCTGGCTTCTGTTACGTAGGGGTGGATGATAAGACAAAGTACCTTTTCATGATCTCTGTATCTGGGAATCGCATCGCGCCGACGTCATAGTAGTCATGGTTGCCAGGAGAGAAGTGGTGTGTATATATTCTGCCACCAACTCGGTTTGCGGCCTCGAGGATTTTAAATTCAAATTCGAGGTTTTCGTTCTTAGGACCTCCAGACCTGGGGTGGGCTGAAAGGTGCTGGTTGAGCCAGTCGAAAAGCCTTCCAGCATATAAGCCGGACACACCACCACCAATGATACCTACATTGATCTTCCCATACTGTTTATCGATATATTTCAAATCAGGTAAAGGCATGGACGCTAAAGTTTCTATCATCTCTGGTTCGCTTTGTTGGTCGGGATTTTCAAGAAACTGTTTATTTCTTAAATACCAATCTATGAATTGCTGTGCCCATCCCAGTGAAGCAGACTCCCCAAAGGCTTGCTGGATGGCTTTCAAGATAGCTGGCCATTTTTTCTTGAGATCATTCCCGAGAAATGCATTTAGTTCTCTGAGAACTTCGTGGTACACCAGTGTATCAGCGAATTCTTCACGGACGTCGTGTTTTCGAGGTGCATGGCGAATTTTTTCCCAGTCCAGATTTTGCAGCCACTCCCAGTATTCTCTGGGTCTAGCCTGGAGCTTTTCGTTTAGTGTCTGCTTCGAAAAAGGTTCATGGTCTGGTTTCGTAGTCTCGCTCATAGTGATAGGTTAGCAGCGTAGGATATATGAATATAAATGTGAATATACTCGAGGAGATTCCAAGGAATGCTATTGGATGTTCTGGTTACTTCAGGAAATTGACCGAAACTAGCACGGCATGAAGGCACGCTTTATATTTCATTCCCTGTAGTCCTTTTGCTCAGAATGAAACTCAGGATATCATACCGGCCGAGGGCGGGGTCCTGATGCTAAGAACCGCCAAAGTTATCGTTTCGAGTAGCCAAGCACTGCAGCTGCGACACGGTTCGCGCTGCGGAACATAGGCCAACCAAACGGAGGCCGCTGCAACCGGGTGGCGGTCGGTGGCGGTCGGACACGGAAGCCACCAAATGTGTCGACACACTGCGCACTGCGGAATAGCTGAACGGAGCTACATATATATCCGATATCAGCTGATGCATGATGAATACCATCTGCATAAGCTAAACAATCAACAGCTGAATTTTGGGCACCACGATCTACCTTGAGTGCGTGTTTGGGAAAAGCTGAATATGGTTCGCCCGGCGGCTCTTTCTGGCTGCTGGAGCTGAAGATCTTGTGCCGCGAGCAACTAGAAGTGGCGGCGATACTATTCAAGAACGAGTTCTTGATATCAAGTAGTTCCAATTCCAACATAGGCGCACACTCGCACAAACGTTACAAACACTTGCTCCCAAAACCGATTAAGGGCGGATCGAGTTTGCGAAACGGGCTAGTGTCGGCTCTCGAGTTTACATGTCAAATCCATGAATTAGTTCGTGGAGATTGAGAGATCGATTATCTTCAATTGGGTAGACCACCTCCGTGCATCAAAGTAAACTCAGGCCGACGATATCCTTTCAACAGCTCTGCGCTAGTCGTCACAGCCACTTTTTTGTCACAACACATACCTAGTCTAGTGCCGAGACTGGTTACAGCCAATCATTGGGCTTGAAACCACAACAACAACACATCCACTCGAAGGATATTTGTGTTGTTTCTGCTCTCTCCCTCGACTAACAATCCACGCTTGAGGCGATCACGGAGATGCAAGGTATTCTTATTACTTGAGAGCCGCGCGGCGGCACTTAAACCCGACTGTTCTAGCTCTAGAACTTAGGCGCTCCGACCGCCCTTTCAACTCCCAGTAACCAAATTCTGAACCAAACCATAAAGTATAATCTTCTAGAGAAAACAACACTATTTGAGTACCCGGCCCCACAGAGGGTTTGAACTTTTTCCCATCGGGCCCGAATACGAAGTTATTGATATGGATTCAACCCGACTTACAGTCGGGCAAAGAGGACAAAAGCATATACGATTTGTACTCAGCAATAAACACTAAAGGACAGTGCCGTATTTGTTTCTGACTGATATCACGCTTTGCTAGCAAAACTTAACATCAACACCACTAGAGATATGAACGAGCCGGAAGTATAAACGGACTACAATAAGAAACGTTCACCTCGTATCCAGTTTTGAGAAACCGCCTGGCAAAGAAACTGGGAGCTGCCGCGCGTAGTACTAAACTTGAGATAGAAAGCGTAGAGTCTGTATATATGAGATCTGGGTCGGCGGGTACCCTCACAGGGGGACTGAACAGCCCCCGTAGCTATCTCGAAATTTGTCATGGCGTTATGGGGCATAATACAATTGACCGGTTTTAGAAGACCGAATAAGACTTTCTCCGTCTTTTGTCTTTCGGTTGACGTCTACACGACCGCTTTGAAGTAGCAACTTGGCTGCTTCTCCGTTGCGCTCCCTCACAGCGACTTCTATGGCGGCCATCCCATCATCGTTCTCTTCATCCAAATTTTGGGTGCGTGGAATTAAAACTCCTAGAGAGGCGGTATTGCCTTTCCTTGCAGCGAGATGTATTGGTAAATTACCGTGTTTGTCCCGTAGGTTCACATCAACCTTTAGAGCAAGACGCAGCGTAAGATCCCGCAGGCAAGCGCTCGCCCAATGTTGTCTCTCTCCAAACCTATCCACCAGTCCCCATAGAATAGTTTCGTCAGGGGGTAGAGGTGTGCCGCTCTGGGCGACCAGGTCGGTAAGATCGAGGATACATTCCGCCACAGCGTACGAACTTCTATCGCACGCCCCAGCTAGGACCGCTCCGCGGCGGAGGAAATGTGTGACCCTCTTTAGCTCCCGCTTGTCAATTTCAGGAGGGTATGTTTGCTTCAAAGTAGCTTGGTCTTCCTCATAAAAGATTGGAAACTGTACTGCAAGAGCTTTATGTATAGTCAGTCTCTGCTTCCCGAAGGAAGCTGGCCCAAAGTTCAAGAAATCTCTGCAGTCTCCAGGCAAGTTTTTCCATACAGTATGAGGCTTAGTTCGGATGGTTTCGAGGTTTACGTCTTTAACTATATCGTCGAAAATCTCGGTTGAGCCACTAGCAACAGCAAATGAAAACAGCCTTAGGAGCTCCTTAGCATCGGTTGTGTATGTGGAGAGGTTTTTGAGGACTTCGAATACTTCATAGTTGCCCTTCTTGACTGCCTCTCGCATCGGTGAAATACTTGCGGCTGCCGACCTGTAATAGGGATCTAATCCCTGGTTCATGAGGTATTCACAAACTCCTACATGCCCATGTTTGGCGGCAAGGGCGAGCGGCACCCGTCCGCTGTTTGCGCGCTCTGTTGCCACGATGGAGTGGCCCATACTATGAAGCAACTTTAAGGTTTCCAGGTCACCTTTAATCGCCGCTTTATGTATCGTCAAAACCTTCGCCTCCCATGGTCTGGGGAAAAGACGGGATGTCTTAGTGTCGCTTGAGTGTAGCCGTGCGATATGGGCCTCTAGTGCCGAGGAAGAGGGGAAGCCAATGATTCGAGCGTAGCACCCTGGAGTTGAACACTTGAAAGGCCGCTCGTGTTCTTTAACGTGGTCCCCCCGCTGTCCGAAGCCTACGAAACCGGTTGCGTAAAACAAACAATTTGTTCTTGGGCACTTGAACCGCCTGACACCGTGAAGCTCCAGGAAAACGTCGTGTTGGGACTCATCCAAAGCATTATCGTCAATCTGCTCGATCACCCTCCGGATGGATATGACCCGGTTGCTGAGCGGGGTCCCTTCTGCCCCAAGGCCGTGCCACTCGTTTATTCGTGATAGTGTTCTCGATACAACGGTCTCTAGATCCTGAGCGACATCCTCAGCACTGTCATCGCCTTGAGAGTCTCCAGAATGCAATTTCGATTGGCAAATATCCTTTAGCTGCGTTATGTGTTGAATAATGGTAGACTTCATACCCGACGAAATGTTCGACGGCTGGCTGAGAGCCAATCGGGCATGGTGGCCCCAAAAGGCACAGGCGTAGTCCTGAAGACCGTAGTAGCCATCCAAGGCAAACTGTCGAATCTCATCTTTTGGCACTGTGCTGTTGAAAGGGTATGAGGTTAGATATTGGGAGAAAAAGATCGCTGCTTTCGCGTGCTCCTCAAATACGCGGATCCGTCCTGTTTCCATTAAATAACTGCAAACTACATTTAGCGGAACTCTTTTGGAGTTTAGGGTGTCTCGAAATTGTTTTTACATACCAACTTGCCGTGGGATGGACTATGGTAATCGTTTGTTCGTTCTTCGAGTCGGTATAATAGTCGCAAGGCTCCACCTCGACGAGAGAGCCGCATATTGCTTTGCAGGAGTCAACCCTTCGATTTTCGGAATCACAAATGGCATCTTCCGGTTCGATGCAGAACCTCGCCTGCACCTCCCGCCAGCGTAACGGCCGCCCGGCGGATATTATCCAACTTAAGATGCTAAAAGCTGACGCTTTCCTCTCCTCGGAAGGCTGGTCGAATATTCGGACGACAACGCGATCGTACCTGGTAGGAGATTAGATCCGATCATAGATATATATTATGCTGGACCCGAGGAAGAATACACACGCTTGGTTGAGCCCTCTGGGGAAAGTTTCTCGTGCAAGCTCCGTCCTAAACTTTGCCTTTGATTCTTGGTATAAGAGATTATCCAAGACTATTTTGGCAAATAAAAACATTCCTATAGAGTAGAAAGTCAACCACCACAAACGGTAACCCAAAATAACAAGCGATCGTGAATTCGTGAACAAACCGTCAGAGCATTCTGTAACATTCCTTATTATATCCGCCTCGTCGTTCGAATCCAGTTTGAAACGTGCTTTGATCGAGGACGCTCGCAGTGAAGCGTAGTTTCTGATATCATCGCTGTGGCTCTGGGCCTTATCGAGGTCAATACCAGGGTAGTTCGATAGGAGACTGTCTATACACCCATCCCTCTGCCCCGATACCAAGAATCGAATATGGAAACTAAGCGGAGTGGTTGACAAGACTTCTTGAAACCACGTTATGACAGGGTGTGTTCCTAGCTCATCCGCTTGTTCGCACTCGTCCAGGGCGTCCAGTACAATCCGGATTTTTCCTCGACTAGCGAAGCAATACTTCACCAGTTCTTCGAGAAATGGTTCGTATACCGCCTCGGAATTGGTGAGACCGACGCATTTTTGATATAAATACTCCAACAGCGTATCGTCTTGATCAAGTAATTGTTGTAGGAGCGCACGAAACATGCCATTCCTGGATCTACCAACTTCACTCGCATCCTTGAAGTAGAAGAACAATACTGTACAGTCGTTAGAACACCCCCAAGTCGATAGATAGTCCACGATTCTGGACATAAGTGTTGTCTTGCCTATGAAATCAACGCGGTCAATCCCCAGTATTTTAAGAGTTTCCGGATGCAAACCTACCAGAGCCAGGGATACCGTTCAGGTAAAGAACACTATCCGCCGCAGTGTCGCCACATAACCAGGCTTTGAATCTCGAGTCTTCTAACACCCAGTCCCCTGAAGATATGGATGTTCGCTTCTTCAGGGCGAGACGGTGATCCTCCTTGTAGTTTGGCGGGCAAAGTTTTGTCTTGACTGTTTCCTTTTGCTTTTTTATCAGCTCGTCTCGCTCACGTTTCTTTTGGGTAGTATCCTCCTTCAATTTATCTAGTTTGTTGTTAATTTCTAGGAGCGTGATAGACATTGTCTCGATGGCATCGCGAGATTCTTCCACCTCTTCAAGAACTACTGTCAACTTTTCGTCAGACAGCAAGTCGCGATGTCGTTTAAGGCTGTAGACGATGGGCTCAAATTTTGATTTAAATGTCGGCCATGCATAATCCAAAAACCTCCTCCAGTCTGCTTACTATTAGTGTTTCGAAGGTATCTAATAGAATTAATGGGGTAGTATTAACCTGGTCTTCCGAATACTCTTAGTACCTCGTGGTGGAATTCTAACACATCGTAGAAGTACATCTCGAGGATTCTCTGGATATCAGGGTAGTTTTTGAATAGCCGGTCATATTTTCCGACGCCGTGAAGCACCTCCCCGATCTCTTGATAAGCGTCGAGCAAATTTTCGAGCGTGTCGATCCTCGTGGATGCCACCTAAGGTCAGAGCTTAGCCTCCTACAGTTTCGTAGTCTAGGGTTTCGAGTTACCATTAATGCTAATTTAATTGGTCCCTTCACTCACGCCATGTTAGATCTATGCACACCGGGGGTTTTATATTCAGCCTTGGCTTGCGACGTACCCATACGAATGCTACGACCTCGTGGACGTTCAAAAAGATTTGGACAAGCTGTTCAACCTGTTTCATGCCATCGAGGAATTTCTTTATCCTATTGAAACTGCGGAGTTTTTTTTCTGGGCCGAGACGGTCTTGGAGCTGCTGCATCTCGAGTTTAACATCGTCGAGGCTACTCAGCGAGAACTGCTGTCTCTGCTCAGCGGAGAGTCGATTTCGAAACTTCTCGAGTGACTTAGCGAAACCTTCGCTGGTAATGCTAGCCATTCCCGTGGGGTGTAAGTTGTGCGAACGATATTTTCTACTAGTCCGTAAAAAAAACCTTGCGGTAGAGAAGGGGTTGCAGGCAAAGATCGGATTCAATGGGCCGGCTAAGTTCTCAACGTGTCGCCTGTCTAAGTGAATTATCGTGAGTCGTTTGGTCAAAGGTGGAGAGTCGACTCAGTGCGAATGCTACGCGCTCCACTGGGTATTTTAACCCCTTTCCGTTGGTGCGGATGGTTGGGAGAACCTCTGTGTCAGTATGTGGTGGTCAATACATGGGTGGATTTAAGCGCCTTCCAGTTCTAAGCTTTGAAAACAAAGCCTTGCGGAGAGACTCGCGAAATGGCGGCTGGCGGTGCAAAACCGGAATGTCAAGGCTGCCAGTTTTTGCACGGCGGTTAGGCAAAACCCGCGCCTCCAAATCCATCCTTCACGGAAAACAGAACTCGTAAATAACTCTATAGCGGGGGACAGACAAAATTTTCGCCTTCGCCCAAGATTTTCGGCATAAACTTCCCAAGTTCTCTTACCCGAAAACTAACCTGGCGAACTTATATTTTAACCCAGTGTTCTAGTCCTTGGGACACATTATTTGGCTTCCGGCCAACCTGCCTCCATTCTGAATTCTCAGCAGTACCGCGGATTCGCCTTTGAAAAAACACCTTCATACCGGGGAGTTGAGACTACGAGGGATTATGACGAAAGGCTTAAAAAGATGGATAGAGGACCGCCCAGGTACAGAGGAAAGCCGCGCGAAGCGGATATGTCATCTGTCTGAGACGCCAGAGCCGATGGATTGGGAAGAAGGGCAGGCGGGCGGGAATATAAATGAGGGGAACAAAATCCAACACCTTCCAACAACAAGCATTTGCTACGGATCCTTGATCGATGTCAAAGCCGAATTTCCCTCCATTGAATCGCTAGATACTAAAGTCCAACCGTGGACATCGTTCCACGTCTTCGATGTAAAGCAAGGAGAAAATATTGATGCATACCGATTATTAGACTCTTCCGGAACCAATTTGGGATTGGTGGACTCCTATACATCGTTGCGCTTAAACTCTATTGAGGCTCTTGGTGGGATATCATTTCGGGCTGTCATTTCTTCGCCCAACTTCAACAAAATCCCTCGCAAACCAACTTCCAAGAAGACTCGAATAGAGATCACAATAAATATATTTGGGCCGGAAGACATTGCCGACAACGCAGGACAAGCACTTAACAAAGCACGAGGGTATTTGCAACATCCTTTGTTTCTAGAGGGTGGTATCAAATACGCAAATCCTCACTACTTCTACGTTGATGACGCTATGACGGATCTAAGGCACCTCATCGGACCTCTTCCTACTAATGAGAAGCTGCGCCGGATTTCAAGAGCCGTTGAGAATATCTTAGACTCCTTGGAAAGTGCCCAAATCCCCACATCTTTAAATTATGATATCGAAGCTACAGAACGAAATTGTCTTATCGGAACTAAGCTAAAAGCGTACGTAAAATTCTATTTTATCGGACTCTATTCGTGCTGACAGCCCACAGCCACCAAATTAAAGGCATTAACTTCATCCTCAGCCGAGAAGACTCCGAAATATCCGATCGGGCGGACCGTCAATTTCTGAATTTGGTCGATATCGATCTAGCGTAAGATATCCTATCAGCTCTGGCCCTCAGCTGCGGCTAACGGGGTCGTCACTAGCCTAATATCGCGGCGTATAGCCCCATGTCGAGGGGGAATTCTCGCTGATGCTATGGGTTTGGGTAAGACTTTAACAATGTTGGGTGCCATTGTATGCACACGAGAAGCATCACCAAAACCCTTGGGCCCCACGCTGGTGGTTCTGCCCTCTAGGCGTAAGCTTCAAATTATTTTCTATATCATATCGTGATGGCTCAGTGTCTAAAATTACTCCTAGAGGTATTGGATGTCTGGGATTCTGAAATTCGGCGGTAAGACATATACCCATGGGCTACTTGATAATTTAACAGCGTCTGGATGTTCTAATATGCATGCTACGGCCGATAGACGCTTTCGTCCCAACATGATGAAAGTCAAGAACTTCCACGGCGATCGCCGCGCAAAGGGGGCCAGCGAGTTGTTGAATTACGATATTGTTTTGACAACTTATCACACCCTTGCCGCTGATCAAAAGAAGGGACGGGTTCTGCAAGGCGTTGATTGGCTAAGGGTAGTACTAGATGAAGGTAAGCCAACGCTTCCCAAGATCGATAACAGCGCTAGGTCGCCTTCCGTATGCCCTACTTCTGACGTGAAATAGCACACTGGATTCGAAATCAATCGACGCAATTGTTCAAGGCCGCCGAAAATCTGAAAGCGGAAAGAAGATGGTGCTTGACCGGAACACCTGTACAAAACAACCTACACGACTTAAGATCGTTGTTGAAGTTCCTTCGATTCGTTCCTCTCTGCGAAGCTAAACCTTTCGAAAAGTACATTATCAACCCACTACGGTCGGAGACCGAGAATTCGCTACGGAACATACAATTTCTTCTCCGGGTTATTTGCTTACGCAGAAATAGCTCGCTCCTAGAATTGCCTCCGCTGTCCACGGAGACTGTTTCCGTGACGCTTTCCGTAGAAGAACAAACCGAGTATCAGAATATCCTCGCAAACTGCCAGGCCGAATTTGACAAACAGACTTGCTCGAATCAAACATCAAAAGGGTACCAATTGTTGTTCGCCACGATTTTGAAACTGAGGAGACTCTGCAACCATGGTACCGTACCTTTAGCAGCGATACACTATCGTTCTTCCCCTGCACCGCCTAGCCAAAGCGTTCCCGCGGACGAGTCGTGCCGATTCTGTGCTATTGGCGGAGAAGATCCGCCGGTGATTGTTCATGGGCTCGAGGTGTGCCCCGAGTGTGGTCGTTGGCTCGACATCGACCAACTTTCGGCTCAGGAGCCCGGAGCAGAATTGCTATCTAGTCAAGCTTCGAACGACCTACACCCCCCGGAAAGTTTACTCGGGGTACTATCACTGTCGCCCTCAGAGGTACCGGAATGCGCAGAACAGGGACATTCCTCCAAACTCAACGCCGTCGTTTCAAACATAACAAAGGCGTCGTTTACCGACTCCAAGAGGTACGTACCATCCATATATAGGAATTTCTGAGGCTAAAACTGACCGTGTACACAGCATCGTCTTTACCTCATGGCGGTCGACATTAGACCTTCTGTGCGACATGTTATCGAAAGTCGGCATTTCTTTTCTTAGGATCGACGGCCGCATCAATTCTGTAAATCGAAGCTCGATAGTTAAAGAATTCCATGAAGAAACCAGTATATCCGTGCTACTAATGACAATCGATTCCTGTGCTGTTGGGTAAGTTCAAGCTTTCAAACACACGCTCCACAATCTTGTCACTAACCGTTTTTAGCCTGACTCTAACCAACGCAGACCAGGTTCATATGGTTGAACCCCAATGGAACCCCGCAGTAGAAGCCCAAGCTATTGCAAGGGCTTATAGGATGGGACAAACTCGCAGTGTGAAGGTGATGCGGTATGTTATAGAGAGGTCAGTCGAACAGGTACGTAGTATTCCGTTGGACCCGACGCTTGCACATAGCATACTTTTGCTAATACGGACTACAGAATATTGTCGCTTTGCAGGCAAGGAAGAATCGTCTGGCTAAATTTTCTTTAAATGATACAGCTGATGGGGACCTGAACGGCGCTTTAGAGGTGCGTCCACTATTTCTTAACTGATATTTCGAATGCCGGCATGGCTGACCCTACATCTAGGACATGAAATTCGTTTTAAATCCGGTATTTTAGCATGCGGCCCCTTAGTTCAACCACCTACTCTAGACGGTTCGTGCATACATAGGAAATGTTATTTGTATACACTTAGGACTCTAGTGGTAACGTTGGGCGTATTTAACCTATATTACTAAGGGTTTAGTAGAAAATTTCTCGAACCCAGGTATTTATAGATCTAGCAAATTTGAATACACCATAAGAGGCTTTGGCGCCTAGGCTATCATTTCAGACTCACACTAAATTGTACGCGGACGCTAGCGCTGGATTAATAGGCCAGGGTTACATGTGGCCCTTCGTAGACCACCCTGGTCTCGTAAACCAGCCTCGGCCGCCTCTTTGTACAGATAGTTGTACAAATCGCATTTGCCTATTGAGGCTCTGTCTTTAATGTCTCCGACTTTTGAAACAATGAAATTTTGATACTACATTACAATTCGCCGTTCAGGGGGCTTTACAAGTAGTAGGCCGCTGATTAGCCGTGATACTAACTGTATCTAGCAACCGCATGAAGAAGTGCATTCATATATATATTATACACGGTAGATATGACCAGCCTAAGTTTCAAGTGGTGTTGTACGTTCTTGAGACAATTATACTGCGATGTTATTACCCCGACGCTAGATATTTCCTTCCCGCTTCTGTCCTCAAGAACGGGGCTACAAGTAAAGTGTAGAGTTGCCCCTATACCGTCCAATCTTCAGTTTTCCTCTCCACGACCGGTTTTACCTAGGCCGAGTCAGGCTTCAGTCGAAGATACAAAGCCACATCATATGACCGATAGTGTGCCAAGGTCGCTCGTATATCGTCAAGAACCGCATCTAAGGAACAGAGAGAAGCTTTCCTCAGATCATTGTAGAGCTCCATCTTATCCCAAGAAAATTGCGGATCAATAAACCGCGAACTCATCCAATCTTCGAAATGATATCGGAATTCTTCGAATTCATTGAATGTGAACCGCTTCTGCCCGGGCGCTTCTACTGAAGAAAGAATCTCCGGTTGCCTCGAAACGTACAAAGTGTATTGTTTCGTTTGTTCGGGCTCTCTGGAACGAACTGTGGTCGTTCGAGTTGATGTCCATCCTGCTGGGGATTGCTTGTGCTGTGTTGGCGCTGGCGTTGGGTCCGTGTCGAGGCCTTGAGTTCCAAGGGAATTTGAGAGTGGCCGTTCCCCCACCACGACAACTACCGACAGATACGTTTAATTCTGTATGTCCGCCGGGAGAACAAATTGATTTCCAATGCAGAAAATTGTATGTGTCACGTTCCGCAAAGCATTAAAGGAAGGTAATTGCACTTACAGCTTCTTGAGCTTGGGTACGGCCGTGGCCCCCACATAGGAAAACAGCAATCAAAAAGTTCCTCCCATGTTTTTGCCCGCCGAAAGTGTGCGGGTATCTCGTTGCCGAAATGTCTTCTTTTAAGGTGTTCTCTGCAAGATTCCATTGTTACTTTCTGTCGGCCCTCAAAAAACTATACGCATAAGTTCAATTGTTCTCTTACTTGACCCCATTTAAATTCTGTCTCATGATTCCCAAGCAGCCTGTATGGTTATCGGGATCCCCTTTCGCGAACGGGCACCCGAGCTTCACATCCAATGATCGCCCCTGTTGTACAGCTTGTATCCGTTTCTTGTTGAGGTATTCGCCAGTCTCATCGCCTTCGCCAGCTTTCCCAAATGCTTTGCCTAGAGAGGGCTGAGCGGAGTCGAGACTCTCCTCTTTGTATGCACGATGCTTTGGTGGATCAGGCTTGGGGGGATTCCTATATGTATACGCCTGATCTCTGGCAATATTTTGCAGTACGGTGTCTTGCAATGGATCGTAGTCCTTGACTACAAAATATAGGCGATCGACCGTGACATTAGGCTTAACCCATCTCGGAGACGTATAATAGCAATTTACTGCGCTCTCTCCCACCTCCGGTACTCGATCTTCATCCTGGAAGGATAGCCCGCCCTTGGTGAATGGCTCGTCCCTCTCGGCGTCACTAATCAAATCCCTCCTAGAGTCAGTGTCTGAGCCCCCTTTGCAGGTCTTCTCTACTCCAGGATCGCTCTCGGAATTCACTTCCTCGGAAGATAGGTCCATTTGGGGGGCGCAAATGCTATTTAAGTAATGCAAATGACCTCCAATATGATGCATTAAGGATTGGCCTCGCTCGGGACCCGCGTCGACTTTTATTTTGCATAATGGACAATTCATGGGATCTCTGAGAACCCCTCTCTTCTTGCGCACTACCAAGGCTGATACTTGATTTGTCGAGTATTTGCGCGTAAGCTTCGATTTTAAATGATCTTCCAGCTCTCTTTGCAAATAGAATTTTTTCTCTTCAAATTTACATTCGTCGATATCGCAATACCATACAGTGGAATGTATCGTTCGAGTCCAATCTTCAGAGTGCTGCCCCGTCATGTGTTCCTCCCAAGCGGCAAGCCTAGAGAAAAATTGAGGAGGGTCACTACAATCTTCGGATAGGCAGACAAAGGGTTTCGTGTCATCGTCATAGTGTGCTCTAGAGGAAGGTTAGCGAAGTAGGACAGCACCACATTAGCTGTAGGATACCAATGACAAATCACTCGCTATCGGACGGACCTCCAGTAAGATAGTTGATCTAGCTTCTCCGTAGGCAGGGATTCCAAACAATAAGGGCAGGAGCAAAACTTGTCCCCAGGATGAAATTTCGGGATCGGGGGATAAACTCCCTGGTCACTACGGAGTTGCGTCCCCGTTCTGTTGCTTCTAACAGAAGATGGCGCTCGCCACTTTGTGAAATCCTGTCTAACACTGAGTCTGGAGGCTTCAGTGTATGAATAAGTTGAGAATTGTGCTTTCTGGGGTGCAAGCGTTTGAGCCTGCTTAACTGCCGTTACTTGTGCCGCATCCTCTGCAGATCGGATCGGGTTGACGATTCCTTGGATCGGGGTCGGCTTGCTAGCGATCGAGGACGGTAGATGATCGCGATCCTGGCGAAGTTTCTGAGCGTGTCGATAGTTGTACAGTAGCCAATTTCGCCGCCGCGACATCGAATCCGCAAGTTGGTCTAATAAGGACCCACTAGCTGATGGAAACCGATATTTCAGCAGCAGCTTTGCCGAGTCGCGGAAATTGGGGTCGTATATTTTACTCTCGTTAGAGAGTCGTGCTGAAAGATAGAACTTTGAATTTGGCACCGACGCTCGCCGGATCGATGATGCCAACTGATGGAGATTTTCGAGAGCCTTCTCTAAGGCCTTATGTTGATCGATAAGTATTGGTTGAATTTGGTCATCTCCACTGCCCTCAGAGGTAGAATCGGTTGGACATGGCTCTGTTCCAAGTAAGCGTATGCTAGTTAGCAAAAAGCTGTATGCATTAAAGGGTAGAAATTTTATCTCAAATTAAAAAAGGTGCGGCCGAACATGACCCGAAATTTTTGGACAGAGTATTTGATATTGGTGACATGAACTCATAATCGATATCGCTTGCAATTTGCAATTAATGTGCCCCAAAACCTTTGGGCTCGACGACCGATAGTCTATACACCCAGGTATACCGGTAGTGCCTGTGTGCATTATTTCCATAATGCTGAGAGAAGGGTAGGTGGGGCGCGCTAGCGCCACGGGGGAGACAACTCTCACCAGTCTCGAGACAATCTTTTATCAAAAGAAGTAATTCTACTACGGCAAGTTTAATATGACCGTGTTCCCTGAGCCGATAATCAAGGGACGCCGGGGATGGGGTCAAAGCCCCGATAGTCGTTATCCAAACCCTGAAGCTTTTATGCTGTACGCCGATAAAGTCCACGCACGGCCTTTGGGGAGATGTCAACGAAACGCGTTCAAAATCGATGTTGCATGCTTTTGTGAGCATATATATTCGGTCCTGGTCGGGAGGTGCGGTTGCAGCCATCGTACTAGACTTGAAGGCGTTGGCGTAGATCTATTGTCTTGGACGCGCGCTTACGCAGCGAGTACTTCGGTTTCTATGTGTTTTGCAGCGTCTGTTAAGAGTCTACCTAATCTCCTATAAACTACTGATGTTGTAGGTATCAATATCTATATATTGGGGTCGTTGTGTCGTGTTTAGAGAGCTAGCTCCCGCTATAGACCTAGACGTACCATGCACAGCCACATACTAGTACTTATCGACGTGTTTGAATACTGGGAATATGAGTAGAAAACCACACACCATATGTACCTGTACCGATAAGAATACGAAATTTCAATCACGTGAGAGGCTGCCAAACTTGCTCTGTATTTACTTATTTGGCGAGGGTACCCCGCCGAAATTAAAAGCCTTCGCACAGGCGGCCGAAGCTAGCCCCTTAGAACTGTCCGGTATACTCAGGTCTAGTTACAACGGAGTCTTCCTACGACCGTGCGACCCTCCCGAGCCTTTTGCGCATTGATAGCTACATATACGCTCGATCCTAATGGATGACTTGGACACTGGATCGCGTATTCGAATATACTGGGATCTCCTTTGGTCCGTGTTGTCGCCTTTCATCGACAGCCTTCCGTTCCACGACTCTGCACGGAACCATGTCAAAATCCACAGATCCATTCCTCTAATACGCAGCGCCTTGGAATGGATCGGAAGCAATCTTGAACCACAATTATACTTTCCACATCTTCCGAAGATATCTCAGACAGTAGAATCCGATATACATGAAGTGTTTTACGAAGTCCTGGAGATATTCGAAAGGTTTGTCGACGAAGATATCCTTGACTTCGAACCTGGGTTCCAATACGTATATTTTCGGCAAGTGCGACCAGCCAGCGACTCTACTGACGTTACAAACAAGACATTTCCTCGACTATCGAATTTGCGGGTTTTGCCTCGTTCGGAGGCTGTCGTGGGCACAGATGACTACCCGTTTTGCGCTCGAGACTATATTAATTTAGACTTATCTCAAGAGTCTCTTTCGATTCTCTACACCCGATTGGAGACTCTGAATAAGACGGTGTCAGCAGCGTTCTCCGATATCCTAAACGAGTCGCATCCGACCCCAGTTGAGGATAGTATCAACGCAGCGAGGCAAGCACAAGACTTCGGCAAAGTTGCTGAGGAACTTTTTCGTACTCTCGCTGGGCAGATGGATGCTCACTGTAATAGAAGGCGGGAAGGGTTCATAAGAATAGCAGTGGGAGGTGGGCGCCATGAGCCGCGAGTTGACATGCTCTTGCCAGTATGCTCAAAAGAAACGGATTTTCATCCAACATCGTGTTTTCTCTCACCGTAACTTGACCTAATCCCCTCGAATCCTTTGGGACCATGAGATCGATTTCCAAGCTAATCCTAGACGCCGGCCAGACCTCTGGACCCGAATGAATGCCTGCAACTCGACCCGACTAGAGATGAACAAAGGAGTATTTGTAAAAGCGTTCGGAGGTCTAAAACGAGGCAGCGAGAGCTAGTTCTTCACTTCAAAGATAACCGCCTTTGGGAAACCCAGAAAAACCTTAAACGGTGCGCGCCACTCGAGTCTAGAGACCCTCTCGGAAACTATATCTGGAGCTCTAATGCCGCGAACCTCACGAATCAAAGTCGGGCGGAAATCCCGGTATTGCTCGCTCATTTGATGCTTTATCTTTACAAAACTCGATGGTTCCAGCATCTTTGGGACATGGACCGTTTAATATTATATCCGGGACGGGGAGGATCATCGCGAGATCCATATCCGTATTTGGCGAGCGATATGTCAATGAACGATGGTAACGGTTTTATCGAGTCTATTTCCAATCTGAATGAGGAGGATTGTGATCCTTTATACCGTCATACTTTTATATCGTGTTTCGGCCTGCGGCTGCTAGAAATCGAGAGTGGTAGACGCTTCCCCCCTACCGATGATGATATGGACCCCGAAGACGACGAAAAGGGCACCCTTCCATTTTTAACTCTACAGCGTGCCTTGGACGAGCTTCAAGATACGGGGCAGGTAGAGGACGGCTACTTCAGAATCGCCAAAGCTTGTTTAGAATTCCATAGCAACTTGAAACAGAAGAGGTTCCGGGACGTTGAGACTAGCTTACGGGAATTAGTCGCCATTCACAACCTTATCTTCTCACCCCTTCTACAGTTATTAGCTAGGAAGTTCAAGGGGGCCGCGGTTGATCTCCTCGAATCGGAGTTCGAAGCCCGGAGGGCAAAGATTAACGTGAGCCCTAGTGTTGTTCTGAATCGCCCATGGCCCAAAGAAATGGGCGCCTAGACCATAGCTAACCAGATCCTCTAGTACGCACACTCGAGAATATTTAAGGGATATAATCCGTCACGGCGTCGCAGAAAGCTTCAAACAAAGAAGAGCGGGCTACGTAACCAGCTAAACACAACAAGGTACGTCAACGCTTAAAATTTAAGCCTCTAATGTTGCGGACGAAGCCAAAAACAATTGACTGATATCATGATGTTATACCAAGGCAAACTCAAAACTTTCAGGATGATAAGCGTATCAACGCCCCCCTAGAGCCACAACAGAGTATACGGAGAGCGAGTGATGCTATCGATTCTCTCCCGGAGGCGGGTGTCCGTGCCACCGCGGCCTCTCGACTTCCTATAAACACTGCACTGCGCGAGTATGTTCACAGATCTTCGTCCCCACGTTCGGCATAAACGATTCAAGCTAATAATTTGTAGACCTAATGAACGGTCTCCTGAGCATTGGTTCAATGGCGTCGATCAACTAAGTGGTGTGCTTAGCGCAAGCAGCGCCGAGCGGAATACTAGTGAATACCAAAGAGTAAAGATCGCAGTGCTAGACACCGGAATCTCTCCCGATGACCCATATGCACAAGATATGGAGGAAAGTCTGTATAGAGACTTCGTAAATGAGGAAGAGTTAGGAAAAAGGGATGATGATGGCCACGGCACGGACACTGTAAACCTTATATTTAAAGTCTTTGAGGCCCCTGAGATCTACGTGGCACGAGTTTTCGAAAGGAAGATGGCCGATGAGAACACTCCGAATTTGGTCGCGAAGGTAAGTACTCAGAGTGGGCTTACAGGCACTTAAGTAGTGAACAAACTAATCCCTAGTCTCAACCACAGGCTCTCCGCTGGGCCCAGGAGCAGAACGTCGATATTATTGTCATGGCTCTCGGGTTCTCCCGATCGCATGAACGAATCAAAAAGGCCATTGATGCTGCCACTGCCGCGAACATTCTTATTTTCGCCGCAGCGGGAAACTGGGGCGGACATGACAGGGTTGCATTCCCAGCCAGATTGGACAACGTCATCTGCATGTTCTCAGCGACTCCCTGGAACAAAAATTCTCATGACATTAACCCGCCCCCGTATCCCTGGAATACACATAATTTCGCCATTCTAGGACAAGAAGTAAACATGCATGGACCGAGTCAGCACCCGCGAATTCTTAAGGGTACATCGGTCTCGTCTGCCATCGCTGCTGGACTAGCGGCCAGCCTGCTTGATTTTTCCAGGCAGTCTGTGTGCCGCGACCAGCTTCGGAATATCAAAGGCAAACGCGAGATTAGTGCGATATTTGAAGACTTGTCGAAAGATTCTAAGGATGGCGAATACTACTGTATTGCTCCGTGGAATCTGCTGAAACGGGCTGGAGATGCTCCAGACCGCAAAGCGAAGAGGATAAAAATCCGCGACCACTTATCCAGCATCCTCGAAAATTGTAGATAGGTACTTTAATTGTGAAGCCTGTTTGGGCCTGGTGAGAATTTGCTGGGGTATTTTTGGATAAATCTTCGACAATTCGTCACCAAGACGACCTATAGGGACGCAAAGCCACGGAGCAGACAAGACGCCATAACTACCCAGTGTCAAAGCAGAGATAAACTAAATGTATATGAGCATTATACACTTCTCCACACCGTATGGCCCTTTCGTTCCACGTGGTCGATTTCTTCGGAAGCCATACTGTCGGGGCCGAATAAGACGAAGGCAGCCTCCAGATGTTGGTCTTCAACAACCTGAAATATATCAAGGTGAGAGCCTTCATCAGCTACCACAGCTGCAACATCTATTTCATCCTGCTCATCCGAGAAAAGAGCCCGTTGCCCACCAAAAGAAGCCCGACCGAAAACTGTCTTTACCGACCAGTTTCTTTGAAGGCCGTTCTTGGATATTTTTGCGAGCCGCACCGCCCAAACAAAGTCTGTGGCATGGGTTGCCTCTATCTTCAAGTTCTCGGAGGTGGAGACCGCTACCTCGGGTCCTGCGTCTGCTACTGCTGCGAATGATCTGAAGGGGTGTATATGTTAGCAGATAGTCGAGCATTCGGGTAAAAGTATAGCCCCAGAACTGAAGTGGCAAGAATCGCCTTGTGCGACAGTCTAGCGCCAGATATTTCCCCGTATCCACCTAAACCGGCTCTCCATCAACTAAAGGTATCTGCAGTAGCCGAGTAAAGATTCAGCTTACCGCCGTGGAGGCGATGCGGGGATCTTTTGCTGCGGGTGCGGGTTTGATATTTGCGCTTACATGTTTATACCACCAGAGACTCCGCGGCCACTACTCTCCGTTATGACATTCCTACTCCCTCCCCGAGCCACAATGAGGCCCGTGATCATGAAAATAGACCAAAAACCCAGTGTCCTGACACTTTCAATGTACTTGGCGACTTCTTCGGACTCTAAACAAGCGTTCACATACGACGAGGTAGGCTGAACAATGTACCGATCCAACTGTTGAAACTCCCAATAGTTCTTGACGGACTGCCGAAAGGCAAACCCCGCATCTGCACCTACTGTTAAGCCCGCGGCCGCCGCGATGGGAACTCCAGCAGCGGCCAAACCCGTGGTCTCTTGCTCCGTTGAGTGGCCCCACTTGAAATCGAACAGCCTTGTCGGCCATATATGCATGGCCCTCGAGAACGGCTCAATATGCTCTGCGTTGATAACTTGGTCGAGGTGTTTGAGGTCGCGGATGATATGTCCTAGAGATATTGAACCCGTGGGCTTCCCCTTTCGCATGCTGTCGGCACTCGGGGCGGGGTAATGGGTCTGCTTCAGCACAAACCAGCAATTATCCATTGTGTCCTTCTTTAAGGGGATATGAGCCTGTGGTGGGTACAGAAATATGCACCCGAGTAGTCTACTAGCTAGTATCGCGATCAAAGGGGAAGACGGGGGCCAGGTTGACAGTGAAGGAGAACTGGTAGCTAGCTAATATATTGTTCCGACGGTGCGGCGTAGATCATGATCGGACCGGAGGTGACGAAGTTTCGAGGTGTGTTAATGTATGGCGCAGTGATCGGTCTTGATCGCGACGAGGCTGATAAGAAGTGTCGCCGGTATGCGGCCTTAAGCGCCCTAGGGAGTTCCACTCGCCCAGCCAACTTGGCACTTGAGCAAACGCTGCGTGTATGCAGAAACGCGCATTGAGATTGACCCCGCCTGCCTTTTTAGCCCGAAACAATGAGGCTTCAATTCAAACCATCATGCCTGATGGATAGCTGATTACGAAAGCTTCTTTGAGGAGAAAAAGCAGAGTTTACATACCCAGAACAGCCATCGGGCTCGGGAATGCAACACTCTAGAATTTCCTCGTTACACAAAAGCCTACACTAAGATCTTTCGGGCTAGTGATCGGATCCCAGACTACCTCTTTTGGGTTCGTAGCCTTTTTCGGCCTGGCCCAGTTTTTGTCGAAGTGTTGTGTTGACTTGAGCCCTAGATTCCTAAGCACCAGCGTACAGCTACCCCTAGGCTCGGGACGCCATCGATGTATCTCCCGCATTACCTTACGAATCATAGGGCTATAGTACGGATACCCACAACACGCTGCCCAAGGGATAGCGGAATACTCAGGATTGTCGTGCCACACTAATACCAGATTTCGTTCGGAAAAGAGGGCCCTGATTAGCTCAATGATTTGCGTTGCCAACCTCGCTAGCTCGTCCCCCATGGGGTTTGTGGGCCACATAGAGGTCTAACAGACCTAGGATATCATGATAATGGAACAGTCCTGGTACGACAAATTATTAGACAGCCTCCGGAAGAATTCAACCCATCATATACTGAAGCTACGATTCATTTCGGACTTGGTCTTCGGCAAATACGAGAGAGTCTCCCAACTATGACGGAATTCTGGGTGTATCCACATTAAGTTGGATTCATGAAACAAGGCTCCACATAGGTAGCAGCTCTGAATCTTAATAAATCCTGGTCCACGGGCCTCGTCTCCACAACCCTGCCTCGTCTCAACCCCGCAGAACGACCTCCAGTGTTCCATGGATCGAAACTTTATTCTCCTAGGCTCCTCAATCGTCGGCACATACACGGCCCCTACCGAACGCACGCTGCTACCAGGTATAAGACACAGAGCCAGGTTAATTTATCCAGATAACCTTTTACAACCATGGCCGTGGTAGGCCGAGCGAGCTTGTTTTCACTCGCGCTGCCGGGCCGACGGGATATTTCAGAGCTAACTAATGGTTGTGCAAGCGCAAGGCAGACTGTGAACTTGGCATTGATGATTACACAACAACACCCAATCCTTACTTCTACTTTGAGGTCCTAGATTCCTCCCGGAATATATGACGCTTCGTTGGACATAGATCCGGATTAGACGACAACTAGCTCCTAGCATCACATTATATCTCGAAAATGGTACTATACCCAAGAGTAATGGACAGGGACTACAACCGTGTTACGGCTAGGCTATGCGGTGGAAGACGAAAATCGCACCGACGCAGACGAGGAAGCGCTTGGTTTCCAGATTAATCACGCCAACCCGGAACTTCGAAGGAAGTTATTTAAACCGTGATGTTTCTAGTTTAAACCGGCAAACAGACGCACAAGCAACTTTCGGCATTACTAGAAACCCACAACTCACCCCTAAAGCTCACAATGAGAATATCTAAGCCCTGGGCTTTGTCCCAAGCGTTATTGTTCATTACCGCAACATTGCATGGGGCTGGGCTTGTTAGAGCGGACAACCCCATAGTCCAAACCATATACACGGCAGATCCGGCACCGCTTGTCTATAACGGTCGCGTATACCTCTTCACTGGCCACGATGAAGATGGCTCAACCACTTATACCATGAAAGATTGGCGGCTCTTCTCGACGTCGGATATGGCGAATTGGCAGGACCACGGAATAACAATGGGCCTAACAACATTCAGTTGGGCCAACGCTAACGCCTGGGCGGGACAAGTCATCGCTCGAAATAATAAGTTCTACTACTATGTCCCAGTCCGCCGTACCAATGGCGGTATGGCAATCGGCGTAGCTGTAAGCGACAGCATCACAGGGCCGTGGAGAGATGCAATAGGAAAGCCGCTGGTAGAGAACGGCGAGATTGATCCCACTGTTTATATCGACGATGACGGCCAAGCATATCTGTACTGGGGTAACCCTAACCTCTGGTACATCAAGTTAAACTCGGATATGACATCGTATAGCGGCAGCCCGACCAAAATTGCCCTTACAACCGCCGGCTTTGGTACTCGTTCCGGCAACGCTGACCGTCCCACAACATTCGAAGAAGGGCCATGGGTTTACAAGCGTAGTGGGAGATATTACTTGATATACGCTGCCAATTGCTGTTCTGAGGATATCCGTTACTCTATTGGCACAGGTCCGTTGGGCCCATGGACTTACAAAGGTGTCATCATGCCCAGTGGCGGCAGGAGCTTCACAAATCACCCTGGAATAATCGACTACAAGGACAACTCATACTTCTTTTACCACAATGGCGCACTTCCCGGTGGTAGCGGATACACCCGCTCAGTATGTGTTGAGAGATTTGTGTATAATTCCGATGGCTCCATCCCTACTATTGCGCAAACTTCAGGTGGTCCTCCACAACTTGGCACTCTAGACCCCTACGTCCGCCAAGAAGCCGAAACTATGGCATTCTCCTCCGGGGTGAAAACGGAATCTTGCAGCGAGGGTGGTATCGATGTATCTTATATCACTAACGGCGGCTACATCAAAGTCAAGGGCGTTGCCTTCGGCTCTGGCGCTAAATCACTTTCAGTCCGCGTTGCCTCTGGCAGCAGCGGTGGTAACATCGAAGTGCGCTTGGGGAGCACAAGCGGTACACTTGTTGGCACCTGTAGCGTGCCCGGCACCGGCGGTTGGCAGGCATGGACAACTATTACCTGTAACATCAGTGGTGCCACGGGCACCCAGGACCTATTCTTCCGCTTTACAGGTGGTAGCGGAAATTTATTTAATTTCAATTGGTGGCAGTTTAGCAACGGTGGTACTACTCCAACAACGACAACAGCGGCTACGGCTACGTCTACCACTAGGTCTACCACCGCTACGACTACTACGACGGGTGGAGGGGCCTGCGCTACTCTCTATGGGCAGTGTGGCGGGTCCACGTGGACTGGTCCGAAATGTTGTGTTCAAGGGACTTGCAAGTACTCGAATGATTGGTACTCACAGTGCCTGTAGTGCAAGAAGGACAAATTGATTTCAAAGAAATGCACGAACTAAGAAAAAACCCTTCAACAGAACGATGTATCCAGGTTTCTTAGGTTTATAGGGGAGCTGAGGGGCTGTCAAAGTTTAGCTACATGATGTATTTATAAAGATGCAAATATTGCAGCTCTGGATCGCAGATAAGGATTCGAGGCTGCGCAGATATGGCAAGAGATCATGCATATGCGCATGCATGTGATGACGGCTCCAAGCCCTCCCGAGCGTATCCATCGGATTAGGGCCTACTATTTTTACCATGCGCTAAAATCATCGGTCACGAGCTAAATGAATAGTTAGCTTTTTTCTGCAAGGGTGTAAGACATATCCATTAAGTAGTTATGTACTTACGCTAATCGTAACTGGTGGAATCCTGCCTTCTGATTTCGCATTTTCAATTGCTTTCATCTCTTCTTGCGACGGTAGCAATAATGTTGTGATCTCGGCCATCTTCTCAACACGCGAGCACATTTCCGCTTCAACTTTACCCTGTGTCTATGCACAGGTACGAGGTTCGTTAGTCCCGGTGCAGGACACCTCCCCCCTAAGTCAAGGACTCCACCCATTGGTAAACGTTCTACGTACCGATTTAGAAAGATTTTCAATGCCTGCTCGTGCCCCGCTTACCCAATTTTCCAGCTCGCGCATTTTCACGGATGCGTCTTCATTCCTCGCCATCCCGACTTTTTCCGCAAGAGTAAGGCCCGGGCTAATGTGCCTGTCCGATAATGTAACCCACATCTTGGCGACATCTGTATGGACGCTAAGATATGCTCTGATAGTCATTACTCCATGTAAGATTGACGTTCGTGTGAAGTCATCGACGGAGTAATGTTTATTAATACTCTCAAGGCTTCCACCAAGAGCGATAGCGGACTCGTTCGCGAAAGGTTCGACTACCGCCTTAATAGTAACATCAATCGTAGTCTCGATGGCAGAGAAGAACTTTACCATCTTTTCGATTTGTGCTTTCATTTTCACAATTAGGGCAATCAACTGGGCAAGCACATCCCTGATTCCCCCAGGAGTTATCCGGCTGGTTTGGAGCCTCGCAAAATGGGCGTTGACTTCGGCCAGCGCCGCCTCCTGTTCAGATAGCATCTTGCTCGACCCCATGAGTTCCTCGTTGGCCTCTTTCAATGCGGCATTCGCGGCATCAGCCTTGGTTCGTGCATTGTCCACCATAACCTGGCGTGCAGCTTTCCCCCCGCCCCCATCTTGCTGCACGGCGCTAAGAATGGCTTGGGCACCCTTTTGTAGCCCACCTATCACTGGTATCTAAAAAGCAGAGCCACAGCATGATCTTAGTATCATAGCAGCTGTCGCAGGGGTTGAAGGGAGAGTATTACGGCGGTAACAGGATTTCCAGGATGTTTCCGCCCGTCAACCTGCAATTGATAGGCAATATTATACTGGGTATTAAACTCGTCCTGCCATTTCCGCACGGTAGGGTCGGCTCTATTGAGTTTTTCTGGCTTTGCAGCGGCGCCCCGAATTTCATGAGTTATCTAAGTTTACAAATCATCGGTTAGCTTAGGTTCGCGGCCCCAGTACGGCTAAAATTTGCAGGGACTATGGTGATTTATGACTTATCACTGCTAACCTCGGTTACAGTATTTAAAACTGTCATCAACTTCGAGCTTGCATCACCTATCGGCTGCGCTGGTTGAAAGCTTTCTTGGATTGAAGCAAGCATGGTATAAGCGAGCAATAGACCACTGCCCCCACTAGTGTCGTCTGCGACCTGTTCCCAGTCGACCCCTCCATCCGAACCGTTAATGATGGACTTTAAAATATTGAGGTAAACCATCGCGTTATTCAATTGGATATATGCTGAGTCTCCAACGCCAGCTGTCATCCGCCCCGCAGGATTTATGAGAAACCCAGCTGGGCTCTGGCTGAAACCTGCCCAGGTACCTTGCTGGGCGCCGCCTGCGATGTTCTGCCCCCCAAGCACCTGCATAGCTAATTTTTGAGCAAGCCCTTGCGCGATCAGCTGCTGTTGTGTATCATTAGCGGTCTCGGTCGGGCCTCCTAACTCAGCACCCATAACACCCATTGCGCCTGCCCTACCCGTGGTTTGGAGGTGACCTGCTCCCACAGACACCATTGCATTCATGGCAGAGCTCATGGTGCTGATGTATCCAGATGCCAGGTCCCCTAGGAAGACTTCCCACCTAAGCCGCATGCCACTAAATTAGCAACTCCTGTGCATTGGGTTCAATACTCTAGCTATAGCTGTAGCATACCCTCCAGGGAAACTATCCATGGCTTTCCTGTAGTCTTCTTTTGCTTGTTTAACCTGACCCTCGAGATTTTGGGACTGCTCTTTCATGATGGAAACATTTTCCTCCGCTACCCTTCCTTTGATCTCCTCTGTTTTCACATCGAGTTCATGGTGGAGACGTTGGTATTCTGTCGCCGACTGCTGTTCGACACAGGAAACGTAGAGTTTGCAGACATATACAAGCCATTCTTCAAATTTTTGATCTATTAATATAGCCGTCTCGTGGCAATCAACGGCTGCTTTCTTCAGTTGGCCCATTCTCAAAGCAATGTACTTTTTTGCGTCCGGTGGGCCGTTGAGGCATTCTATAACATGTTGACAGTGCTAGGTGGACGTTCGATAGTTAGTTTTCGTGATACTCTGTGCTGTTTCCCGGAATTGAGACTAATAAACGAGTCACAGTCCCTAGGATACTCTGAAACTCTCCGCCGCTATGGGTTCTAAAGTTAAAGAACAGCGGAAGTAGACTGGGATGGAAACTGTGGGTGCAATATGATAAATGGCTCGAAGGAGCCGACTTGTAGCATTCAAACCCGGACTCACCGAACCAATCATTTGTGATGCCATAGTGCTGATTCGTCCCATGCCTTTTTCTGTCTCAAGGAAAGCATACCGGCCGAGATTACTACATTCTACGAAAGCCGCTTGTAAACTCTCCGGACTGAAATTTTAAATGTTAGTATATATACCGCGCTATTCTTTCTGGGGCCGTATAGTAGAGAGAAATCTGTTTTACCTCGTCACAGTTTCTGGTGGGTGACCTGAGTATCTTGTTGCTTTGTACTGGAAGGTAGGAACCCTAGTGGCGGATACGACCGGAGATGAGCTCGCAATGAAGCAGCCACCTAGACCATAGATAGCCACTGGGGCAGTCATCAAGAGTTCTTCCCAGCGGCATTTAGAGAGAATGGTGGATTTAATCTCCTTCGTTACATCGTTAATCGCTGCTGCGCTGAGGTCGGTGATGCGCTTGGTCTCGTTCGCCACCACCAGTGCCAGAATTTCCTCTCGGGTGCTCATTTCGTGAATAGAATGTGAAGCTGTATCAAGATATAAGATTTAAAGTTACTTTGGCCACCTTCTTTTTTTCGGCTGAGGTTGGACTTGTAGCCAGGAAATGCCATTTTCCAGGTATTTCTATCATTTCGGTGCCCGAAGACAAAGTCGGGGTCTCCAATAGCCCTAATGCATGACGGTGCCACTATCCTAGTACGTCATACTCGTTTCTTCTAGAAGTTTCCATGTTGTATAAAAAAGGCAGTCTCGGCACCAGACTAGGGATCAAAAAGGATATAGGCGCAGGCCAGCCGGTGCTATAGCTGCAGCGTAGACTTCGATTTTTGTGTTGACGGAATGTCATTGGCTATTCTAACTCGTATCACTGATTCCAACCCTGCAAAATATTTGGGATGCAGCAGACGTCTCCACACGCACCAGCGTAGTGTGCATGAAGTAGATTTCTTCCCAAATTTATACTCCCGGACCTTGAAGGAGAGTACGTGATTAGATTAGCATTGGACAAATGGATAACTGGGTAAGTTCGTGTTCGCCGTCTGTGCAGCTGTCAACGATTGCACACGTGTTCTGCCTTTTGGCAGCGGTGTTATCGAACAGCATTAAAGTAGTATCCGATTATTGTCGGGATATATCGATATCGGATAGTGAGTCGTGCGTCCGCAAAACACATGTCCCGGGGCACATTGTGGGCACACCTCTTAGCTTCGGCACTAGAGCTCCACTTGCAAGCGACAAGCAATCGTCAGGATATTATTCTTAGTATTGAGAACGCCATTATAGTGGTGATACGATTTTTATGGTGCTGTTAACATGTTAGAGGCGATATACCTAGCCAGATCCACAGAGCTCTATTATTATGTTACATAACTTGGCTTGTGGCCACGCATATACACTTCCTTTCCGCGACCAAGGACTTCGAGATGGGACTAAATCCGCGGCTGCAAAAAGCCCTATAGAGCGTTAGGTACTCCGAACCCACGTCTATGGCGGCGTTGTTTCTTTGTAAGCTTGAGATGCTCATACACTAGGTTTTTATTTGCTAAACTTCGTATAGACTTCTTTAATAACACGGGGACGGAGGCAAACCCTCCGACTGGCTGGGGTAAAGATCTTAAAAAGATATCGTTCTTAGAATTTGAGAAATAGTCTCGTATGTAACAGACCCAAGCGGTACGATTCGTGCATTTCACTTTACCACGTACAGCTATCTCTCCAGAGATACGTATATACTGCGTTATTCAATCCCAATACCCTAAATACAATGACATATGTCACGCACTTGTCATACGACGTTTTCGAAACTCAGCCATATTCGGCATTAGAATGCAGCCAAATTTGGAAAGTTCTGATGAGGCAGGGCATTGAATGCGAATATGTTCTGCAGAAGGCCTTGGTACCGCCCAGCAGCCGACCTCTCATGAAAAAGCATGGGAGGGGTGCACCTTGCATAGTGGAGGAAGCTAGCGGGGGTAAGGAAGACCAATATGAAACACCTTTGTGGTAGGGTTCATCATTCGCTATTGAGGACAACCACAATTACAGAGGCATCCCAGTTACAATTGGATTATGGCGAAGAAATCCCGGTACCTCCAGGATTGCAATTGCCCTTCCGATCTTACTTTCATTCCTATGGGTGGCGCTCTCCTTAACTAAATAAGGCTCTACAGCCGTACGCAAGGACGGTGATCAATTTGAGTTACAATACGTACCTCCCCCTGTAACTACGTTATTTCAACTTCGGCCATCCCGCGAATTAGTCAAAAATTCTGGCAAATTGAAATAATTCTTACATCGCCCGTATATTTAAAATTCACCAACGCTATGATCGATTTTCTGATTATCATTAGTTATTGTCTATTTTCGATGACACTGCACAGCAAACAAGAATAAATTTCTTTCAAAAACATGCTAACATCAACGCATTATACTAAGCAATTGTAGTAACCACAACAAGAAGGCCAGAAACAGCTCTTTGCGCGCTTATTCATACATCCTGTACCTTCTAGCACGCATTTGTCGACGACGAAGCTTGGCTTGCGCCTGGCGGTCCTCTTCGAGTTTCAAAGCATCATCCACGACCTTTCCGATGATATCGTCCCTGATGGCTTCAGGCAGTTCACCAATATCCTTGGGCAATTTACCCAAAAGGATGTTGTTGATTTCTCCATTAATGCCCTTAATATCCCCGGGAAGATCCTTCAATCCACTTCCAACATCGTAGACACCCTTAACAATCTTTCCAGCAGCTAACAAAGCAGCGGCTCTGTTACCTTCTCTAAGCGCGGTCACAAAGTCGTTGCCGGCATCAACAACATCCCGAACAGTATCAATTGTTTCGGGAATCTCGACAACTTTAATGACAACGGCACCGCCTGGAACACCGAATTCAACCACCTTTTTGTTGGCATAGATGATTCCTCGAACAGCTACACTGGCTATCGCGTTGAGAACATCCTCCTTTTGTGTCAAGGTCGCACCGAGAGCGTTTTGGCCTTGTCCTGGGACGAACATGAGGTGGACCTTAGGTGGATCCACACCAATATCAGCGCCGATGGTAGTCTTGGTATTTTCCGTTCTGCCATCATCCCAGGTAAGAACGATGTCGATGTTGTCCGGGCGCTCGAAAGTCTTAAATCTCGTCGGGGTGACTTTAAGGGTACCGGCTGCAAGAGCCGTTCCAGATTGTTTGGAAATCTGAAACTTAAGTTCGACTGAACCGGGAACCTCTTGGGCGAAGATATCCAACGTATTAGCTCTCGCCCACGTCATCTCGCCAAGTCGGACTGGCTGACCACTTGTAGGCATAGTGGCAGAGAAGTTCGTTGACATGATGCATGTTTTGCCAGGGTGACGAGCGGGTTCAAGGGGTGCAAATTGCATCTAAGGTCTTTTAGTTAGCCCCTCTTCTACCTATCTGTATATCGAAGACTGGGTCTGCGTAGTGCTTACCCCGGAATTGAAACAGCGCCCATCCATGTTTGAAACATTAAAATTAGTGGTATCTCTCCAGCTCACGTTGTAACCACCCGGGTTGCAGTAAACTTTAGCCTGGGTGATCGAAAATCGGAGACCTGCAGGGAGGACACCCAAAAAGAACTCTTGTCTGAGAGTGCTAGCCATGATGAAGGAAAGTATATATTAAGAGAGAGTAGTAAAAATTATAAAGATCTACTGTCCGAATTAGCACCGTGCACACTCTAGCGAAGTCTTTAGAGTAGTGGGAATATCATACCGTGTTCGGATTATGAAGAAAAATCTCGGATAGAATGAATCGAAAAAGACGAGTGAAAGAGAAACGTAATGCGAAACGGAAGAAAAGCGAAGTGAAGTAAATTTGACAGAAACAATAAAGAACAGAATAGGCAACTTGTGAACCGGCACAAGTTAGAGAAGCGAATGTCGATGCAGGTAGAAGTTACATTTGATGTGCCGCAAGTCAGGATATATATACTTTTCGTACATAATTGTTTCTTTCCAGCAAAAAGGTTAAAGCTGGGAACGCCACAATAGAATTTTCCCTAATCGACTCGCAGGTTGGAAACGAAGAATCAAAAGGAAATTGAGAGGCAGGCTTGGTGTTGGAAATCAAAGGCGTGCCTGCATAGAAAACTCGTCAACCTTTGTATCACAAGGTTTCGCCCAAGCGCCTCTTTTGACTAGGTTTCGCCATGCGTATGCATTCCCTGTTCCAGCCCCTTGACCAAGCCACTTTTAGCCAAGACCGACTTTCCAGTGGGCGAACCTCGAGACTACTGGTGAGCCGGGGCCTAATGTGGCTAGAATACTTCTAGTTACTAACCGTACCCAGTAGATTCGGTTTTTCTTTAGCTTGTCTCCAGACTATTGGCTTGTAATTGATCTCGAGTCTAGGTTTGCAGAAGCGAAGTGTTGCATATTGCGACAATTGAGCTTACTCGCGATCTTCTGCGCCCACACCTGTAGATTACCTCTCCGAGGAGTTTTAAACGGGCACTCTAGCAAAACAGTCTGCAGATTAGATCTTCGTACGACCTCGGCAAACGCCGAGTTCACATTCTGGCTTGGAAATTGTAACCAACGTGAGATCCAAGAACTACTCATCACTTTGTTCTACTATGAAACCGTTGAGCCTCTACAATCAAAAGAAATACAATCTCATTGTGTTTTTTATTAATTCCTATCCGAACGGAGAGTTTCGCTTGACGAGATGTTCTAGGGAACCGACTATTAATAAGTTAATGATTCTTGTGTGACCGCCTCCCAGACCCCTCGTTGAAACGACTTGCCCGCAAGCATACACGTACACGGGGGGAGGCTTCGATACAACCTCGACGAATTTCGGAATTCGCAAGCGCAATCCGGCCATACGGTGAGAAATCTGATCGCCCGTTCCATGGTTCCGAGGCCAGGGTTTAAGCGCAGATATTGGCGCAGAATCCCGGAGAATTTTCTGGTGTTCCTTTTTTCACCATAACAACAATGCTATTGAGTAAACCCGTAGCAATTCTTGGCGGGTTTGAGCTTGCGAACCATGGCGTTCGATGTTTTAGTCGCAGGTTAGAATAAACACTTATGGGGGAAACTTAGCTCCGGAGACAGCCACAGAAGGTCTGGCTACGAGGCCGGGATGTCCTGGTCCCGTTGGGCCATTCACGATATATGACGGCCGTTGCAATTCGCAAGCACAACGCAATACTCATATGACCGGCGGCCTCCCTCCTGGCCAATAAGACCGTCGGTTGCGGGCAGGATCAAGCGGCAGCCTGGCCATGGATTGACAAAAGCAAAACCAGTTCCGAGACTATATAAGGCTGGTTCCCCGCTTTTTGGGCGCTGGGAGGGCTCCCTGCAGATGACTGGCTCGGATCAAGCGTAGTATCTGTTCTTTTCAGTTTAATGTAATTAATCCCGTCATGCTCACCCCCAGCCATCATGAGGGCGAGCAACAGGCTGTGGCTCTCTTTAGTTCTATTAATTACGCCCGGCTAGTACAATACCCATACATGACTCTACATGAATCTGCAGAGCTAGCCCTTCCAACTGGTGTCTGAATCTGATGCCCAAGTTAACTTGTCAAAGCGTGCTGTGGTGGGAAAAATGTGGTGCAGCTTAGAACCTATCTCGAGAACTGAAGCTCTGCCCGACAACACAACACCGATCCGCAATCGCCGACTGGAACCCAACACAACAATGCCGGAAAAGCGGTGAACACTGCTAACTACAGCATGATGGGCTGAAAAAATGGTTCTTAGTACATTGAATAGTACGTTGACCACACCTGTATTGAAGTTTCGTGATGATGATGATTGATTACAGAGGACAGTGTCAATTTGTCAGTGACTACAATTCTTAAGACCTCATCGTATTAGGTTCTCGAGTACCGGTACATGTACATACACCCAGCAGAGTCATTCTAAACATTAATGTATAAACTTTGCTAAATCCCGCCACATCGGTTCGCACTTAAATAAACCCAGTGCAGTGGTCTAGTCTTAACACCGACTCAGTAATAGACAATCTCATCACCAGCTGGTTATGAACCCATGGAACTGCCATCTCGGACAGCTTAATCCGTTGCTGACAATGGCCTCCTTATCCTTTAGCGTCTCAATCATCCTATACCCGCGTATATGGCACTGAGATGGCTCGTCCGACGTCGCGATAATTAGCTCGCATTTGGCAGTAAACTCGGGACATGGTTCGGGTTCGGGGAATTCGGGGGGGTTCCAACACGGCAGCTCTCCCCACCAAGTTTGGGCGCGCCATATGCTGCCGATACATACTCCTCCTTCATTGTAGGTGTGACAGGCTGCGCAACAGTCATATGAGGTTCCATTGCTCCAAATGGTTTTGATGGTTTCGCCTGGGTCGGGCCCAGCATCGATTACGGTCCAGTGTCTTCTAAATTCGGGTGGTGGGCTTCTGTTCTTAGTGCCACAGGACTCGTAATAAGTCGGGACCGGAAGATTTGTTGTGACTGTCGATAGCCAAGTTGTAGCGTCGGTATAGGAAGTTACTGTCCTCGTGAATATGCTGCTCACGAATGCGACTTTATATTTGCTGGTCGTTGTCCATGTAATCTTCGTGGTCGTTTTTGTGGTGGTTAGGATAGGCGGCAGGACTGTCTTCGTTGATACGATTGTTTTGGTAGTGGTAGCTGCCGCCTTCGTAGTTGTCTTCCAGAGATCGCTCGTGCCGGTCTTCGTAAGCAATGTCTTGGTACATGATACAACCGTCACATATTTCTTCTTTGCTGCTGCTGGCTCGGGCTCTGCGTCGCGACGATGGCGACCACCCGACCACCACGGCGGCGGCGCTGGTTCCTCCTCTATTCCCTCATTGATGGGATCGTCTACTATAGCTATGAACCCTGAAGGGGCGGCGACGGTCACCGAAGGGGTGGTGATGGTCAAGGTTGACTCTGGCAAGGTGATGGTTGTAGTGGTACTCGTCAACGTCGCGTGAACCGTGCGGGTCTGGGTAGTCGTCCCGATCCATATCGTGACTAAACTAGTGGTGCTAGCGGTCTGCCAAACAGTGGAGTATCTCTGCGACGTGACCGTTTTGGTCACTTTAACAGTACGTGTGGATTTTGGTTTAGCAACCGTCTTCCATCGTGTAACCGTATATCGTGCGGTTTTGTGAACCGTTTTAGTGATTTTAGATACTTTCTTTGGTGGAGTGTCGCAGTAACGAGTGGCGCATGTTTGACTTGTAATAACGGTGCGTGCGGTAACGAATGATATGAACGCGACCAAAGCCACAACTAAGAGGCTGAAGCGAGAGGAACCGAGCATGGTTTATGTCGGCTGGCACCAGCGATAGAACGCCCGTGCTTGGGGAAGGATTCGAAGATGGTGGTTAAGGAGAAACAATGTCTGGGGTTCACATTGTTCGCTACCCCAGATTTTAACGACTTTCGGCTACCGGGACACTCAATGAGAGTGAAATTGCGAAATGCACGAGGATGAAGAATATTCGGTGGGTTACAACGAGGCTTGCATCTCATGACATATATTTTAATAATACTAATAAATCTACTCCTTGGCATCAACTTTAGGAGTTCTGGGCATTTCGACTCGCCAATCATACGACACTGTCGCCGAAAGGGCGATAGTACCGCTGCAGGGTCGTTTGTTTTCAACCGGCTCTGCGAAATGAGCCGCTAACTACCGGAGAGCTCGAATATCTTCGATGGGTGCCCAATGCGTATATGCGTAGGTTTGGACTGGTGACAAGACCGGTTTGGACCTAGGCCTTTTATCACCACCGTTTCCACTATCATGTCGGGGTATAGTCAGGCGAGAGTAGTCTCGCTAGAAAGGTTACCGCTACTAAGAGGACCTTTTCAACTACCAAGTGACATCCATGTGTCATGGTTTCGTAAACGCCTGTGTGTCGCCAGAACGTTCATTAATCGTACACGAGTAAATATCATGCTCGAATTCTTCGGTACCCCATTCCTCGTAGGAAGTTAGATTTCATGCAGTCATCGCCGAATTGAATACCCTGACCTTGAAATTGCGAATTTGCCCAGCGGACAATGGCCGTGAAAGGCGTCACTGCCGTAAGAGCAGAGCTGCCGCTTGATAGGCCTCCAACGACCATTCCAACCACCTTGAGAGTTTCTGTATCGACGACTAGAGACCCGGAGTCGCCAATCCAAGCAAATACCTCCCTTACCAGTGGCCTATTTAGGGTATCGGTCATCCCAAACCCGGCGAATACCCCTCCGCTAACGAGCCGATCGATTTCAGTCCCTTTCAATGGTAGCGAGATCTATTCTGTCGTCGGACTCCGAGAGTTTTCAAGTTTAATATTCAGCTTAACTCCGTTTATTTTGCCAAACGTTAGTCCTGTCGACCTACCTTTCTTTGCCACAATCATTCCTGCCCTAATGGTACCAAACGAATCGAACCTGAGCGTACGATCTTGGAGCTCGATAACATTTCTTCCCCTTCTCTCAGGCTGAACTTTGAGAAGAGCCCAGTCCTGGTTTATCTGCCAACCCTGCCTCACGTTCTCATCCGCCTCCCCTTCCGGCATCTTTGCCATGTCTACGACGCTCACTAATGTCCTGCCGAATTCCTTTGGTCCAGTTGCGGATCGCTCGATATGCTCCCGGAAGCCCTTGTGGGCGCCCGTAATCAATTCGACCACTCTTTTGCAGCTTTCTGCCCGCTCAGAAAGCTCAATGTTTTCCGGGTTTTGTCTCGATGCTTTGATGATGCATTTAGCAGTCTCGATCTTTCTGTCATACTTCATCTTTGTGCTTATTTTTCCAATAGACCCTTGCGCTCGTGCCATTTTAGAATCAGCTTTCGTCGGCGAAGTAAGTACTACCTGCCCCCGCAATACCTTCTGAGCCTCTTGGGCCACTCGGGCAACGTGACCAGCTGTCAGAGCAAAAATCTCGCCAGTATTAGCTCTTAGGTACCCGCCGAGGGAACCAGCTTCATGGCATCCGATTGATGCTCCAGGAAGACATTTATCCGCGTACCACGGCTCGCGGGGCTCCTCTTCATACGCCGGAGCGTCAAATACCTTGGTGAAATCCCGAAACGATTGACGGATTAAAAGAAACGGCAGATTCAATGGCGTTTCGCTAGGAAGATTGGCCAACGTTTCCGAAAAAACGATAACCGTTGGTGTATTTCCTTGGACGAGGAGAGTAAAGGAGAACTCCGTGGCTCCGGTCTCCAGTAACCACTCGAAAATTGAATCCGTTGAAGAATCGAAGGCAGCAGCAACTATCGACCCCGCCGGGATCGCTGTATAATAGCCTAAGCTTCCCAGAAAATTTGGATCGTCGGCACTTGACCAAAAACCTGCCTCATATCCTTCTGATGGTAATGCACTGGGACTACTCGGCTGGCAATCTTCGCTAATGTCGAGAAACGGGTCTTCGGGGAGCTCGTCGTCGTTCTTTTCGCTAACTCCTGACGAAAGAGATTCTAGATCTTCGTCATCTAGGCCCTCGGAAATTCTCTCAGTGCTAGCCGCCGCAGTTCCCTGCTCCGAGAATCGCCGAAACTTCCCCGAAAGATTTTTTGCATGACGTTCTCGTAAATATTGTGCCGATTACGGGCAGCAGAAGTAGTGTTTTTGATATCCGATAAATGGGTATCGTCGACGATTACCCGAGTGTTCTTCATCGCCAACGTTGCCGCCGAAGAGTCGGAAACGCGGCGCTCCATTTTCTGCGACTTTGTTTAGGCAAAAATCGACAATATAATCTGGAAGGTTCTTTCAAGAATATGGAACTAGACCAGATCATAGGGCTTGGGGTGAGGGGTCGCACTTTGATGCATAGGCGGGATCTAGGAAAACGGAAACGAACTAATTCTTGCATAGAGAGGGCGTACTCGTATTCATATGGAAATTACCGATCACTCAAAATACCAAATCAACTTGATCGTGATTTTCGGCGCATTTTTGGGGAGAAAGTCTGACTCCCGTAATTTACTTGGGATAACGATAGATCATCGGCAATTTCCGATAAGGCCAGGACTCGTCATATGATCATACACACGATATGCAGCCCTACCGATCGATCGGGGAACGCAGCAAATTTAATTTATAAGTAGCAAACTATTCTCAACCCGATTTCTAGATGTACTAAACGTTGATGCTTTGAGAGAAGCTCTAAGCAGTCGAACCGATACCTCGTGTACTATTAGGAATTTATTCACCTTTAACATTTATTGTGATAATAATGCGCACGGCAGCCAGCGGCTGAATAAAATCACAACGGCTCGAAAGATTGGATATACCAGGACTACTTTCTAATGGTATACAATTACGGATACATGGAAATTTAAAGGCTATGCTCTCACGCGGTGTATATCTACTGCCTCTACGTCTGTCCACTCATCAAAATTAAACGGTACTCCATCTGACTAGTAATAAGCGCTTCAGCCAGTAGTATCACTCAATTACATTGGTGTTATAGAAAATAGTAGCTTTGGTAATGACGTAAGAGATATATAGACGTTGGTTTAGAGGGAGCTTCGGCACGAGATGCGCGCAATTCGAGGCGTTGAAGAGTGCGAGCTTGGCATACGGTGCTTAGGCCATTAATGCATTTACTTGAAAGATAATCTAACTCATTCCTTGAAGGATCTAGAGCAAATATGGGTTTGTATTTTTATTGAAGTATATACCTTGAGCGACGCCCCGTTGGTGGGGTGATATCTTACAGCAAGAGTACTCTGTCGCTATGGGCCATGGATTCGGTCTTCAGAAGTCAGAGATTTCCATTACACTCTTTAGCTTACAGGGGCTCGCTGTAGTAGCAGTGGTAGTATATGGCACGCGCACGCCACCGGCTACGCTCGGATTCGGAATAGCAACTATCAGGGGCTACTTGATCTTGGATGTTAATGCCACTAACTACAAAGAAAGGGGAATAATGTAGTAGGCCGACATATCGCGAAACCTACTCCCCGTTGTCGTATGGGTGGATTGGAACGGCGGGTGTTGCGGCTGCGAATGGCCCTGTATCGCCGGGTTCGACGCTGGCAGCGAATCCAACATGACCATCGCTAGACTGGGCGGCAGCGGCAGCCTCAGCGATACTGAGCCGGTACAAGTTGTATTGGGTAACCTTGCCATGGCAATGCTCGTCAAACTGTCTTTGAGCTTCTGTACTTTTAAAAGCCCATTGAATCGCCGTTCTCTCCTCGCCGTCAATCTCCACACCAAGTAGATCCGACATTTTTATGTTCTTCCATCCATCGCCATCCATCCGTCCGTCGGTTTCGTCTGGATGTCTCAATATATTGGCAATAATCATGTCTGCTTGATCAATGTATCTGAGATGATTCGGGATGGATTTAGGGGGAGTCTCCCGCCTACAAAGAAATGTATATTCCTGGAAATGTGGATTGATCCTTCCGTCTTTGGCACCCCAAAGGAAAAGCGGGTTTAGACGAGAAACGAGTGCCTCTGAGACTTCCACCTCGGTAATAATCAGGCGACTTAAGGGGGTTTTATGCTTCCCCCACATAGCATACCTGTCAGCGACTTCCTTTTGGGGTCCAGTACGTAAGGACTGCTCGCCCAGAAAGATCTCCTGGGAAACTACCAAAGAGTATATCTGAAGCCTCGCCTGTAACGGAGTTGTAATATCGTAAAGCCCGTTTCAGAGAGCTAGCTCGATATAGTGTCGTCTTTGTACCGATATGGTTCTGAGTTTCATTATGGGGCCGCTCTCTACCGCTTCGCTGCTTTCGGCTTGCTGGAGATGGTAGAGAAGGTGGCTTGCTCACCGATCCTGCTCTGCGGAATCTTTTCTTTTCACCTCCTTTAAAATTAATTGACTTAAGATAGTCTGCTGTTTCCTTCAACTCCTGGCCTAGAGATTCGAGAGCGTAGTAATTATCCTCAATCGCCTCCGCCACCCAAAAGCGGCAGCTTGCGGTATACCTGACGTCTCGAAACTCAGGCATTAAAATGGCGTTTTTTAACTTTGCTGATATTCCAAGCTGATTTAATGAGCGTTCCCAGTCATCTGTTTCACTGAAGGCATCTTTAAAGTTGTCCGGATCCTTTACAAACTCTAGCGTGAAATCCAAAAAGGTACGCGGACCTTCCGCATCGCTTGGGATTGTCAACCATAGGTTCAGAATCGTTTCCGCTCGATCCGGGCAGAACCCCATCAGCTCGAGGGTTTCAGAGCTTTCGAGTTTGGTAGGTATATCTACGTAGTCCGTTATTTCGGCGACAGTTGCTGCTTGAAATTGTCCTGCCCCGTCTACTAGATGGCTTGGGGTGGAGTGTTGAGAGGTAGTGCTCGATGGGCTGACGCTCGGAGACATTGTCGAGGGTGATATTTTCCTTTTATTGTTGACTGCCGGTTCAAATAGTCCAATTTCCTCGAAATACTGAACAACTTCTGGATTAACAACGTCCGTAAGACGTCGAAGCTGGCTCATCACGGCGGTATTCATCGTTAGAAGAGAAACGCCGGTAAATGGTACAGTCCAAATTTTCAGATTTTAGTATATTCAGGGAGACAGGAAACGTTCGAGGGTTAAATGTGATAGGGGACCTGGGATGGATGTTTGATGAAAAGTATCCTAAATCGCAAGTAGAAGATCTTTACAATAATGTCTGCAGATCTAATCTGAGGGTTGATCAATGGTTTGACCTACGCAGATATAGTTCTGCGTTGATTCTGCCTAGCTAGGCCCTGCTAGCGGTAGACGGCCGACTGGAGTGCAGTAAGCCCCCAAGACCTAGATACGTACTTAGTATGTAATCAAAGCTAACATCCTCAAAGTATAAAAATAGGACTACGAGCGCTGAAAGCGTAGTGCGTGAGATGCTCTGCTCCAGCGCCTGCACCGAGTATCGCGAACGCTTCGAAAACTTACTGAAAAACACAAGGCCCCAAATTCGATCCTGTTCTGATCTATAGACACTCCGCACCGAAAGGGAGCTCTCGCGACGATACTTACGCCCGAATCGCGATATCCCTAAATCGAGCCACAGTCCCAAAAACATCTTTCAACGAATAAGACTTTAAACTATATCCATGAAATGACCTCCCCAAAATCATCTGCGTCGCTATCGTATCCATTCCAATGGACGAGGAGCGTGGAAGCCGGAGAATCCCTCCGAGCTCCTTGCCTTATTAGAGACAATTCCCTCTAAGCTCGCTAAAACGTAGCCTCGTAAACTACGGCATCGGGATGGAGAGAGCCTGGAGAGGGCCAGTCGCGATATATTTTCTCGTGTGCCCCACGCCTGTAGAACGTAGCTACGTGAGATGCGATGGCATTGAGCTCGTCAGTATAAGCCCTTAACCACTCATTGCACGTCCAGCAACATAGCCTGCTGACACCAATCTCAAAATTCCTCTTATTAGGAAACCGTTCTTTCGAGACGCAAGCCAACCTGCACTCATAGTGCAATTTGAGTTCCGATCTCTTGAAGCTCCAGGTGCCCTCTACAAAGTTCGGATAATAGGCAACTATGTTGCCAATTGTAATCGGCGGCGCTCCAAGACACGCGGCAACTAAAATTTAGAGTACCGAAAACGGCTACCTAGACGCAAAATCAGCATTAGCACCTCGCTGCCCCAGCCTCGCGGCTTTCATCGTCCTGTTAACAGATGAAGCTCGTTGTAGATACCTTTGTGGCTATTTCTGCCACCTCGCGCCGGTTATAGTAGTCCCGTTGGTATATCTTATCTCGATCATGCTTCGCGGGCGAAGAACGGAGACGAAGATCGGGACCTATTATCCCTGTGTTTCTCCTGGCGGGTTCCTTTGTACTCCAGAACGATGTAATATCGCCACGTTCAACGACATCCTTGGCTCCGGTTAGCGGAAACGAGCAATCTCGGACTAAACGTGACCCTTACCATAACCTTTATATATAGCTTTACCACCGCGATACGCGACCTGTATACTGGATCGTTTGCGTAGTGCATGACTAGCCCTGCCGCTCGACAATAATCTCCAAGTTGTTTGAGTCGTCGGATTAGGACAGGGCCGATGAGATTTTCAAGAGTATCGTCTCCAAGGCAATACCCTGCAGCAACCGCAGTTCGCAGCTTGTTGATTGAATTGTTTTCAGAAAGTTGCATAATTGCTTGTAGAATTTTGTATAAGACTTTTGTTAATGGTGAGTCAGCCGCGGTTTTTGAGCGCTCTCCGGGGTTCATGCACTTACTTAGGATTCTTTTCTGAATGACTTCTGCATGTTGTTCCCCACCAGGAATCCCTCCAATTCATTGGGCATCTCCTGGCAGTATCGTTGAGATTTCGTCTGAGGTCGTCACTAACTTTAAACATTCGCGATACTACTTTGTCGCGGCAGCCTACCAGAACGTATGTGAAGAGATTTGAGACAGATTCGGTTTCGCCGGGTTCAAGAGAAATTTTTCTCACGATTTTCGCCAGGTCGTCGATATGGCCCTTATCTTTCTTGGTGAGTGTCTGATTTTCGAGGAAATAATCTCCACCTCGGAAGGATTAATAACTATCGATATTGCTGCAACGTCCCCGAACCACCTTGTAGCAAGTAATAGCACAAGGGCGTTTAGGACTTCCACTTGGAGGTCCTCTGACTTTTCTTCTCGTGTGGATATATCCTCGATACTAGTGGATGCCTGGAAGTTATCCTCTCGACGGGGTTCATTTTGGTAGCGTTGAACTTCAGTGTTTGCAGGACGTGTAGCAGCGCTCGCAAACTCGGACGGCTTAGGCTAGATGTCGACGTCCTAAACAATACCTATGCTTTAGAAAATATCGTAGGGGATACAATGCATTAGTGGAAATTAACTTACATTTTACGCGAGTGGGGTCTGTGTAGAGTTCTATCGCAATAGTAGATGCCGCATCCACTCTGCAGGATATTCTGTCGTTTACGACGCTAACGTTGGCAGGTATTAAATAATATTGATTGTCGGCTATCATGTTGTCATTTTCGACTATAAATAGAGCGAGTTTGTATTGTTATTTCATTAGGTCGTAGCTATAGCCGAGTTGGTATGAGCGCAGCCTCATCGGCACCCTCAACTCGACACAAGCATGGGCTTAACCAAAAAAATCCTTTCGAGGGTTTTCAACCCCTCTCTCCTCCAGGATCCGGGAGAAGGGGGTTGTTTTTTGCGATTTTTTTGGCAAATTTTTAGTGCACTAGTGCCGAGCATGGCGGGCGATTAGAAATTCTGAATTGGCTAGTTCGGTGCCCCGTCTACTACTCGATCTGCGTACCAGCTAGCCTGTCTAACTACCGACAGCCTACGTAATCACATATTTTATATACACCTATCGTATTCAAATGCTTAGCTAGTGATCGTCCAGCGTTTGCGGCAGTAGTGGCAGAACTGCGATTGCGGGAGATTATATATCGACTAATCAGTTCTAAGTAAATGCTTGAGTGTCTAAGGCTAGCTAAGTCATTCCTGGCGGACTAGCGTCTCGCTTTGAGGCTGTAGCATAAGTGAAGAAGGGGCTTGGCTCATGTACGTCGCGTGATCCTCGCCATCACAGCAAGCAAAATCATATACTATACTTAGGGGAATACTACCATCTGTCGAGACCTAGCTCTAGAGACCCCGGGAAAAGGGTTTTGATGGCACTGGAGCATGCTAGCATGCTGTACAGCTTGTTATAATGGGGCCAGAAAATGGTGGGCTAATTAGTCCCCGCGAGGACCGAAGGGGTCGAGGTCTTAAAAAACAATTGAATTCAATTGCACAAATAATTCAAAGATCTAACTATAAAACAATATATCCGTCTCTTATCCCGCATTTACCTAGTCTCGCACGCACCATCTAACTCTAACATTATCTAACCAAACACTCGCAACACAAAGTCCCCTAAAAATCCAACATGCTCTCCAATGTTGACAGCTCTTCTCGGGCAGTGGAAGTTGACAAGCCCGCCCTTTATAGCCTCTGATACGAAGCTTCTAGTCCACCCCTTTAGCAAGTCCAAACTGGTGGTCCGGGGACCTCATAGCGTTGAGGTTGAACCTAAACTCAATATCAGCGATCTGTTTTCTTGCTAGTAAAATAGAAGTGGTACGTACCCAGTTTTCGTGGACGTTCAAGAACAAGCCGGGTTCGTCAGTTCGGTAGGCGCCTGGGAACTGAGCAAAAGGCCAGGGAGCTCCTGTTCCAAGACCATTGGTAACCTTCAACTGCGCGCATGCACCGAAGAACTCGTGTTGACCCTCGAGGAAAGCGATGTGGATGGCAATATGTTCAACACGGAGAAGGTAATCGCCAGATGGGATGCACTTGGGGATTTGCATGTGGACCTCGGTTGCGTCTATGGTGATATTAGTCTCTATCTCACTTTTTTCGTTCGTGTGCAGTCGCACAATAGATAAAACGTACTGTAGTGTGGCCATTTGAAGGTTTCGATTGGGGCTGGGGTGGTTCCGATATAAGGGGTGGTCTGGTTGATCTTGAACCAAACGGGTCCGCTGCCGTCCATAGTAGCGGCAGTTTTGCCAGATGGAGCCTTTGCCATATACCAGACGAGTGGGCCTTCGTGAATGATTCTACCATCGACGTAGAAACCGACAGTGTCACCGGCTTTGACAGTGAGGGTACCAGGGTTTGGAATGTTCTCATCCTCGAAGCATCGCATAGTGGTAGAGTTCAAGTCGAAGAGAGGGAAGTGGGAGATATGGTTGAAAGTCCGGCGGATATAGGTGTAGTCCGGGTACTTGATACCTTTGTAGAGAAGGTTTTGGAAAGTATCTGGCAGTAGTTAGCAACTGAATGGCGATGAATTGGGGAAAAGAGAATAAAGTACAGTGTCCCATGGTAGCAGGGAGGAAGGTTGCAAGAGCAACCATGAGTCCGAGTGGTGCCAACATCTTGATGATAGTGCTGCCGAGTTTACTGGAAATATTGTTTGGGTAGGAGGATTTCGGATTGCACTAAGCTTGCTGTTCGATCTGCTTGCTGTGATGGCTGTGGATGATATTGATGATCGGGGAGGATTTGGTCGGCCTTTTATACACTCTTCTGGCAGCTTGTCGGTGATAATAGCTGTATGAACTGTGACCCCAACGGAGAAAGCAATTAGGCTCGTATAGAACACGAAGAGGAACCCCTCGTCGTTGGAAGTTCAGTCTTCCGTCAACAGTTCGCATACGAGCCGCTAAGGTAGACGGATGTCTGACAGTTGACCTCCCCCAATAATCCTGTGATCGATCTTTCGTATTGGTCAGCTCGGAAACAATAATACGCCACCAACTTGTCATCCCATGAAGTTATCCGAAAAAACATATGCAATAGAGGATATCGGACGTGAAGCTAGGTGGTAGTATTCGCTGAGGTTCTACAAAGGATCCCAATGCCCCCCACTATAGTAATGTATACTATACCACCTCCTTATCTTATTACGAACGAATGCGAGCTTAAGCGTTCGAAAATTGATGAGAGTACGACAATTATCACCTCGGAGGGGACAAATAAGAAGAATTACTAGTGTTGAAATATGGACGATACCGCCTTGTGGTTGGGCCTCGTTGTTGTTAACCGTTAACCGGTTGGGCTAGCTATAAATATATTACTCCATAATTGTTTTTTCGTAAAATTTAAAAGCGAGCCAAAATCGAGAGCCTCACCGCATCGGGCGAATAGCTGCCACCACCGTCATGCGCCTATAGCGGGGGTCTATCGCTGAAGCAGCATAACCCCTGTCCCACAGTGTGACCCGTGGCAGGCAAACTTCGGGACTCCGAGGTTTCCCAGAGGTATCGACAAGGTTAATACGCCTTCCTACTACCCTGAAAGAAATTTGCTTTCTGTCATCAGGTAAGGTTCAAGCCTGTAAATTTAGCTGGAAATTCACCCCCGTGTGGCCATGGGGTCTGTATAAACATGGATGGGATGTTGCGAGTTCGAGGGCGCACACAGAAATCTATAAACCGGGTCTTTACATCAGCCCCCACTATACCAAGTGATGGGCACTTTGCATGAACTTAGACCTAAACTGTTTCCCTGAGTCGATGTTTTATATTGGTAAATTCCGGGGCCAAAGCCCACGATACTTAGACAAATCGCGATATCAACGATGCTGACGCTTGGGACGTTACAAGTTCCAAGGCCCTTTATTTTAGTAGATGATTTATCCCTTCGTATTTTCTAGAAAAGGACGATTGAGAAACCTGTCTCGGATACAACGCCGTCTGGCCAACCGGAATACATAATTTCGACCTTACGGAACGCCTAAACGGTTTACAATCACAAACACATATTGCCACTCGGTAATAGCCCTACGGTTAACTTCGTATGGGTACACTAGTCCTTGTCAGGGATATATTATTTTAGATTAGCCAGCCCGCGGGCCCATCGAATATGCATCTGCCAGTAAACTTGTCACATAGCTTTAGCCAAATCTGGAACATTTCACGAGGCGCGAATTCCATCTACCGAGTCTCGGTTTTGTTCCGCATAAGATATCCACATGGAAAAAATTTTTCGCGAGCGTTGCAGTGCAGCGCCAAACCTCCGTAGGCTCCGGTTCTTACCATGCAGTGGGGGACTGGGAAATATGGCCCATCGGCATGGTCACGATCAACAAGTAGCTTAGAAGTGCCCATTGCTCACCATTTGCAAAACCGGACGGACGCTGATGTCAGCAATCTTGTGCGACTGACCCAGAAATTTATTTTTCCCATGTACGGAATATGGATAATACCTAGATCGATCGGGATGGAATAACGGAGTTTCTTCTGCTGCATGCAGAAGCAACCCCTGTAATTAATAGCGACATGGTCATTCCGACAGACTCAATTGGTTTAAAGTTGATACCGCATGTCACCGACGACCTCAAAAGGCGACACGTCTAGCTTACGAGATAAGACACCACAGAGAAACGAGTCACGAACCTGCAACGACTAATCAGGAATTCACAATGGCATTGTTTTCGGAGTATACGAGTGGGGGAATCGGGAAGACAGGGGTCCCGTCAGCACAGCTTTTACAAGGTCCCACACCAAGAGTTCCGCCATCCACATGGCGAGCTGCAGCCCCACAACTGCGTTCTGGACGTTGCATGGAAACATGTACAAGATGCATCGACGAACCAGGTGTTTTTCAGTGGGAACTCGTACCCAACAATATTTAGCCGTAAAGGAAGTGATAGGTGAATAGAAAGTTGCATCCGACTCCACTTAAATCTCGCTAGGGTGGCGACGGGACACTATTCCAAACGGTGGAGCTCCTAAAATCCCAGTCCCGGGACCGGGTAGGCTAGCTGACGAGTGAACGGGACGAGGCGGGTATGGCAACTAAACCAACACTCTAGCCATGATAGGTATGGAACATATTCGGGTTCCGCCTACGGACCGGAAAAGGGACGGAAAGGGGTCGGAGTATCAATATTCCATGGTGGTCAGCACGTGGGATAGAAGGTTCGTGCGTGGACGAAAATATGTAAATAGCATTTACGAATTCACACTCGCGTACTCGACGAACATAAACCCTGGCAGAAAACCATGACTTCGTATCTACCACATGATCCACTAAACTGTCCCTTCTAATATAGAAGCTACTATATCAGTATACTATTTTGTCCCTCGATTTGTTCTGTTTGTTTCATCGTTATTCCTTTATCGACCGACCATACGAAGCTCACGGACCTACAGCACATATAATTCGATATTCCGTTATTAACACCAGCCAATAACTGCATTTCAGAAGCGAAGGGACCCCCAAATATCGAATTCAGGGTAGATATATACGAGATAATGACAGGGCTACCTTATGATCGACGCAAGGATTAGTTTTCCGGAAAACTGCCCTCGGGTTTCCTTTTGGTTATTTGGGTCCTTCCTTAGGGTTCCGCAGCCTCGTAACTGAAATTTCGAATCCGCGGTATCCGGGAACAAATCTTGGCGACTATACAGCATGGACGTTGGTTGGCTGAGAAAGGCTTGGCGCCTGAGGTGTTTGGGGGTGGCTGTGGTAATACGGGCCAAGAGATTTGCCAATGCACAATCCGCGAAGCCGGAAACGAGGTCGAACTTCGACATGTCCGTTGAGCTTTCGGGAGGCCTTTTGGGGCCTAATTCACAACACAGAGTAACTTCATGGGAAACACCTGTGCCGATTGGAGTGCTCGACTTAGTTTCGTTGTATCATGTTGCGAAACTAACCTCGGATACTTGTGTCTTGCACTGCACGCGGTCTTGCAAACCCTCACTGCACTGACTGCAAATTGTGCTACGGTTGGTCTAGGGGCTAGAGACCCCTCTACAGTTTTTATCTACCTATTTTTCTCTCTGAAATTTCGACACCTTTGCATACTAATGCATGCATTCTACTGATCCTAGAGTGAGTATCATAATACTTCAGGTTAATTGTTATTAATGGATATGTGTACGAGGCTATCTACAGAAGTGGCAACGGCCATTTGTGACCTACCCCCAGCCCACTATAGCGTAAAGAAAAAATCAAGATAATGTAAGAGGAAAGCTCTATTGCGGCATGACGATTTGGCCTTGAGCGAATTCAGCAAGTTCCCCAATAGATGAACTATTAGCCGGCGAAGTTGGGAGCGAGCGACTGAAAATGGAATTATAGGCCGGAGCTGCCGCAGGCGGTGACGGTGGCGGTGACTGTGTTTCTTGGGCACCCGGTAGTGGTTGTAGGAGATCCTAATGGAAAGGCATCCAACCCTGTTTTAGATCCGACGAGTTTATTTATCCATGCAAGGACTTGGTCACTGTGCGTATCTCTGACGAGGTGCCATAATATTCCTATGGCAAGGACAAAAATTGTCCAGCCACTGTGTTTAATAACTTCTAAGAAGTCCTGGGGCTTCGGATTATCTCTGAGGTAGAACCATGAGACGGACATTAGATGGATAGACTCGGTCGTCAGTTGAGCATTTAGCCAAGTCTCTGGCCCCCGAATCCTCGAGGGACCGAGGTAAACAAGTAGATGACGGCCATTGTGACGAGAGCGGTAGCACATCCCACGCACCACTGAACTATTTAAACAACCACGCAACATCAGTTTTCAATCCATTAACGTATTAGTTTTGCACTATTAAATAGTATTCCCGCTACTGACCTCACAAAACGTCGCGAACCTTCGCCATTAGTGTCATAGCTGGAGTTGAAATTGGCTCCGGTTGTAATGAAACGTAAACAGGACCTATGATGCTGAACATCCCGACTCTTTAAGACGGGTATTCATTGTTGCTCGTCTACCCGACTAAAGCTTCCAGCGGGAGTGTTTGGCCTTCGCCCACGCCGTAGCTGAAGAATCGCATTGCCCTCTGATAAAGCCTCCGAGAACCACAATGCCATTATGATCGAATCAAAGCTGGACAATCGAAATATTGCGATTAGCATAAAGTATATATTAATATTTAGGAAAGGACTATGCTCGCCTTTGATTCCAGGTTTAAGAAGATAAGCGAAACGGATTGCAAAAAAATTATAAACTCCGAACGTACAACTAAGAAGGCCAGACGTTACCAGGCCAGGGCTACTGCACTTTCGGGATACAGTGGAAATATCGATCGGAATGGACCCTAAAGAAGCCCAATGTTAGTAGATAGATAACGGTAAAAATTAGGCGCACGGGGAGGTAAGAACGCTAGGACAGATGGAAATACAAGAGAATACCGACGGTGCATAGATCTCATGAACCAACCTCCACAGGGGATAAATCGTGAATAAAAGTTTAACGCCAAGTAAAACTTGGATACGTCTGTTGCTAAGGGTAGGTTGTTCGTCATTATCGATCGGCGCATTCTGGTAACTCTTAGGTACTAGTAGATGTCGATAGGAGCTAGTGGTATGTGCTGGTATGGTGGGTCACGAATGTGGCTGAAGCTGGGTTTAAAGGTTGGGGAGTTCGGGCGTTGCTTTTGCTAGGTTAAAGAATGCCACCAGTTTTTTGACAGAACAAGGATGATGAGTGAGGATGGAAGAGAGGCCTCCGGCCTCTATAATAATATAGATTAGAGATCAGTGGGATAGGCAGCTGATCTAACATTTTTGGTTATAACACATATGAGCCTCCAGCTAGGCCGGCGTTGGGTAGAAGGCGTACCTACCTCTCTAAGTACTTACTGCTGAGGCTGGGCTAGCTGGCCTGGTTATGTTACTGGAAAAGTCGAGGGCTGAGGGCTGCGTAGTCTTGTGGTCAGGCTTTTGTAAACTGGATTCAGGCTCACAGTAACATGGATAGTTACCACTAATTATAAAACGATCGAGTCGCGCAAGGCGTAATAACAGATTAATAGTGTCAGTCGATCAGTAGCCAGTTCCAAATGGATCGAGGATGCGAAAATAAAAATTTTAGTTTCAGTTGAAGCGGCTGTAAAACCGGAGGCGCCAGAAATGGTGCCAACCGGTGAATACGTTGAATCATAGGGCTAAGTTCTCGCTCAGCATATCCAAGGTACAGTATACGTTGAAGCTGGTTTACTCGATGTCGGGGCAAAAAATTGATTTGACAATATTAGGCTTGTCAAGAGACTGCAATATAATCCGCCTATAGCTACTCATTTATACTTCTGTGATGGTTACATCGTTAAACATTACGGGTTCATGGTTTTTCATCAATCGAATGAAGTTTCATGTTACACTCCAACCACAACTATACACTTACTTTCTCGGCTTTTTTCCTACTTCCGTTTTATAGTAGCACTAAACCCTCGGTGGTTAGCTCAGCACACCCTACTAAGGGGCCTGTGGCTATTTATAGAGGCTGGTAGGAGTTGCTGAGAACCAGTAGAAACCAGTGGAAGCCAGTGGAAGCCAGTGGAAGCCAACAGAAACCAGTGGAAACCAATAGAAATTGATAGAAATCAAACCAGTGGAAATCAATAGAAACCAATAGAAACCGATAGAACACAGCGAATGCCAATAAAAGCCTATGAGTATTGTAAACGTGTTTATCACCCACGAGACTATTTACCACCCTATTTCCGAGACAACCCCACAGCCTATAAACTATGACGTCTATTTCTTCTGGAATGGTTTCCTGGATTTGTGATGATCATATGAACTGGCGCTCCGCTTAATGAGTTTAACCTTGAGGCATACTAGATATAGATTGATATGCTACCGATGACGTCACGTCAGAGGGATAATGGCGGCAAATTAATGAATAATAGCGCTCTATAGGACTAAATCGCCAACTACGACCTTCACACATGCGGTTATGATAATCTCTTCTTCGTAAACGCGTGGCCGGTTACGGATTTAGTCGGACCGAGTTCGCGAATTGAGAATCTCTGTCTGGATGCGTATGTAACTGGCAGGGTCATCGTTATCAAGGGGCCCGTGGAGTGCCACATAACCATTATATAATCTTCACAGCCCCAAACGACAGACCTGGAACTTAAGCACCCCGTTTCTTTGGAGTTGTAATATGTTGTCTTGTTACTAATCGGATATTAGAGAGGTTTGGCCAGCAACACTTGAAGCCGTAACTAAGCTCGACATCATAGAAGAGCTAGCGTACCCCTAGATACCTACTTAAATGATGCACGTTGTTGTGCCCACGCCGCAGCATTGGCAGAAGCCCTGATTCAGGCCTGTCCTACCGAATTACTCCATGTCCCTCCCTGCTGGCTCGCAGAATACGTAACATTACGTTTTCCCCTCCCACCAAACCATCCGCCTGTCACCTTGTCCAAGACCATACGAATTCGAGATGAATACTTGTAGATGACATCTTCGATGAGCTCGCAATATTCGAATTCAGGGCAACTGTTCCGAATAGTGCTTTCGCTGGGCCGTGTCACATGGATCGCGGTTACCGACTAGTGGGCAAGCACCGTAAATATGCTTCCGACTGCTTTTTGAATGGTGAAATAGTAACGTGGTACGTGTTTGTCCATGGCGCATTGGTCTCTTAGCCTTGAATACTACGAGACCAGACGATAGGCTACCTAGAACTGCCGAATCCTCGATGAGGCGATTAAAATTTAGTGCTGCATCCTGTCTTGACGCCTTGGCTGAGCTACCTGATTAGTCTCGTTGTAACGACGCTTTGTGTTCTACCTGATGTGGTATGTTAGGGAGGACATGAGGCTCTGGCCGACAGTATTATTTCGTGTTGAAATTGTGGCAATTATCAAAGTGCCAAAAAGGGGTTTTGTGGAGATATTTCTCCCCAAGTTAACCGGCAAACCAACTCCGAATGTGGAAAGGTAAAAAAAGCAGAACAGACTCCGCCGCGGTTCGAACGTGGGGCCCTCGTATGATTGCAGATACTGCAACCCATTCTTTATGCTTTTCTCCACCTTGAGTGGATCTGATTCAATTTTTTCCCCCTCGCCATATTCAAGTATAGCCTCTGGATCAAGAGCCCAGCCGTGGTCAACAACAGGTCGCGGTGTGCCATCTGTCAGCGTCCCATTCAATTGGTATATCGATATTTAATCCCGCCTCGAATTTGTAGACATTGGCAGTGTATTTTCGGAAAATCTACGGAATATTCCGTGGTCTTACATCTTCGTTATCCTGCCTGCGCGTTGGTGCCAATTGACGAATCACACCCTCCAGCCCCTGACATAACAACCACACCAAATATTTTAGCAATTGGCCCTCAAAAATGGATCTAGGGTTTGAAGCATTGATCCACAAAAATACAAGCTTACTCAGATCACATCCTGACTTCAAGAACAGCAAAAAGAGAAAGCGGACAGGGCTCCACCGCGATTCGAACGCGGGGCCTCTCGCATACGATAGCAGGCAATCTGCAACCCAACTGTGGAAGGTATTAGTTTGATGTTCACTTCATTATTGAAATATGGGAATGGGGTACTTTCAGCGAGAATCATACCACTAGACCATGAAGCCTTGTGTGAATGGCGAATTATTTTGGGCATATATATTTTATAAGTCTATTGGCAACGATTTGAAACTGTCCTAAAAGACAACAGGTGTTGAGCCGCCACCCTCGAGTTGGCGCGTTGTTAGTCGCGTTAAAATACAACAATCTGGATCTCATATTCGTGTTGTCTGGAAACGGCAGGATAATACAGTAACAATGCAGGCCGTCATCAGACGCAATTGTGGAGTAATACGAGCACCATGTAATGGCAGTATTGGTTTTGGAATAATATACTGATGCGGAACAACGGAATGAGTCGTGATATCAGTACAATTAATGTTGTGGGTTGGGTTGGTTGGTTAATGTATTATTTATACGATAGATGTTGTAATTGTGAACTGATTTTGAAAAGGTAATGAGATTGCTAAGGTGGGTTTTTATCGAGTAGATTTATTATATTATTTAAGTAGGAAAAAAGAGTTTTGCTCTTAAATAATTTAGGTTGGGAAAAGCAGGAAGAGGACAACAAAGAAAGCTGATTTAGTTCAGTTCAGTTAAATTAAGTTTCAGCCGGGTTTAAGTGCTGCGCCTGCGCAGCCTTCTAGTCAAATCCTAGAGCCGAGGCTGGTCAAATCCATACCCTGTACTGACTGTTTATAGGGAGCGCTTGTTTAAAATGTATTGTTTTTTCTAGAAGGTTCCATGGAATCTTGGTGCCGAGCACCCAAAAAAATTAAATGCAGTGAGGTTTAAGTGCTGCCGCCGCGCAGCCTAAATCTCCTGTTAACCTGTATGCCACGGGTACTTTTGCGAAAGCCATTTAAGAGGTCACCCTTTTGTAGCTTCGAATCCAGGCGCTCGAGGCGGGGACCCTTTTGAACCTTCTTATTCCAAACCGCCGGATTAGATAAACTCATATTCAATTATGCTAGTGATGTCTTTAAAATTATCTATAACTAGAGAACGAACGAAAACTAAAGAAAGATAAAATCCCAGAATAGGTCCCAGTCTCCCAACATAATGAAATAATGAAATGGACCTCATCGAATTAGACTCTCCCCGAAATCGAAAGGATGGTTAAAAGCATCATCCGGGAGATGCTCAACTACATACCTGTCGTTGTATCTTATCCAGTTTGCGTTTGTGCAGTGTAACAAGGCGACTCGTAATAGCCGATAGAATTTAGATCCCTGAATTTTTTTGTGGGAGTTCTGGAGCATTTCTTATAGTTTTGATTATAATATAATTTGCATATTTGATGTGATTTGTATAGTTGAACAATTCGTTGAGCAAGTGGAGGTGTCGGATACCTGGCATCGTCCTTAGCTTTTAAATTTTCTAGAGCCTAATTACTTGTGGGCTTAGTATTTATATAGCGCACCGTTTGTTTCAAAAGATTCAGTTGTGAAAGCTATAATAATTTCATTTGTCAACCATATAATATAAGCTCACAACTAAACAAGGCCCAAAGAGGTAATATATGGATCTGTAGCTTAACCAACTCAAAAGGTATAAACCAGCTGTAAACTGGCTTATTTGCCTACTTGTAAACCTGTTTGCTTAATGAACCGCCTACCAACTAATTAACATGAGCAGACTGGTTCACAGGTTGGTGGTTTATAGGCTAGTAGTTCACAGGTAAGTAGGCAGGCTGGTACACATAAGCTAGTTCACAAATTGATTTACAACCGGTTCACAGCCAATTCACACTAGTTGGCCACGGTCGGTCGGTAATTTTGGGATTTGGGTTTTAGCAGGTCAATTTTATTTGGTAAAATCCCTGCCTGACTGGGGTTGTCAAATCAAATTATTATAATTGTGAAATGAAATTATTATTCTGCACAACTAAATCTTTTGAAACAAATGGTGCGTCATAATTTACTACATTGTGCTATCGTGCCGCCGACAATTTCAGTGATGCATCGATGTGGATGGAACCACAATCCTATCGCAATATCACCATAATATCGTTACAAAAGTGAACAAAAAATTATAGCATGTCAAAGCATTGGTAGTCAGAAGTTTATATAGAGAGAGCGATAGATCGATGCAATATATATATATATATATATGTGTTGGTGTGTGAGATAACTTAAGCGAGGCATAACTAGGTTAATTTATCGTGTTTATACTCTATACCATGCATGTAAAATACCTACTGCTAACCAAACCCTGCAGGCCGCAGGCTGGTTCACCAACCAGCTTGCAGCACTAACTACGGGTTAGACGTACTAATTCCAACCTGTTTATGATAGTTAACCAGATTACCTCTACAGCTACTAATACAGAGGTATTTGGTAACTAGGCTTGTTGTGTACGCACTAGCTGGCTGGTACGCTAGCTGGCTGGTCGTACACTGGCTGGTGAGATTAAATATGATGCGTGGTGCAGAGCAGATGAAAATTGATCCACTTATGACTCTCTTAAATTGTTATATACTGTATCGTTTTGTATGGTCGTGCCACTGGGCCATGAAGCTTATGTATAGACATGTGGCCATTTCGAACAGTCACCAGCCTTTTCGATTCGTGGGCAATTACTTTTCAATCTTATTCTTTCGATTGTAATAAATATGTGGGGCTGCCCACATGTAGCTTTGGAGGGTTTCTTGTATCCACACACTAGATCGATGAGCGTCACACGCCCGACACAATGGAAATAGTCCTCCAGTAAATCGGTCGATTATCGAAAGTAGTTTTCCCACTGGCAATCCTTACGTACCGTGTCTCTCTATATCAAAACTGAGCGTTTCTCAGATTCTTTGAACAAAGTGATGATTGACTTTGTGATGCGGGACGCAACCTTCTTAGCAATGGGCAACTATGCTCCTCAGGATGGAAAATGGGCGAATACGTAGATACATATGCGGCCTGCTGCAAAACGATGTGAAAACAATTTTGATTCGCTAGACATTAGGCATCCTTTTATCCTTCGACATGCAGATGGAGGCTTCGATATGAAACGTGTGGGAGGAGCACACTTGGAAGGGTCATCGGTATTAATGCTCGGGATCGGACGCTTTCCAAAGCGGGGTTGAGGCTCTGCAATTCTCGGCTAAGCATATATAGGTGTGGATGTGGACGCTGTCGACTCTCACCCCCATTCCACGGAGTTGTATGAGCCGCGATAACGATATAACGATATTTCCTCTTACTTGTTTACAGAGAAAGATTCGCGATAGAGGCCCGGACGGCATCTTGCTACCATGGAGACAGACTTAGTTGATCTAGAAGAGCATTTTTTCCCAAGAGGTATCCGTCAGAAATATCACTTGGGTGAATTCGCCGAGGGGTCATCTGTGCTAAGTAACATCTTCACAACACACTGGACGGAATGGCCAAGCCAAGTGGATAGACGGTCTGTTTGGAGCGGAGAGACAATTGTTCGAGAGGATCAATATGCTATCGAACTAACCAAGGAACATAAAGAGGAGCTCATAGCAGCTCTAACAACTTTCCAAGGTTTTAAATACCATTTCCTTTAAACATTTGTGTGGATAGTCTATGAGTTTTGAGACTCATGATTAGACAGTCTATAAATTAACCCGTTGGTCTTCCAATAGAGCGCAATTGTGACCTACTGGATATAAACAGAAAGAACTTCCATCTTCCAACTCTAGGGAAAGTACTCGAGAAGGTCAGCGAGCGAGTCTACGATGGAGAAGGATTTGTTCTCCTTCGGGGATTTAACCCAGAAGCACTTACCGAGGAAGAAAACATCATTCTAGCCTCAGGCGTTTCGGCCTATGTCGGCGGAAAATTTGGACGACAAAGTCCAACTGGCAGCATGATTAGTATGGCAAATTTCCTTCCTAGCTGGATAAAAGAATCTTTAGGTAGATGGGAAACATTTTGACCTTTTTCGTTCAATGAAACAATAGCCCACCTTACGACGCTAAAGGGAATTGAAACGCGGGCGGGCTATTACTCAAACCAATTTCAGGTAATTATTTGCTCAAAGAGAGTAGTTGAGTTTATTCATACTTAGTATATGTAAGGACTAATATTGTTTCATCAATTGGTTAGACATTTCACAACGACCACGTATGTGATGTTGTTAGTCTGTACTGTCTCAGCCCTCCAGCATCAGGCGGACAGGTTCGCCTAGCTTCAGCCTCTAAAACCTATCAGGATATCATGGAAGCGAGACCAGATATTATATCAGTCTTAGCAGACAGTAACTGGATCCACCAAACGTAAGTTATGCAGCGTTATGCCGAATAAAACGATGAGAAACGACTAGGTCCAAACTAACCGAATGGGTGCACCAGCGCTAGACAAAATCCTTTGTATATCCGGCGTCCATTACTTTATCAAACTGACGACGGAAAACCGTTCTTCTGCTTCTCCCGTTCTGCGTTGCTTGAGGAGTTTCGTACGCACAGACTCGAGGGACTGGGGCTTCCTCCACTAACTAGAGCCCAGAGGGAGGCCCTCAATATAGTTGAAATAGTGGCGGATAGGAACTCAATTGAGATTGACCTACAAACTGGCGACTTGCTCTTTATCAATAATCTCGCCGTCCTCCACGGTCGCCGAGAATTCCAAGACAATGAGATGGCTAAGAGGCATATGCTGCGGTTGTGGGTACATAACCCAGTAAGAGCGTGGCAGCTCCCAGATTCATTAAAAATACTGTGGGATTGCCTTTATATGGATCTCCCTGATACCCCGGGTTGGTTCATTTTGGATCCTGCGGATCCGGATCCGATGGTACTTCAGGAAGTTACGTCAGATAACGGGTCCTGTGGGACCGAAGGATCATCCAAATAGTGACATACCCTTGCATCACTATCATTCTCTTTTCAACTATTTTGTTTTTTGGTCATACAGAAACTTCTCCGGAATACAAGATTGTATAATTTTGACATCAATGAAGTAATGTTTGAACGTAAACTTCTTTTTTGTTTAACTTGTAACAATCAACAACGGTAATAGCTTGGAGCTGGATAGCGGTAGGCTGTGGTAACGCGTACCAGTATTTTTCAGTACAATATTTCATGACGTAGGCCCTGGTATATATGGGTAGGTATCTTGTGCAAATCCAAATCACAGCAATCCTCTAGTAACTACAGTGCTAGGAGTAGCCTACAGCTCATAGACGAATTTCTTCAATCTGCCCAGCCAAAGAAAGAAAAAAAAAAAAAAAAAAAGAAGAAAAAAAAAGAAAAAAAATTTAAGGGTAATAAAAGTCGGCAACGGGGGTGAAGTTCGATTCTGCGTTTAGGCCACCTAAACTCTAGCTTTCAATCTTCAGCCGAGCCTGTTCATATATATATTAATACAGCATCGTGTAAGACTAAAGGCTGGCTAGTACCAGTCTAAAGCACTGACATCGAAAAATTTGATTTCGTCGTAGTCGAGACTATATGTGCTACTCTATCATAACATTGATGAATAGGTGCCTCAATCCCAAGTCAGGCTCTAAACTCTTACTAGACGCCCCAGATAAATTACTAGCTAAAAGTATCGAATATAAAAATAACAACATTATTCGTACGAAGTCACATACAAGGTTTAAATTACGAAAATCAAGGTCTAGAATTCAATAAATTTGATTAGCTGTGGGCTAAGCGAGCAGTTAATGCTCTTAGGAAGAACAGATATCTTCTAGTCATGGGAAAGATATTGGTGTATTTTTAAATTGAGGGATCCAAATGTCGCAAGATTGTCTTCAGTCTCTAGTTCTTGATCTTCCTCGCGCCCGAATTTCTATCTTTGCACTCCGGACTACGAAGTCATCCTCAGCCCCTTTCTCCAATCCTCAGGGTCCGAGATCGCTGACTAGTCGAAAAACACTCCATGGCGCTTCGTTTACGTCGAAAAAAAGAGATTCAAGCCGCCGTTCAGAAAGTAGCTTCTTGTGCCGTTGCTTAAGTTTCTTCGGTTGTGTGCTTGTGAATTTTAGCGAGAGGGGGCGGTCGCATACAGGTCGCGTGCAAAAGCTTAAGGTTGTACTGGGATTTATGTCCTGAGCCATATTCGACTTCAGGTGTACTAATTAGCTTTTGTTATAAATTTCTCCCCGAAGCCTTGGTATGCATTTTATTCTAGTTATGGCATGCGTATTGCAGATCGCATACTCACAGGTACAAGCGTCGGTGAAACTTCCGGATAGATCGGGGTATCTAGCCTCGTAGAGTTTGCTGCCTTGGAGATCGAAAGATTTTCAATATCGGTATCCAGATCTAGGTCACGAGAGTTGCTGGATTGGCCAGCGCTGTTGTTCTCATGCAGGACTGACGGCTCTCGGGGGGTAATTCCAGTGGAAAAATTCGTATTTGTTTCCACCATTACTTCTATTGAGCTCAGGTTATCAGGCTGTTGGTTTATTCTGGGTGAACCGCTATTACCTTCTGAGGGAAAATGACGATACCAATAAACGGATATTCCGGGGCTTTACTTTCTTTTATTGTTTGTAGGAAATTTGAGAGAGAAAATAAGAGAACTTCGTACTATTTAAATTCTACCGTGGATTCCGTCAGGTCGACATCTCCTGAGTTGGTTAAGCTAACAGCTGGTGCCCGGCATATTTATAATTTTTCGGCCACCAGGCCAGCTAGGATGCGTTACTAATGCATTTTTTATAGCTACCAGTAATAGAGCCCGGTCTCTAGGTCAAATCCTCATTCCAGCAAACCCAAGCCGGTTTGATCGTTTTGCTGAACGTTTATCACTCAGTATCCAATCAGTGTACGTACAGATGTGCTTTTGCCATGAATCCGAGCTATACCAAACCCGCGGCCGCGGAAGGAGTATCGCGCATCTCTACGCCTTATCTTAAAGCTTTTTTTCTTTTGTTCGAGTCTTATCCGAAGTGAACCGGTATGATCGTACGTCTATATATCTTGATTGGATCTAGAGATCCATCAGACTGCGGCCCGGTCACATGACCGGATCTCCCGAGGCGCTGACTAACAAGTTTTTAGAAAGGACGTCCTAAAGCTATTGTAAGCTGGGAGGCTCTTCCTGCTCTATAGATGGATTAATTAGCTTGCGCGGTTGTTCAACTTATCTTAACCACGTGCTTTCCTAGCTAACCGCAAATAGTGCAAATTCATACTACTACAAGCCAATGTATTCTATAATGTCATCCCAGGGCTTCCTGTGGCTATGTGGACTACACCTACACTATACCCCCTACACCAAAGAACTTAGAGTCGCTAAATTATATGTGTGTCATATGTCTAATTTGTGGCATTTAAGTTGGTAGCTATAATTTACCTGCAAAAGATTGTGTCAAATTCCAACATTATAAACCATCCGTCGAAACTGATGTAAAGGATCATCGTAAGTTTGAGATTATCGTAGATAGATTAAAACATTGATCCTAGGAAGCAATGTTTGGTGGTTGCCAATCGGATAAAAATAGCTGCCCAGTGAACCAACAATCGTCGGTATATCTGTCTGACTGGCTAAGTTCAATGAACTCAGGCACTAAATACGCTTAGCTATTAATTTCAAATTCCCAAAATAAGAAAATTAAAAGAAAGAGTATTCAAGGGTTCAACTTACTCCTCCTTCTTGCCTCAGTAGCAATGTATCTAGTTACCTGAAACTGTTCATCGTCTAACTCTGCGGACTTTTGAAATTTCTCTGCAAATTTGCCAGAATACCAATCCTGTATAAAAGGATTGTCACCGGGTTTCCGATAATGGAAGTGAGATAGGATGATTTTAGAACTATTGAAAAGATCGCGCACGAGGCTAGTGGTAAGATAGTTTCGCTACCTAGCTAAGGAACGAGTTAATAAACAGGGCCCAAAGTGAATTCTTAAAAGCCTTTGAGGATTGGGGAAACTTAACGTTTGGATTACGCCTGTATATAGTTCTCCGCTGCTGCTTAACCAACAGCTCAATGCTGCTCAGGAGGATGAAGCACGCAAGGAAGACAACGAGCCACGACTTCGGCTCTCTCTTCAGTATCTTCTTTTGCAGCTCTTCTAAAATGGCCCTTTTCGATGGCTGGAGTAGCTGTCGCACAAATATTTCATCAATTTGAAAATCAATGATGAATGCATCACTGAGCTTTGCTATGCCATTGCTATTCGCCGTCAACCCTAGTAATCCCGATCCCGATAGGGTCCAGCCACCTTCCATGTACCGAGCATAGGTCCACATTTTAAGGCAGTTACGGAGCAGCCGAGACTATGAGAACGGTAAGTTTTTTCCATAATTAATTGCTTAGATCCCCCCTCCCCCCCCGTCCTTCCTTCCTTTTTCTGAAAATTGTGATCGACTTACCACGGCCTGCATGCGATACGCTAATTTAAAGGTGTATAAAGAGATAGAGTCGGTTTGATTAACATTCGCTTCGTAGTACTGCTGAAATGTTTCGGCTGCAAAACTTGAAATGGCCCTCTCCGTCGCTTCTATATCTGCTACGCAATATGGATGGGGAAGTGGAGTGTTATCACCGATGTGGGGGCCCTGAGGTTCATACCTACAGATTTGCAGAGCCAACGACTTCCCATATCCCTGAGAAATCTCGATAGTTTCTAAAGCAGTGGGGCGCCAAGATCGGACAAGATCAAGAGGGGGGTAGGTGTTGGAATCCGCAAAGTCGAACCTGACCCAATCATCTGAAGTGTCGCTTTTGCTAGGCTGGTTCGCGAGACCGAGCCAAAATTGATGTCGAGGCTCTAGCTTTGTAGTTCGGAATAAAACGCAGTCCGCGAGAACATGGTAAGTACATGGAAGGTTGGTCATCTTGTAGCTCGCGCCTTCGCAGTCTAGGCAGGGCCCGCTTGGATTGTATGGGTTTGGTATACACTAGGGACACATGCATTAGCTTTGATGTAGTTATGCCGTCGCGAAATCATATCTTGCATAGCAAGTACCTTGTTTTTATTGAATTTGCATCTCATGCATGCAACTTTTGTGCGTGTCGCTCGTTTTGGGCGGAGGGCCATATCAGTTGGAGGCGCTTTGGCTTTCTCGATCCGATTGGCTTTGGGACCTGCTACAGCAGCAGCCTTGGCATTTTTACCTTTACGTTGGCCAGACTTTGACTTCTCAACAGCTTCTGCGAGCATGGAACGTGCCTCTTCTGGGATCGGGTCCGCCAGAAAATCATTCATAGTGGAAAGCGGCTGAGATTCTGGAGGTTGGGTTATCATTGCCGGAGAGAAGATGTTGTTGGCGACGCAGGATGGAAGCAACGTTAACATTTGCCAATTGACAAGACTGTTGTTAAACTGCGAGGCGGCCCCGTTATCGCAATCTACTATTTGTGGTGAATTATCAGTCAAAGATGTGCTAGCTTCGGCGAAGGTATTCGTCATGAATACGTCCAATGGTATGTTGACCGCATCGTCGACTCCCGCGGCATTATGAGGGCTCCAAAGGCCTGTGGTCTCCGATGGGTTTTGGGGAGAAATGCCGTCAAAAGAGATGAGAGCATCCCTGCTTTCGGCCCCGTTATCGAATTCAAGGATCAAGTTTTCATTGTCGAAGCCGATATTGATATATGGGGTTTCGTTCCACCGTGCTTCGCTGGTCCTACTCCTCTTTTCAATACTAGCTAGTTCGAGACCCGATCCCATACAAGAAGATAATTCGAGGAACTGGTTAAAATTGTCTAAACCCTGTTGGAAGTCTTCGAGGCTGTGACTGACACCTGGAGTCTGATCTACACCGCCCTGTCCATCAGTACTATCACGCGTGTCGGCTAGCGGTTCAATGCTGGAAATCGAAGTGGGATGAATAACGGCATCATCTTCTGGAGCATTCGGAAGTTGTATAAGCGGCTCGCAAGGCCTTTCTGGGCTTTGAGGATTGACGTCGACATTAGATTGGGTTGTTTCGGGTGAGGATGACCCCAAAGTGGCAGAGCTTGTAGCTGTACTACAATTGGTACTAGGGAATACTGATACTATCTCCAAAAACTGCCATATCGGAACCTTCAATATAGCTGCCGCTTTTAGAAAGAGGCTGAATTGTTCTTTGGTATATTCGGGCTGTGAGTGTACGGATGGCGGATCATCTATGATCTGAGGTCCGAGGAATTTCTGCAAAAAAAGCGATATGGGGACACCAAGGCTGGCAGCGACAGATTGTAGCAAGATAAGATCATCTGCAGTTGGTTCTATAGAGCTCATGGGAGCTGCCATCGTGTCGCATGGATTTTTTGGAAAGAAGCACGCCGTGAGTAGCCCAATTGAGGTCGAGCGATGAAAGATAAATTACGAGGATATGGTAGGTGTATAAAGAACAGTTAGTAACCTTGAACTGGAGGTTGTGGACTCACTTTGATACATATCTAACGTGAGTATCTATATAGCTAGATAGATAGGCCGCTTGAACCTTGCTTTCGATCACAGCCGCTTGATTCGAGTGTACATATTACGAATGCAATAGCAAGCTAAACTTTTTGACCGGTATCGAGTTGACTAGGATCCGGATAGAACCAGAAGATGTGCATACTAGCTACTGACGGTTTGTTCAAATCATCCTTCAGATGAATTCATGCTAAGTCGTTACTCTGAGCCGGGTCGGGTGGCTCAGATGTGCCAAGAATTCCAAGCAGTATCCACAACACCTGACTACTTTTCAGAGATCCCGGTCACGTGACCGGGTATTCTGCCTGCGCTCTCCATACATAGTGAAAACCCCCCACATCTGCACATGGACGTGCGGACATGCATATGGAACGCAGATAATTATCGATAAGTCATAACAACACGCGATGGTTATGACTTCGTGGCCTCGGAGCGCTTCCTGTTTTGCTTTCTTAGAGGCTATCCCACGTCTACTATCGAGTTCTCAGTACGAGGTGCCTCGAGCAGCCGTGAATGTACATATGTGAGGCACGATTGAAGGTCGGTATTAATATATTACAATCGATGCAATCTCCACGGTCTACATATCTAAACTGCCACGACCCTCCGAGTTCCTGTCAAGGGCGGAGGATAGCTATCGATTGTTTCATTGGTTTGGAGTGGGGCCCGAGGAGGGTTTGCCTCCCGAAGAAAGAATACGCTTCGGTACCGCGGTGGCCATACGAGCTAGTAGATAATACGAGGAATAAATACAGTAACTTCGTGACGACGAACATCCGAATTTTAGTAGGGCTTGAGGTTGATAGAGACCTCAAGCCCTCGATATGTCTCGGTTTTTTCGAGGCACTCGTAGGCCCTGCTTGATCAATCGAGAAGGAGTTTCACGCTTAGTAACACGATCCACACGCATATCATGTATGCACACGGAGCAATCCAGATTTGTTATTTCTATCTTAGGTTTCAGACCGCAAGTCGCGCCATACTAAGATACGCCAATCTAGCTAGAGCGATCTCATCCAGAAAATCGTTGAACACAAGTATTTTACGGTATTTTAGTATGCGCTCTGGCCTCTATCATGTCGAAATATATATGCCCGACTGAAAAGGAGGGACTCTAATTCAACTTTTTTGCGGCGGCGTACCAAAATCGTAGATTTTTTCCCAGTGGTGGCCATATAAAAATATATTGTTTTCTACCAAAACACTCCTCCTTAGCAAAGTTTTAGCATCAATCAATCTCATACCCAAACTACTATACTCAAGAATATAATTTGCAAAAATTTGAGCAAATTTGTTTGATTAACTTTTTAAGCTCAGGAAACAAGAAGCGAATTTTTTTTTAAATAAAATTTTAAAACAAAAAATAACAATTTTATAAAAAAAAAAAAAGAAAAGGATTCGAACTGATTCTGTTCTTTGAAATTTCAGGTGGGTTTAAGTACTGTGGAGCGGAGCGGAGCAGCCTCTAGTATATATATAAGACGTTGCAACCGAGCCTGTCGCTACCAAGCTCCAAGAAAAAATAAAACAAAGTTCCATACTATAAACTAATTCTCGAGGATTAGCTGGACTAACTCCATAAACCAACCTCCTTGACGGGAACAAAAAGCTCGATGCATAGCGAAACTGGTCTCGTAAACCAGCCTCCACGAAGTGACAACACGGCGAAACCTAGTCTCCGGGACCCTTTTTGTGTTGGGCGAAACACAGACGAATAATTTGTGTTGACGGAAAAATGCAACACGCCAACCCCCACACAGCACTACTATGCGTGCGTCTCCCACAAGTTTCCTTGGTTATAGCAATTTACAAAGAGAAGATGCTCTATATTCTTATCTCACTAAAGAGTTGGGGCACCATCAGGTATCACTAACTGATACTGGCCGCTAATAGCTCCTTGCTCCAGCTGGTGCTAGCAGCTTCTCATATGCTCGTTAGTGCTCACCAGCGGTTTTGTGTTGGCGCTGGCTATTTCCGAGTAGCAGTGCAAGGCCTGGCGAGGGTTATGTTGTGATGCGATTCGCCTTACGTAATTTGGGGAACTTAAAGCGTATTCAACTCTGACTACGGATCTAAAATTATTGGTAGGAACGTTTATGTCTCTTTCCTAGTTCTCGGTTTTTGCATCATAGTTCTATGTTGGAAGCTATTTTTGTATGTGTTGGGCCGTGAAAAAACAAATGTGTTCACTGTAATGTCACGGCCTGACTTCGAGATGCCTTCGAAGCTCATTGACACCTCTGAAGTAATCGTTCATTGCCAATTGTTTATGATAATAGCGACCTTCTCATTAACGCAATGCTGTAGTTAAACCATCCTTAAACTCGGAAATACATAAATATAACATTATATTAGTTTGATCGTTACTAACCCCCAAAAATATTAAAATTCAATTTCCCGTTATCTGTTGTATAACGTGACACTGTGCCAGCACTTTCGCGGTTTCTAAAATAGTCCGCAGAACGTAACATAGTTTTGCAACCGACGGGCATTTCGATCTCGTTTCTGTAATATGTCTTTTACAATTATGATACAAATAGCAACAAGCAAAACGGCGGACAGAAATGATGTTATACCAGCGTATGTACATCTTCACGGTTCCAAAATAGCCCGCAGAATGTAACATAGTTTTGCGAGCAACGGAGATTCCGATATCGTTTCCGTATCACGTTATTCACAAGTATCGTACCATACCCAAAAAAGGAAAACTGGGTGAGGACTCGTACCACTAGACCATGAAGCCAGTACTTGTGATGGACGCGAAAATAATTCTTTCAAATCTGTGAAGAAAATCTCTTACAACGCACAAAACTCATGGAACACAAAAAGGTCGATCATGATAACCTCAAAGAGTGGCAACTTTCCTATTACGAAACCAGAAAATGAAACTCTAGCCTTGCATCTTATATAGGGATGGTAGCGTATTATATGCTACATATTGTAGACGGCTAGCAGATCAATTCGCGAAAGATTCCAGGCCGGTAATTATAATTTACAGCCAGGCTATCTGCTAAGTCTTGTTTTACGGATATGGTGAAATATATTACGGAGGCAGCTGGTGCGCATGGCACAATATTTAGACCACCCTCTCTAATTGCATGATGCGATCAGTTGTCTCTGCATGATCAGTCCCGGTCATTGTTTGTATGAAGCTCTATCATGTACCGAAGGCCTCTCTTGATTGATGATGGGTTTTTGGTTTTGCCTGGAGTTTCCTCGTACGGATGTATCCTATTGCGACGTTGCACATGGTATAAACGGGCTTTCGCCAGTAAAGAGGGGGCTTTGAGCAAGAATCATCTATATACTCTCACCACCGTTTATAATATCACAAGGACCTTTAGCGATCAGGGCGAATATAGTAAGGCGTGCAATGGTATAAGCGGGCCCTCGCAGGCCAAGAGAAAGCTTTGGGCAAGAACCACCCAGATACTCTCCGAACAATCAACGAGATCGCAATTCTTAACGGTGGAGCCAGGCACAATAAGCCTGAGTCAGGTATCAACGAGCTTTTAGTAGGCTCAAGCGGCCTTTTAGCAAAATCCTATCTATCAAAGCTCGAGATTAACAACAATGTTTGATCGAACCTTAGTGGACAGCTCCGCCAGCTATAACAAGGCTAAGCCATTAAATTCGGACTAGCTGGCTGTGAGATGACATGCAACTGCGACCATACATAGGCATCCAACACGCGGAAGTGTCACGCCTTCCTTCATAAAAAAAGGTATCCTATAAAATCCCTCCTTTGTCTCACAAATACTGTTTCCCCTTTTACTTTCTCTAATGTACGTACAAATACAAGATAGTGACGGCAAGCGGTCACACTTCGTGTTAAACTTCGGATATCTATATGCGAGGAATTAGTTAGGGGTCTAAAACCATAACTAAACAAGATCGCTACGATCTGTTGCCGCAGCCTTATCTTTGGTTTCCTAGGTATAGGTAGAGGTAGCCGAATTAATAGAATCTTAGACACGATCGTATAGCTCTGGATACGAGACTAGTATCGGTATACTTCTAATAGTCTAATATGTGACTTATCTAATTACATCAAGTCCCCGATACGTGCCCGACCGAAAAGAGGGATTTTGTTGTAACTTTAAACTCCCGCAACATATTATATGTGCAAGGACATGGTGTATATCAACTTTATTGATGCAGTTATAGCAGTACTTGTCAAGAACAAGCCCAACATTATTGTCTCTTATCTATAATAACTGCTTTTGGAAAGTATTTATGTATAATTGATCAACAACCTTATGTCGATTGAAGGTAAATGTAGTAATTTTTTTAAAAAAAAAATTAAAATAAAAATACAATTGTAAATGTATAGTTTTAAATAAGTTTAAAGATATTGAAGCCTATAAGAAGTATTGCTACTATAGTATAGTTCGTTCCCACTGTGGAAGACAGGTCTAGTCCACCGGTATAATAGTGTTGGTAGCGGCGTCTACCGGTGGTTTGCTGGTCAGAGCTGGGCGGGCAGCCGGGGCAGCGGGTAGTGGGTTGGGCAGACTTAGGCTGGGTAGGCTGGTAGGGCAACCAATCCCTGGCCCACAACTCAATTTAGTGTCTCGCATTGCCGGTGTGTTTCTCGGGTCGGTAGGTTACATTAGGTTTAACTTTCCAGAATCTAACTCAAACCATACTATATTAATCATTAATATAGCTTGCTATATAGCTATCTTCTTGCGAACAGATTGATGTGACCTTGATATCATATTGCTTGTATCTTCTCGACAAGCATGTATTATACGTACGATTCAGGCGTAGTAGCGGCGACTCAAAGTGCCGCGATTGTGTTACCCATGCATGTACATGTACATATACACCGTTTGGTTGAAAGTTTCTTGGGGCTGGTCTCGTCCGTTCCCAAACGTCGCCGATAGAACACCACCGGTCTATGCTGCCAAGTCTCTAGCTTAGAGCTTACTATCAAACGAAAATATATTCAGATATGACATGCGTATGATGGATCCTGCGCGGCTTTAGTGCGGGTTTTGAATTCGCTGTGAATTGCTGCATATTAGAGCCAGTTGATGTCTTTATGGTCGGCGTATTGTAAACATGCCTATTGTTTGCCTGCCTTAAAGCTGGGAACGAAGGGACATGGTCGTGACGAGTCTGTCGTGCGCCCAGCTATGCAGATGGCCAGGTAGAGCAACGAAATCCCGGTCGAGTCTCGTTTAACAAGAGGCTACCTTGCTTGGCATATTAATTCAGCAAGCGTAAGCTAACTTTTCAGAGACCGCAAAGAAGCATTCGCTTTTAGTATTTTTCAAAAGCATCGCATGCGTCGGCTTCGTTCAACCCTTCGAGCCGCCGGTTGAACCACATCGCAACACAAATAAGCTTAAATATGCGTTCAGAAACTCCTCGTTTGGTGGTTATAACATTACGAATCCTAAGCTTTCTAAGAACTTTCGGACATTAGATTCGGTATCACAGAGATAGCAACTCGATGCATATCTTGCAACCTTTTGGTCATAGCTTCATGTTCTTGAAAGGATCACTTAGCTATAGACTCCATGTCTATAAAGGTGGAAGGGTTTTCCGCCGTGATAAAGCCTCTGACCCATCAACTGGCCATTCCATCATTTCTTCCTTATATACGCCTTTCCTGGTATCTCTCTGAATTTGTCACTCCCTGAAGCTCAAGAACATTTGATTTATTAAGAACATTCGTTACCAACAATATACCTACACACACAAATATCTTAAGGATATTAAATCCTCTCATATATAACCCCGAAAGATGCAACTTCTAGACCTTTTCCTCCCCCTCTTACTCGCAAGGTATGCATACTTATTTCCGAAACAAGTTTTGGTCAACTAATTATTGACCATCATATACCTCGCTACAGCACGATTCCTTTCACTCTCGCCTATGGCTATGACGACGAGCATTATCCAACCTGCAAGGCAAAAACCCTATACAAAACCATAACTAAAACGATCATCCGAGACAAAACGATCACAAACAATATATTCGTCACTAAAACGGTGAAGGTGAAGCCTTCTGGTGCGACAGTAACAGTAACCGTCACCAGGGCACCAAATGAATCTGCCATCACCAGCAAAGCTGCGGCTACCACCTGTCCCCCATCAAAAATCGTTTATACAAGTAAAATCTGTCCCGACAGGGACCCTTGTCCCGAAGAACGCCGCTGTGTGCGGGACGCACCAGAGCCTATTTACTACGGCTGTAATTGCATTGGCAAGCCGCCAACAACTATAACTGTCGACCACGGATGCCCGAATGAGTGTTGTGATTTTGGGTATTATAAACCTTATGCGCTGGACCCGGACGAAGACTGCTCCAGTACGACGGCTGCCTAAATTGGTAGGCGCTCTACCCGCTACTAGGGAACTGATTGAAAACTGATTCGCATGTGGAATAGCTGCAGCTGATATGAACATATATAACTAAGAATCGGCAGTCAAGAGATTCTCTTGGGGATAATGAGATGTATTGGGAGAATCGTTTCGCTCTTTCTTTCAAATCGTCCATGTAACTTGAAGTGGTAGAATAATCACAGCTCTTCCGACAATATATTAAATAAGCATCAAGATATATCAAGTGAGCCCTAATACCATCAAACGATATATTTCTAGGATCTCGGCAACCCTCTGGCCAATTAAATCGGCGGCTCGCTGGCATGACACTGTAGGGCCACTTGGACTAACGGCTGGGAACCCTCGAGCATTTCTTGTTCTCTTGCATGCACTGCCAGGGCCGCTATAGGTGTGGCGGTGTTGCACCGAACCGTTGACCGTTGTGTTACTTCCTTATTGTCCAAATGGGTGAATCCCGTACTATCGTTTTTAAATATTTTTCGGCTAAAGTAGACTTCACAATCGACTTCGTAGACGCAAGGGTTCGCTCTATGCATCCACTATTTCACGGTTTCTAAAATAGTCTGCTGAATATAAGACAAATTTACAACCAGCTTGGACAAAGATTTTGGTACCTCTTCTGTATTACGTCATTCAGAATTATAATACGCAGTATTGAGCAAAGAAGGACGGACAGAAATGAAATTCTACTAACGTATGTACGTCTTCAAAATTTCCAGTATAGTCCACAGAACGTGAAACAGATTTGCAACTAACAAAGATTTCACATCGACGACAACGTGTTCCTGAGTTACATCGCGGCTCCGGAATGTGGGGGTTGAGGAATAGTGCGAGTTAGCTCTTGACGAAACAGGGATTATCGGTCTGAGCGAGAGTGGGTATGAGCTTTCAGGTTGGCAAACTGAGAGTCGCAGTCCCGTACCAGATCTGCAGACTGCTTTCGAAATTTCAGCTCACTATCGACAATAAGGAAGGATACTTTGTGGCGATATTTCTTTCTTCGAATATGTGCGTATCCCGTCGCGGTTTGGGTTCTTTCCACACAAGACTTTATAGACGCTGACGAATCGCACTTCAACGTTTGATATGTGAGACGCTCACTAGCCACATGAGCCCAACACCAGCCATAAAGCTTTCCTTGGCGCGATTGTGTCGACATGCCACAATATAGCCGATTATCCCAGGTCCCGTGATAATAGCAGGTATTAATAATACGTTTGTAATAGGGATAAGAAGTTCTTGTAGCATTCAAGCTTTCTTAGCCTATTTCTAGTTCTTGTTGCCAGCATATACTATTTTCTCGGAGAATGTGCTCTTGCTTTCATATGAGGTCCCTGGCAGCAGACGAAATCACGGCACAGAGGCGCGGCATTAGTGCATTGGTGGAAAAGAAAGGTTGGCTTTGCGAATTTGCGTTGCATAAATCTTGGGGCACAAGTCGAACCAAAGGAAACATCCGTCCGGCTCCAGATTTCGGAGCTAATCATCCATGGAACGAACTTATTGCAGTGGGGACCTGCAGGCGATGGCAGGCGACGTCGAAACGAACATTTACAATCAAATAGCCAGTGTTCCCGCGGTTCCGACAAGGCTGACAGAACCCCTGTTGTTAGCAACTACAATACGGACATTGAGCGCGCTATGATATAAAACTCCTATTATCAAAAGAAGAAAATAAGGGAGAGGAATAACGAAAGCAGATATCATGTGCAACGTAATTTGGCGTCAATGGTTGCTATATACGCATAGCAGAAACTTCGATATTTCCGAAGATATATTTATATAAATAGCCAGCAAGACTTCTTCTACGTAGTCTCAAGCTTCACCAATCACATAATAGGCCCTACACATCCGCAAATCACTCAGTCCAGCCGTTTAATTCTTGTTCAGTTCGATAGCGACGAAATTAAACAAAATGTTGTCCAAGGCCATTGTATTCGTTTTGGTCGGCGGGGCCGCTGCTTTAGACAACGGACTTGCAAAGAAGCCACAAATGGGGTATGGCTTTTTTTTTTTTTACTTCTCTCCTGTGAAGAGACCCGTCAGAATACTGCTAAACAAGGCCAACGATGTTAAATATTAGGTGGAATACATGGAATACGTTTGGTTGCAATATCAATCAACAGACCATCCTTTCGGCGGCGCAAGCAATCAAAAACTCCGGGCTAATCAACTATGGATACGAATATGTGTAAGCAACGGACGATATCCTTTTTTCAACCCACATTGACATTCCCTAACGGAGCGATACTTGGTCAGCGTCATCGACGATTGTTGGTCGGTAAAGTCTGGAAGGGATGGTTCAGGGAATCTTGTCGCGGACCCGTCCAAGTTCCCTAACGGTATCAAGTGGTTGGCAGACCAGGTACATGGGTTGGGGCTCAAGATAGGTATCTATAGTAGTGCAGGTACTCTTACCTGCGCTTCGTACCCTGCCAGCCTTGGGCGAGAGCAGCAGGATGCCAAATTGTGGGCTTCTTGGGGGATTGACTACCGTGAGTACAAGCCGGACCGCACATACTTAACCATTAACGAGAACTTACTAACCATGCACGTGTCGGCATTATAGTAAAGTACGATAATTGCAACGACGCTGGACAGAGCTCGCAACAAGGCAACATCAACAGGTATACAGCCATGAGGGATGCGCTGTTAAGTACTGGGCGGCCTATCCTCTACAGTCTTTGTAACTGGGGAGTAGCTCAGGTTTGTAAGTAGTGCTCCATACTTTTGCTATACTCGATATATTCGCTTCGTTTTCGACTGAGTATTTTGATGGCTGACATGACAATCGCATTGTAGGGAACTGTAAGTACCACGAATATTAAACCCGCACAACTAAAAGGCTAACCACGGTGTTAATTCAAGGGGCTGCGCCAATCGGGAACTCATGGAGAATGAGCGGAGGTATATCACAGCTGCTTCTAGATTTAAGGTAGACGATGCTTACAATCGAATCAGATATAACGGCCAGTTTTGACACTGCAAACGGTGGATGCCCCGCCACAGGTTCAGGTGGATATCTTTGCTCTGTAAGATAGATGAGCACCGGTAAATCTTGATTGCCCTTTAAACTAACGTTCGGGTTATCGCAGATAATGAATATTCTGAACAAAGCTGCGGATATCGCGACCAAAGGTGGCCCAGGTGGTTGGAATGACCTGGACATGCTGGTTGTTGGTTTTAGCAATCTCAAGTGAGTATCAGACTGGAAAAATCATATACCCTGATGACATATAGCTGAACTATCATACGCAGTTCGGATGAACAGAAGTTACACTTTACGATGTGGGCCGCTATCAAGTCCCCACTGATCATGGGCCATGATGTCACAAAGCAAACCGCGGCTACTATAGCTATCTTGACCAACAGGAACATCCTTGACCTCAGCCAAGGAACTTGGAGCGTCGCAACCCGTACCTACGTGAGAAGCAACATTCAACTTTGGCAACAAAATAGCCCAGATAACGTCGACCGGATCGTCATTGTGCTTAACTCCGGCGGAAGTGATCAAACATTGACAGTTCCATTCTCTGATATCTTCGTTAATGACAGCGGAAGACAAGCTGCTACGTACACAGTTACTGAGCTATGGACAAATACTGTCACAAACTCGGTTAAAGGACAAATCTCCGTCACCGTGAAGAGACACGGCGTTTGGGTCGGGAGATTCCATCCTTCCGGCACAGTTAGCACATCATCTGTTTCGTCTCGTACAACAACTTCCACGACGAGAGCTGGCGGTACTACCACTACGACAGCTGCAGGGGGCTCTCAAACAAAGGTATTATTTCCGGATCATATTCTATTCGAACTATACTGATAGTTAAACTATAATAGTGGGGACAATGCGGTGGCATTGGTTGGACGGGACCAACTACTTGCCAAGACTCTACTTGCACATACTCCAACCCTTGTAAGTCAGAAACCATCCCAAACAAATTCTATTCGAATCTTCCGGCCAGAAATATGACGAATGGTATATTAACGAACTCTAATTCCTGCCAGATTATTCTCAGTGCCTCTAAGCACCCCCTTTCATTTCTTTTCTATTATGCTATATGTATATACTCCAACTTTGAAATATCACTCCCATGCTCTCCCATAAAGGCTATAAGAAAATATATAGCGATCAACTAGCGTAGCTACGTAGGCGCGATACCGCCCGACCGGACTTAGGGATCGGTGCATTGAGACACCCCTAGAAGGGGCCACACTAACGGTGGACGGTCTAAATTTCTTTACTAGGTGGTTTTGTTCAATAGAATGCTGTCGGCGCACCTGGATGACTATGATCGTGTCAAACCCGCTCTCGGCTGGTTACGAGACTGATATGAGGGCAACGATGTCATGGGGCATCCTACGTTTGTTGTATTTCGTAATGCGTTGTTTTAATCACGTTTGTCAACATTGCCTTGTTTGGAACTGTTTGCTTGGTCTCATCGTTTGCTGATTCCTTTTATCCGAATCCGACGTCTCGCCAAAGTTGAAGAGCCAAACAGTCTATCAAAATCTCAGCTATATAACCATGAAAACCTTGTGTTCGGGGTATCAAAGCAACGTCGGTTGTTTCGTGTATGGGAGTATTCTTAAACTCTCTGTTCTTAATCCATTGTATAAAACGTGACGCCCTCTATATAAGCCTAAATCTGAGTTTACTGACGATGTAAATCGAAATATATTGTCAGAATGGCTTGCTATATGGACGTGTGGCTCGGGCATAGTCTATGAAGTGGATGAGGATATAAGTGACGAAATGTATGACCATACAGGAATAGCGAGCTAAGATATTTGTTTTATATAGCCTTCAGCTTGTCGACACGCAAGGGCTAAAGTCACTAGACAGCGCGTGACCGCCCGCACTATTCTTTAGAGCGCCATTTATTGTTTATATACGTTTACAGTTAGTTGCTTATTGCAACGGAACAGGCCGCAGAGGCCCAATTAGCTCAGCATAAACGTGTTCCAATAAGTCCGAAAACCCCGAAGCCGATACACGAGAGTGACAGGCCCTACTACATGAGGGGTTTTTTAACTACAGGCAATCAATCTTGCCGTATTACAAAGCGTGGTAAAAAACTCTCTCCATTTCAAGATAAAGATCTCCAAATTTGAATGCTAATTCACATAATCTTCCGAATATACCTCTATAATCAGCATTGCTCCCAGGTAATATGGGCTAAGAAGATCATATTCTGATAAACGAAAACTCCTGTAAAAGCGGGCCCCTCATATATAGTATACTCATGACACTACCCTTCACGCTCTGATGCAGATCGCTTAATAATATCCAAATGAATCGTCAAAAGAAAATATGAAAATGTTGAATTTGACCAATACAATCAATCGGTCATGTGCTGACGGCGGTTCTTTGGAAATTACCAGAACATTGTTCGAAATTGGCTTCCCTTGTCATCCCAACGGGGCTTGTTTACTAATGAGAGTTGTTATTTTGAGACTTTTAACTTTCTGAACAATTATATAAGCTGGCCAAGAGAGCCATGCCATCCTATGGGTGCACAACCCACTGTTATGCACTAAAGGCCATAATTCTGTCTACTTTATCAAATCATATAACGAACCCAGCGCGCGATATTTCGGCGAATAATATCCTAGCAAGATGTATCTTAGTTCTTGTCTTCTTAATCTCATACATTGCTAACTAAGGCGATAAATTCCCGTAAACATCCGACCATGTCGTTAACCGCCGGGCCTCATTTTGCAAATTATCGAATCTACCAAATGAATGAAGAGGAAACCTAAATGCTCATGAAAGAACTTACTTACTCGCTAATTATTATAATGATTCTAGGCTTACCGTAAGGGGTACCACGAATAATAGTATCGGTGGGTAGTTTCCGACCCGGCAACCCTCCCCGCCAGTTGATCCTTCGTCGAAGATACCGCAGATATGCGTACTACTAGCTATTTGCAGTTTGCCTGTCTGTCTGCCTGCCGACTACCTCCCTGCATATCGAGTCGAATGGCTGTACAACACCGTAACGATCCTGCATAATTACCAAGATGCGTGGTAGTTGGAAACGCACGGTACGGGCTTATCTCATCTCTGGAGAGGGGGAGTAAAGTTGATAATAGCATTCAAAAAGGAGTGTAGCAGCGGAGATATTAGTACTATTAAGGTAATTAACACCCGATGGAGTCTAGATGTCCCTCAGTATTCTATACTTTCTCTCATAGAAGATCTAGGCCAAGGCCAAGCCCGCAAGGCTTGAACTTTTGGACCATGGGCGGCCCTGCATGCAAACGTCAAATATGTTTACTTATACGCATATTTCTGATCCTTAATATCATTGGTAAAACGGGTAACAGAGACGCAGCACCAAACTTGGCGTGCATGTATTCTGCAGCTACACAGCTGGCATACCTAATGTGTTAACAAATTTACCCCACTTTCAGCCTTCCCGGGCCCTCGAATAATAATGATACGTGAACTCCCGGCTTCTCTCCACTTGATGGTCGCTTCTGACCCGTCGCAAAGTAGGGGCGTAAAATAAAAGTTAGGGATCACTGATCGGTAAAGGAGATATAAGTCTCGTCATCTCAGGAAGGCTAAAAGGTCTAGGCCTAGGTGCAACGCACGAAACCAACGTTAACCCCGCCGATAGGGAATTCGCATATATATACGGCCGTGCGCTTGAAAGGCCGTGAACAACAGCGGGAAACACCTCCGATATGGATGGACTATCGGGAGTGGCTAGCGCTATCGCTGTGATCCAAATAACTGGTTCGATAGTAAAGATTTGCGGACAATATCTTAGCGCAGTCAGGAGCGCTAGAACCGACATAGAAAACGTCCGAAACAAGCACGCCGCTCTCGGGAAATTGTTTCAGCATACTCAAGACCTGTTGGACGGTCCGCACAAAGCCAAGCTTTCGGCATCTCAGGATTTGAAAGACGCCCTGGATCGATGCGAGAAGGCGTTGAAGGAACTGGAAACAAAACTTCAGACGGATTTCGATAAGCAGGTTCCGACGAAGCATAAGCGGTTTAGCTCGGCGTGGGTGCGCGGTCGGATCGGAAAGGGCGATTTGAAATGGCCGTTATCGAAGAAGGAAGTCGAACAGATACTACGCCAGCTAGAAGATTTCGAGCGATGGATAAATCTCGCGATTCAAATCGATGAGGTTAAGGTCGTGCTGAGTATCGAGCAAGAAGCAAATCTAGCTAAAATTATGGTGGCTGATGGCGCAACATTCACGTCATATCGGAAGGACCACGGACTGGAGACGGAATGCTTGCCAAATACTCGAGTTGAGGTATTGGCGGAGGTTGCCCAGTGGGTGGCAGGGCCTAAGGATAAGCGGATATTTTGGCTCTGTGGGATGGCAGGGACGGGGAAATCGACGATATCGCGATCTGTCGCCCGAAGCTTACTCAACAGCAATCAATTGGGGGCTAGTTTCTTCTTTAAGCGGGGTGAAGGAATGCGCGGAAGTGCGGTACGGTTCTTTGGGACTATTGCTTCGGACTTGAGGCGTCGCATTCCGGAACTAGGGCCGTTAATCGCCAGTGCCGTCGCCGCTGATACCGACATCTGCAGACGAGGTTTGTCTCTACAATTCACCCAGTTGGTCCTCAACCCACTCGAAGAACTGGAAAAGACGGCGAAGTCTCCAAGCGGCCCGATTGTTATAGTTGTCGACGCGCTGGACGAATGCGATGGCGAGGATGACGTGAAACTGCTTCTTGACCTACTCTCCCGAGTAGACTCTCTAGCGATAGATATGCGGGTTTTTATCACCAGCCGGCCGGAGACGCCAATACAGCACGGATGGAATGAAATATCGCGTCATATCGATGGGAGAAAATTCATCCTTCACGAAATCAAAGACTCAACTATAAAAAGAGACATTTCGATATTTTTAAAAGACGAATTCCGGAAGATACAGGAATTACGGCGGCGAGAAGTTAAGGAAGGCTGGCCGGGTGATGACAGGATAGAGAGCCTTGCTGAAATGGCGATTCCTTTATTCATCTCAGCGGCTACGATGTGTCGATTTGTGAAAGATCCGATGCACCCCGCCGAAGATCGCCTTGACGCGATCTTACGGTACAAAGGTAGCAGGCTGGCATCAAAAATGGACAGGACTTACCGACCAATCTTAGACCATCTTAGTGTGGACATAGGTGACAGAGATGGAAAAGCCTTCGTCCAAAGTTACCAGCAAGTTGTGGGTACGATCATACTTCTCAAGTGGCCGCTTTCTCGGGAATCCCTTTCGCAACTCGTTGGGCGCACCGAGTCTAAGCTCTTCTGCGTGCTTGATCACTTCACCTCCGTGATCAATATTCCAGACGAACAGGACCATCCGATACAAATTTTTCATTTATCTTTCAGAGATTTCTTGCTAGATCCTCAAATGAAAAATCATTGGTTCTGGCTTGACGAGAAGGAGATACACAAATTTATAGCTAAATGTTGCATCAAAGTTATGTCTAGGGAGCTCAAGCAAGATCTGTGCGAACTGAGAAGGCCCGGGACTCGGAGATCTGAAATTAGCCCCGATATAATCAGCAAAGCCATTTCCCCTAGCCTCCGGTACGCCTCCCAAAACTGGGTTCAACATTTCATAGATGGGGAAGATACTATATATGACGAAGACAGAATTGAAGTGTGCGAATTCTTGAAGAATTACTTCCTACATTGGCTTGAGGCTCTGTCTTTGCTGGGGTTATGCGGCGAGGCAATATATCAAATCCGGGAACTGGAACCGGTCGTGCAGGTAAGGGGTGTGGTTTGTGTCCTCTAATTCGACGGGTTTGGACTTGGAGGCTGACTTGTGGATTTTTAGATTTCTAAGAATTTCGTTGGCGACGACTTATCGGGCCTTTTCCAGGATATGAAACGACTCCTCCAATCTTATTCACAAATTATTGACGAAGCTCCTTTGCAACTGTACTATTCTATTCTTTTATTTACGCTTGAGTGCAGTACCATTAAGATCTTGTCTCAGAAGCAGCTACTAAGTTGGGTTTCGGTGCTACTAAAGGTGGAAAAGTTCCGGGGGGGCAAGAGGCGACTAACGATAGACCGTGAAGGAGGGAGGGGAGCGGTAGTTTTCTCTCCAGACGGGAAGCATCTCGCCTTTCAATCGGATGAGATAACAATTTGGGACTCGGTGTTCGGATTGGCAAAACAAAAACTCGAGCAGACTAAAGGACACCTGGCGGTATTGTTGGCTTTCTCAGATAAGGGGTCTCTTGCTGCTGCCATCCGTAAGAATAACCACTACGAGGACGAGTTTACGATAAGGGACCTTACGCTCGAGCACGAGCTTATGATCGGGGTATGGGATACAAGATCGGGGGCGTTAGTACAAACCATCGAAAGTTGTGTTATTGGGGCATCATCGATGGCTTTCTCACAGAACGGGGGCCTGTTAGCACACGGATTTGAAGATGGGGCTATAAAGTTATGGGATGTAGAATCGGGGGTTCTTGCCGATACTTCTGAGGGTCGTAGGATAGATGTAGGCACGATGGTGTTTTTTGCGGCTGACAAGCGGTTGGCTTCCATTACGGACGACGGGAGGACGCTTAGGCTATGGAACATAACATTAGGTTCGCGGATGGAGGAGGTGCAAGTTGTGAACCTGGAAGAGCTTGTTGGTGAAACAGTTAAAGGGTGCTCTGTATCGCAATCGGGGACCCAGTTGGTGGTTGCGATCGCGTTATACTCCGGAAATATTCAACTTTGGAGGATGGGATCTGGGGAAACGGTAAAAGCGGTAGAGTTTAACGGTGAGGTGGGAGAGATTGACTTCCTACACTTAATGTTTCTGAGGCTGAGTTCGCCGGCCCGAGGGCGGTTGGTGTTATGGGAACGGGGGAGTTTTGTGGCCGAAGCGTGGGATATCGATATCAACGATGCTGCTAATTGCAAAAGATTGGGGGGTATTGTTAGCCCTCATAGTACCGCGGACCTCTCGCTGGACGGGAAGCTGCTGGCATACGGAACTCCGGGCCGCGTAGATTTGTATGATTTGGACGCCCGGGAGCCGGATGGGGACGAGAATGATGGGGAGAGCAGCGGAGATTGGATTGTGATAATGAGCTTCTCGACGGACGGCGCGCGACTAGCGTCAGGCTCATACAGGGGGGAAATCGCCTTGTGGGACCCGGCCAGCGGAGCTCGATTGCGGACGCTGAAAGAGAACGGGCATACTGAAACAGTGTTATCGATAGCTTTCTCGCCGGATGGGACACGTCTGGTCTCCGGATCGTTCGACCACACAATCAAAGTATGGGACCCGATTTCAGGCATTCTGCTCGGGACATTTGAGTGCAACAGTCCTGTCCGGGCCGTGGTGTTCTCGCCGAACGGGCAGCAGGTTGCCTCAATCGATCAAGAAGCAACGGTGCAAGTTTGGGATCTCTCTTATAAATCGGAACCAACTCTTACCATCAAGTCCAAGGGCGCGGCGGGTTCGTTCTCGGTCGCATACTCGCCAGACAACAAAATTCTCGCTTCCGCATTAGGCCACAACCTGATTCATCTGTGGGATCCAGTATCTGGGGCGCTACTACGAACTCTTGAGAGCGACCCGGGCATTGTGCTTTCAGTGACCTTCTCGCTTGATTGCAAACAGCTGGCGTCGGCATCTGGACAAAGCATAGTCAAGATATGGAACACGGAATCCTGGGAGTGCTGCCGGACAATCATCACACCATCATTATTCTATCGTGATATTTCGTTTTCAATGGATGGGAATTTCCTCCGAACCAATTACGGCATGATCAATCTCCGAGACGAACAGACCAAGCTATGCGCAACTATCAACCATTCCCGGTCTTGGATTCAGTACGAAGGCCATGATATTTTCTGGCTCCCCCCCGGGTACAGAGAGGGTCTTCAATTTAACCTTGCGCCTGATGGAGATATACTCGCTAGTGGTAGAAGAAATGGGCGCGTTTTCTTGATCAAACTTTCACCTTCGTTGCTCAGACCTCTTTTGTCATCAAATACTTCCGCTCTCGTGCAATGAAGCGCTGTCAATACACCTCCTCGAATTAGTCCCTCTGAGATATTTCTGCGGAAAGATACATCTTGCGATCATACTGTTTCTACCATATATATATCCTTTCTATGTAAAGTAAGCACTGTTGATACACACCATATCGATATCTATATATCGTACTATCTAAACGGGGAGAACAGAAGTTCATTACGGATATAGAATCCTCCACTTGAGAGACACCCAAATATCCATCCTGAAGAGTGCTGTTACCCAAGCTCCATTAAAAAATGGTATAGTTAACACGCAAGATCGGCACATCGCCGCATACCCGTCAGATACTAGTGATATCTCCTCTTTCTTCATCACTAACCTGGCGCCGTCTCTGTATGGTTACCGGAGACTGCGGATTGAGTTGTATTCTCTAGCGGAACCTCATCCGCATCAACTCGTAGCCTCTTGTCAATGCGCGCCGATTGCTGGGGTCTAGAATCTGGCATAGATCTCTGGTGGCAGAGCCCTATCAAACGGCGCTGGCCGTGTCGAATGTTACCGCCGAAAATTATCCTCCCAAACGTTGTTAAATCACGAACGGTTCCAAGCTTTAGCTAGCGATTTTTGCAAACCTAATTAGATATAGCCGAGACGGCATTTTAAAAATATCTAGTATAAGAGAAGCGCGGCCAATTTGACGTCACCCTTCCCCAGCGCTAAAACTGGGTCGGTTTGTTAATATAGTGCTAAGGCGACAGCTTTTATGTACAGCTTTTTTATCGATCTTCTCAACTTGGAAGCTTCGATAGAGGTAGCTGGTTAGTACGAGAATCTACGTCTCCAATAAAGTTACGCAATTTAGCGTCTGGAAATCCTTTTTCAGAGCTCGAGTAAGTATTCGCAGAAAGAGTTACCTCGGGACGGTGGCTCGAATAGCTTCTGGAAGAAAGGACTCCGTACCTTTTGTACGCCGCAAATCTGCCAAGAAGTCCAATATCGTGGCTCCAGAATACAACGTGAATTTTGTGTTGTTTCGCAAGCTGTCAGGGCTGCACAATTTCAGCTGGTAAAAAGTCCTAAATCGAAATCTTGGCTGTGAATGGACCGATTCAAGCGAAAGGGACTTTTGACGATGTCACTCCCCAAACCGGGTGGGTAGAATTTAAAGACCGACTTCGTGGTCTTCTTCATCCTATGACCCTCTCACTCTCGATCATCTAACGGAGGGTATTCCCCAGCTAGCATCATACTGGCCCCCCCTGTTTACTTAAGTAGTAGTTACCAGCGGAGGAACTGTAAACTACTTAGCTCTGCCCAGGGAACAGGTCGCGACGATCGGTCATACTACTAAAGCACCTTCGGCCAATCACTCTCAGTAGACGGCAGTGGTGGCAACACATTCGAGCAAGACCATTCACGGCCGCTACATTCAGGCGGCGGTCTACTAAACCAAGCATTTGCAAGATGTCAGGGAAGGCAAAGGCAGTTAGGCGGCAATCCGCGACGCGTATCTCTGCCTGGGAGTGGCATATAGTAAGGGATGCCTTTACTGAGCTGTATATTGGTCAAAATAAGCCTCTCCATATCTGTATGGAGCTAATGGAAAGTCAGCACGGCTTTGTTGCAACGTACGTGGGTCACGTCACTGGGTTGGATAATAGGGCATTAACCTCATTGTTATGGAGTCGACTATCTAAGACTAACGTACTTGACACTTGGCGTTATCCCTAGCCGCCGACAATATTTAGGAAAGATACGTGAGTGGGACATTGACAAAAATGTAAAGGGTTCGGAAATGAAGGTAGTGACGAGGAAAGTCCTTGAGCGGTGGGTATACGAAGGAAAAGATACAACAATCGAAATACGAGGCACAGTTGTCTCAAGAGATCAGTTGAAAAGATTCTTGAGGCGGGAAGCCTTAAAAGCTTCGAGTGCTTCGGGCTCTCCGGGTTCGAGCCCAGACCAAGAAACAAGGGACAACCATGATACTGAGGCAGTACCTATGGAATCTCAAACGATCACCGTGGAATCTCAAACAATTGCCGTAAGCCTCGCAGTCTCCTGCTCTTGGCAATCACGTAAGCCTCCGAAGCCCTCTGCTCCCGCTTTTTAGCGGCTCGTGGAAGTAGACTGATTTTAGATATATGGGATATGCGCTTAGGAACGCCTGTTGGAATGCTCATATATACGCCCGCTCCGGGTACCAGAGGATTACACACACCGGCAATACATCATGACGAACTAGCAAGTGCGTTTCGTCCACCACCACTGCCCGGTTTCAAGGTATGGTGGCTTTTTTATGGTTCCTAGTATTTAGATGGAATGGCGCGTTAACCAGTCTACTTAGGAGACCAGTGTTAGCGCCGGAATTAGCAAAGACCCTGAAGCCAAAACAATTACTTTTCGGTCTTCCCTCACAAATAGCAACCGGCTTGTTAAACTCATTCCCTCGGGCGGAGCCAGCGAAGATCGAGTCTTGCTATGTAGAAAGCCAGCCGCCAAAAAGCGAGATGAGAGTGAGACTCTAGAAGCCTCAGCTCCGTGGGAACCTCTCTCGGACTACCTAATCCGGCAGTATTATGAGTGCACCAATGCGCTGCAAGTGTCGGAACTCGATCAAGAGATTCTATTGCTAGAGCGAGAACATTGCTTTAACGCTCTTGAACTTGTTGCGATGATGTCGCAAGGTTCCCTCGAAGGCTTCAATCACAAACATGCTGCTGTGGTAAAACATGAAGAAGGGGCCGAGAACTCGCACGGCAAAGGATCGCACACTCAAAGCAAAAGTAAATGTGCCCAGTGCGGCAAAAATACCCGCGTTTACCATGAAAAAAGGGTACGTTGGTGGAAATCCCAAGGTCCCGGCGACGAGGTGTGCTGATATCATTGATGAACATAGGCCAATACTTATAACCTGCTTCCTATCGTTCCAACCGGGGTTTCGAAGCTATCGCTAGAGACACTTCATAAAATATACCGCCAACACTTCGTGGTTGCAGAGTCTACGGCTGGGTCTACGCAATTTTTTGATCCTCACCATTCTTTTGGCGCCATCATGTCGAGGGTCTTCCCGCACAAGGCTCATCCGAAAACCCCGGAACTTTACTGTCGAGATTCTGAGGCTTACTTTGACGGCGAGGGGGCGGTTTTGGATCAAGGCTTAACAGTTACGCTAGACAGGTCCGTGTACAACGAGTTGGGAAGTCCTGACGACACTGATACAAAAGTACCTTCAACTCTACAGCGATCGCCGGTGGCCTTGCAAGAGCTCTCTGAGATGTTGGCCCCTTCGAGTGAAATGCCAGTTATTATGGAGGAGGCCCCTCTTTTGACTCTTGACGCAGAAAATATGACGGAGTTTGAGTTTGATTTCGAAGAGTATATGGCCTGGTTGGAAGCAGTCTCGTAACCAGACCTTTACGAGACCGGGTTGGAAGACGGCCAGCCTGAATAGGAGATAGCCAGGTATATAGTTGTTCTTTTAGCGCCGATAAGCTATAAGATAAACTTTGAGGTGAACAATTTCAGGATGGTCGGTTGCTGGTTGCAACATCTTAACATTCCTCGCTCGTGTCCCCTCACTCTGTCGGTATCTTGGACTATCAAAAGAGGTCACTTGCCTGTCTGGGAGGGTCCCTACGACTATGGAAGGTACAGCGCTTGTCCAATTCCAATATACATTTAGACCTCTTGGTATTCAGTATTTGTTCATAAACCCGTCTTACATCATGATATCACGTAATGGTTACAACTCGGCTAAGTATACACACAGACTACACCAAACAACCCTCCCATCAATATGGCTTTGTATTATACTCTTCGAATTAGAACCGTATCTCTTTCGCACTTAAGTGTAGTAGTGGTTTCTTTTTAGTAATATGCAAGCCAAAATTATTAGGAAGGCTTGAATGCAACGAGCAATGGATAGTTGATTTACTTGCGGGGCATGCAATAGGCTCTTCTATAAATTGAGGAAGATCGATATTTGCTCCAGTTGAATAGGGGGGTTACTGATAAATACGCTGAGTAATCCAAGACCGACACAACCTGGCCTCGTATATACGTATACCAGCCCCAACGAAGCAAAACATATTAACGCATAGAATCAGCAACAAGAATACATACAAGAAGCTTTAGCATTATAACGAGCTTTTCTTTCTTTTTTCTCTCTCTTTTTTTTGGGGGGAGGGGAGCTCGGTGGAGGATTCATACTGAAGTCAACAGCCTCATAGACGAAAAAGTATTTCGGCTGATGGAGCACGATTAATGACGTCCTGTGTATGTTACTATAATATATATTCCTAGTTACCTTTAATTTTCGGCCTACAATTGAGCCTGCATTAGCGTCTTAAATGCACACTTTATCACTTTAATTATTCTACCGACAAACTCAGGGTTATAGTGAGCTTAACGTTACTTCAACTAGCTATCACGTGCTTTTTCAAGCGGTTCCATGATATTATTGTGCCCATATTGATGGCCTATGATAATGCTGTCTAGCCACTTTTGTCCTCAACGTCCCCGTTAGCGCCCGCACGTGATAACATTTCCACAATATCAACTTGCCCGGAACGCCTAGCTAAAGATAACGCGGCCCGGAAACCTTCGTCTTGGGCGTCTATGTTAGGGCCTTTATGCAACAATAGCCCCACTATCTCGGCGTACCCTTTCATGGTGGCGCACATAAGCGGCGATCTACCACCCCTGTCTTTAATGTATCGATCGGCACCTTCATGCAATAATAGTTCCACAATATTAGCATACCCCAGCTCTGTAGCCCATGAGAGCGGTCTTCGACTGAATATACTATCCTTCGCTTCTATATCAGCACCTTCATGTAGTAATAACCTCACGGCGCCAACATTCCCACCTATTGTAGCCCATACGAGCGGTGTTTGACCCCGTTCACCATCCTTTCCCTCTAGATCAGCACCTTCACATAATAACAGCCTCACAATGTCAATATTCCCCCGCTCTGCAGCCCATGAAAGCGGTGTTTGACGCCATTTACCATCCCTTGCCTCTAGATCGGCGCCTTCACATAATAGCAGCTTCACAACATCAATATGCCCCCGCTCGGCAGCCCATAGTAGTGGTGTTCGACCCTCCTTGTCTTCGCTTTCTGGATTAGCGCCCTCGCGCAATAACTGGGTTATATATTCCCGCAGTCCGAAATATGCTGCAATATGCATTCCTGTCATTCCAGTTAGCCGAAGGGTGCGAAAATTATCGTAAGGTTCAAATATATCGTTGATAGCCCTGCTGCAGAGTGATAGTCTTTTGTCGTTCTTAAGAAAGTCGGAGATGATCAGCTCTGTAGGCCCAAGTGACGATTTGCGGGCGTGGTGTCCCCAGTTTTCCGCCGCGTAGTAGTAAAATTCGCATGAAGCTGGAACCAGTTCCGTATCAAACGTCTCAAATGACAGGTAGGTAACACACGCCTTCGCGATATCGTTCTGGGCGTCGCGGATCCATTGTTCCTGACTTTGATTAAAATATTCCTGTGTGGTGTAATGAATCAATCGGACGATGTTGCTTTCTTCGTCGATCGTGACTAATCCGGCGCACACTGAGATCATATCGGTAACTTCGGGGAAGTTGCCTTCGTCAAGATCTCGCTGCTCGACTTCTAATTCTACGGACAACGCATGCTGAAGCTCTAATTGAGCGAGTGGTCTCTCGGCGCAGACTACCCACGATAGGACCCGATATGCTAGACGCTTAAAGTCTAGGTTTTGGGCGTCAATCCTCTGCATTGCTTCATCGTAAGCAAGGGTATATGTCGCCTCTCCTTGCCCCATAGCGAGTCTTTTTAATGCTTCTTTCAATTTTGTAGGTGTCGTCTTGGTTTCTATTGATTCAAAATGAAGCCGCGCAAGAAGAAACCTGTTCGAACATTAGATGCCGTATATTCAGATTTCTCGCAACCATAGAGCGCCATTACTTACATTCCATCAACTACTTTTACAATGCCAGCTTTAATAGCTTCACGATTATCTCGTAACATTTTTCTTGTGGATTGCTCTATCCGGCCGTCCAAATAGCTTCGTAGATCCTCCTCGTGGGCACGGATTTCGAGTGTTGTGCTTCCCTGATGTTTAAATTGCTCGATAATCTCCTGAATGTGCCTGGAAGTGGCGAATATATTTATACCACACTGGGTATAGAGTCGAAATATCGTAGACAGAAAGTTGTTTCGGCAGTAATCCGATATTTGACATTCGTCGAGTGCGTCGACGACGATAAAGGTGCTTGAATATAGCTTAGTAATAGCTTGAAGAGCTTTCGTAATTTCGTTAGTTGATGGCCAGGTCCTGTTGTTCTTGTGTTGGTCATAGAGGTCTTTGATACTCGCAGGTAAAGAATACTGGCGCTGCGCTAGTTGTTTCAGTAGACTTGCGAGTATATTATAGATGGTCTGTTCGTTCTTGTGTTTGAAATTAAAATAAACATACGCAATGCCGACAGCCGAAGTGTTGCTAAAGAATCGACATAAATGGTCGACAACTATCGACGTAAGGAACGTTTTTCCTGCACCGGGGATGCCTGGACAGAATAGTATCTGCTTCCGATTCTGCAACCAATTGTGATATTCGGTAGAACCCAGAAGCCATTGCCCCGTTCCCGGTTGCCGTCTTTGGGCGATATCGTTATGTCGAGGACCATATTCGATTGGTGTTAGCCACTCGAGGATTTTCAAGTCATCCTCTTTCTCCAATCTAGACGTAACCTTTGTCACCTTTTCGTGAACTATGTTTTTTCGGCATACAGTCATTAGCCTCAAAGGTTTGATTAGCCCTGCCTAGTATACAGCAAGTCTAAGTTTGGAATAACTAACCCTGGTTCAGTATGATGTCTTTCACTGGAGGTTCCTGGCTAATCGCAACTGGCTGTAGGCAACCCAAAAAGTCTTTCGCATATGCTGCCGCTATAGCTGCAGCGTATTCTTGCCATTCATCGTTCTTATTAGAGTCGGCGTAGTCGCAAATACCACGTATAACAATACATGGAAAATCGTCCATCAGCCCGGCTGCTTCCATTTCGACACACAAAACATCTCCGCCGAGACTCTCGTTGAGACGATCACGAAGCATCCGGTCTTTGATCACTTGGTTTCCTGACGCGATCAATCCATAGTGAATGCCCACATCCTCGGCGTTCTTTTGGGTTTTCTGGGCGTCGATGCTCGCCACTCTTTCTTCAATTCTATGGTGTATAGGGCCAAAAGCCCAAGTGCCAAAAATATACTTCAACAAACTAAGGACCGCTGCCCAGAGAATAAATAACCCTGCCCCTCGCGCGTCCTGGTCTCGCTGAGAATTGTGAGGCGTCGATAAAGGGTCTCCATGAGGCTCGGGCCGCTTGTATTTCCCTCCAAAGCTTGGAAAGCGCTCGCCTGCTTCATCTAGGTATGTTTGGAATCTTGTCCCATGCAGGTCGTGCTCTGATCGTAAACTCGATAGGGCTGTCAGCAGCGCAGTTGGAGGCTTATTCAGTGCGCCAGTCCGTCTAAACTTGCCGCCCTTTTCCGCCTTGCCGAAATCCCACTGGACAACTCCGGGACACTGATCGGCGGGTTTGCTGACCACAACGTCTCCAAGCCTAACTTTAGGTGGTATACCCCCGCCAATGCCGACCATTAATCCAACTTTGATAGCCTGGAAAGTGCTAACCATCCGCGTCGCGATTATTGCCGCCTGGTTTGTTCCGGTCATACCATCCGGCAAACAGGCTATCACAATGTTGTGCTCGCCGATGGATCCCAGGGCGTAGGTATTGGCATCATTCGACGGCTTCGAAAGAGGTAAATGTTCGTGCTCTAACATCGCTCTTGCTGCAGCCAGCTCCTTCGGTAAGGCACAAATCCACCCCACGGTGTAGTCATTGTGAGACTTTTGCTCGCGCTTTGTAGCCGAGGATGAGGAATGGTTTAGTTCCGGAGTCATAGTTACACCGGGTGCGGGCGGCCGCAGGCGTTAGGTCATGATGGTTTCCGGTTTGGAGTTCGTTACCAGGTGTAGTTTCCTCGGCGGACTTCACCGCCAAAGCACTGAATTATTCGAAATAAGAAGATAATGGGTGTGTGAATCTGAGGGATGGCAACGGACTTCGAGAGAAGTTCTGTGAGGCAGAACAGCACAGCTGCGGGGTTTTGTTATTCCTAAATTATCGCCTGAATATTATGAGCCTCGTCAACTCTGCCACCCCAGAGTTGTGTCAGCCATTGGCGCAGCCATGCCATAGACTCGGTTGATTGGTTTTTAACTGCAGGGTATTCAATATGGAAGAGAAACATGAGCAAACCTCGCCTTCAAGCACGGTGATACATACGCAACCGAAAGATAGCGGCGGCCAACGCTGCGTCTCTCGTTATCATGGATTCTAAGTCGATTGATCAACCTATCACTGGTAACTAACGTCATGACGGCCGATTCATTAAAATAGGGCTCACGAAGCTAATATATATATACTCAAGCGCTTGAGTCCTGTATAGCTTGGTCCTGAACTCCAGGCCAGATGCGTTGTTGGGCCTGGGCCTGTGGTTTTAGATTCAACGGCCTCATCCAAAACGACAATCGTGCACACATGCACTATATAAAAAATGTTTGAAGATCGGGCCAAGTTTATCCTGTCCTACTGAAATGCCCGATGGAGTAGGATTTTATATGCGAGGTCTAGAGCACTAATTCAGCGGGATATGGCCACGGAACGCTTCGGGGCGAGCAAGGAACAGGGTTCCATCAGCGCAACAAAAAGGCAAAGTTTATCGACAACACTACCAGTAGCTCTGGTAGATTAATTCGACTATTGATACAGTCCCAGAAAACAGCAGCTAGCCATCTCTGGTGAATATATGTAGGAATCGCATATCTTAATCAAGTGTCGGAGATCTCAACTAATCAAAACCTCGATAAACTACATATAATTTTCGTCCGATTCTGCACTGCATGCAGTATATATGCTGGACAAGCGGCCGTTTGCCCCATGCAACATTAAATATCTGTAAGGATTCAAATGTGCAGAAACCGGACCCTGCAGGTCGTCGATGGAAATATGACAGCCGCGTATAAAAGTCTGACGTGGCCCATGAGGCTGGGTTTGGCCACGATCTTTCATCCCTCCCAGCTCCCCAAGTAGACTGAGGCTGTACCTGACGGCAATCTGGCATCGCGAGCCGCGGTTTTTTTTGCTGGGAATAATTTTTTTGTCGGGGCGCTTAAAGGCCGTGGATGGTGCTGTGCTGAGTACCCCGCCCGCATAAATAGAGTCCTTGGCCTTCTTTTTGATCGGGGCGGGCCATACCACGACAGATTTAGTGAATTTCGTCTATATGGGGGCGCCGGATTAACATAATACCTAATAAGCCTTGGCTCTAATTCGCCAGAAATATACTTCTCAGCGACCATTTTCGCGATGTCCTTAATAAATATTGTCGAACGTGGGTGGGCCAAGCTTCAGCCGTTCTCGAGAATACAACGCTAACTAGCGAAATAGATGATTCGGATGAAACACTCGACGACTTGTTGCTGGTAATCCCAACTACCCTACGAAGCTAATATATCATACACTAATCCCTTCCAAGCGGAAAACCCGCCACAAGTTAACCTTAATGTCTGAGCCCGCTTATCTTACCACCGCGCAAATACGCCAAACTAATTGAGATATAGTTTTACCACAAGGAAACAGCTCGAGAATAACTTTGTCCTTCGGAGGCGCCTTTTCGATCACTATAACATTCCCGAATATATCTGGTCCGATGTCTGCAAGCGACTCCAAGGTTACTTTGGGTCCGAAGACTTTTTCTCTGAAGACGAAACTGCTGTACTAAGTCACGGTAATACCCCCCCCCCCCCCCCCCCCCCCCCCGTTCATTCGTTAATACTTGCCTACGATTAGAATTTTGTGATTTGCTAAAAGTATTGTCTTTGTCGCGCAGTTACATGGTTTCATTTCGAAGTAAAATTTCCATTCAAGCAGATACAGAAGAATGGTGAATTTAAGGGCGTTTACTCGTGGTATAGAATGGGCATCGCGACGGCTTGGACGGAGCCTGACTACCACACGATAATATTCTTCGATGTTGCAGACAGTGTGCGGACCCAGTTAGAGGTTAAGTGCGAGTCTATGAAGGATAGCCCTGCCCTAGGAAACCCATATTGGGCTCACAAATTTCTTGTTGAACCGATTATTGCGTGTTATGATAAAGCTGTTTGGAATCTCCGAGACCAGGTTCGGGAACTTGAGGAGGTATAAGAGACCTTTTCTTCTAATGATGTCGACCGGAAACTGCCAGCTAACAAAGCGGATCTGTGGATAGCATCGCCGCAGTCGCGGTAAAGCCGTGGACGCCGCCAATAACCTCGAATTCAACGACCTTCACGAAATTCTACGTCATGCACTGCATGCCTCGGAAACTATAGGGGTCGCAATACAAACTCTCAGTAACATACGCAATCGGCAAAAAGTTTTCGATAATGAGAGGGCTCAGGCTGAAAAGGAGGCGGCGAGAGAGGTCCCAAAAAAGATGGTAGCAGCGAAACATAATGGGAGAAAGATAGCGGGGGATCTGGAGTTTCAACTGTCGATACTAAAAAGCTTAGAGGCTCGCGCGAAAGCGAACGAGGCGCGAATTAGAAGCGAAATAACACTGGTATAATACAACTCCAACAGTTTAATCGAAGAAAGTATTACAAACGAACGCCGCTAACATCTACCCAACAGGCATTTAGCACGGTTGCCCAGCGAGACAGCCAGGTCCAAGCAGAGATAGGACATGCCGCCCAGGCTGATAGTTCCGCTATGAAGGCAATCGCAATAGTCACGATGATATTCCTACCATCGACATCCGTCTCAGTAAGTGACTATAAACCGTTCTAGCGTTCTACACCCTGGCATACTTTACTAAATCTATCGCCTAGGCAATCTTGAGTACGAGTTTCTTTGACTTTAAGCCGCAGGGTGACCACACCGTCTCCAATCAATTTTGGATATATTGGGTTGTATCTATCCCTTTGACAGTTCTTGTGGTCGCCTTTTGGTACGTCTGGGACCGGCGGCAACCGGAGAATCGATCACTGTTTTCAGGAGGGCGTTCGTCAACTGTTGCGAATCAGACATCGGGATTGGTCTAGGGATCGATTGATTCGCCGCGAATCCGCGGAACGTTCGAACTCTGCTGGTTAACTAGCTTATAGCTCTCCGGCTACCTACAACATGATTGATTTTTGGGATAGCATATAGTCCTCCCTCGTGCATGATTGAATGTACAAAAGTTCATCCCTTCAGCCGCTAGCTTATGATATAATTATATATATATTATCGATCTTTAATTGAACCTCTCGAGCTCGATTCAGCTGAATTCCTGCAGCACTCCCCACCTTGGGATTAGGACATGCAGGTGTCACAACACTTGTTTGCCAACGCTTCGCATAAAAGGGTAATGTTTGTCTGAGAGATATCCATCATTTTGAGTGTAGGAATGTCAACGTCGATGCGATGCTTGTTTGATTAAGGGCTCGCAACACAACAACGAAAGTCTGGTTACGAGACTGGGTGTCACCTAAAGCCTTAATCGCAACTTGCAACACCAAAAAGTTATGCACACGCCATATATATAGATCACATTTGCGAGCATACGACGAGATGGATAGGTGACGTTCAACCACCGCGCCATCCGATGAATCTACGAAAGGCCTCCCCGCCGGAAGATCTCCCATCACAGCGCAACCAAACAAAAATCTAGCTGAACAATGCGGCAAAAACACCTAAGGTGCCAAGTATATTGGTGCCCAGACTCATGAGTTGTTCGAAATTGCTGCTGGTTGCTCAAAAACAGTCTAGGGGTGTTCCAAAAGCAGGATAGTAGCGACTCGGTACTCCACTCTGGCGCTGATGATTGGCCTCGCGCTTCGGAAAAGGCGAGCCCAGGGATTTGGTCAACCACTTTGGATGGCTTGGGAAATTGATGTTCAGCCGTTGTAACCCTTTTGCTAGCAGGGGTGAGCGTGCATATACAGAATACATGTAGATATTTCTGTCGCTGATTTCCTCTTTTCTTTCTTTCCTTCACGTCAATTTCTATCGACGGCTGGTACAGTCGCTTTTTCCCTCCATATTTCTTCCAATTTATTGTAATAATCATGTTCTTAGCTCTGGGAAATGTTTTGGCCGTGGCGGCCTTGTTCAAGGCCTTACCAGTCCAGGCTGTTCCATTCCTTCTGGAGGAACGCTCTGGTAACGGTTGTAATGCGGATAACCTTCTCAGGCTTCTGCGTACGCCTTCCAATTTACCAGAGGCACTTCCATTCTGCAGCAGCTACTTGGGCTTGCCAGCGTCGACGACGACGGTATCAACAGTGACACCAACTGTGTAAGCATAATCCTAACCCATCTCGTCGATAGTCACAACTGGGTACTGTTTGTTTGACTTTGCAATAACCCTAACATGCAATATTTGAAAATACCAATAGTAAATCTTATACCACTGTCGTCACCACTGAAACTGCGCTTTTTACGGAAAATCCTGTCGTTTCGTTGACACTTACGGCCACGGAAACATCAGTCATCTTGGCCACCACAACCATCACAGTTCAGGCCCAAGCGCCGGGCGAACGTCGTGCCCGCCGCTGCGCTTCAACAACATCTCGCGCTTCAACCACAAAGTCCACGACCTCTTTCCCTGAAAAAGTAACTGGAACGACATATGAGCCATCTCGCATTTCCAGCGCATGCTCCTGCCTCACCATTCCGATTGCTGTTTCTTCAGTTACAGCCACTGCCCCTGAAGTTACCGAGACTATCACTGTGTTATCAACCTCATCCACCAGCGAAACCCTTACCATCACGTCGACTGAATCAATTTCGGTCACTGAAACCACCACAATTTACTCCACAGTCACTTCTACTTCCACAAATGCCGCCTCACCAACAGGGTATATCTTGAAGGTTGTCGCCCCTGGAACAGCAGACGACGGATACTATATCTACAATAGAAACGAGAACCCCAACAATAACGGAGCCGGCGCTTCTCAAGTCTTCCCTCTTACCACCGATTCTACCCAAGCTACAAAATTTACTTTGAGCGCTGATGGCGCGCTAAGAATCGCTGTTTCGAGCACTCTTTTCGCAAGCTCGGTGGTAGGTCAAGAGTCATCTGACTGGGTTCATTTCAACCATCCAAACGTCGTCTATGAACCCTTATACGGCAACAAACGCACTTCGATAAACGGGTGCGCCAGCTGCATAGTTGTCAAATGGCAGCAAGATTCCGCCACTGGATTCATTACTCCTTCTAATGTCGCAAAGACTGTAAACATTTGCACTATCTCAACTACCGGTTACGGTCGTGCATTTTTTCTGGGAGGGACAACCATAGACGCTTTTGCTTGCGTCGCTGCGAATATCCAACTAAGTCCTCTTTTCTAGGCGCAACTTTGTATTCGGACGAAATGTTTGTTTCGGACCCCAAGTGTGTATTGTATAATTGCAAGTTTGCGGATTCACAGTGTCTTTCTTTAATAAAAGGTGCGGAACTCATTGAAAGGGCGGTATTAGTGTGTATTGTACCCTTTGTTGCATTAAAATCGGCGCGAGAGCTATAATACGAGTAGTCACTTTCAGAAGAACCTATAGTTTCTAGGAGTAAAAAGTACTCAGTCCGAAACTTCAGCTCCGCGATGGATCCAAAGCCCTCCGGATCAACGCATTCATTCTGGATTCCGTTCACTGATTGGAAGACAGGGTTGGTACGCAGATTTCGGGTAGGCCTTTGCTTTGTATGATTGTAAGCATCCGAATATTGGATAGCTCTCCCTGTCTCTAATTCGCAGGCCCTGACCTCCAATATGGAAACATACGCATTCCGGACCCAGTGTCCCTTTACGGAACAATAACCCCCCCTAGACAATAGCTACCAAATATTATCAAGACGCCGATATTCTAGCCGCCAACTTCTCATAAGTACTATAAGTCACACCGGCACAAACATCTTTACCAGATAAACCTTATGGTTAGTCAGGATGGAACTTGCATGGGAATTCTTTTCCCCGGTGCGACACATATGCACATATACGTACGTGCACACTTGCACACGCGAGCGTTGAACGAAGATGGCTTGTCTTCATACACTTGCTAAAAACCGAACGGATAGACACATGATGGCACCCGCATCTACAAAAAGCAACACATCTGTCTACGGGCCCACACAAATCTACTACAATACTGCTAATCATGTCTTAATTTCGGGAACCGATTTAGGCCGAACTTGTAAGTCTATAAACTACCGCAACTCTAGTCACGGTTGAGCAGGCAATAATGTGATGTATTCAACCGACTGCCGCGCATCCAAGGATTAGCAGCTGAGCGGGGAAAAGACACGGAAGCGAGGAAAAGAGAGCGTCTTCAACCTATCACAATTCGCCTTCTTGAGAAACGAAAATCATACCATGACTGCTGGGTCTCATCGCTGACAGCCACAATTACTATCCAACCAGAAAAGAGCTAAAGCTTATGACTTCGAGGTCGGATATCGTGCGCTGCTCTTAACGCTTCTGCCGTCGCATTATGCAGCCCACGATCACAGCGGCTATTCAATTTGGAGAGCTTTAGGAATTTCAACTTCTGTGATCAAATTTTACAATCTTATGAGTTAGAAAAGGAAGCTATAAGCAGCGGAGGCGATTATGGCCCTTTACTGGGCCTCAACTATGTCAATCCGCTCAAGCGGGCTTAGTTGCAATCGATTGGGTAGAACAATTATGAGGCATAGTTAAGGACGATGAGAACTCGTGGGCGGATAAACGATAAATCGATTTGCATGGCATAAGAAAAGGGTAGTTAGTGTACAAATGTTTATAGATATATGCAAGGCTGTATGGGAGCTGTAAATTGTCTAAGTAGAAGTTGATAAATAGCATCCTGAAAAGAAAAGGCTAGTTGATGTCGTACAGATGGTTCCCGGATAACCATAACGCGGGTTAGCTCGGTGTAGACGCGATCTTGTTTTTTTTTTTTTTTTTTTTTTTTTGGGGGGGGGGGGTTTCCTTCTTGTTTCTCCTCGATGTAAGGGCTAGTTTACGTATACTAGAACAGGAGGGGGTAGCGGGGACAGCGGATTTGAGCTCTGCGACTAGGCACTGTGTCGGTCACCCTATTACTATCGGTGTTATTCCCAAGACCTCTGCCCTGTACTTTACTAGCAGCCGCGATAGTTCGGGTTTGTTGGAGGCAAGTGACAGCGGCGTATAACCGAAAGTATCTACATGGTCCAAACCGACGCGCTTTGTGGCTAGCAGCAGCTGGACCACGCTGACATGATCTGATGCAACCGCGTGCGCTAAAGGTGTCCGCTTTTCGTCGTCTTTATGATCTGGTTCAACGCGCTCCGTTGCTAGCAGAAGCTGGACTACTGCGTCATTCCCCGACTCAGCCGCGTATGATAACGGTGTCCGCTCATTCGCGTCTTTAGAATCGGGGTCAACGCATCTTGTGTCTAGTAGTAACTGTGCTATTTTGCGCCCCGGTTCATTTGCTTTTGATAGTTTTTTTTTTTTATATTCAGGGTCTTGGTTCTCAAAGATTGTGTCTTGTATTTCCCCAATCGCTTCCCGCCCGGATTCAGCTGCGTATGATAACGGCGTGCGTCCGAATTTGTTCTTATGATCCGGATTAACTCGTTCCGTCGCTAGCAGGAGTTGGACTATCGCATCTTGCCGACGCTGGGCCGCTTCCGATAGCGGCGTCTGGTTATATTTATCCTCTGATTCAACATTAACGCCATTGTCGAGCAAAAACCGGACTACCTCTTCTTGCCCTGACCGAGCCGCATACCAGAATGCTGTCCTGCCAAAGTTATCCTTTTTTTCGATATTAGCGCCTTTTTCAAGTAGCAGACGAACTACTGCTGTACGCCCAAACTCAGCTGCACGCGAGATGGGTGCTTGGTTGGTGGGACCCCGTGATTCAAGATTAGCGCCCTTCTCAATCAAGAGTTGGACCACTGCTTCATGTCCTGAACCAGCAGCATACCATAATGGCGTCTGCCCATCGTGCCACCCCTCAATACTGGCACCTTCGCTGAGCAGTAGCCGTACTACAGCCTCGTGTCCTGACTCGGCGGCGTGTGATAACGGCGTTTTTCCCGCGCCATCTTGCCGATCAATCTTAGCGTTTTTTTCAAGTAGGAGCCGGACTACTAGTGCGTGCCCTAACAGAACCGCACGTGATAACGGCGTCCGATCATCGGGGTCTTTTCTTTCGATATCAATGTCGATATTGTCCAAGCATAGTAGAAAGGCGCAGAGTATCTCACGGTCTGGTTGTTGCAAATAGTGGAGACAATCCTTTTGGCGTGAGAACGCGAAACTACGGCCCAAGTTGATGCGTTTATTTTCATTTTCGGAGTACTGGCTACACAAGTCGTGGATCAGAGGTTTCGCTGGTTGGTCTCGGGCCTGGATTTCTAAAAACTCCTGGACTGTTTCGTGGTTCCCGAAAGCCAAAGCGGCAAAAAATGGCGGACCATAGCGGTTAGCTTCAACCTTGAAGCAGCGCTTCCTATGAGGATGGATTCGAATAAGGTTGACCAAGTTCCTCTCTGCAAGGATATAAAGGAGACCCGTACTCTCATCATACTTTCGGACCTCAAACTTTTCGAACAGGTTAATACCCCGTATCAGATTGGGGACAGGAAGTTTAGATATGAAACAATCCTGAGGGATTGCGGTCGCCGCGGCATTAGCGTGAATGAGAACATTCTGGCAGGCGTACTCCAAAAACGGGCATTCCCCCAAGATATCCTCACGCTTATTGGTATAGTCCGATGACGGCTCCCATACTCTCCGCCCTTGGTGGATATATGAGACTACCTTGGGTGGCCGAAGAAATTTACCCACTGCCGGATGATTCATGTAGGTGGTGCAACATTGTTTGAGCCTCTCATGGCTCGGGCTCTCCCAATCAAATCCAAGATCAGGCCAAAGTTCGTGTAGACCCTTTTCTTTAACAAGGAAATCTCGGACGGATTCGTGTATGAATTGTACGGTGGGGCGCTTAGATTTCGTGATCTCGGCAAGACCTTTTGAGGAGCCAATGACGAATCCGTTAATGGTATCAGCGGAGTCTGAGCCGGTGGCCTTTGGGACTTCATCATCGGCCAGGCCCTTAAAATACAATCCAGACCAGAGCGCGTGGTAGTACTCTTCGGGCTTCAATGGTCGTTCTGCGTAAAGAATCCAAAGGATACAGAGCAAGAGGTCTTCTATATTCTCTCGGTCTCGCTTCAGCATATCCTTGAATAGTTCGCTCAAACCACTCGGGAGTTCCGCGAGTCTTTTCCTAAGAGCCAGTCGACCTCGTCGGTTTTCCTTATTTAAGATGTCAACGACTAGAGCAACCCACAGGAACACACCGGCGGCTTTACCAAGAATCTGGAGCCGCAGTTCTTCGACCAGTGCAGCGTCTCTAATTTCGAGACGGTTCCTCACGTAGTTGGCTAGGTCTTCAACGTGACCTGGCTGATCCTCCAGCGTAAGTTGGATTCCCCGTCTTACAACGATATAGGGGTAGTGCCGACTGGAAAAACATATTCGAAGCGAAATTCCCATCTCGGTGGATTTGTCTGCTAGTTCTTCGAGATCTTGAACCATGGTCCTGACTTGCTGTTCGTCACATTCGTCAAGGGCATCCACGAAACAAGTGAACGACCGTTGGCCGAGATTAGAAACCGCATGGCAAAAAAGTTCCTTGAGAACGTTCAAGGAGGGACAGCCATCTTGATTTCGGGGAACAAGGTCAGGATCGTCGAAGACTGCCTGGAGATCGGGGTACCCTTCCAGTAGCTGGAGTAGCAATGATCGATACATTCCAGAGATAGACTTTTCCAACTGCTCGCCTCGGGCATTAAAGAAGAAAGAGGCAACCACACCACGCGCACCACCCAACTTTTTTTTCGTTTGAGCGTACAAAAATTTCATGATTGTCGACTTGCCAGCACCTGGTTTGCCACGAATCCATAGGAAACCGCGGGTCTCCGCAAGTCGCTCAGGATTAAGCCAGGCCTGGTAGTCTGGGTGATTGAGAAACCATCTACACGTCTTCGCATAAGCCGATTTGATAGTTAGTTTCCGAGAATCGATCTGCTCATATCGAAGTGAATCCAGTAAGCGCACTCGATGATTTTGTGGGGGATTTTGCTCTGGCTCACGGGCGCTGAGCACGAACGAAGCTTTTGGTGTTTCGGCGGCCGGTAGTAGTTCGAGTAACTCCCTTGCGTATGCAGCCGCCGTCCCCGCAGCATACCTTTGCCACTCTTTGTTCTTGTGAGAATCTGAGTAGTCGCAAATCCCCCGAATTGGAAGACAGGGGAGAATATCCATCAAACCGGCGGCCTCCATCTCAAAACAGATGGCGTCTAGCTGCCGGGCAACGTTGTCTCGCGTAGTACCACTTTTCATTACTTGGTTTCCCGAAGCGATAACGCCGTAATGGATCCTTGGGTCTTGAGATGCCCGCTCTTTTCGTGGCGCCAGTTTCGATTCCTCGCATTCATCACAATTCGGCGCCATTCGTACATGCTGATAAGTGGCGGCGAACAAGCGATCGGGTGAGCCTGGGCGACCGTACCCAGAATGTTCTCCAAGCTTTTCGCGCAGGATGGAAGGGACACTACTCGACTTCAGCTCATGTTTTGCTCTTAATGCAGACACAGCAGTACCGAATGATGGATGGGGAGTTTTTGGGATTGCTGTCCGCCGTATTTCTCCATCTTCGACGATTTTCCCCAGATCATACTGCATCACCCTTGTTCCGACGACAATGTCGCCCAAACGTATATCCGCTAAACTCGGCACCCCACCTCCAATACCGACCATCAAGCCCAAGCGGATGGATGGGAAGGTCCGGATGAGGTGCGTTAATACGTTCGCCGCGTTATTTGTTCCGTACTGGTCATTTGGTAAGCAGGCAACGACAATATTATGCCGCTCGATTCTTCCTAGTATATAGGTGTTGCTGTCGTTCCCACAAGTAATTGGGATCTCGTGAACATCGTCTAACATGGCCCTGGCTGCTGCCATCTCTATGGGGAGCGCGCAGACCCACGCGATAGTGTAACTTTCGTGTTGCGGACCATTTTCTAGTCCATAAACTGTCAGTGCTGTGATTGCGTGAGCCACATCGTCAGAGTCGCGGTGAAAGGGCTTTTGTCGTTTTGAGAGGTGAGGCAAGCCTGCCTCCAGGTGGTCTTCGCATGAAAGCCGTCTCCCACTCATTTCGGCGGAACCAATGCCCGTTGATGGCGCGACTTCGCTCGACGTGTGACCACAAAAATGTATTAAAAGGATGTTTGATGAAGCACAATAATTGTGTGTGCTTTTCGGATTCTTCTAAAGTTCAGAAGGGAGAGTTGGAGATCTAGTTACGATCGATCGGAAATTTGGCAGCCGTGGAGCGCCCGTCGAGTGGGGTCAGCCACGGGTGCACGCGCAGCCTTGTGCACAGCCGCATCCCGCGTTTTCCTGCATCGATTCGCGCTGGCGGCAGTCGAATCCTTACCGCGACGAGGGCGCGAGCTGATACGAGGGTTACTAGCATCACCACATGAAAGGTACCGAAATGCAATGAAGGTTGTAGTCTCGAAAGGTCGTAACTCAAATTACTGGGCCGATAATGGACGAGAAACGGCATATCAACCAACTCGCCAAGCCTGGTTCGACCTAGCCTCGAATCCAGGCGCAAGACGCAACACCGCGTACCTAAAGCAGAGGAATCCAAATGTTTCTAGTATTCGATCGATAGCTATTATATCGAGACCTGCGCTAGCTTCCGAATTCCGACAGCCATCGGCGACGTTTGAGGTTGAATATACGGTTTACACTTAGCATACCATAGTTACCTACTAGCTACCCGTCCCGAAATTTCTACTTGATTGAGTAACGGTACCCCCTGGTCCAAAGCTCGATAGACTTCGATTCCGAAAATATAACGACAGGCGACGGAAAGAGTACACTTCCGACACGGGAAGAGTATTGCAATTAGTAAATAAGAAGCATCGACTTGTGGAGAATATTTAGGAATCAGCGCCCGCGGGCAGCCTTGAAAACATGCTGGCACAGCGTAGCAAGATGACAGGAAAGAAGATTAAATTCTAGGAGAATGCGCATCTTGGGAGCAAGCAGAGAGCTCGTTTAAGACTATCGGGGGTATTGCATTCGTTGGCTAGAAAGGTCTAAACTAGATTGCCAGATACCCATAACATCCCGCGCGACCCTGGTACCTTAGAACATGCCATTTCGAGTCGCTTGGGTTCCAGATGCTAAGCCAAAAACAGTTCAGGCCCAAAATAGGCTTAGCCTTTGCACACAGGCAGCGTTCCACTAGACTAGCTTAGCCTAGTCTGGAGAGCTTAGCTAGACTGTAGCTAAACTGCAAGCCTCCGTCCGTCCTGAAATTTATCGCGCCCGTATCCTCGGCATACCCGGCCTCCTACTACCTTACCATCTTCGTTCTTCTAAACTCATCCCTTAAAATCTACGGAAGATCCGAATTGGTCGAAACCGATAAACAGTCGATTAGTGATGGGGTGCTTGCTCGAAGGACGAAACCTCCGCGGTAAGATTTGGGAGAAGTTGGACCAGGGGTAACGGTAGCCAGCGGGAAATAATTACAGGATATTTCCTTGTCTCGATCATGCCTTGGTTGGTTTCTACTATTATTGACAGCGCTAGTATTTGGTATTCTAACTGTGTAGGGTTATAGTTCAGGATCTAGAAGGTGTTTATACGGCATAGGTACTAAAATAGTTTGCAAAATGCAACAATTATCTTTACAATTCATTGTGTTCCAACAGACTGCTCTTCCATTCTATTACCTCTGAATACGGAAGTATGGTATCGGAGTGGCCTGAAGGTTCCGTCGGATGGCTTCAGTTGAGGGTGGGATACCTGTAATGAATATAAAATATCTTAGTCGTTTGTAATCGAAATTATATGAGTACTGCAAGTGTGCACCGGCGAAAGATAGAATGGAAAGGGGGAACTGAAGCTACGGTGTGCAGTTAGTAGTATAATATGATTCTGGCAGTTAGGGTTATAGGGCGCCGTGAGTTAGCATCCCGACACGTGCAGTGCCGATGGGGTCATCAATCACGATCAATGCACGTGGTTAGAGGCCATGGAGCAACAATCGAGAGCAATGTGCAACGTGGGGGAAATCTTGGGAATTAGCGGTAAAGGGCTAGCAGATGGGGTTATTTCGAGCCAAACTATAAGATGAGGGCTTTGCTGGCGTTGGTATGTATATATATAGTTCCTCCTATAGACTTAAAGTACACGCCTGGCCCTGACCCTGTGCTGGCTACTCCCGGATCTTTCACCGCGACACCACAGATTATAGGATACGTATACATAGATCGATATCCATTATATCCGTGATACTTTGATTTAGTAATATTTAACTTTGTCACCAGTACTAAATCTATGGAAGTGGGGCGAGAAGAATGAAAGAGGAGACAAGGAGGCACTGCAAGTAGTCGGCTCGTAGACCATAGGCTATGGCGCCGGTCTACGTATGAGACCAGACGCACATCAATTCGATTAAAACAAGAACAAATATATTAGAAAGACTAGAGAGACTGGGGCCGAGAAGAATAATTGGATTGGGGAGTTCAATAAGAAGCTTTAAAAGGGAATAAGCCGGGAAGATTCAGTCTGATCAAAAACACAGATCGCACCCGTAAACCCCACCGGTAATGCAGTGCCTTATAAAATGAACTATCTTGATAAACCAAGCCGTTTCGAAACCGTCGTCTTTTTTCCACTTTCAACTGTTGTTTTTCCCATGGCCTTCACAGGTTCCCTAGCGAGAGACTTCTGTCGGGCTTGTTGTTTCGTCTCTTGTTCCAACCTCTCTCTAAGCTTCTCTCTGGCTCTTTCCTGACCCCCCCTTACCTTCTCCGCTTTTTCCCTTGCATCCCTATTCGATTCATTAATCTTATCCCGTACCTCCTCCGCATTTTCTTGCTCCATCAACACGATTTCAATATATCCCTCCTAGTTTTGCCATTTTAATTAGTTATCATACATACTTTTGTGACGCGGAGCGCGAGGTAGCTCTCATACAAACTGGCCGATGTACTGTTTCTCGGTCGCAATCGTATCTGCATCATCCAAAATGATAATCTCGAGGAAGTATGAAGCCAATAGGTAGACCAGCGCCCCTACGCGTACCCCGAGTACGTGCCAACCTCTAAGCTTCACCCAGAACCTCTTACTATAGGTTCGAAAGCCCCATGTTGATAGGTATTAGTGTGCCGGGCTTCATGATGCAATTTCGGGCCTGTAACAACGTTTATCTACCTTTCTGCCACAACTTCCCGCTCCTGAGTCGGTGTCCCGGATATAGCATTAATTGTCGGGAGTGTGTCCGCCATTTTCAAGGCGAAAGTTCGCAGACCGGTCTTGTGGCTGTGGCAGGAATCTCCAAGCGAATTCCAGCTACACAAAATCCCCCGATTCCGGTCCCGCATCGTAGCGGTAGCGGGTGTATATGTATTCTCCTGATGGGGGGATCGATGGGCCCGGGACCGATATGGACGATATATATGGCTTTGATAGGCCTGGAGCGGAGTTCTATGAATAAATACAATTGTGAGCATAAGGTTTGTAAACTCATTGCCCGTAAGTATTTCCAGTATCGTTGGCAAAGGCAAGCCCCGAAGGGACGAAGCTTACAGATAGGGCAAGAATAAGTGGTAGTGGAGAATTTGGTGATGGGTAATGACCATGAGAGTATATTTTTTTTTGTAAGGTAATACGGCTGGGGGGTATGACTTCAAAACGCATATCACTTCCTTGGTGAGTGATTGATAGATAGCGAGTCACTGGTTGACCACAACTACAGAGTAATATTGAACATTCTTGCCGTGTTGTTGCCATGTAAATTTTCGTGCAAGCCGCGCTATTACTAGCGCCTAACACGAGACAAAGGCCTGGTCTGGTATACAATTCTACCGAATCCAAGCGCTCGAGGGCTGATAATCAGGCATTTCTTTACAAATTTCGCATGAATTCCTCTGAGGGTTACTCAGGATGTCCCTTCTAAAAGTCCTTGAAGTACATGTACGAAGACACTAAGATATCAGTTTGACTATTAGACTACCTTCCTAGTTTTTACCAGATTAAGATTGAATATTATTAATTCTTATTTCACCCAATCGTAGACGGCCGGTGGACTACTTGTGACGGGTCAGCCGCGTCAAAACATTGTACGTGGCTCACTGACGTTCGTCAATACCCACGCCTCCTTTTTCGATTTGGGGTCCAGCTGGCGTCCCCTCATCAGCAGGCCGAAGAGGTGAGCGCCATTTCTCCGCCTTTGGCCAAGTCTTGGTAACTTGACCTACAATCCAAACAAATAACCATTTGCCTTCACTAGCAGATTTCAGCATATCAAAAAGAAGATCTTCAAAAATTGAACTAATATTAATAGTTCGAAGATTTTGTTCAAATTTTGTGTAGATCTTATTTTTTAAATCTTCACTTTGATAATTAAAGCTTCGGATGGCTGGCTCGAACTCAGAAACATGTTCTTTAAGTGGCCCTTCACAACAAGCCTGCTAATGTATCAGCTATTGAGCAGGGCAGGGGGGTGGCACGATGCAGTTCTAACCTTGAAGATCTTGACACTGCGACCATCTTGATATTCTGCCAATTATTCGTTTTGGCCAGATAATAGTCTACCTCAAAAGCCTCCTGAACAATCTTAGTTGTAATAATATGTTTTGTTGTTCTGGGCTTGGGGATAGGTGGTGGCGGCAGCCTTAAGCTTGATGCTGGAGGCTGGGGTCGCGACCCGGATCCCCATTGAGGGGCGAGCATTGTTCGATTTTAATAACTAGGAGCTCACCGAACTTAGGACTGGACGACGTGATCCGAGGGTTGGAACGTGCTGCACGCCTGTATGACTTGAATGCTTCGAATATGATGTTTCTCGACCCCGCATGCACATGGAGATGGCTGGTCTTGGCGTGCGGCAATTTTTTAGACTATAGACCCGGTAGGGAAGAAGCAAAGAAAATAGCAAATTACCACGTCAGCTGCGCAGCGATGTAGTCCTCGATCGCTCGAGGCTATGCTTGACTTTAGCCCGGATCAAGCTCTTGAAGTAAGGTTCCTCTTTCTCCCTTTTGTTACTAGTAGGTGCTCTTTTTCCGGCGTCGAGTTCCTCGATATACCGATGCATATGCATTCGCGCTTTTTTTGTAACTTAGCCAGAGACCAACCATAGCCAATGAACTCGGCAACTGATTTTACTACGGGTAACTGTAGAATAATCAGAGGCCTTCACGATGGCCTGGTTATTGTTATTCTAGGGGCCAGCCCAGTTATACCTCGCTGTCGTGTTATCCGTTCAAAGTCACTAGAGTAAATTTAAAACTAAGCACTTTCTTACGTCCTCAAACTAAAAAAAGGAACGATGGTTTGATTATCTCTAATACCATAGCTGCAAAGTATTGTTAGAGGGTAATGCGTTATCTTGAGGCTGCCAATAGCTAGGTCCTCTCGTAACCGAACTCCAACGCGAACGCGAGTACATACGCAAGTAGACGCATCTGCAATATCACCCTTGTCATCGCCAACCCAGACCGCGGCTGTTCCCTCACCAAAGCGTCTACTGAAGCGTAACAACAACCCCCCCCTCCTCCTCGCCCTCTGCTGCTACTCCCTCCTAAGCTGAGCCTTTCAAAGCCATTATTGGACACGGCGTTAAATATATTGACTGAGAAGGCCTCTTAGAATACCTAGGCGTTGCCTCAAAAGTAATACATAAAGAACCTTTACGCCCGTATACCGCACCTTAGCAGAACTTCTCAGCCCTTAACGGCAGTCTAAGCAGCCTTCCGGAGACCCATGCCCAACGCGTAAAGCGCAATACAGATGCTCTCTTACTAGTATACCCGTCCGGCTCTCAAGACTACTTTCTCCCTCATAAGGGCAGGTGAGTTTGGGTTGCTGTAAAGGATTGGTCGTATGCGCTTATGCAAAACTGGGAAGATATCATTAATAAAGGGAGGAGGTTTGCTAGGGACTGGTTTGGCTATACCTGCGCCGCAGCGGTAGTCAACAAAGGCTGGAAATACCGGAGCTTGGAAAAAGGGTAATGCCCAAGCAAAAAGCTCACATAAACGCCTTAAAATTTGCACTTGGTTCCAAAGTTTTCAAACCCGCGCTGCCCGTACGGCACCCCAACGAGGAGTGGTAGGTTAGGATTTACCGGAAGTTGCGTATATTATCACTTTATCGTATCTACAGCATCTTTCCTGGTTTCCATGGAACTTTGAATCTTAGAAATGGTTGTATAATTACATGTACTATCGTGACGACGTCGACATATTAAAGTCTTACTGACGAATTTCTTTTGCGATGCTTAGGCCCCATACCGAAGTTCCCAGCGTTAGATTGATTCACTACGAATCCAGTTATCTCAACCAGAGTTTCTTATTGTTACCCAGTAGGTATCTAATTTTATCAGGGACTAGTCCTTCGATGATTTGCATTCGAATATTCATACGTTGTTAATGTTGTTCATCTGAGTGTAGTATAGTAATATAACGAGAATGTTTTTCGTACGCAGAGTCGCACCTATTGCAGCACTCCCTAACCTTCAGCTCAGGTCCAGGATTCTATGCCGTGCATTTTCTGAGCTCCAACCGCCTGCCCTACGTGGAATAAGTGGGAAACCGGTCTCACCAAAGAGAATTGCGGCCGGGGATCTTGGGCATGTGTCTTTGGACACCAACATAATCTCAAATATTTTGAATGAGGGGCCTACTCATCCATGGATAGAGGCTGTTTTACAGAACTCAAAGACCTCGATATGCCAATTTGCAATTTTGGAGTATCTTACCAGCTCTAAAGTACAGGCGAGATTAAAGTACGAGGACGTTCTCAAGGTTCTGGAGGGCTGGGATATCAAAATATTGGACGGGCCATGTGCCAGCTCTGAAAGCTCTGAGTTCGCCTTCAGAGTCCTTGGCCTGGCATATGAGCGCCTTTTCCCAAAGCCTCTGGCCCACAAAACGCCAAAGGCATTGAAGCAGTATGGATCCGCCTTTGAAGTTGCCAAAAAGAGTAGGTATTCTCTTATCAATATCGTACTATCGATCTGTACGGCCGCATATGCACAGGGCTCGAACATACTTACGTATATATCAAGCTAATCTATATCAGCTTTATTTTTTTATAGAGTGGTCCAGAGACATGCCAGCCGCTTGGACAGACCTCGCTCTCGCGTGCGAGGGCCACATAAACGGCTACTCATTCCTGACAAGCGACTTTAAATTTATCAAGAACTTCAAGACTGTCTTCAACCATCAAAAACTAACGGTTTATTGCATTAGGAGCAAAGGCCTCGAAAATTTCTGAAGCTCAATCCTCACTACCTGCGGCCCGATAACCCGACCCAGGCATACGGCCTTCACCGAGGGGAGCTCTAGAGCCGCGTCCTGATCATGATTTTTTCATTTTTTTCACCAACAGTCTTGTGGTCGCTACACTCTGCCTTACAGTGCTTCTCATTTTGCCCACGTCTATTGTCTCGGTCGAGGGTATAAAGCTATGGAAAAGGGAACACGTAATAGCGGCGGTGGCTTTACCTCTTGTCTGATATGTTACCGAGACATTGAGTTATACGAAAGTCTTCGTCCCCTGCTGGCCGCGTACCATATGCGGATTCTCGCCCCGCATTACCAAAATATTACTTAGAGAAGGTTTTGTCGCCAGACGACCCAGAAAACCCGCCGGATGCGATTTGCTTGCGAACTGACCGGGAACGATTTTGCGAACTGCCCCGCTTGGCCTTTTTGCATAATTCGTATATTGAATTCTTAAAGTACTCAACCGAATGTTCAGTTATAGTAAATGTCAGACGGCCGCAACCTGCGAGTTTTAGATACGCGTATATATCATCGATATTTCGTCCAGAAAACATAGTACCAGCATTAACCGATATCGTTCATGCAAGTCATGCGAAGGGAAATACGAAATGGACGCCCTTTTATACGTTTTTTATACCTAGAAAGATCGAGATTGAAAATATAGAAATATACAGTTATAAAAAGCGAAGTACCGTTTTAGGACGTGATGGACTGCGGGATCTTAATTGCGGATACAGGGTCCAAACTTTGTTTGAAGGCGGGCAAGTTCATTCATCCCTTAGTCTTATATAATTATAATATATTAATAGAAATTAATTTTATATCGCTATGAGCGATATGGGTGCAGACCAAAATGCTTGTATAACGGGACCATCATTCGCCGCGTGATTGGTCGTCAAGATAGTATGCAATCTTTCTCTACTGTGACCCAAATCTGAAAAGCGTGGACAGATGGCTAACTCTTGGGAAATTCGAGCCCAACGATATGATGAACAAGTGCCAACCGAAGAAACTCGGAGGAATCATGACCGGGCACGGTGACGTCCGCAACAAGAAGCAGGGGCTCGACACACCGCTCAACAAACTAAGCGAGCTCGACCGCAGGTCCCATCAGGCCAGATACACAATTCATCCGAGACATACCGGCGACAACATAAAGAGGCAGATACTAGACAGGGTCGAAAGCTACAGCTGCTAGGAAGGGAGCAGCGGCAGCGGGCAGTTGGGGTCGCAGCCGTGAATCAGCGAGCTGAAGTGCGAGGCCCGCCATCGCCAGCTTCAGTATCAACAAAACCACTGACGCTCCAACTGGATGTCAATCCTGAACCATGACAGTCGAAAAAGCAGACTCGGCGGGCAGCAATATCCGAGGAACAATCAACGGTGCCTTCGAGCCGATTACCGTCAGCGGATGCATCCAGACCTAGCAACCAGTTACCCGCACCCTCCTCTTCAGGGAATACGTTTCTTATTAACGACCGCCAAGTTGTTACCCATGATAAACCAATCTTTATTGGATGGTGTGGTGGCGGCACTTACAATGGAAAACTTTATGTTCTCAATGGATGTCGCCCGAACAAGCAGTGGAGAGCGGAAGGAACATCCGGCACTCTTGAAGAAATTTCCGCAGCATATATGGGCCTGAGGATTGATGAACAAGGCTTCGCCGAAGATTGCGGTGGCACTGGCCGGTGTTGGCAAGGTATCAAATTCCGTGGAGCAGCTCGGGTTCCTCATGGATCTACTTGCCGTATATATTATCTGGTTACTTGGGAAGGGCTTCTTTATGACAGGTATGCTGTTACATTACGTCAGCTTACAACATTAAGAATGGCAAAGAACGACTCAAAACGAGTTACCGGATCTATTGTGCTAAACGATGTAAAGGCTTGGGTAGATATGCAAGACGCGAGTGCTTATATAAGTAATCATGATTGGAATCCACCATCAGATATTATGGGGAGTCATGGAGGCCAAGGGAGAGTGGTGGATTATGCGCAGCGAAGAGTGGCACATCACTCACGAAGCAGTTATAATAATCCCGCCTCCGATTTTGAGGCTACTAGTGTGACATCTAGCGTTCCTGTTGGCTCCAGAATATCTCGTACACCAGCGTCCCATACACCAGCTCCTCGAATACCCGATATGCTAGCTCTCCAAGCGTCCCGCATACCGCAAGCATCACGTACACTACCGCCTCGAAAATCCCACATACCAACATCTCAAGCATTCCGTACTTCAGCTGCCCACACAGCGGCTCTTCAAACGTCCAATATAGCAGCCCCTCAAGAGTCTCGCATATCCCAAGCGCCCCATACACCAACCGCTACTCCACCAACCTTACAAACGGGCTCGGACGAGGCATCAATTAACGTCCGCCTTAACAAGATGTCCAGATGAGGAAGACCTCTATAAGTTTATAGGCGATCGCGATAACTTGAATTTGAACAACGACGAAATTGCTGCAATTATTGACCGACTTGAAAATATGGCAGATGGTGGGTTCACTACTGGTCTACTCAACAACGGTATTTCTCTGTAGTTAGGGCAATAGAAAAAGGTTTGCCCTTTTGTAAGGCATCGTTATATTTTTAAATATCTTGAACCACAGCGCTAGTATTCCTTATTGGCCGTGTTCTCGAATTTTGCCCTCTTATCACTAATAAAGTGCCTTAGGAAACCTTCGAGGGAGAGTCCTACATGCTTGGAATGTAGGGCTATGCATGAGGAAACAGCAATCTGTAATGGTTTACGTCAAATGCCTTTTAGAACATGATATTGATGATTTACAGGTGATTAATTAGTCTTGGCCTGCATGCGTGCCAGCGCGATACCGCTCTTCTCCCCAAAATTCGACCCGCGAGCCGGGCAGCCCCGCTAGGGAACATTCCGTGTAAAAAACGTCTGGCCAGGAACGACCTTGTAGCCGTGCGCTGTGATAAGGAATCCTTTGTCGGCGGAGATATCAGAGGAAGATTTGACTTGACTAATTGGACGCAAGGCTTACGCATGCTACTCTTTGATGGGAACTTCGGTATCGTGAAAATGCTTGCCGTGGCAAAGGGGATAGATGTTGGAGGATTGACGAACATGGTAGTGGGTGGGGAGGCTGATATTTTATAGATAAAGATCTTAAAACAAAGGAAGTTCAACATGTGGAGCCTCAATAGCCATTGAAATTGTGAAGCCTCAGTAGCCGTTGTAGCCGCGAAACTCCCGGCAGCGTTGTACTGATGACATCTGGGAAAATAAATAAGGTTATACTCATCAATATTTTGTACTAGATCAAATTTCGTTTTCCGGCGGCTCTTTGTTCTTGCATATACGTCTTCACTTTCGAAAGTCGCCGATCTTCACGAATAGAATAATGAACACGAAACTTCGAACCAGGATACTAGCGATAAGATTAGAAACTGTTGTTAGATAAGAGCCTCCTAACATAAAAATAAGGGTGGTGATTGTGTCGTAAACCAGCCTGGGTGGTGATAAGGAATAAACATATGATTCCGTATAGTAATCTTGAGGGTCCTCCTGGGTTCGTAGCCTGGTGGACACGGGCACTCATCACGGGCGAAACTTGCCGTTTTTAGTGACGTGATAACGCGACCCACCCCGCCATAACCGGCTAACATAAACGTAGCGACGTAGTGAGAACCTGGTTTATAAAAACGGATTGACTGTCAATTCATATTAAAATACACAGTGACAAAATGCGCAAATAAACTTCTCGTAGCATGCTCCTTGATCACCATCGAAACCGGTCTCCTCTGTTCACCCAGTTTTACGTCGCCCGACAACCATATACCCTAGGGTATATATTTACTCCCTTTTCCCGATGCCCTCTTGCGCTATTTTATATCCCGTTTTTTCTGTTTTTTTGGGGGGGTTTTAGAAACTCGCGTTACATGTTCGCCTCCATTCCGTAGGATTTTAGAGTTAAATATAGATCCCTTAGAGGTGGTTTCATGCCCGTGAATCTTTTGCGCGGCTCGCATATGGAAGCGATCTTGTGTTCATGAATCTCATGCTCATCAGGATATGGCGTCGGAGGTCTGTAGAACTTGGGAGAATGTTCTGAGGGTTGCATCGACGATTATGTACGAACTGGCGATGGATACACTTCGGTTGGCCGAACTGAGTCATCCCCAGAATAGTAATGGGGAGGGGTTTCAGGGATCTCGAGCAAACAATCCTCATAAATCGCGATATTAGAAGTTGGAATCGCTGGTTCAACGAGCTCTTTTTTCAAGCTGAGAAGATCTTCTGGTGTGAAATGAATAGTTTCCACTTCGAATTGTGTACGGGAAAGAATCTCATAAAGTCCCGATTTTGAGATTGTATCGCCATCAGTATTGCAGATGTCTTTCCAAATGAGGAGTGAAAAGTGGCTAACAGCAGATTGCGTTCTGTATACAATTAGCAATGACAATCGAGATAGTCAAAGGGAAGGAGACTAACGCAGTATGTTCCATTTTTATTACAAAGGTGAATTTTTCGAGAGGTTTCTTTTTTGTAGGGTTCTTGAATGTCCGTTGTTTGCTAGTGCCCAACTATCCGGAGAGAGAGGGAAATAGACGGATTTTTACCTTTTTTTAAAAAACCGCTTGAAAAATTTACCTTTGCAATAAAAATGGAACATATGCTTCAGCTCGTTCCACCGGATATTCCGGATCTCGAAATTTGATTTATAAGCCTGACAAAAATCTGACTGAAGACGGCGACTACGCTGCTGCGATTAGTGTCCCGCCGCCCCGCGAAAGGAGCAGAAATTCAACATTTTATTGGTCAGAGTGTTGTCTTCTGCAGGAAAAACCTGTTGCTGTCTATTGCAAATACGGCTATTAAAAACGGAATGTCATTTGATTGGTAGTCCATTTCATATCGATGACAGAAAACCGGTTTTCGGCTCATGCTGCTGCCTAATCCTAGGAGTGGTTTGACCATTGCATAAACCGGTGGGCAGCCTAAAATAACGATTGGTCAGTAAAGAGAGACGGCGTCGTGAGTCCGTTGGATATAGGGGTCTCAACCCGTATTTGTAAGCCTGACAAATGTCTGACAAAGAACGACGACTACCTATGAATGAGGGGTTACCAGCTTCGTGGACGTGTCAGGTTAGCAAGTTGCGTCGAGTCGAAGATGACTCAAACTTCTGGAACAAATCTATCAGGATCCGGATGCAACCCAAAGACGGGCCGGTACCTCAGCACTGGCCCGGAGCCCAACGTCAAGGAATGGGATGCTCCAGCACTTACTATCAAATACGTAGTGCTAATCTGGTCCTTCCATGGGTGTTTTGATAGAACGCACGAGTTGTGGCGTGACAAACCATCCATGGTAGGATGACGGTCGAAAGGATGAAGTGGTGGTGTAGGGAGGTACTCTAGATGAAGAAGTGATGAGTAGAAGTAGGAAATGTATATGCTGGAAGGAGTCCTTGACCCCTAATATATATATAGCCGGAGAGGTAGGGGTATACCGGGCAAATCTCTGGAGATCCATGGGCGGCCCGGGGTGACCACCATGGGTACTGCTCGGGCAACCCTTAGCAATCTCCATAAGCGCGCCTCAGGCAACCCCCGGGTGATCTCCGTGGGCAAGCCTAGGGCAGAACCCGACGTAGTTCTCGAGCAAATCTGTGTCGGTTAGCGGACGCGTAACTTCCTCGCTGGGAGGTGTGAACTTAACCTAGCTTTACAGCTTACGCCAACCACGAGTCCTGTTGCTTCTTTTTCTATGGAAGCTTCGATAGCACGAAGGCAACCATGGAAAAAGAATTCGCATCATCCAGAGACAGTGCAATACTGGAGACACGGTGGAGAGAACATTAGCAAGCTAAGAGGATCTCATCCCAAATGCAAAAATAATATTAATAACCGATATCGTCGCGTGGACGATATTTCAGATATTAAACTGAAAAGAACAGATACTACACTTGATCTAAGCCAATTGGCGAAGAGAGCTGATGAAGAAAGAGGGTGCTGGGGCGGCCGGCCTTTTATAGGAAAGGAGTCAGCGCGAGGGAAAATCTGCACTGTTCGTTCGTCTTGCCGAAAGAGGAAAGGAGAGGGTTAGGTCTTGTGTCCGTAACAGGAAGGTTTGTCCGCGCTAATGTGTTGTCGTTGCGGTTGAGTACACGTGATCTCCCACCCGCGGGAAACCAACATGGTGGTCCGGTAACCCTTGGCCCAACCAACATGGAAGACACTGATTAGGCCCAAAGTGGCCAATTACCATTTTTGGCCAGGACGCAGAATCCAACGTCCGCCCCGTAGCGACGCCTCAAACCACATGGTGACAGCTACTCCCCGCTGACCCCTCCGATATAATAACTCCCGTCAACTGCTTTCCGGGGTCTGCCTGGACGCCAGTTATGTGGTGCTTAAAATATACGTCGCCTAAGTGAAATTAAATGGAGGAACAAAGACACAGTTTCGAGTCGGGAGTCGGGAGTCGGGAGTCGGGAGTCATTTTGCAGCACCGCCACACTTTTGGCACTGCGTGGCTGCGAGGCACCATCCAGATTCGAGGCTGGCCAAATACCACGAATAAAATATGGACGCTTCACCTCGCTGCTTTTCCGGTGTCAGTGCCTTTAAAGTTTCTTAATTTATTCATTCGAGCTGTCATAGAAATTATTTCATTTCCCTTAACGTCTAACTGACTGACGCCTCCGATACCAATGCACATATACACCATACACCTGTCGCCTGCTAGGCGCGGATCGTTGAGATGTGGCATATTTTATTGGTGGGTGTATCGCCTGGAGACTAGCTAGAGCTAAACGTTACTGAAGGGTTGGCCTTGCTCCTTTGCGTGTGGCCGCCATGCCTGACTGTCAGCCCCATATCAATTGCGATTACTCTACGGGATCGATTTGGCCACTCAGACAGAGGCTTGCCTCTACTCGTACCCCCCTATTCAATCACTCGGACACACTCCTAGGCCCTAGTCTTTCCGGGAAGGACAGCACCCTAAAGTAATATTCCTATCCCTAGCCCTACTTTTATGGTTGGAGGCTCTTATGTATTTAACAATATTTCTAACTTTGTTGCTAGTATTCTGGTTCGAAATCTCATGTTTATTATTATGTTCATGAAGATCGGCGGCTTTCGAAAGTGAAGAGGTATATGCAAAAACCAAAAAATTGCCAGGTAATTATGATCACCGTGTCGGGCTTTGTTCGTGCACAAGGTGTTAATGAATATGGTCTTATTTGTTTGACCAAATGTCATCGATCTTCGCGAATTGCGGTCTCTTGGGTCCTAGGGGTAGTACCTCGGCGCTTTTTTGTTGAATCCAGCTTTGATAGAGTCCGTTTGTTCAGGCGTTTTAGATAGGACAACTTGCAGGATCATGTTATGCGGATATATTATGCAAATCACAGATATACCCATTAATTTGATCACCGAGAGACCTTCCCCCTGCACCCAAACCGTGTTGTAGGTTAATCAAGGTGTCTCGAGGTAAATAAAGGCTACGCAACATGGGCATGGGCCATGCATTCGGTTGCACCGGAGTCATCGATATACTAGATTTCCGCGTACTGCAGAGCGACCGGACAACGCAAAATCGACAACGTGGCTACCCTTCCCTACCATCCTCAAGTATTTCGATTTGAGTTCCGGGTTCGATGGTCTCGCGAGTGCCCCCTTGTACCTCTGGGATTGGTTTCGTGTTACACGATTAGTACCAATATCCCAGAGGCCGTTCACGGCGCGAATTACGTTCCATGTGTTCGATTTCTACTCAATATCAATTGTGCGCAGCTTTATTAGCTAAGGAAGATTTATTGTGGGGCCTGTAGTTTAATCTCGGCTTGTATTTCGTATCGTAAGCCGGAACTAAGAAGCGAAACACGTCTCGGTGGATGAAAGAGAGGAAAGAAGTGGTAAATGGGTGGCAATGGTACGTCTTGATGTTTTACCCGATGAAAGAGCGTGCGTACTTAACTATTGACAAATCACACCGTGCGAAGTTTCCAAGGCTAGCTAGCTAGGCCGCCGTATCAACACCAATTATAGGACGACCGAAACCCGCAGCTCGGGTCGGACGTGCAAAACCGACCTCTGCTAACGATAATTAAAAATTCGAATGTATTTACCATCTAGTAACTATTATGACCTAAGAGATCTTGAGAGTATGTTTAGTTGAATGCTAGTACTTTGAAAGGACAGATGCATCGGAATCCTTGAACCCGTATAAACGCTGAATAAGCACAGGCAATTCTTTGATGCTTGAGAAGCCTTATGAGAGCTGGTACCTACACTCAATATAGGGAACTAGACTAATTCGGCACTTAAGAAGTATGTCACATTTCGGGACCAGTCTATAGTCAGGAGTTTGCGGCTTACCAGGCGGTTTAACACGTTGTATTCTTTGTGTTGAGCAATTCCGTTGTCGAAGCTCAGTGCAGTGCCGAGGCTGGAAAAAAATTGGTACCGGGCCGAGACTGGAAAAAGTAGCTTCGAGAAAGTGCGGACGCCGCGGGATATGGAGAGAGTAGCTGAAGAGAGCAAGCTCCGAGTTTCCGTTACTAAAGAATAAGGGTGAAGGATTCGAAAGGCCTGGGTGTAATATGGTAGGTTTCCTTTTTCCCCTCTGTCGAATCAAATGAGGTACCCTCAGTCCCAGCTTCCTGGCAAACGGCAACGCCGGTGGAGGCTGGAAGAGGGAATGTTGCGCGTTGCCAGGATCAAATGGATTTGGATTCCTGAAGTGGGGTTACAGAACATTACAAACGATACACGACGCATTACGCTGCTCTAGACCGTGGAGGCTGGTTATGAGAGAACTCCAAACCGCTTTTATCGCTTCCAAACGACTCAAGGCCGTTTTTGGACTCCTCAATTTGGCCGTCTCTCATCCACCAATGTCCACCAGTACCGATAATCCGGGCCAGGGATCGCAAGCGGCACCGCAGCCTGGATCACCGAACCCGCAGAATCTCCCGCCACGAATACCAAAGCCGAAAACGTCGAAACACAACCTCACCAATAAAATTCTTCAAGAAGCCTTCGAAGTAGATTATTATCTACTCAAAACAGATGATTGGCAGCATATCAAAATGGCAGTAGTTGTCAAGTTGTTCAAGGTTTGTTCGCCTTATATTGAGAATTTAAGTACGATCGATGACTTACATTAAACAGTCTTGTTGCAATGGCCCACTCAGCAAATATCGTGCCGAGCTTGAACCTGCAATAAGAGGATTCAATCATCAAAGTGAACGTTTGAAAAATAAAGTGTATGATGAGTTTTTGCAAAATCTAAAAGTTATTGCTCTTGGTGAAGAATATCGTGGGGTTTTATTTGATGTACTTGAATCTACAAGTGAGGATAAATGGTTTTTTGTATGGATCGCGAGTCAGATTATGAGAGCGTGGGAGAAAAAGGACGTTTCCAGCTCAAGCACAGACCCCGAATCACCGACCCAAGGTCCCGGAGCAACGGGGCGTGAAAGGAGAGACCCGCTGAGCATTGATGAACGTAAGAGTCCTATTCTACCTCTGCATAGGCGCGGTATAGCTGACTGGATAGCAAGTAATTAACTGAAGCCGTGTTTCCCGTTGCCCGATAGTGCATGATTGGACATAAAGAACGTAGTTAGCATAAGAGGGTGCATGAAAATGGTCACAAAAATGTATATACCGAACACGACATGGCTGCCTCATGGATTCTGATCGGACGCAATGATTACCGAATCTCACCAACCCTGACAAGCACGGATCTAACGTACGATGCCCTTCGCAAAGGATAGTATTCTTGACAGCACTTGCTAAAGGATGTTCATTTCGGGGCCAACTCGCCTGGTTCTGATGAACTACCACCAAACGATCGGGCCCTAATGGAACGTAGAAATTACGAGCGGCTGAGAAGCCAGGAGCCTAACCGGCATCGAGGTTTCGTCAATATCGGAGAAAAAACGGAGAGTTAGAAAAAGAAACTAGGGAAACGAAATACAAGGATGATATGTACACACGAATATTACTTTACTGTTTTGAGCACACCGCGCCACAGCACGGGTTCTGTACAAGCACGCAAGCGTGAGCCTTCATCTTAGTTGATGACTTGTTGAAGTTCATCCAATTAGCTGTATTCTTATATGAATAAATGCACGTCACTTACGTTCGTCAATCCCTAGTGGATCCCGTCTTTTGCTTGATTCGGCACTCTGCATAGGTTCGGGATCTTCTGCGATTGTGCTCTCCTTTCTTTGCCAACTTCTTAAAATCTGGCCGACAAGCCAGAAAAAAAGCTATCGATTTTTACTTGTAGATTTAACCATATCTAAAAGAATATCCCTAAATTCCTTTTTAATTTTAATTACCCGGATATTTTGGATAAATTTATTATAGACTTTGTCTTTAACCCGTTCGCCTTGATGTATGAAACTCCTAACCTCGGCTTCCATGTCGGAACTATATTGTTTTAGAGGTTGTTCACAACATGTCTGAGTAGCATTAATATTGTCAGCCTTGATGAGGAGTACTTCGCTCGAAAATGGTCCAGAAGATTCGGAATGAATGCAGTATATATACGAACCCTGAGAACCCTCACCGCTGCGGTAATTTTGATCTCCCTCCAGTTTTCCGTTTTGATCATGTAGTGTTCCACTTCAAAGGCCTCTTGCAGCACTTTGTTAGTAATATTGTGCTTTGACGGCTTTGGCTTTGTGATGGGCGGCGGTCGCGGCCGCCTCGTTGGACCGAGCTGAGATTCCCGCTCGGGCTCCTGACCGGTATGGGCGGACATTGTTCGATTCGATCGCCAGGCGACGACCGATTATGAGTACTGCGCAAGGCCTTCAGTCGACAGTCGTAAATTAATCATCGCACAGCAATGCATCTCAACCCCGCCTTCGGGGCGTTGTGGTTGAACTGAGCACTGTGTTTACTTTTTCTCGGCTATCTGCCGTCTGTTCATACCGTCAAATCGAGTCCGTAAGGGAAAAAACGAATCTACGGACTGCTGACAAGGCTCCGAGCCCCAGGTCAGTCCCCATTGTTCCGCTGTTTGCCGTCATCCCACTTAACTTTTTCCTGCTACACACATATCATTCATCTCCAGTTCGGAGACGCAACGTATACAGGTGCATATATGACCACCACATTACGAAGAAAGCAATATTTTGTTATCATGTTGGAGTAGTCTTGTAATCAGATAATTTATTGTGCGTTGTGGAAAATAAATGTTTTGTTTGCTTGATGGAAGACCTAGTCTAATGCCGAGACTCGATGGAAGAACCCAAAATTCAAAAGAATAAATACCGAATGATCTTCAAGCCATATTCCTGCTCAATTTTAGCACTCACTCGCTCCTTCTTTCCATCATTTCCTCCCAACCATCCAACCATCCATCATTATCGTCGCTACCATGAATGTCGCTCGTCTCCTCCGCCCTCGCCATCTCCTTTCACGTCATCTTCCCTTCAGCTCTTGCCCTCCCCTCTCCCGCCCTCTCACCGCCCCACCAGTAGGTCCCCAGGCATTTGGCTATTCCTACAGGCCACTATTCCTTTTTTCACAAATTGTCTAATCGTTTGCTTAGTTCCTGCCAGTTAATGGAACTATAGATCAAAAACTCGACTTTCTCATGGTGAAAGCCGTCGAGCTTAATAAGGTGACACTACTCCAAGATACCGAAATATTTAACACAGCAGTTACTAAAAGTGAACATTGAATAGGCGCTAGCAGGGATCAATGTTCAGCTTCGTTTCTTGACTGCCGGGATTGGTACTATCTGCGCTAGTGAAGCGGGGGTAAGAGGCTATCTAGCAATTATTATTAAAACAGATTTAGCTTTAAACTTAGATTGGCTGACATTTCGATCTTATCTACAGCTGCTTGTATGGTACATCCAAGACTCGATCAAGGAGAAGAGGAAGTCCAAGGGTGCCTAGCACTGCAACTCAATTGGTAGAACGCATATAAAGAACTTTGGTTCTTAGAACGAGCCAAAAAAGACCCCACAGATAAAATCCAAGGACACCCGTTACACTAGTCGGACTTGAACTGACAACCTCGTATGCTTCAAGAGCATGAGAATATTGGCCCGAGCCCAATCGGTGCTTTAAACAACCTTCTAAATTTGCGACCGAATATTTATACCTACGTAGGTGGGCCTAGCTATAGGCAAACAGGTAGGCCCACTATCATGGCCTTAGCTTAGTGATTATAGTGCACTATAGTGTATTGCCGAGTATAGCGCTGGGTTTCCCAAGTCAAAATAGGAATCTCGGAATAATTTTCTGTTTTTATAATTTTTTTCGCCTTTCTCTACCAGGGATTTCTAGTCATTTCTATACCTTCAGAAGCGCGTTCGGTTGAATCTCCCCTGTAGCCCGTCTTGCGATGTGACCAACAACTTCCGCACTCTCTTCCGACAAACCCCCGGCAGAGAAGTTTTTCGGCGGATCACGACAAGGTGCAAAGAGGGCAACACATACCCTTGTAGAAGCTGAGTCATCACGCTCTCTAAATATCTACTAGAAGGCTCGCAGCACTTGTTCTAGCTCTAGATCTTAGGCACCTCCACTTCTCAATCAACTGCACTACCACACGATCTCCTTCAAAACGCCGATCACCCTTTCGAACCTTACAAAGTTTAATCTTAGCCAAAATACAATAAAATATAAAACAAAATCTTCTAAAAACAACAATCTTATTTGAATACCCAGCCTCAAGGAGGATTTCAATTTTTTCCCCGTCAGACCCGAATACAAAGTTGTTGGTACGGATTCAACCTGGGTTACAGTCAGGCGAACTTTGCACAGTTTTTATTATGTCCCAAAAGTTGGTGGTGGCGCTGGGGGAAGTATCAAGTGGCTGACTGTTGCGATGGGTTTTGAGCTCAGCTGTTGAGCTTTTGAGATTTGGGAGTTCGGCTGGTTCTATTGGCGGATGGGTCCCGCTATATATGGGTTGCTATATATATTCCGGAAGTATGGTGTGGAAGTCCCCTAGTCGCCTCAATCGAAACGGGAACCCTTCAAGGGTTGTATTTCCAAAGCTCGTGGTATCTTTACCTAACAAGGTTGAATTCATCGGATTGTCTTGGACTAAAGTCGATTCTTGATAGGTATCTAGGTATTCGACCTCTACCCGTTGATCCGCATACTTCCAGTCGAAAGTAAGAAATCTTCAAGTAGGGAAGGTGCAGTTTACTCCATAGGAGATCTCAAAAATTGTTTGCCAAGTGTCATTTCAAGTTCATAGACCGTGGGTTGTTCCACTGTGGCACGCCCCAAACCGAGAGCTACACCCCCAAATGGAATGACTATGAGGGCTGGTAGAGCGGAGCACCGTTGGTTACTTTTGGAAGCAGAAGCAACGTCGTGTCAAACCAGATTAATTGACGAAATCACCGTTCATAATTGCAAGGGTACGCGCTGACTGGGAAATGAAAAACTATCTTGAACTTTTCGATATGTTTTGTTCCGTGCAATTGGAGTTCCGGCCTAGTCTACCAAACACTTCTTCGCGCGTTATATACGCCCCATGTCGAGCGCTTGATAACCATGAGGCTTAAGATTAGTGCTTTAACGGCTGCAGCCGGCAGCATTGCATTGCAAGCTCTAACGAGTACTTCAAGGGCAACTAAGCGTAGTATCTTATGGAATGGTGGCTTGAGACGTCCTTGCGGATCTTAATTGCCGTTCCGATAAGCTTATACACAAAAATACAATAATAAAGTACAGGGGCAATAGTAAACTACAGTGCGCACGGCGAGACTAGTACAGGGTCGACGTATCTGGATTAGAACGTGCATGCATAACAAAACGCGCTCCAATATTCCAACGCACATAGCATATTTCCTTTAACTCGCGAACGTGCTATTATTGGGCGTGGGACGCATGTGGCTCGCTGGCATCTAGGACCGAGATTAGGGCGTGGATTGCTTCCAAACGTAATTAATACTCACGATAAATTCCTGCGGGGCGCTGTCCGACTTTACATCCCTCGCACAAATCCGTCTCGTGCGGCTGCGTCTCTTTCCGCTCCCGTTTCATGACAAGTACAAACTCTCCCTTCCAAAACCTCGGTCGCCGGGCTACTCTCTAAGTCTCTCTTAACATAGATTTCCACGTCCAATTTCATAACTCCCAACTCTTTGCATCCGCCATATCATTGATTGCGGACCTGTATATTGTAGCTGAGTTTCCTGTTGTACTGACGATACCCTCAAATGACCATCACAATTACCCCCATTTGACCACTTTGTTTGACCTCTAGGTCGGAATAGATGAAATAACCGATGAGATTTGTGTTGCAGTTATGATCACTGTTTATAATATTGGAGGTGGAGATAAGATCTTCAATTTCCTTGCTGATTTCGTTGTGATAGTTTTCATATAGGTATGTACCAGCGCTGCGGCCTCTTTCTTGCACTTGTGTACGAAGTACTACTCAGAGCATTTGATTAAGCCGCCTTGTGTCTTATAATCCTATATCCTAAGGTCATTTAACAACAATCTGTCCATCCCCGCAAACTTGGCATGATAACGGGTTATGACCGAGTCAGCTACTATACTTCCGGTCAGAAGTCTTTAAAAATTGGTGATATTAAATAAGATTTATTGAGTATGTATCGTCATCCCACTCCGATCGAAGCGAACATTTGTGAGTATCGAGACACCCGTCTGAAACGTCATGTCGGTTTACTCGCTGTGCCACATATATCCCAAACATCGCAGGGGAAGACTCGGCTGACTAACACTCGATACGGAGCAAAAGCCGCAGTAACGCAACGCTAGACAATAAGGTGCTGTGCAGATCCATAGCCAGCACGTCGATGGTGAGGAAAGATGTACACGGTACCTAGGATGAGGGATTGAAGCAAGCAAGCCGAAAGCTTTGTTACATACCATGTGAATGTGACGTCACTAGAGTAATGTTGCCTGAAGTTCGGACGTCACGAGAGTAATGTTGCCTGAAGTTCGGGTGTCTCAGGCAACCTTAAGGTCTTTCAACACAGATCTGCCTCTACGACACCACCAGCAGGACTGCATTCCGTTCTCAAAGTAAATGGATTTGCGGTACACTGGAAAGTATTCTAACGAGCTCGCACAAATTTAGACTATACTTTTTTACAATTCGAGGGCACTGAGGAAGCATTAGGACTGCTGTGCTGTGGAGTTTGGGTCAAATACGTAGTTAACTAGTTGCTCACAAAATGAACACTGAGCGCTGTGGGCCTCCGCCAGTAACTGAACGGTCTCGTAGGAGGTATATAATGGGAGCCACTGTATACGTCATTGGTACATTTTATGTAACGGCTGGGGGTCCTTAAAGCTGTTGAAAGGTGTTAATAAAAGTATATATTTTAATTGCGCCAGGTTTACAAGATGAACATATTCTTGGTAGCCGCCGCTCGAGATAGTTGTTGTGGATGGTATCGAGTTGGCCAAGTTTAGGTTATTTTGAGATGAAATGTGATGGACAAGGCTTCATTAAATGTGGAAACTATAGCGCTTCATTCTGGGGCGCTATTGTACAACAAATTCCGGCTCCCAGATTTAAGAGCCAGAATACTAACTTGAGGCAAGGACTCAGAAGAACCGATGGATGAAGAGGACCCGACGGACAGCCGTAATAAAAACCAACAGAACATTAATCGGTTTAAGGGAACGTTAATTCCAGTCTTATCAACCAAAGATGAACCTATACAGACTGGCAGCGATCGCGAACAATTTGACCCAAATAACATTGCATGCATAGATTCCACCAACCAGCGCGACCAATGCCCCACAAATCAAGCACCAATTCCAACGCGATCCATAAGTTTCGCATTGAGTAATAACCGAGTAACTGAGCGAGTGTCTTGGTCGGTACCTCTCCGGTCGGAAGAGGGAGAGTTCTCCGTTAGGGTCGCGGAAAACCTTTCCATCGTTAGAGTAATGGACGTTTCCGAAAATCAAGATGATTGAAGGTGGCAGAACAGCAGGTGCACGAAGGTTGTATTTGTAGTGGATGAATGATTTGTAGAAGGCCGCATCCATAAAGTTGTGTTTGAGAGCCATGATGGTTACAAGGATGGCATAGCTATCCCATAGCTCTTCTTTGGCGGTGTTTGCTTCGTTGCCTGCTTGATCTTTAGCTTTGGCGAGTTTGAGAGCTGTCTGGCATGCGGTTTCGGCTTCGTCGAACCTTTGGAGGTGCAATAATGAGATGGATTTCATATGATGGGCGTTTATCCGCTGCGAAGGAGGCATTTTAGCAATCTTGGATTTCTCTAACGCCGCAAGGGCGGAAGTGAAATTTCCGGAGTTGTAGTAGAAAGCGGCAAGCTGTTGTTGGTATTTGTATTCATCGGGGAACTGGTTTCTTTGGATTTTCTTGGATATTTCAATAATTTGAAGCAACATTTCGATGCCTGTATGCCAATCGCCAATCGCTTCGGCAGAAGGAAGGGCACTTTTATACCACATCAGTCGGAGAGGGAGATCTTCGTCCGGGATGCGGAGTTGCGGGCGTTGATTTGGGGCACCTTGGGCGGGGTGGGCACCGACACCAGGAATTTGGCCATAGCGCCTATACCAGATGAATGGCAAGTGTTCATCGTACGGAGGCGGTTGAGTGCCTTCTGCGGGGTTATTGTTTTGCGCATTGTTATTCGCATTCGACATCCTGATGACCCGCCTCCTTGATATGGTTTCACAGTGGTTGTAGTATTGTAGAGTTGAGATATCGGATGGGCAGAAAGGTTTCGGGAGTGCTCTTGGGGCACCGGAGGAAATATTTACACCAAGATGAAGGCCTTAGAAATCGAATTTTCTACAAAGCTACTCGTCAGGCTACGAGGTATGCATATGAGTTAGGCAAATCAGGCCCGCCACACAAACAACCTGTGGTCTTGGCAAATGAATTGGAAGTAATTCACCCAACAGTACGTACCGATACATATCATATAGCCCCGAACGTATCCTGCCAGGCCGCGAACGACACTGGCAACGCGAACTGCTAGTTAATACCTATCTTCTTTACTAGCATTGTAAAACTAGGCACACCAGAACAGCTATAATCTACAGTTATAACGACCCTCCTGAATATGCGCTATTATAGGGTCGTAACGGGCTTCGCTTGGGTCATGACCATCAGATTTCACGAAATGGCTTCTATAGTGTTATTTGTGTTGAATGTATAACACATGTACACAGGCAACATGATTGGGTCTTTTAGTTGTCACTTCGACCAGTCTGTTGCCGCAACCGCGTCTATCTGTCTACTCTTACAATTCATAGCATATTCTTTCCTTATCGATCGGCCGCGAGCACCAGCCAGCCCTCATTGAATGCAATACGGCCTTTGCCGCTGCAGTCTTCATCGCCCGTGAACCTTCCTTCACAATGTCGGGATCAAGTTCAAATGCTCCTTCCGAAGGAACCTCCCAATCGGCGTTTGAAACCGCCGTTGAGGTTCTGTCTGGATTCCGAGATGGGAACCCCGCATTACCACCACCCTTGCCATCACCTTCGGCTCATTTAATCCCACGGACGCCGGAGGAGTTTGCGTATATAGACTGCGATAAGTTGTCCGTAAAAACAAGCATGGCTAATGTGCGGGCAGAGCTTGGGGTTCCGCAATCAACCACTAAATCCACCAATATGATCAACAATTTTAAATGGGAGCAGTTATCGGTAATAATTAGCCAACACCGCGCCTGTGGCGGCTCGCTAATATAATTCTGGGCTATTAACTAGGAGCTGGTGGCACGCCTATCACAAGAGTTTGATTTCGACGACGAAAGCGTTTCAAATTTAACTCAAATTAGCCAAGCCATCGAAGCATCAGCTCAGTGGAAAGATTGCGAACCTCGCAGACCTGTCTCTGCTTTCGTACCAGTACTTATTTCACGCTGGAAAAAGAACCGACGAGATCGGCCAAATCAACGTAAGGCTGGCGCGCAATAATCTGTGCACTTGGTCGCCCCTGTCGTCTCTGTCGTCCCCATCGCCCCACGCCTTTACGTCATTAACTCTCGTTTCGGTCCCATCATATGATAGACTGGTTTTAAAGACTATTTGCGGGGCGGACCAGGTCCCACTCGTCCAATTATCACATCCTGTTCTCTCCTAAATATGCCTCTGCACTGTCTTCGCAAAATTTATGTTTGATTTTTTGTGGATTATTTGGCTGGTATTCTGGTCTCGGGAACTGGCCATGGGAACAGCATAGCTCGGAACGAGGCATGTATATAGAAGCATGAACGATTTTAATTGTTACACGACAGTTGAACGTTTTTATGGGCTAACTAGCACATGGGTGTACCTTGAAGAAACAGAGGAGCGAGAGCATAGGAAACTCATTTATTTACAGAGATTGTCTCCAATATTCCATCCGTTTCGGTAAGGCCTTCCAATCCACGCCCATGGACCCCTTTGTTCACCAAGCAGACAAGTGTCCTCACATAAGCTCCAGAATTCTTCTATCGGAACTTGTTGGATCGAAGTCTTACATATCCCCGCTTGTTCGGGTGATATAGAATCTAACTGATAGATATCTGGACGATCAAATTCTTTGTCCCATGCCTGGTCATTTTCGCCTATTATCAGAAACTCGAAGGAGGGCTTTGCGCGACATAGATTTGACCCGAGTGACGGGATTTTTTGCACGCTTTTCTGGACTTTATCCCTATCGTATTGTATTTGCCGGTTCACTATATCGTCGAAAATCGAGACGTAGTGGTCCTGTAAATGGCTGCAGGGGGTCAAGTCTTTCAGTAAACGAAATCGGTGAAGTTTTGGAGGGGGCTTAAGCTTTTTCTATTGAGGGCGCATCGTAACAGTGAGAGATTAGCCGACACGCCAGAGGAGGTGTTAGGAATGTATGAGCTGGGCCCAAACCTACCAGTTCGTCCGCATCCATGGATAGTGCCAACTCTCTTAAGTTCGGCCAACCGCTGTAGTCTGTGTGATCTTCGACGCTATAATCTGACGAGTCTGGTGTGAGAATGATTGCATCGCACCACAGAACCTCCATGCTTCCTCGGAGATGTTCGATGTCCAGGTAGTAAAAGTCGAAGAACTTGTAGTCTGACGACACGTGCAGTATTTTCAACGGCGGTAGGCTTTGTAGTATAGGGCTGATGGTCTCATTACTAACGCTGGATATAATTTGCAGGGCTGTTAAATTTGCAAGACGGCCAGTTACTAGAAGATTCAGGAAGGCTTCATCGAACCCGTCTATATACGTGAGGCTAAGAGTGCTAAGAGCCTCTGGGACGAAGAAAGGCGAGGTATTAATAGCTTCCGTAAGAAAAGGGAAGAAGCTTAATTTCAGCTCTTTTAATTTTAATAGTGGCTGCCATCGTCTCGAAGAAAAAGGAAGTAGCCTATTTTCGAGTAGATAGTCGAAATCTTCATCGGAGGTGAATTGGAGGCAAAAGTGTAGCGACTGGAGTGTTGCAGTGTTGAGGGACACGAAGTCCCAGATGGCGTTATAGAAGCTAATGTCGTGCCGGACTAAGTACGGGTCGCCTTCATCTTCGGACCACAGTACATTGAAAGACAGGCTTTCTAGATTTCTGACCGCCTTGAGGGTACGAACCGAGTCCGCTATCTGGAAGAATCCCTTGTTAAACTCCACAGCCAACTCTTTGACAGTCTCGTTTCCTTGCAGCAATTCCAATGTGATCTCGCTTGTATCTAGATCAGACTCCCGGCTATCAAGAAAGCTGAAGAATATTCATTTTGGATTAGTCTACTCGATTCAAATGAAAATTCTGGGATGGGAGAATTACTGAAGACGTCGTAGGTTTTTAATTTTACTTATTGATTTCGGCCGTTGTTGAAAGAATTCTGGAGTCGATTGAAAGCGATGGGGGCAATTACAAGAGCAGGAAACAATGTCTACGGTTCGAACGTACTCTATACCTGGAAGAGGCGGTTCTAAGACCAGAGGGTTTTCCTTCTGATAGCACATATTGATCGTTAGACAGCGGTAGCGGTATCGTAAAGCGATAACATAAAACGCTTGGCAGACTAGTGTCATTGTCAGAATTTCGGATTGACTCAGCTGTAGACTCGGATAACATTCCTGGGTTAGTGATTGCGGAGCAGAAAGAAATATACTTATACATACAATACCAACTGGAAAATGGCTTAGCTTGATAAAACTTACATTGTCGAATATCGTCATCAATATCTCATTAGGGACTCTGAGAATCGGGCTTATGTATTGTGTCGACGTACCCAGGCCTTCGACTTTATATCTGGGTGGTGAGTTCATTTTGAATGTGTGAGACCTTCGGCGAGGCGGTGCACGGTGAATACGTTTTCTACCCAAGTACCCAGGGAGTCTCAAGTGCTTATAGCTCCCTCTCAACGTATTGGTACGATACCAGTACTTTATTAGCAGATGCAGATGATATCTAATGAGGTGAAGAGTTGATTAGCTCCCCGACTAAATTATCAAGGTGAAAGTGAGCGGGCTGGTGGATGGCGCCGAGACTGCCTCGGCTATGCTGACCCGAAGCTTCACAAAGTTTGATAAGGATGACGGGTAGGGATAAAGAGTGTATTTTTGTTCTGCAGGTAGACTATGAAAATACTTCGGCGAGACTAAACGATAGCGGTGAATCGCTGGATTGGTTTGCAACTTTGTCTCCGTAGGAATTTAGAATTTTGATCGTAATAAAAAGAATAGAAAGGAGGAGCAACTCGGTATCGAAAAACTTGGTGATCATCAGCCACGATGGCCGGGTGTTCCATATATAGGTAGGGCTAAGTACCCAATATTAGGGCCTACCGCGCAACTTGGAACGCCCAGATAATCCTGCAACATTTTCAACACACGACTGATATATGGATACCACTTACTTCGGGGATCGCTCTAGCTAGACTAACAAATTAAGAGTTCGTCATTGTCTAGACCTTCCTACTAGACCAGGCCTTGTACCTAGTGATTCTCTAAATTGCTGGGTCAACAGACATGTTCTATGTGGTGCCTTCCGATAGAGCGAGGATGGTAAGTGAGAAGGCAAGAGCTTATATGTGGATAATGGGACTGGTTCACTGATCGTGTATTGCTATCACTTTCGTCCACACTGTGATATATCGCTAGTCGTTCTGGATAATATGAAATCGAGGACATTAGATATTCATTACTAACTACCCTGGTAACTTTTACGTATCATTCCCCGTTCCCTGTCCTTCCCCGCTTCTCATCTTCGAAAATATTAAGTTATAATTGAAAATCACTCGGACACTCGCCCGGGTGAAGCAGACTGCGTTTCAAGAATATTTCTAATCGGAACTGCCGGATTTTTCGGGTCGGCGGGCGGAGCAGTGGACTATCCAGGCTATATATCCAGTTAGCTTGATGCCTCAGTGCAATACTGTTTATACAAAGCCTGAATCCTACTTACTGTTTGGATCTGATGTTAGGCGGGCCCAGTCGTCGCTGAGGTACCACTTGTCAAATTTGACCTCAACAGACTTCAACACTCCCATTTCGTTAGGGGCTACCCGTAGGCCTGGGAGGCGCGCCAAGGCCTTGATGCAAGCCTGGATATAAAGAATGGATATATCCTTCCCAAAGCATTCATGGTCGGCGGATCCATACATTATATAGGACTCTAGTGGGCGATCCCATTTGAAAATGTGAGGGTCTGGGAATCCCTCTGGGTCCATACCGGCAGCACCCTTTTGCGTGAGGAATTGTGTAAGCGAACAAGCTGCCTACTACTGTGTCTGGCAAAAACTTAAATGCACTTACTAGCATTGAAACCACAATTTGGCCTGCTTTGAACGATTGATCACCGATTGTGGTATCTTGCTTACAAATCCGTACATTTTTCTGGCCGCTGCTCAAGCGCTGAGCTTCCACGATATATTTCTTCAACACCCCTTTCGCATATTCTTCGTCGGAAGCAGCGAGCTCTTGGACTTTAGCCCAAATGTCAGTGTTATCTAGCCGAAGAAAGAACTCCAAAACCTCACAGAACTAGATAACACACTATTTCAGCAACAAATCTCGGCGTGTAGAAGGTATTCTTAGGGGACTTACGCTAGCAACCGCGGCTTTACCGCCAACCGCTGTTAGCCAGAGCAATTCTGCGATCCATTCCGATGACTTTCCATGAGCGGCCAGTAGCTTGCATGCTTGTCCGCCAAAATATCGCAAGCTTCCCTCCCGTGGTTTATAACCGGGGAGTTTAGATGTATTACTAGAGAGGAACGAGAACATTTTGCTGGTTAGACCACCCTCCTCCGTCGAGATAACTGGTTCACCATTACTGATGTGCCACTCCACTACTCTCTTCGTGGTCTTGGTAAGTATCTCAGCTGCTTCCGCTGCAATCCGTCTCTTATTCCACGCGTTCGCGGGGTCAGGATTCCCGAAAGTAAACTCCCGAATATCGCTCAGAAGGCTAAAAAGTTCTTCAGGAGTGTGAGCGCCCTGAGGGTTGTCTTCACACTTCATATCCAGAGCAAACATGTCCCCTAGGATCTGCGCTAGAACTGGGATCCCGAAGCTACCGCGGTTGATTAGCATCCCTATTTAATGGAAGCGCATCCCTTTGTGTATACTTACTCTTTGACGATATCTATCTGGAAAATCTTCTCTCCAAGTTCAAATAAACTAGTATTCAGACAATTTTCCGCGGAATGCAAGCAATGTTGGTATATGAGCTCGTTCATGCCATCCGTTTTTAGTAATGCATCGGTCGCCATTTTCTTGCAATGAGCATTCTCAGGCCTGTCATCTCCTAACATAAACCATGAATAGTCTTTGCGGCTAGGAAAAAGGTCATTAAAACCATGTCCACGTAGCACGCCGAAGTTTAATGGGTGAGCGAGAATTTCCTTTGCCGTTGCGTACTTTGTGACGATAACGGGGCGGTGGGGGGCCCGAGGGGGGTCTTCCGTATATAGATGGTATGTTCCGTATTTTTTGGCGATCTCACGGTTTGTATTTTTGGTGTACATCGGCTGCATAACGTGAAGGGAGTTAAATGGAAACCACCCGGGCAAAGTTCTTTGGATGAGTTTATAGAACATCGAGCCGCCAAGACTAGGTGCGACCAGGGTCATTAGTGTCGCTTCTCCATTACGCCCGAATTGAGGGTATCGCTCCTTACGTTTTAGGGTCGGACTTGACTTCTTGGATACCCCAATCCGTCAACGTAGCTGCGGTGTAGTCCTTTCCAAGGTGGAGGTATTAAAACGAGCCTGTGACAATTCTTAACTGCATATGCGGGGGGCTTATCTTACCACCGTATAGAACCGGTCCGAACGAACCAAGGTAACAGCATCCGACAATACCGCCCTTCCTACAGTATATGGTGCGCACAGCCCGTTCCCTGGAGCCATATGTGGTGAGGCTTCTTCAATAAACAATCCAGGGTAGAGTTCGACCATGTCCGGGTGATAGTAGAGCTTGCTTAGGATGGCAGCGATATCGGGGTCCGGGTTTATCTCTTGGAATGACGTGAATTTCTTGAGGCCGAAAAATTCGCGGAACTCATTGAGCGTCGCAGTTTGCCTATGACAGTAACGAGAGAGTTAGTGCTATCCATGCCATGAAAATAAATCCCTGTATGCGTATATAGACTTCAAAGTACCATTTGCGGCCTTGGATGATGCCCAGAACTTCGACGACACGCAGTGCTTTTGGTACCATTCGAGGACCGAACGCTCCTATTTCCCGGGTTAACCGATACTATTTTTCAGTATTTAGGGTATTCATGGCGTACCAGCCGGATCTTCCATGCTCTCTTGCAGTATGCGGACAAGGTCTCCATCCGCGAACTTCCCATCCTCACCGCGCTTAATTCCAGCGAAGTCGCGCTTGCTCGGGTCCGGGTCGATGCTCTCATTGTATCTTCGCAACGCTTGCAATAACTCTCTGGGGTCAAGGTCTTCCAATTTTCTCCCATTGAGCTCTGGAATAATGAACTGCAAGAAGTCGACAAGCCACTTTTCATCCCGTTTGGAGATGATAGAATGGAACCGATAGAGGAGGTTAAACTCCACAGAGACTTGATTCCCGACACCACAAGGAGTACCGTCGCGGTCGAATGGGCCACGGCGATTTATATCGACCCTAGGATCAAATGTCCAATCGGAGTTGGATGCGTGGGTATTCAGAATAGCTCGGAGGTAGTCGTTTACGCAGATGTTTATGTACAAACCACCAACGATTCTGCAAACAATAGGATAGTTAGCGGTATGCCAATGGCGACCAATGGCTGACAGCGAAATCTAATAAACTTACAAGCGAGCGATTTGGAAGAGATCATTATCTTGTTTCAGTAACTGAGCCTCGGTTGGGTTCTGCGGCACAGTAAAGCGACCCCCCTCGTTGATTTTCAGGAGCATTTCCGCGCAATAATTGTGAAATCTGTTGTACATTACGAGGAGACAGCAAACTCCTGGAGGCTGAGCGAGTAGGCGCTTTTCGTGGAATGTGTCTGGCTTAAGTAGCCCTTTGCTGAAAGTCCTGACAGCTTCCTGCTCAGCAAAACTTGAGCCATACAATGGAGCCAAGTCCAAATACGACGATGTATCGGATCTGTTGCTATCTTGATGGTTTGTCCTAAATATATCCTAATAAATAGAATATATATTAATCTTAACTAACCCCTACTAGCAGATGGTGCTAGTATATTGACGGCAGACTCACATGAATAATGATAGTGGCGTGGTAAAACAACATCGAGGAAAGCCCAGCTTTGTTTTCTCGGAAGCTATCGTCACGACGGGCCAGGAGTACTAGAGGATGTCAGTAGAATGAATATCAGAAACTTTTATCGTGCTCCCTCAGGGAGTCAGCTAGACTTTTACACCTACAATCGAACAGCAATCCGGGGTCCGGATTAACGCCTTGTTTTGGTACCAGGCTTTTACATGTCTTTGCGTATGGCATGCCTGCTTTCCCGAGATCAGGGAAAAGAACGTTCTATAATGGCTCGTTAGAAAATATAAGAACGAGGAATTTAGCCTTCGTAGTCTTGGATCTCCGTACTAACATTGTAGCTGCCATCGGGTTGACGGTATTGGCGATCGTCACCAAGGTAACTTAGAGGGGGATGCTGTAGGGACTCCCATGCACCATCGATAACTTTGTTCGTTAAAGCGGCTCTAACCGGGGAACTCTTTGGCAGAGACGATGTCATGGCGATGATTTTCTCCATCTATTAACTGTAAGCTCGTGGCGCCGGCGGCCCGAGTCGGGTGGGTACGGTGAAGAGAATTTGTTTTCTTTCTCATGCACGCTATACGTACCGTCATTTTTCTGTCATCCATAGGCTTCCCTTTTGACATAGCGAGTTCCAGAATTGGCTGGACGTTTGTTTTGTAACCTCTGCCTAAAGACCTTAGTTCGTAAATTATCTTCATGAGCGAAACCTTCCTCTGGGGTCCGGCGGAATTAGCATCGTTCGCGTTTGAGCTGTCTGACGATTTGGAATCTGGCAAGATCTCGCGTATATGGCGCACTGCAACTTGAAGTTGGCCAGTGAGATATAGAATGAGTACAAAGACTGAAATCAGAGGAAGATTTCCAAGGACAATTAGGATGAGTAATCTAGCAGAAGAGATAACGGATATGACGGATAACCAGCAAAGATTAAGCAGAGAGTACAGAACTCCAACCAGGTAAAGGGAAAACGTGGAGAGTACTGAAATTGGCCATGCGGTCACTGTTAGTATAAGATTGGTACAGAAAATTGCGGCCAGAGCAGGATATCCGATGATGAAGAAGCCTGGAATTTGGTTGTAGAACCTGAAGATATCTTCCAATGAAGCAGGGATCTGAAAGCGGAAGAGACTCAGAATACCGAACGCTGATGGGTTTATTGTGTCGTTGGTGCTAACAGCACTCGCCGCTAGGCTATCCATCTTTGACTCCAATTGCTCCGTCAAATAATTTCAAATCCACAGTAAGGTTTTGAGCTTAGCTGCCTATGTAACAATAATTTGATATTGAAACGCCGTAGAGGCACGTTGTAGAATTAAGGACAAGAAGAAGATTTAAGTAACTATTATCACTTGCTAAGAAAAGGGGGGGCTTTTATATGCATTCGTTATTTTATATGTACACAACTAACAGACTGCCGGGTACTGATATCACTATATGGCACTCACGGCCTGTTCGTCCAGCTAGAGCTAGTGCTGCTATGTCCTTGAAAACCACTCTTTTCTTTTTCAGGCCATGCCGGCCATCCAGTGTGGCACAAGGTTGTGCAATGCTTTATTCTACCTCGTTTGCTATATCTCGCCAAATAAGAAACCAAAGAAAGCTAATGTCATATTCCGTGTCTTAATCAAAGTGGGTTGGAAGGGCAGTCTCGAGACCAGACAGAGGTGCTCCACCAGCGGAAGAGCCAAGCACCAATCAAAATTGTATATCTCATATAACCAACGCAAACCTCATAAGTTAGTTGACGTGCATAGCTACTTAAGTACCTATTACCTATCTGCATCGGCATCCACTCCCTTTCAAACCGATTGCTACAGTTCCCCAATTGGTAAATTTAGACACGGCTCGATGCAGGCTGTACTGCCTTTTTATCAGCTCCGGCTAGTGCTATAGCAATCCTTGGAAGCATGGGCTGAAGTAGTACACTGCCCGTCAACATAAGGAGCTGTTATTGATTCACCGCAAAATGTACCATCAGGTATTTCACGGTCGCCTTCATTTCCTAGCCCCCTGTACATCATTAGGAATCAGATGCATGAAAAGAAGAGGAGGAGACCAACCCCTCCATGGAGGCCCAAGGAGGTGGACTGAAATATGTTAATCTTCCTTCAAACCAACCCTCGGATTCCATATTATACGAAGTCCTGCCATGGTGTCGCAGCTCTAAGGACAAACAGCCTCTCAAACATCACACTATTCAAACTCCAGCAGTTCCGCAAGCTGGAGCATTACTTTCACTTTCCCCTAAGCACAGCACAAGTCTCCGCCATTCCAAAGAATATTCTCCATGATCAATACCAGGATGGATGAGGATGCCCCTGGATCAGCCCAGGACTTCTCAAAACAAAAGAGGCTTGTGTTGTGCTTTGATGGCACTGGCAACCGTTTTACTGGCACCGACACCGACACAAACATTGTCAAGATTTACAAGATGTTGGACCGGAAGGTGGAAAATCAGTATCATTACTATCAGCGTGAGTTTTGAATTTTCAAGAGGAAATTGAGGTTCCAATGTGCCAATGTTTGGGCTAACGACTTCATTAAACGTGATAAACTAGCTGGCATTGGAACTTACGTCGAAGGCTCGAGTACATCATGGACACCACTTTCCCGTCTATGGTCAAATTTCGCCATGGGTTTGGATCAGGCTGTCGGGACTTCCTTTGAACATCATGTCACAGCGGGCTATAGGTTCATCATGCGTTACTTTAGGTATCCATCAATACAAAAGTCTTCACCATTTTCGTCGGCGCTAACTGTTTGATATTAGTCCAGGTGATTGTATTTATGTCTTTGGCTTCTCAAGAGGGGCGTATACGGCACGATTTCTATCAGAAATGATACACGAAGTCGGACTACTGTCGCAAGGGAATGATGAAATGGTTCGTTTTGCCTGGAAGCTATTCTCCGACTACCAAAACTCGGCAAAAGACGAGAGCAGCAAAGAGTTCGTGGCTCGAAGGGATCTAATGAAGGATTTCAAAGAAACCTTTTGCCGTAGCGGAGTGAATGTGCATTTCCTTGGCCTCTTTGACTGTGTGAACTCGGTTGGGCAATTCGAGCTCCCATTATTCCGATCCACGCCTACATACCTCCCTACCCCTCCTGCCACGCATATTCGGCATGCGGTCGCTCTTCACGAGAGGAGAGTGAAGTTCAAGCCTGCTTTATTTTCGGGGTTTGTCGCTCGTACCTGTGATCTTAAAGAGGTGTGGTTTGCCGGCGATCATTGTGACGTTGGTGGTGGCTACGGAAGGCTCCCGAGCCAAAAGAAACTCCTCTCAGACGAGGCACTTGCGTGGATGCTTGATGAGTTGAAAAACTTGCCAGATACCGAGAACAAGTTGGCGTTCGAGCCATACAACCCACCGCGAGAAAAGGAGCTACGGCAAGGTGTCGGATCAGCCTTAGATATACGAATCGCCCTCCGGCCTCACGATTCTCTACGCCTTCCTGCTCTGGCCTTAATTACCATTTTTTGGTGGTTTCTTGGTAGGTTACTCAACTGTTTGTTGCTGCATCGAGTCTCATACTAAGCTCTCACTAGAAATCATTCCATTATCTTCTCGCTTGGAGCTTGAAAATGGGAAGTGGATCCCTCGTTACTGGCCCCCGAATATGGGCGGAAAGCGTTCCGTCCCCCACGACGCTAATATCCACCGCTCTGTTGACATCCTTCGCCAGAACGGAGTCCTTGGCGCTGATGATATGCCAAAGTTGGGAGGACCTAGTCCCACACTCACACTGACCCCCTTCATTAAAGGGAAGTTTATCGAGGCTATGCAAGACGCGAAGCGGAAAGGTGCTAACGCACTAGCCAACTTGCCCTCAGAGACTGCTAAATCACACGAAAAGCTGCACACACCATCCGTTGTTCCAAACGGAAAACCACACCATACCTAGAAGTGTCGACGATCAATCGACTAATCAGTACTATGGCGTTGGCTATGTACAGTATACCTTGAATTGTTGTATATTACCTCCACACAGAGGGATAATTAAGTGAAATATTTATGATCTTCCCTGTCGTTAGATGAGTTAGCTATTAAACCAATTGTGTTTAAGATGATTTCGCAATCGCAATCGCATTCGCAGTCTTAGGCCTTTTTCAGGCTCAGCAACAGTCACAGTTTTCTAGCAACATCTTTTAATACGTACTACTTGGGATCCGAGACATTCCTATTCGGTCTGCTCAGCAAAATCCGGTAACGAGATTGGATATTCCGTTATCGAAATGTGAGACATTAGGATCGGGTATTAAACGGCACACGACACGTTGTGCTGGTTTGCGGGTGCAATAGTTAAAAGTGCATTTGACATGATGCTACTCTGAACTTGGCGTTAGAGAATCTTTTCAATTAGCATGAGCAACTGCAAGCGCATTTTAAATTGCACTGGAGCAAAATATCCAGCGCTCGAAGAAAGAATCTACTTTCTGTCAGTGGCTTGTCTTTTCCAATCGATTGGATCGATCGATTGGGTCTAGTATCCCGTGGTTACTCCGTGATCCACCGCTTCAGGATTAGCGATGTTACACAAATTTAATCCTCACTCTTCTGTTTTGTATCCAAACTTGGATTCTCAGAATTGAGGGGTGTTGTTACCATCCTTCTACAGATAGCACAAGATAAGACCGATTAATTTATTCGCTGGGTCAATAGCCTCGTTTCGAACGTTCCTCTTGGCACTAGGATCGAAGATCTTGGAAACAAGCCGCTCCACAATATATCCTTTGAATCGCGGGGTCACCCCACCAATACAAGTACTTCCTATTATGTCGTTCTAATATAGGACTTACGTGGCCTCATTGATTGTCATTGCGATTGCGATTGAGATTCCTGTCATTGTAAGTCTTGAACTCTCGGAGCCAATAACATGAACCTTCTTACTCAGAACAGTATCATAACGTATATTCAAGTACACTATTTCTAACACAGTACCACAGTTTGGTATGCGCCGTGCCGAAGGCTATAATATCTTGAAAACTTAATATTCCCGCTATGCACGGACAATCTCCACCCCGCCACTCCGATTCTATCATTTGTGATTTTGTACGACCGTGGATAGCCAAGCCCTGGCCATATGATGTAGCTCACCCAATGCTGTTGCGGGGCCCGTAGGGTACTCCGTACGCATGTTTACAAGATCTTTGCAAGATTGTATGATTTGGAAGCGAGCACGTATGTCGTTACCACCATATGATTGAAGGTGTATTTCAAAAAATGCTACGATACCCTTTAGCCTCCGGAGAAAATGCTAGTCCGCACACAGACCAGCATGCAACCTAAGTGCATATCGTTATGAGAGGATGATAGCTGCCAAGCCGACACACAGATGCACCCCAGATTCCTGGCCAGCATGGGGCAGCGCCAAGAACTAACGTGCACTCCTGCCCACTCTTTCAGGTCGGTCGGGGTATATAATCAGGCTCCTAATCTCCTAACACTTCAGTACGTGGTATGCATGCCAGAAACCATGAAACCAGATCTGCAAATAATTGTGGTGCCTCAGCGGGACCAACAAGTCCGTCGCTGAGTTGCTACCGTTATCGGGCTCGAGACAAGCTCGTACAATCAGCGCTCATGAGCATATTAATGAATCTATAGTATCGGCAGCGTACTGGCTGTACCGTGTGCACAGTGTAAGCCAGCCGCGAAGCGGAGCGTGTTGAGGTAGGTCTTCTCGACAATTGTCTTTCAGGTTTCTCGATTAGCAGGGATCGCGAGATAACGCTAGCCTATTTCGTGTAGTTGCTTGACTTGGACTAGCGTATGCTTGGCACCACAGCTTGTAATAATGGGGCACCTAGAATGGTTCCTAGATATTCCCGGTCTTTTAAATTTGAGAAGTCTGGTAGAAGTCCGTAGCTCGATATCTATGGATTACCTCATACACTGTCTAAAATACTCTTGTATATGCCGGGGAACTGAGGCCCCGACAAACACGATAGACTCGAGATTTAATTATGACAAGATCAATTCGGAGCCATATAGTCTGGAAGAATCAACCCAGGTCCTAGCCTGTAGCCCATCTCTGGTTAACAAAGTGGTAAAATACTTTAAAGCGGATTAAAGTTTTTATAAATTTACCGCATATAACTAATAGATTTAAAATTTTAAGTTTACTTTCCAACCCTCATGGCCTGTGTATATTAGAAGCAGCGCAGCAGCGCAGCGAGAGTATGGTAAATAGTAGCCTCAATAACATTAGAAACAGGCCGCGGAGCTATAGCGCTACCGGAACGGAATTCACGCTTAAGGATACCACTCTATATCCTGACTTCCTTGTGCCCGTGGTAGTCCCATTGGCGGGCTGCACAAGTAGATTTTGCTATAATATTTATCGTCTGCTCCTCAACTTCAGCCCGCGTGAAGTCGACAAGACATTTGGATTGATCTATGACATCGATTTCGGGTGATGCTTTCGCCAGTATTTGTGTACAGTGTTCGAATTCAAGGAGGAGAAAAAAAAGGTGTGTGAGACAAAAGATATTGGCTGATGTTCTGTACATGATAATACTGAATGTTACATAGGGATAGAAGTAGCCTCCTATCAAGCCCCCAGGACTACGGTCTGCATTTTACGCCCTTAAAGCTGCATCGTTTTATCCATGATAGGAGTATATGTACATCATGACCCTTAGTCGAACAAACACTGCGTAAGTTTAGAGTTTATGTTCCTGGCGTCAAAAGCAATTGGAAATACTGGTATTTCGATGTTAGACGACAAAATAGCGAATGTATTTACGGATATTACACATTCAAAAAATACAGAACTACTAACACTACTGCTGCTGCTGGGTCGTGTCCACGGCTAGGGTTTGTCTCGTTGCGTAGTACCAAGACTAGCCATGTTAGCTTGGCTTAACTTCAAAACTAAAAAAGTACCGGGCGTATCATATATCCGACGTCGAGGGAGCAATTACTCAAATTAGCCCTTGTTCGATAAGAAGAACAACGCATCAGACGTCCGATGCATCGATGGCTGGGGGTGAATTCTGGGATATACTGAGCTCGTCGGGGGTTGTAATTGTAATAGCCATACCAGGAGGGCAGCAAAGTGGATATTCGAGAGAAAAAAAAAAACGCAAGACACAACTTAGCAGGCACCAGCCTAACCGTGCCCCGACGCCTGTCGGCTGCACACCCCCCATACCTAGTCGAGAATCGCCACTCCTTAGCGATCATTGCATCGGGGACAATGACATTATTTGCAACGCCATCGCACCGCTAGTACGGAGCGTCGACATCCTGAGCGGCAGCTGCGTGCCTGCGTCGTAGCCTTCGGGCACCTCTGACCCATAAAGGTCTCTAATAGTTATGAAAAGATCTTGCTCCACTATCTCGGGTATAGGCCATATGGTCTCCGTAGGTTAGCCGTACGCTTATCTATCAGTGGGGAGATGTGGTACTTACCATGCGCCGGGTATCCCAATCATCCCTATCCTTGGATGTCACCTCTAAAACTCCCTTGACGCCAGTGGGTGAGTTTGTAAAATTCATGGTAATGATAGCGCCAATCTTGCCCCCGCTGCCCTCAAGCCAGATACTTGTATCTCGGCTTAACCCAGGAAACGCCTCACTCCATCCGACTTCGAGAACAAGGGCCGGAAATTTCGATTTGTAGGTCCAAATTGTAGCATTAGGCTCTTTAATGGTCCCCTCGTATGGGTACTCGAAGTTGTCAAACTCTGATGAGGTCTTGGTTAGCCTACTTCTCGAGCTTCCGGGTTTGTTTACATGTGACGGGGCTTACTCGGAGACGGTGGCCGGGAGAAGTATTCATTAGCCGACTCCGGGATTAAGCCCTGAAGCACCCATCTGGCAAACTCGACGTTAACCCACGAGGTACCATTTCCGTGGATGGCCGTTGGCAGGTCGATTGTAAGGGTTCTCGCCACACTGTTGAATGAATACCTAGCATGGCGTCGTTAGTTACAAGAACGGGAGGGCTTGTCAGAGGAGCATGTATACAGAAACCGCCGGGCCGTCAGATTGTTCGATTCATCTTATAGACTGTCGTAGACGAAGTTTGCAACCTCAGGGTCGATTTCCTTATACTCTCGTGGTGGATTAGGACCTTGCGATGTTGATTTGATAACCCTCAAGACTTCTCTGAATATCGTTGACGGGTCCATAGTCTTGTTCGTGGGAGGTGATAGTTGGAGGTGAATACGAGGGTTGAATACAAGATATCTTGTCGGCGTACACACGTACCGGTAATGGTAATTATCAGGTTTTAACGATGATAATGTTGATTGAGGATGATCATGAAACTAAAACTAAAACTAACCTAAAACTAAAACTATCTCGCTAACGCAGACCGAGAATAGATAAGAAAACGGTAAGACCCTCGTGTTACTAAATATAACCCCACGTGACCCGCGGAGGTAGGTAAAAAGGACTCCGAATTCACTGAGTTTAGCACTCGTCTATTGATTTAAGCTGGGACCACCAAACCTAACCAGGCAAAAGATGGGTCTAGTCTGTAACGCATCTCTGGTGTCGCACCGCAAAACACTACCCCGGGCTTCAAATCCTCTTTATCTTTTGGCAAACTTCTCAATTTATGAATGCCACGATGTCCAAAGTACCACCCAAAAAAGTCCTTGAGTTTCAGCGATGGCAAATCCAGACGAGTTCGGCTTTTATCTCCCCCTCCAACGTACATCGAAGGGCCCCTATTGATTTTAGGCCCCCATCTATTATCACCTGAAGAATCGATCAGGAGTGTGAGGTAAACCCGGTGCGGGATCCATTCGGGATTATCTGTGGATGGGATAACGATGGGATCATCCGCGTACTGCTTGAACCTTTCTGTATTGGCAAGAACAGTGGCATCGTCTGGGTTTGGTGTGCTGTAAAGTCTCCCGATCTCGAGGGGATAATTTCCGGTGTCGTCCTCCCACATTCGGCGATTGAGTTTTTCAGAGGAGTAATCCATTCTTCCCCGAAGATAACCAGTGAACTCGTATAAGGCGGAATGAACTAAAAAGGTGGGTTCATCTGGCGCTTTGACTTCAACACAGGGCACCAAGCTATAGTGCTCGCGGTCCCTTGATCTCAGCTTATGTAGGCCTCTGCTTTCGATCCATTCTTGATCTGGATAAAATGGTTCCCGGTATCTCTTTTTAAGTATTCTATACAGTTCATGTTTCCATGACTTGCATACTAACTTGAGAGTTTGGTATTGATCTGAGCTGGTAAACCCTAGCATATGAAGCTGCAATTCGAGAGGGAGATTGAGAGAGACAGAAAGCTGTTCTTCGACTTCCTTGACATTCCGAAATTCGTCCGAATCGACAAGAACCGGGCTGCAAGCCTCGTTACTATCTACCTTTTCTTCTTCCATCTCGGGGAACATTGTGTTACGGATGCGAGGCGGTTTGGCGTGCTGTTAATATTGGTCAGCAATCTCAGTACCCAATCAAATCTATACTGACTCAATTTTGGTTGATTCTTATGATACTCACTTCTTTGTACCAGAAAGTACCCTCGGACGAACCTATTGTTGTAGAGCCTGCTGCGGTTAGACCTGGTAGCAGTAAATTTGGTTTGATCGTAGGTAGATAAAAGCCCCATTGCTTGAGTCTCCAATCATCCCAAAAAGCGACCGAGGGATCTACAATGGCGCTGTCATAATCCCAACAGTCCCACCATTTATAGTCGCCCGGCCCAACAATGAGCTCGTCGCGCAAGATACGGAGAATGGGAGGGTAGGCTTTCTTGTCTCGGTCTTCATTACGATCGCGCCAAAACCCCTTGCCCCCGAATTCATCACCGGGGTGTTCTCGAAGGGATATCTCCAGTTGTTTTTCGTATGGGGTCTCGAACACGAAATCCCAGAAGCCTTTAGGCCCGAGCCGCGAAAAAAGAAACAATGCCAGGGAAGCTTTATCAACTAATGATCGAGGGCAAAATATTAGCTTAGGGTCAAATACCTCTACAGGCCAAGGAATCCAAAACGCATACCTCGTGGACTCCCATATATCAGTTTTGCTGGCGTGAAGCAGCCTCCGGTGCCAGGTACACTCCCAAGTATAACCGGTTTTTGCTTTGATGACAGATCCCAGTACTCTTTTTCCCCGAGAATCTGGTAGAAGGGGTTCTTTCCAATTTCTTCAAAAAAAGGAAGGATGGTCTTATAGATTATAGTAAAATCCAAATACGAAAGGGTCTGTACAATAGCCCTAGGGAGAATAAAAGCCGCAGAAGTTAATCCGTATATTTCCCTAGAGGTAGGAGTATCGACTGAGTTGAGGTTATGAAACATTATGCATATGCCTGTCTGATAGAAAGCTCGAGAAACTTTCGCTATCTCGGAGTCGGTTGGTCCTTCGACGTGGTTTACGTCTACTGCATCCCCCGTGAGAGGATGGTACTGCAGGCGACGTTCGCAAAGCATTCGACTCCATGCGAGGATATATCTGTGGGTCTCTTCCAGCTCGTTTGCTGGGACATCGGGTATCTGGACCTCGCTCTGGGGAAACTTGTTGCTCGGGTGCGCCCACCCAACATAGTGTTTCGCGTGCTGAAGAAGAATCTCGACCGGAATCTCGCCCGCGAAAGGGCCATGAAGAAATAATTTGGATAAATGGACGAGAAAACGACAGCGTATTTCATTGTCAGGGTCAAACCAGTCGCACGCAGTCTGCTCAGTCATTTTTTTGGATTCGGATGCCATCCTAGCAAAAACCTCGATTCTGATGGTATTAGAAAACTGGGTTAGGTATTGAAGTTTACCAAAGGTAAGTTGCGTTTCGAGTGTACCACTCTGTACAGAATCGGGTCTGTTTGCAACGCGTTCTTGCTGCAGCGTAACAGGTGTCGGTAAGGAAGCAAAGTCGAGGTTTGAAAACTTCTGGATAGTTGCTGAACCCCCGAATATATACTTACTCAAGTACGTACGTCGTCAGTGGTCTGACGAAAACCAAAATAATGAGTCAGGATTCGGTCCGAGTGTAGACGCTCCAGCCAGCGTGCCCGTTTGCGAAAGGAGGTTTTCTGGACGACTAATTGATTACAACCCTGCACCTGGCTGGCAACAATACTTGTGTGTTGTGGGGAAGAATCCAGGACTCAAGTGTCGACCATTCGAAAGTGACATGACGCCGCGCCTACAAGTCTTCATGATCACTATCGTACATCGACTTGGCCACTAGCTACTGGATGCTCACGAGGTCTGGAATACAAGAACGATTCCGTGGTTCGAATTACCACGTGACTATCGACAGCGTTGTGAACGCACCGGGCGGGACAGTACGGCGTGCATGCCCACGGTGTTCCGATTGTCTGACTTTAGCTTTCTGCTTTTCAGATATAATGTCCGTACTAGCCTCAGTATAACGTATTTTGATTCCAGGTGATACGAAGCCTTGCCTTTTTCAGCGCTTTCTTCATAATATTGGCACTTCCAGGCCGCTGAGATACATCTGGATGAGTTTTTTCGCGTAAGAGTAATCGATCGAAGCTATAGCTACAGAAACTCCTAGTCGATTTGAAATCCTGTGAGCCTATAGCTAATTTACTAGTTAATCAACCTATGGTCGTAAATTATGGGCATTAAACCCACATTACTTCCTCCTGCACTCCTTATAAACACAACCAAGGAAACAACTGAATTCACGAAGCCAACCGTGCTGCAACGTTCAAACACCCAGGGGAGGGAGCGGGGATCCAGACGGCGGAATCTGGGCAGGTAGAGCGTGATATAGAAGAATCGTTAGTAGGAGGTTGGGAGTTATGCAGAGCGCTACCATATAATACAATCTAATTCTTCATTTGCGGCACATCGGTTTGTACTCATCGGATTTGGCTAATATGGTACAGAGCTTAAGTTTGATTCTGTAGGGCTCTACTGACAATTCCGCTGTTTAGTGATATCCAAATGGAAGTGTTCATCCGCCAAACATGGAGATACCCTTTATTCGGTCTCGCAAACCAGCCTCCACAAAGTGACCAACCCCTTGTTCGAGCTCTCTAAACCGAGGCACAGCCAAGGATCCCCGCCCCCCTCCTAACATAATTCTTCCTTTCATCAGTAGGTTACTTGGATCCATGGATCAATATACTTCTAGACTTCAATGTAGGGGTGCGTAGGCGCAATCGTCCCTCGAGCTTTATCAGTATAGCTTTCTGCGGAATCGAGATTAGACAGGTCGGTAATACCCGGTCCCCGCCTGAAAATCTTATTGATCCCGCTAATTGATCCGTCCATGGCCTTTGGCTAAACGTTGATGCAGCATGCATGGATTATTGCCAGAACGGAGCATGCAATATTTATCGGGCATTAGATCTATTGCAGGCTATAGGACACGGCTTCCTTTTCTATGAGGTATTTCGTTGTAAAGCGTCGATGTTAAAGGATTTTATTCACTTGCTACTGTATTTCGAGACAAGATATTCGAACATTTACGAGTCGTTTAGCCGCCTATATGACGGCGTCCTGGTTATAGAGAATAAGAAATATAGCACTTTAGTTGCAACGACCCCACCCTCAATTGATCAAATAAGCCAAGAAAATCAAAGTAATTGAAAGCGGACAATATCGCGACGGTAGCGGTGAACAAGATGGGAATATGGGGCATCGGACTATGTACCTAAGTACCTAAAAATGGGATACGAACACTGGCTGAAAAAAAAAAAGAAAGAAACTAAACGCCAAAGTTAACAATCGGCATGGAGATGGTATCATCAAGAGCCTGGCCGAGGGGTAATGAACAAAGGTACTCCATTTTTAAGAGTATGAAGAAGCCTTTGAACGAAGATGTAGAATTTAGAAGGGCTACCACACCCCGGAGATCTGAATCGCGATATCGATCCCGATATATATCGGCACGAGCTCGAGACAAAACGAAACCGACAGCCATTGGCTTCTACCACCCGATGCAATCGATACGGCTCTCTATTTCTCCTGACCAGAAAATTGACCTATAATAGTCTTCCCGTCACACTCGTGGTTCATCGGAATGAGATATTAAGCAAAATACTGGCATCGCACATGCTTTATCCGTGAGGCATTGCCAACTTTATATACGGGTTGCAGCTTCATGCAAGGCTATTTGACTCCACACATGCTCTGCATCCTTTCGTTTGGGCTCACGAACAAGCCACTCGCTAGCGGCAGCCCGTATAGGCGTTAATGCTAAAATTATGCGAACTGGCCTAGGACCCCGGATAACATTCGAAAGTTAGGCGGACGAATTAGTGTATCACCGATAAAATCCGCCGTCGACACAACAGCGCCACCATCGATGCATCAGGCATTAAATTTCGGCCAAGTCCGAATGTTGCTATACCCTATCGAAAGAGCTTTCAAGGTAGAAGCGGTTGTGAGTTATTATTATGCAGAAGGAGCGATTCATCAATAATAGAGGTGTACATCAATAGATCTGTGGGAGTTCTGGGATGGTATCTCGGAACGTTGAATCCGGAGGCAAACAACGTATAAAGGAATTAACTCACATGTGCATATGACTAATCAAGAACGTTCAGTCTTGTCAAGGCTTAGAGAGTCCATATATCGCAGCTGCTTTCATCGGAGGTGGAAAGCAGGGTGCTTGCTGTGCCGCGCGCATGCGCGCCTCGAAGCCATTGGAGCTGAAACAGCGAAATACGGACCGTACGGGTACTCTACCGGATCCGATTGGCCACCATCCGAGAAATCTACCTCCATTCCCGGTTCTTATGAATGGTATAGATTGAATTAGCAAATCTATATGCAAGAGTTCGGAGTTTCAGGTGCCAGGAGAGATCACAGAAACCGCAATCCGATCTCGAACTATAAGATGCATATATTCTCAAACGAGATTTTAACATATCGTGGAATAGAGATTCAATGGGTATAGATAGTCAATCTGAGATAATCGGTGCACATGCAAGGAAAAGCTCTCATGCGCGTAGATGGGCATCGCCAAAGTTGCTTCGTATGGTGTAACTAGTCCGAGTACTCGACGTTGCGACGCTTTTTTTGGTGCCGAAAGGCGTTGGCAACGCAAGTACCGAAAAATATAACAAATACGGAAACTAGCAGGCGAACATTTCGCAGCAGCTGGTAATTGGATTAACTTGCTGTAATACGAGGTCAAGGCCGTTCTGCATATATCGTTTGATAAAATTCAGCTGGATAATTACGTAAGCCACAAGATCCTCAATGATCCCGATGTACTTCTACCAGCCATAGCTGTAGCCCATGGGCCCATGGGGTGGCATTACAGAAGGCCTGCATACCGATAGGAATACTAATCCCAGTGGATTCAGGCTATAGCGCTAGTGCGGAGAATCTTATCTTGCCGCTATATTCCCTCGGAGTTCACTTTTTTTCCTTTTTATTTATCGATATAGATGCGGGGCATGCACATTCCACTTTGACCCAGCCGTGCCGACGCAGGGATGTGTGCACATATCCATGACTACCAGCATATGGCGGGGTTTCTACGTCGAAGGTTTACCCAAGTATACCGTATCTTAGGATCCGCACAAAGCTAGTTGTATATTTCTTATATAATCCTCAATTTGTTAACCACTATACCTATCTCATGGAATTCGTGCATGCATTCAACGTTTCTCGGATCCTGAAAGCTGTCAACTTTTATACGGTGTAACTCCGGAAGACCAAATTTTAAATAATCTTCATACGGGACGTTAACATATATTGGGTTGCCCATGTGGGAGATTGAATGGGTAAAACAGTGGCCATATGTATACGACAGGTTATACAAACGGGAAGTGGCGTTATGCATGGCGAACTCTCGGTTGATATGCTGCTGGTAGCGTAGCGGGTACTATAGACAAGGGTGCAAGGACAGAGCAAATCAACTATCGAAATTTGAGAGTGTGTAAGTGTGCGGGGTGTTTCTGCGGGGCTTTGCGTTTGTAATGGGAGTATTGTCAATAGTGACTAAGATATCTACGCAAGTACTTAAGTAAACGGTATTATTGTAAGAACGACAATGTAATAGGTACAGATAGTCGTATTCGACTATAGGCTCTCTACCCTCCTTTCGGGTGGTACGTGTACCGAGCCTTGCAAAGGCGGTAGAAGTTGAAATGACGAGTTCGAGAACGACCTGCTTTTGGTTCGACAACGGACTACTCGCCGATCGGAGACAACGGATATTCGAACGGTTCTGAATGGATAACGGCTGGAGGTCTTTCATCCGAGCGTTTGCCAACTCACTCCTGTACATATCAATGTCGTGGCCTACGAATGAAAATGTATATAAAAGGGAAAATTCCCCTTAGCTAGCGGTGAACTCTTCATTCTTACCAGCTAGCAAACCAATCCCATCTTGATATCCTAAGCTAAATCTCCATAGTAGTGCAGAGGACAATTCTCAAATATTTCCCTATCGCTCACCCTTTTCATAATGAAGCTTTTGACTTCGATTTCGTTCAGCTTAGCTGCTCTGCTTCCTCTCGCATACGCTGCTCCAGCACCCACTGATTCCGTCCCGGCCGTTCCTGTTGTAGATCCTGGTGCAATGACCATCACGGGCTCTATTTTCCCAGGAGGTCCGGAATTGAACTTGACGGGAACACTCGAGGTAGAAATGTTCAGCAAAACTTGACCTAATAGAGATAAAATCTTTGTTCTTACAAAGTCTCTGTACTTAGGAACTAATTCCGAAAATCAAAGAACTCTATCCTGACTGGGACCCGGTTGCCGATACTAGCCCCGCCGCTGTACGTTTATAGCCCGTTCAAAAACGTATTGAAACAACTAGAGAAAGATCGAAGACTAACCTCCGGCTCTTGCGGTGACAGAAACGATCGATCGAGGCCCGTTACTTCCAGGGCCGACCTACTTGCTGGCAACCAGGGGAATGGGATGCTGATCGTTCTACCATCCGGTTCGACGGCGTCCCATACCTCCAGGGCCTTGGAAATGCTGCGTACGTCCCTTCTCCAAATTGTCATTATAGAAAACTTTCGTAGTAGTTTGCGTACATATGTTGATAACTTGGTGCTATACGCAGTTGCGGTCATTCTGCCGTGTATCCATGTACTCGAGTCAGCTGCTCGTGGGACTCAGGAATCTTTCTATGTTCGGGCGTAAGTTATGCTCCCTATCGGATCGGTCGCTTGTCGGCTGTGATCGGCGAGTTCGACACGGTCCCCGAGACACTAATCAATCGCTTAAAAATAGCACGCCTTGGGCATTCCGTGCAAGAGAATCGGTGACGCAGCGCTGGAGATCATAAACAAATGCTGGTATAGAGCCACAGACGCCCGTGAATGGGGAAGGGGGTACTGGGCTGATACCACCGGCTATCATGTCAAAGTAGCCGGTGAGACGTGTTAAAGGAAACACGCATTGAATTCGTGCCGGTAACTGCACCTATAAATCTTGCTTCCTGATCTAAGCCTCTAGCTAACTTCTATAACCTTTGGAAGAGACATATACTGGCCAATTGTGGATTAGCTCTTAAAAGTTTCAGCTATTTCCCGCGGGTTTCGGAATGAAAGCGTGGAAGCATTATTACTTGGATTGTGCCGCGATATACTCGATAACTTTGACCGGCCAATTTCGTCGCAATCGAGGAATTTGGTCTCGAAATATGCTCGATAGCCATAAATGCTCAATCCAGAAAGCATGAATGGCTCATCAGCTTCACCAAGCCACTCTCGGCAACTTTGTTTTTAGTTTCCGTCTACCTTTCTGTCATTCGCACTATCGTTAATACTGTCTCAGTCTTCTTCGTGAAAGCGATAAAAATGAAATATATATGAATACAACTCAAGTTCTCTCATGATCATATGACAACAGTCAGTATTTCAAGATGGGAGGCTAGTATCGGTCACGCTGGGTCTAGAGATTCCCGGGCATTGAAGTATATATACTGTACGATCAGACCGTTTGGTCGCATCTGTACAGCTGCGAGCTTTGAGGGATAATCAATGATAACCCTACATAAGCATTTCTACTATCATATTCGGATACATATATCTCTTACAATTAAACGAAAATACAGGTGTGGGTGGTGCTGGAGTACACGGCTATGGAGTTCGTGGTCTGCCATGGGGCTTGATGGTGATTTCCATGGTTTGATTTTGATGGCGGTGGCCCGGGAGAGAATCGTAAAGTTTTACTTCCGCTCGAAAGAAAGCAGTCAGAACGATAGAAATATACTGGTTAGGTGCTGGCCCTAGCCGCTTAAGGTCGGACAACCTCAGCAGTTGCAGACGCGCCTTTGTATATGCCGTGCGTTGAGCCGTCAACCAGGGGCACGTGGTGATCTGCCCTCATACCCGCAGCCTATTGATAGGTGACTTATTTTGCGCCGTGCTGTTTGTCAGCACTCTTCCAGACAACTACACAATAATGTATCGCTATCTCGATCTCGGCGCCGAATTCTCCTAAACCCTCCGAAATTCCCGAGAGAACTACCTATCAATACTGCGTATACCGTTAAGAGTCATTATCCTTGATGATGACTCAAACAAAACCGTCCCCAAATCTGGATGATATGCCCCTGGACCTTAAAGTCTGCATTCTCGACTGCTGCGATCCAATCTCCTTTGTTAACCTCTCGAGCGCCTGCACATCATTCTACGGGATATATAACAGCCAATATGGAAAAACAATGTTCCTGAGAGTGCTAAAACGTAAGATGTGTAGGGAATCTTGGTTAATCTACAGGGTCAACAGAATCCGGGGGAAACAATATGAATGGGAAGAACGGGACTCCCGGGAAAGGGAATATCTATCTCGACAATCGTTGGCTCCGGGGGCTAATTCATTCCCTACTAAAGTACCGCCAGAGGTGCCGTTCCCATTTGCAGAAGTTGCGCTGAAATACCAAATCTCCGAGGAATGCCCAGCTTTTTTGGCCAAAGAACTTTACAGAATCCAGGAGACCGCTCGATACTTCACGAACCGCTTCCGGTCTTCCAAGTTCAACGTCAATGAACAACGACGATATCTCCCCCTACCATCATTGTTGGATCTTAGTGAAGAAGAGCTTGACAGAGTTTTCTACGAATTTTGGTTGACTTCCATGCTTTTCGGTAAAGGCCTTTGCCGCACTTGGCATTGGGGCCTACGCGGGAACGACACCGCCTGGTACTCAGATTGCGAAGCTATATTCGGCGATCAAAACAACTATGATAGAGCACAGCAAGATAGAATTCAAACAGTGCAAAATTTCTTGCAGAAAGTGGCCGGAGATCTCCTGACAGCTTGTCATGAATATGCGCAGTCACTATTTGTAGAGCCGAGGCTCCCTAATATGGGGCCGCCCTATATTAGAGCACGCCTGGACTGCATACCCTGTCCTAAAGATGGTAAGGATACTCCCCCCAATCTGTTATACGTGGCACTTCCTTATACCAAATCCCCGATCGTAACGCAGGGATAAGACCTCAAGGATACGAGAAGCGTAAATTTTTCATTAACTTTGGTGGTGGTTTAGAGGGCAACTGGCCCAGATACGTCTATGAGTTTGTAATTCGGTATAACCTACCTGGTATACAGTGGTTTCTAGATGCGGGTACTCAGAAAAGCTATCATGCTCTGAAACCTGAAACCGAAGCTATTTGGACGCTAAGAGGTAGAATGGAGGGAGTCGAGAATGGAATAATTTGAGGGATTCGTAGGTCAAAACGGTTACAGTTAGGTAATATCAAAAATACGTAAACTACGACTAGGTAGGTGGGTCTTGTGATTAATCAGCAGAAAACACAGGATTCATGGAAAAAGGGTTAGTAACTATCATCGTCAGCTGATCATCCTATCCACAATTTTATGCACTGTTGTACGTACGCGTTAGACCCAATCCAAAAGTAAGCATTATTTCCCGGCGCAGATATTCGGACCCAGTACCATCACAGTGGACGTGGATAGAATCCTAGGATACTCCCCCAATCATCTCCGAACGCTACAGATATATCAGACTTAACTCGTTCCTATTCAACGCATCAGATAAAGCTATCAAGTTCGAAATTTCGGCGCTACCCACGAGATACAACTACAAAAACGCTCTAGCTCGTGAGAGATATTGTTCCGAGCATCACACGTCAGAGGCACCGGATGCGACGATAGGGTGGCATCGTATCCGGCTAGAGCTCAACTTGTGCCATGCAAGGCTGGGGAGCCCGTATGTCGTCCATTAATTATACTATCATAGCCCAGCTTGTGATATAATAATGTTGTGCATACACAGGGGTAAGTTCGAAGCTATATTGACTGGAAGCATAGGGCGTTTGAATGGTAGCACGCGGCTTGGACAATAAATTAATTGGATGACTGAGTTAAATTTTACGTCTTAGAAGGGTATAGAGTTGACTTTTATAAGCCATTATATGTATGAAACGCATAGCGACGAATTACAGGCTTATTTCGTAAATATTAGATGGAAAGACTCTAACAGTGGAAGTCTACGATAAATCTCAGAATCAATGTGTTAATTAAGGAGTGTACACAAGAGGTAACATTAACCCTGTCCCGTTTAAGGAGTATCGGAAGATTTCCATAACTTCTGGAGTCATTAGACCTCTAAGCTAGCTGGGATATTTGTAGTTGTAGGCCTTGCAACTGCTACCGGCACAGTAGTTAAGTGTAAACCTGCAAGATCCCCAGAACCAGACCGACCCGCATCTCTTGCAGCCGCCAGAGGAATAAATCGATTTAGCCCTAATTTTAAAACGCATCAGTAAATGATGTTAGAAGTTGCTCAAGCGCTTCCGAAACATATAGAGTCATTCGTTGAGAGAGTTACGTGAAAGACGTTACATACTTGTCACGAAGTTTTTGCCCATTTGAAATCCCCCATGCTGCTGCCGAATCGTAGTCCGCTTGGTTTCCGCACGTCCACATGGCAAGGCAGTAACCGTCGTTATTAGCGTTCCTCCCTATATACCTCGCCTCCCAGACGTAGGTTATGTAAGGTGAGTAGTTGCTGATCGCTCTAAGACAACTGTCTTGATCGACATTCCCACAGGATGCGGAGCCTTTACAATCCCAACTATCCCTTTTCTCGAGACTAGCCCTGGCCTCGATGGCAGAATTCGGACTTATGGCGGCGGCCTTGGCCGCGGCGATTTGAAGGTCTGTTGGTTGGGAAGTTGGCGCGGATCGCACCCCTGGAGCGTAAACGATTAGGAGTAAAGTAGAGAAGAGAATCGAAAAGAGGTTGAAATCAAAGAGCCTCATTGTGAAATTTGAGTAGTATCGTCGCTATTTGGTATATTAGGATTTGATTGATGTTCGAGGATGTGAGATTATTTGGGATGGTCGACCCATTGCAAAGGAGTTTTTCGTCGATTTATATACAAAATTCTACCCGTGAACCTCGCGAAGAAGCCCGGTTCGTCGCGAGCGACTATAAGCCCACTTGATTTCGCACATGCATGCATGTATATGAGGATGAATGCTATTCTCTCTACCGCTTTGCCAAGTGCCTAGACTTTGGCAAGACTGCATTACGAGACCGGAATCTCAAGAATATATATCGTATTAATAATCTCTTATCCAATTGCTAGGTTTAACAGGGCCAACATCGTATGATATCGTGGAGTCTGATTATACGTTACAAGGCTGGCCGGTGGTCGTGGAGCGCGAATTTGCCAAGGTACAAGGTCAGAAGCTAAGCTGGGCCATGACGGTCAACACGTTCGCGCCTCTAGCGCACCCAGCTCCTTAGTCTTCGCACATAAACCTGGCGCCGAATTCTAAGCCTGAATCTAAATTTAGACTACCCAGTCTGCGGAGAACGGGAGATTCTTTCGAAGACCACGCAAATTCGCCAGTCTCGGAACCGAACTGTTTAAATTCGCAACTACGGACGCACAGCACATTCAACTCGGCTGGAATCCGTAGGATGCGCTCGTGCATGGGAGGATAAAACCGACGACAGGCGCCACCTTGATCAAGGGATACGAATGATTGAATTCCCCAAATATAGAACATCTTGCGGCAAGAGTTTCACTGTTGGGGTCTATCTATAAGAGCGAAATTTTGAATGCACTTAGTCATTGCACTAGTGACGGTACTTGTGAGGGTGCAGAGGGTGGAAATATACCATCGTTCGTAGTATGAAACATTGATTAAATATCTAGATCAAAAGCTTTTTCTGAAAGGTTAAGCAAATAAAATTTACTTTAGTCTCGTTCCCTGTTTATTTTTTAAATTTTATCTAAGTCCCAAATTATAAAGCAACTTATACTATTAAAGCCCCTCTCCCGAATATATACTCCACCCACGGTCTGGTTTCCGCATCCTCTATCGGAGTCAAGTCTAGTGCTTGTCGATTCCTCTGGCTCGCCACGATCTCATCTGTATCTATCTTATCTGCCGACCTACCAGTATAAAATTTTGACACAACGAGTGCCAGAGTATACCAGTCTTCGATCGGGCCAGTTGGTGCATCTGAGTTAGTATTATCAGGATGATAGTGTTTACGTACCAGGAGCCCAATAAGCAACACCCCGACGTCGATCCTAGTGTTTTATGTCTTCTTCAATCCGGTAACTAGCTTCAAATTCGCGAAGTCCATGCATCTAAGTTTTTCGTTCCGACATCTCATGATATTCAAAGGTGCAGTATCCCCATGAATCATCCAGTACTCCTCGTGTAGCCTTTTCAAAAGCTGTGTCATTACCTCTTTCATTACTGCCTGTTCCGCAAGGGTAATTTATTATTAAATTCGGAGTCTATCGGGGTCGCTTGTTCCATTATTAAGCCAAGCAGGCGGGTACCCCCAATACGGCCGTAATAAGGGACGCATACGTGCCCCAACATCTTGACCGCGCAATCTCCAGCTAGTCTCGTCAATGCCGCTTCGCGTATATAAGCTTGTAGCTTTACGGCGTGGTCCCCAACGGCGTAAATGAAACCGCCATTGCCGAAACCAATAACTAGACGATTGTCCCTTTTTATGCGACCACATGTCTTCCAAGGTGACGCCTGACGGCTGATGGATGTACATAGTCCCATTAGAAGGAGTCTACCTAGCTAAGATCGCCTGTTAATGGTATATCCGGAGAAGGTCCAGAAGTCATATTGTATAATTGTGTTTCGGAAACGTGATCCTATGATTAATACATAACCCAAGTAATTTGCACTTGATCGATTGAAAATATTTAAGACGAATGGATGTAAGAGCTGCCTATATGCTGCGTATCTCTGCATACCTGTAAAACGGAAGATATTGTGTAGTACTGTAAATACCGATTGCGGTTATATATCTTTTTTCACTGTTTCAGCTATCTGCGATATCTATGCCGCAAGCCGCAAAACCTCGAAAGGCGGACCAACCGACGGTAACGTACCTGGAATCGAGGGATTTCCAACACGTTGACTATCTTGATCAGGGAACACATTCCGCATTAGGCAGATGCGTGTTGGATTGTCAACCTGATCTTGTGTTGGACCCGTGCCAGTCCAGACATCTCAGCCGACATTCGGATGGTTTATAAGTATGTAATATGGCATGGCAGTTGGGAATTTGTCACCTCGACTCAGACGATGCTTTATGTATTCCAATAGGCTGTGCATGTGGCATGTCGGCATCATTCACCACAGCTCGAGCCCCGAGACCTTGCCTTCAAGCTTAGGCTAGCTTCTTGCGTTCTAGGAACAACAACATTTGTTCTTGAGGTCCCGCGCGGCTTGCTTAATATAGTTACACGAATTCATATGAACAGATGGCCTTCGAACTGTGCCATCGCTTGGTTCTATTTCGTGGCCGACGGAAAAGAGGGATTCTACCCCCTCTTTTCCGCACCCAACTCCGCTTTATAATTGTTTCAATTTTAAAAATCAAGTCATTTCTTTCATAATACAACATCTATAATATGGCTTTGTAAGTAAGTATGTGAGTAAATGAGAGAATACCAGTCTTCTCTTAGTCAAGATAACATCAGGTGGGTAGTTAAGGAGGGCTTACTTCGACTATAAGAAGGTTGGTTAGATAGAATAGAGTAATTGCTACCTAAGCAAGCACTGATTTATAGGGACCACCTCGATCCAGCCGGGCTTATGCAGTCCGGGGTTCCCTTGCTGGAAATTTAAAACTATCTGAAAGATTCGCTACGCCCAACCCGGGTGTCAGCGGCGAGGCCCTGCGCACTGTGGCACCTCCAGATTGTAAACGATAGTCTGGAGGAACCCTCCGTGCAACGCGAATGTAGAGGAGGTTTGCGCCACCTCCCAAATGGTTAGTTACTGGTTTGCGAAATACAACAAAGTCTGAAACGGACTGTTATCTAACTGTTATCATGATTAATGCCTCGAAGGCCACTCTGTGCGCATACTCACACCCTACATGTACATCTCGGGCGCATGGTGCAAATTTCCCCAACAATAGGACGAACTATCGCGGGACGCCGTAAATATAAACTAGGCTTCTAGACCCAGGTCTGGTCCTGTTATATAATGATAATGCTGACCCGGTTCCTCGGGATCGAGGGTTTCCATCCTAGATGCACCATCTAAGCCCCCACCAGAAAAAACCTAACTCGAAGAACGAAGCCATCTCGAACAAATACCACGGCTCAGGTAGCCGTTAACTTTCACGGCGGCCTATATAAATCTAGCCAAATACTAGGTACCGAACCTTTGGAATGTATCGGCTCCTCATTTCCCTGATATTAGCCCCCAAAGCATGGTCAACCGCACCCGAGAAGATAGAGTCAGACATCAATTCCGGAAATTTTACGACGCTAAAAATAAAGAATAATGGGACCGACGCCCAATTAAACGATACCTCCACGACTGGAGACCTCACTATCGCCAATAGCACGTGGGGGCTAGGGAGCGCCACGCCGGAGATAAGATTGCTAAATTACTCAATCCCCTATATAAAACCAACAAGTGCAAAGCCTGAAGATACACCGAGCATAAATATGACGAATGTTGGAAATCTCACGGACCCAAAGCAAGAGATATCAACTTCGAGCGTAAAGGAGCATCGATACATCTCACCCTCTACCTTCTATAGTTTCAAAGTCGTCTGTCCAACACTCTCAGAAATACTCGGCGACGGCCCGGACTTTGACAGGCGAATGAACCAAGACCCAAATCAATATCGCACTTTTTCATCTTTTCCCCAACGGCGCCCATCCGCAACCGAAGACCTCGAAGCCGCCGGTATATTCCTTCAATCTCTCCTCCAGATCTGCTTAGACTGCATCGAGTGCGACCCCCAAACCGGTCAACTAAAAATAGTCCCTCCAGGCAGATGCAGGTCCGCTGATACTGTGGGCCGGTGTTCTAATTGGTTGAATTGCTACTGCGAACTCGAGCTGAAACAATTTATCTACCGCGAAGATTTAACCGTTCCGGAGTTTATGGAGATTTATGGGGCATTAAACAGAATTCCAAACTGGATTAAGCGTAAATTTCCGGATCATAGGTTCACAACTTTAGATGGGTTGTCATTTGCTTGGTGGAGGGACGGGTGGGGTCAAAGACATCCTTTACCAATTGGGTCTATTTGGCGAGGTCAGGTATACGACCCTGATGGGCCAGGCCCTCCAGAGTTTGCACCAGATACTGCTGAACCATTGCCATTATACGGGCCGGGCCCTTCACAACCCGCGAGAGACTACCGGTGGCTTGTCAGTGAGTTTGGTCCTGGTTTGTGGGGTATAGGCGGCGATAAGCACTTCAAACGTGACAACTCGGACACTGTTCATGGAGAAATACGAGGCAATAATCAAGATGAAGAAGAGGAAGGAGTATCAATGCCTATTATGGTCTAAGTTCTGCTGGGACCCAGCGCCGCGGCCTGGGCCAATCTACCCAACTTTGTATTTTGGTTACTTGTTTGTGCATTTGCATACCCATCGTTTTTAATAGTGCTCATAATCCTATGAGATTTCACTATAGTGTTGGTAGTAGTATCTTGATACGTATGTTCTTTCTTTCGATCTAGATACGTGCGCGGTCGCCTACTTTCAAACTTGGCTCGCTATAGAATTATTAATCCCAAGTCTCACAGTTGGTCTACAGTCACCCGATCAGGCAATCAAATTTGTAAAACCCGTTGGCAAATTAGTTTCATATGAGGACTTTCCATTCGACTGTTTCATAGCAGAGAGATAAACCATAAAACAAGAAGAGAAAGGTCTACGGGCCCGCGGGATGAATGTGTAAAACTCGAAGACGCATAAAAGGGTGCCGTGTGGGATCTCAACTCAAGGGTATTTGGTAACCCTGGATACCGGGGAAACTAGACAGGCTTAGGCCAGGGTGGATGTCGAAAAAATGAAAAGCAGTCCCATCGGAAAGCCACCGAAACGACAAGAGCATCTAGTTACAATATCCTTCGAACAATGCCTTTAGCATGTAAAGACACTTGGCCCCGGGTACACGTATGGTAGTGGCTGTTCCCTTTGCTTAGTATCTAAACTTGACCAAATGCCACGCAGTTCGCGTGGTTACCATCAAAATCGGGTGATACTTACTTGTGGCCAATTGTACAGATTATAGAGGATACCGGGGTCCGAAGCACTATAGGCACCGGGGAAAGAAACAAGGTTTGCGGGACTCTTGCTTCCACCCCCAGTCACCTTTACCTGAGCACACGCTATATAGAACTGAGCGCCGCCGACAGTCGAAGATCCATGAACCGCAATAAACTCGACGCGAAGAAGATAGTCACCGGCTGGGATACAAGTTGGGATTTTAACCGGAAAGGACTTCGCTCCTGATCAAGGCGTAGTTGTGTTGTAATTAGCTTCACCCTCAATAACTTGTTGATAAAGACCTAGTTTCGTACCGTAGGTGGACCAGCTTGGAACTCCATTGGCGTCATAGGTAGGAGCATCCTGGTAAATCTTGAACCAAACTTTCCCAGATCCGTCAAACGAATTGATAGTCTGTCCCGATGGTACCTTCGCCATGTAGAACATAAGCGCCCCAGGGTGGCCAACCACAGAGTTCACACTAAACGCAACTGTTGATCCGGCGGAAACCGAAGCAGTCGAAGTTACAGGTATCGCTTGGTGATAACATCTCATTTGTGGATCGTTGACATTTTGGATTGGGTCGCCAGTCCACCTGTTCGTCGTAAGGCGGACGTACTGCCACTCCGTGGAGGTTTGCCCGTTAAACGTAAAAAGTGGGTGGGTCCCTAGAAGAATAAATGTTAGGAGGCGCAGAAAAAAATGGAGGAAAAGATATTAAGTGTTCGGACAATGCGCAAAGGCCTGGTATGCTCCAACAAGGAGTAAAATAACTTGAATATTTCTCATCTTAGCCGAAGGCTTACTGGTAGTACAGCAATAGCTTTTATCGATGCGTCGTTGGCCTTAAAATTATGACTGGCTAGGGAGAGATCTTAAGTCCGAAGGAAATGAGGAAATCCTTCACATTTTATATCCCGAACCGCAAAATCTACCTCCTCACATTCGTTGTTTACTGACTTCTCGACAAACTTGAATAGATTCCTTCTGTTACCACTCGCATGCAATGTTCTATTCAGCCTCTGGACAGGAGGCGATTCCACAATCTCTAATACAATAAGGAGCTGATTTCTAGTTACGCTATAACATGGCCGATATATAATTAAAGTTGCAGACCTTGTCTTCGGATTCTATGACTTTCCGTAAGGCTAAATGCGCTACTTAGTTCTTCCGTCGTGACGGCTGTCAACATACGGAAATACTGTGGAAAACTCTTTCTTGGCGCAGATTCCTGCCCTTACAATCGTTCCTTTGCTATAATTCTAGATGAAGTTGCTATTGGTGAGCGGGGCCTTTGGTTTATAAGTCCGTCGGCTAAAGTCATGACTCGATGCCTCGCACGCATGCGCCAGGGGATACTCCTCGCCTTTTCAGGTTGTAAGCGAGGTCAATCCCTTGGTAGCGAATTGATACATAGGATTTCCCGGCGGTCCCGTCGCGCCGGCTTCTCTGAACCACGGTAATCTTGCCCTCGAGAACGACACCGAGTGAATGAGATTTGAGTTAATAACGAAGGGATATTGGAGTCTCGAGCCCTCAGATCGATCGAGTATCATTCTTAACTCCGGCCTAGAAGCTTGCCAACACAGTCCGACTAGCTCCTCACGTAGTCGTATCTAACGGTTTCCTCGAATTTCTCAGAAGTTCTACATATGGGGGAGATTCGCGACAAGGGCCCTTAAATATAACAGAACCTCGAGTGAGAAGTATTAGATGGGCCCCTGAACAATAAACCACTCCATATCACCGCTCCTGCAGAGTCAGGTTCAGGCCTCTAGGTGCGTAAAATTACGGCAAAATAAGGCGGGCCGACTGTTTCCCAAAACATATCGGCCCACTTGATGTTCCCCGGGTGGTACTACCTCAGAGCTATCTATAATTATATAAGACAGTTTCGAAACCCCATTTTACATTTACCACCAGCTCTACACTATAGATCCCAACCAGCGGACCCTTAAAGTCGAGCACTCACAACACATATTTTCCAACAGCAAAAAAGTTTTTCCCAAAGCGTCAGGAGCTCCGCGCTTTCGAGGCCTAAAACGTTCAGGAACCAAAAAGAAAGACTCATCGTATTGGAAAGGCAATTTCCGATACCGGGAATCGAACCCGGGGCTGTCCGGACCATCTTGAGGAGACCTCTTTGAAAGCGGACGATGTTAACCACTACACCATATCGGATGAGTGATGATGGATTCCTCGATGCCGATTTGTCACTACTATACCATTTAGTGAATTATCTGAGCTTTGAAGCTTGTTCGGAAACTCCAATGGTGCTGTTAAAAGGTTGGCTCACGAAGCGAAGGCCCTCGGAACCTCCCTTGTTAGTTTGGAGTACTCGATTTCAATACTGAGTTCGATTTGGACACCCATAGCCACGTGAAATATAACAATACTATTCTCAGGCGCAATATTGGTGCTACGAAGCATAAAAATAAATACATAGCAGTCAATCCGCATATATTGCGCATAAATTGGGGTTGGGGGACCCTGTGCGGTGATATCGTGATCTCGGGATCTCGGAGCAGATAACCTGCGAGCTATTACATAAAGTTGGGGTCACGCTACGGAACATGCAGTCCCAGCAAGCCAAGTTTCATGGATAAGAGTGTGATATTTAATATTTACAAAGAAATGAAATTAAACTAACAGGGAAGGTCCTTAACCCGTCTCAGAAGCAGATATATAATAACACTAAGGTAAACTAGGCCCTCTTAACCTTTACTCTTGTGCACCTTTCGTCACTAACGCTTCCGTCTGCCCACCAAACACTAGTATAAACGTTCTCTTGCCCTAGAGGGTATTGCGTTGGGCAGGCCCACCAGTTGCTCATCCCATCCAATGTCAAGTACCCTAGGAAATCTAGCTGGAAGTCGCTCCAAGTTTTCAAGGGTTCTCCATTGGATGTTCCGTCTCCTGTAGGTGGCGCAGGAGCACTGGGAGGTACGGCCGCTGGTGATTGCGGGAAGAATAGAGCCTTCATGTTATTTCTGACGTATTCTTTGGGGCCAAAGGCTTCATCATAGCCCGCAGAAACGGGACCCTTGGGGCAAAGGAAGAATTTGCACTCTTCTGGCGAAGCGCCAGGGGTATAGATCAGTCTACCATGGGGTGGGAATCTAGGATCCACGTTCGGGTCGTTGTAGGTGAGGTCGAAGTAGGGGTTAGGATCCTTCGAGGTAGCAGTTATGGCGAGAACTTTGCCATTATCTGGGTTCACTGGGCTTGGGCGAATAGTGAGGTATTGTCCATGAAGCCTAAGTCAGTTCTGTCAGTTGACGTCTCTAGTCATTTTTTACGCAGAGCAAAGACTCACCCGGTGTCTGGGGCATCCAGTTGGAGGGAGAATGGACCGGCGTTTATGAATCCGGGAATTTGAGGAGTGGGGAGAGAGCTGACGGCAGCAGTGAGAGCAGCGAGGACAATCGAGTACTTCATTTTTAATGTTGGAGAATGGCGACCGATAAAACCGAGATACGGAGAAAATTACACAACAGACCCAAAAGTAGTTAAATATAAGGTAATTATACAGTTGCGTATAACTTGATCTAAATATCGGAACGATTTTAGCCTTACGGAGTACTGTGCGTTTTGCCCTTGCAGCGAACTTTTCGAGGCTGACTTTGATATCCAGAAGTTAGGGAATGCGACGATCCGCGATGTTTATATCCTAAAAGTTCTTACCCCTCTCCATGCATATGCAGCCCTTTTTGACTTCCAGACTAATAGCGGGCTGCAAAGTTACACCGAAATTTACCATCTGTTTTCAGCGATCTCAGAGGCCTGCCCGAGTCTTGGAAGTATTCGCCCAGGATACGGTCGTGGAATTGTAGCTAGGAATGGACCCGTGACCCTGCAGTCTTATCGGCTGCTGTTATGCATACACGCGTTGCGACAGCCATATTGCAGCAGGGCAACGCCACTACGCACCATCCATTTTTGGCAATTCGACATCTTGGCTCTAAGTATGGGAAGCTGTGAGTCGGTCATAGAACGCTGATCCCTGCCTAGGTATGGCCGTGAGGTAATCGATTAGTTTGTGGGAGGAAGGTTCAGTTATCGTTGTAGTGGCGAGGTTTGGGTCGGTTAGCAAAGCTTGAGATATTGATTCAGTTCGTGATCAAGAAAATGTTTCAATTGATATGTATCGGACCTCGATAGCGGAGCCGAACAGGTTGCATAAAATTTATGGTCTCAATGGATTCATACGCAATTTCGGTCAAGGCCCCACCGGCTGACCCGCGGTCGGACCGCCAAATCTACGTAGGAAACGTTACTCCGTAGTATCCCAATAGCCCAGTACCCAGGTACTGCATACTGTGGGAAAACTAACTGCCCAAGGAAAACCAACACCGTGGGCGCGGCGGCAACAGGCTGCCATAATATCCTCTCCGATTAGAATTTAGACAGCTTCGTTGCCTCTGCCTAGGCTCTAAAACCCATGGGCTGATAGACATATGCAGGCTTGCGGCAAAGTTCACCGACCGCCTCTCGCCTACATGTCTTATCTCGGTAGGTAGGCGATTTTCTAACCGTCGAAATTAATTGCGACACCACAAGCCTCAATTCTTTCTCGGCTTTCTTGCAGTATTTAGACCCGGGCCGAGGAAACAGGGTGGTTCGCATATCCGGAGACGTTCGCCCAGGTATGCGATAGAATGCAAGTGCAAGAATCCAAATTAAAAATCTAACATAATACATACCTTGGGATTTCTGCTACCCGAATTGCGTTTCGGAGTCTGGTTGATTATTGGTGGCCGGCAAGCACACAATATTTCGTGATAGGCCGGCAGCTTCCGTTCTCTTCGCTCCTGCCCTTCCATCGTATTTTCATCTTGCGGCTGCCCCAAAGAGGAAGGCCCCGACATCTTCGCCAACACAAATCCGAAAGCTTGGTTACGTCTAGTAACAAAGCTAGTATAGTGCCATGAAACACATGCCTCTTTTCTAATAGGTGTTCACCGGCATGTGAGTCCGCTTGTTCGGGCTAGTTAATCAAATTCATCAGATAAACTTTCATGGCATTACTTGCCAACCTTTGGATGAAAAACATACCGTCGGGAAACACAAGGAACATCTATATCTCGAAGCTTCGAACATGGTCGCGATTTCGAGAATCCACCACTGCACGACGGAAGATAATAACCTTAGTTCAAGAGACAATGTTCCGGATTGGTAAGGATTCTATACTACAGGCTGACCGACTATCAGATAAATTCGTGAAAAGTAGAGAGTCAAGATGCACAAGGGGGGTTTATACAGTCCCCAGTCTGGTACGAGTATGATAGCGCACGACCGAGGACGAGCTGGCGTAGTCCCTGACGATCGTTTCTAGGATCCTAACACTCTAGCTCTTACTATTGCCAGCCAAGAAAATCTTTATTATACCCGATTAATATTATAATAGACCAATGTTAAAGTGCATCTTAGGTATCACCTCCTTGGCCATTCCCCCAATCCCGCCTTCTACGGAAATCGACAGATCGCCTTTCCCCTTTGAATCTTCCCTCCTCATCAAATGGTAGCTCTAATACATTTAAAGCATTACAATGCTCTTGGAAATCTTCCTCCTTCATAATTTCTGTTCTGAAGTTCTTTCGTCTTACACAATCATTCACAGATCGTACTACTATGTCCCAATCATGCAAATTAAGTCTGTAGTACTGCATCGTCTGTTCTAAAGTAGTACGATGGTGTAGTTTGTTACCCACCCACAACCCAGGTAAAGCGTCTACAAGTTGGTATCCAGCTTTAACCAAATCGTTCAGGTGCAGACGAAGCCGGTCCGCAGGGTTCGTATCGATAAACTGGAAGAGGGGTGGTTGTTGTCGTACTGGAGGGGGGATTTGTATTTCGACACGCATGGCACCCGGGATGGAGACTCCATTTCCCTGCGGTATGCCGGGCACAGGCTGTGGTTCATTTTGTTGCTCGATCTCAATGTCCGACGATACTGCTGCCTGCTGGTTTGGAGGTTCTTCCTCGTTTGGCTCGTCGGCTCTTTTGCTGAGGCGGGAGTTAAGGTTTAACCCGGAGTCCAGGCTACCCCCGGATTCTACATCGCTCGAAGACTCAATTTCCATGTCGCCCACTTTTTCCAATTCGGACCTTTCTGGCGCCGGATCTTCCAAGGAAATGTGAGAATCCACATTTAAGTTAGGTCCGGGTACTTCTGGATCTATTAGACTTTGCCACGTTCCTTGTAGCTGAAGAGACCGTACAGGGGATGTAGCCCAGACCGGAGACTCTTCATCACGTAGAGGAGAATCAGGATTTCCAGAATCCGACTCTTCAAGATAGGGGTTCCTTTGCTGAACGGGGACACCTTGATACGGCTCAAATTCAAAGGTTGGGGCAGTCGAAAGCACCGGCGATGTAATCTCCTCATCGTCATTTAGGGGAGACCACGGCTCACGAAGATTTTTTCTGTGAGGGGAGTTAATAGTTTCGACTTCGTCATCCGATTCATTGTATTCTCCTAAATCGGTCTCGGAGCGGCGGTCCTCGTCCGCGGGGCGTGGTTCGGGGAGCCCACGCTGAACGGGTGGACGACCTGGGTTTTGCCCATTTCGACCGATTTGGTTGTTGACTGGTCCTCCTTGATTGGGTCCCGTTTGAGCCGGTTGTCCTTGAGCCCCGGTTGATCCCCCTTGCAATGACGGCTGTACAATTCGAAGCGCTGACGGCTGGTTCAAGAAAGCCTCTGGTCCAGGTGCTTGGGGCAAAGGACCCCTTGACGCTTGTTGCAAAAGTTGCGCTGCCACTATCCGCTGGATCTCAGCAATCTCTTCGGGAGACATGACACGAGGGCCCATTACTCTGAAGAGTGGGCGCTGTCCTTGGTTATCTGCACCTTGGTTTTGTACGCCTTGATTTTGCGCACCCTGAAGGGCTAGATTTTGGGCTATCCCCGATATTGCCATTCCTCGCTGCTCCCCTGGAATTAGCTGTCCCTGATTTAAACGTAGAAGAGTATTCAGATTTTCAGGTTGATATTGCTGCATCTGCCCGCCACTTCGCCCACCCTCTCCAACTTGCCTTCCTCCACCTTGCATGGCTTGTGCCCCTCCCCCTTGCCCACCAGGTCCGCCTTGCCCACCCGGTCTACCTTGGCCTCCTTGGCCCTGTCCTCCTCCACTTGGCCCTCCTCCACCTGGCCCTCCTCCACCTGGTCCTCCTCCACCTGGTCCTCCTCCCCCAGGCCCTATGCCCCCTTGCCTGAGACCTCCTTGGCCCTGTTGCCCCCCACCCTGGGGTCCTTGGCCCTGGTTGGGTGGCGGATTTGGTCGATATCTCGCTAACTTGCTATCCGGTTCCAATTCCGTTACCAATACCAGCCTGGCCAACAGTAGAAGCGGACTTTCAAAACAATGTAGTTGATGCCGGTTCGCATAGGCGTAATTCGTATTCAATATATCGATAGGAAAGTAAGGCTGGCCTATATCTCGGGTCCGTAGCCAGCTTTCCAATAACTCGTATTGCCTCGGTACATTTCTCTGCATAGCTCTCCATAGTTTTGTCATTCTGTCTGTTTTGCTTATCAGTTTCATGTAGTTGTCTAGGTTGGTCACAAAAGTGCTGCTGGTGACGCGCTGGCGGGCCAGAGGTAGTGGCTCTCTACAAGCATTTAGGGGCATGAGGTTAGCAGTGACCGCCGTAGCATTGTAGAACGCTAGGACGATGGTGGTGAGGGCCCGCAGTTTCATGGTGGTGAGGGCCTTCCTGGGGCGCTTCGCTGCAAGTATAGTTGGATCAAGTTAATATTTGAGCGGAGGAGTATCTACGACCCGTCATCGGACTCTTAGAGTTATCCTTTAAAGGCGCCGTTTCTTAGATTGTGTGCGAATGTTTCGCCCAAAGCGGCATACACTGGTGGTATTAAGGTTCCTCATTCAGGCTCATAAGTCTACTGAATAATTTTAGGGGGCTCAGAATTCCCTACATGCGCAGTAGGGGTCTTATAAATCGGCCGGAATTAACAACTAATTGAAAAAGCAGTGGCTCAGGGGCTGACATGAGCCTAGTAGGCGATAGCGCTGTATATGCCTAGATGCAAAGATTCGATCTTAGTCTTGCTCGGCAGAATATTGCCATATTATTGAGTCTGCGGTAGTAATTCCATAAGGGTACGTAGATATAAACACGCAAATTAAAAGTAACCCTCTTCTTCTTCTTCCTCGCCATCATCATCTTGATATTTTACACCTGTCTGTTTCTGAATAATATTCAACCAAAACTGGAAATCATTATAGTCCCACGGGCCAGAGTCCCTCAGATAAGGATCTCCAGCCTCAAACAAATGCCACAATCGGAGGAAACTTGTTGCTGCCTTCTGTCTCCAGAATTCCGTTTGTATCTTCAGTAAATCCTTTTCATCGGTGCTATAGACTGTGTTGGCAGAAAACTCAAGTTGTTTCAACTGAAAACTATAAGATTCCACCATAGCACCAATGATTTTTAAGGTGTCCACATTGGTGTATTGAAAGTAAGTTCGAGGGTCGAGACTCTGGTCTCCTGGTGATCCAGGTGAGCCAGGACTGTTAGAGTTCGCCTGGGTTTGTAGTTCATTGGCATCATTAGAAGGTGAATCTGGATCGCTCTCGACGAAATCCGACATGCCACCCGTGCCAGTAGCCGAATCGATTTTCACTAGCGCGTGTACAAACTGCTTGGAACTTTTAGCGGCATAGCAGTGTATTTTATGCTTGACGATAAATTCATAGAGGGTGTGGAGACTTTCATCTGGCAAGGGTATAACGGAAGAACTGCCGTGTTCTTCGTCTCCTTCCAGGTCTTTGAGGATCTTGTGAGCATTAAGGACTGCCGGATGAAAAGCCTTAGAAAGTGTTTTTACCCAGGAGATACCGGCAACGGAGGCTACGAAGGAGTCGAATTTTGAGGCGAAGAGCGTTTTCTGGATAGTACTAGAGTCCGAGGTTGGGCTGGGATCCTCGAGATCGTTTGGACATGCTGGGGAGGAGAGCTCTGCTGAAGCTGAAGAAAAGATACCGAGGACAATAACAAGATTGACCTTCATATTTAATTACAGATCCGGGAAGCGGTCACGATCGACGTTTGGAAGATATTTCGCAACAAGGCCTTGGGTATAGTTCCAATAATATTCAGAAATTTGTCAACGGTAACGAAAACCCCATGTGGTTCGCCGTATTAATATCCGTGGGAGTAGCCAGGTAAGGTATTATCTGCTCAAAAGTAGAATCAATTAAAACCACCGGCCCTGCGTGGTTTGAGATATTTTTAAAAGCTTCGATGCGGAGTCCTGTGGGCCACACTGGAGGCCGTTAATTATGCGTTGGGCTTAAGCACTTTGGTACCAGACCTGGCAGCCTTCAACCGCCTTGTCGGATTTGACTAGAAGTAGTTCGTATATGCCTACTCCAATATCCCAATCTTTCCACCACCAATCGGTTTCCATATTCCTAACCCTCCACCTTAAATCCACACTACTAAATGTATCGCCCCGCCTTATTCTACCCCTTTCATTTAAACTTTCAAAATACTCGCCAACCGTAATACCTGTGACATCCCTTTTACCATTCAAGTCCGTGATCTCGATCTTATTCGTGTCCGTCGGATCAGGAGCTAGGATTAATTTCCTAATAGCCTTACAAGGGACAGTGACAACCTTGGACTTATATCCCGGCCCGGAAGGACGAGATGGGTTTGGTGGCATCGCAATATGAAGTTTGATGTCTTGCAATGTATGAGGGAGTGGAGGTATCGTGAGTTGGTTATCCAGATATGGTGACACCAAGCGGCGAACACTATGCTTTGGGATTCTATATCCTGATATATCAACTGAATCACCCCAGTAGTCTGCGACTTGATAGATAGCCTTGTGGATCCTGAAGTTGATTTCTTTAAAAGACGAAGGTGGCGATGCTTGGCGTTGGGTTGTGATGGGGACGTAGAGGAGGTCTGGAAGTCGGGTGATTGCCTGCCAGCGTTTACACACTTGGCCCAGGGAAGCGTATTGAGCGAAAGGGAGATAGCCTATGATCTCGATTTCAAGTTCGACGGGGAGGATCGGATCCATGGCTCTGTGTTGTTCGCGTTGGAAGCCGCGATACAGCCCGATTGGGAAATGAGTGGATGTTTGTTGAAGTTCGTGAGGCAAGTACTTGAGTACTTAATTCGCTGCCTCCATGCGATTGGTTTGCCTCGCTTATCGACTTCGTACGTTTAAAGGTATTACGTTGGTGTCTGCTATAGGAACGACGAGGGACCGGAGGAGATGCAGAGTCGGGCAGAGAGCCTGCTGGGCCGCGTCAAGGAATCGTCAGGATCACAAAATGCCAAGACCACAACCCAGCAACACGCGAATTGCAAAATCCAACAGGAGGTTATACAGGGTGAGAGTCAGCCTCCGGCTATGGAAAAGGATCTAGGTTGAGAGGTGTAAAGCCAAAACCTAGGATTTCAGTAGGATTAAGTAGTTGGTGAAGTGGATAGAGTACGTTTGGCACGCCGGCGCGGTCTTCGTTGGGTTTTAGCGCCTGCTCCTATCCCAGAACCCTCAAATTGGCAACTGATACTTGACTCGAAGTTTAGCCTCGGCTGACACTGCGGTTGCCATCGCACAATATTTACGGTGTCGTAAGCTGCGAATATACGACAAGATGGGCTGGATAAAAATTTACTAATTGTGCAGCATCAACATCTTTAAAAGGCCTTGAAGATGACGATTTGATAGTTCAATTAACGAGGAACCACAAATCTTACCTATAAAGCACAGTCGAGGACAGACTTGTCGGTAGGTGGAGGCTATAACTGTGAGGAGCTCCACAATTCTACGAGGGTATAGAGCAAGTCTCAGCCCTAGAAAAAATGGTATGTTGCGAAGCTTAAGGAATCTATGCACTGAGGTCCGGTTTCGAGGCGGGTCCGGAACTGATCGATGCACGATTTAGTGGCTAAGGCTTACATACTTACGGTGGTAGGTTCGGGAAACAAAAAGTTAAATGGCACTTTACATAGTGGAAAATGCGGAAACGTAATAGACACTTTCCTACTACTGGGACCGGAGTCTATAGGCCTGTACCGCAACAGCAGTCTCGTTACTAGATTTTGCTGAGCAGACCGAGACACTGGCGACAGCGACTTGTGGTAATTTCTGCGTTGCTGCAAGAGTGGCGCCCCGATTGGGAGACAAGCCCAATTTGGACTTCGGACGCGAACAATTTTCTCTTCGTTTGTGTTGTCCAAACCAACCTCCCGCGAACACGCGCTTCTCAATCTACTCTCCTAAAATTCCCATCAACTTCAACTTCAACTGCCACTGAGGATAGTATAGGACCTATATAGCCAGCAAGGAACAATCCAAGCCTCAATCGACTTTGTAGACGCCCTGACAGCTCCTAGCATTGCTCTTTCATCGACATATATATACTGTCATCATAGTTGTCCCTATATATCGCAGCCGCTTCCATCGACACTCCTTTCGACGCTCTGGGATACCAATGATTGCCCCCACAATCCGAATATAACGCCTGTTTTGCCCTTTGACACTTGTTGTCATTGGCTTCCAATCTCCAGGCATAGACCTGCCTTTCTTCCTCTCCTTTCGTTCATCCATCGACCGCCAACCACCCAGCCCTTCATCACAAACATCACGATGCCGACACAAACAATCGGTCCTCAGCACGCTAAGGAATTGCAGGAAATTGCCGATGCTATATGCCGTTCATGTCAAGTGCTGATGGTCACCGGTGCTGGAATCAGCACGAACAGCGGTATTCCCGTATGTTTTGCTCCTTTTTCCCAATTCTGCCATAAGCGCGTATTCGCTAATAACATGAACCTCCTGGCTCCAGGATTTCCGCTCGGCAAACGGGCTGTATAACCTCGTGAAACGACGATATCCCGAACAAACCGCTCTTCTTAAGGGGAAAGATTTATTCGATGCCATCTCATTTACAAATCCGATTACAACTGCTATTCTATACAGCTTTTTAGCTGAACTTCGGCAAAATGTGAAGGGAATAACAGACAGTACACCAACACATAAATTCATCAAAACCCTGTCAGAAACCGGACGACTATTACGATGCTACACACAGAATATCGATGGGCTTGAGGCGTTAGATGGATTATGCATGGATATTTCCAGGGGGGCGGGAAAGCGGGGTAAAGGGAAAGAGAAGATTGGGCGTGAGGCTGGCTGCGAAGTTGTGCAACTCCATGGCGATTTAGAAATGCTGCGGTGTACGCAGTGTGCCAAGTTGCACGACTATGACGAGGAAAGGGTTGAGACGCTACTTGGCGGAGAGGCACCCGAATGTCCGGACTGTTCGAGAAAGGCGGATGACAGGCTCGCAGCAGGGAAGAGATCCATCAACATCGGAACCCTAAGACCGAATATCGTTTTGTACGACGAATTACACCCTCAAGGCGAAGCTATCGGGCAGATTACTCATTACGACGCGACAAGAATGACACCCGACCTTCTACTAATTTTCGGAACTTCACTTAAAGTGATTGGATTGAAAAGAATTGTCAAAGCATTTGCCTCTAAGGTGAAGACTCGCGGCGGAAAAGTCCTATATATCAATGCTACACCGGCTGCAGATAGCATATGGGGGGATATCATCGACTATCATATCCAGATGGACTGCGATGCTTGGATTAAGGATCTTAAGCTGCGTCGAAAGGAGATTTGGTTGCATCAATCACTTTTGGATAAAGAATGGAGGAAGACGAAGCCGCCCTCCCTAACGAAGAGCAAAACTACCACTGGATATGAATCAGATAAGGAAAACTCCGAGAAATTGAGGGGCCAGCCTCTAGTACGGCGAAAATCTTTATCTTCCCTGCCATCAAAGAAGAAAACTGGAAGCGGGAAAGAGAAGCAGCTGCCGACCCCAACGAACACGCCAAGGAAAAAGAAACCTGTGTCCGCTCCGAATACCCCAGTGCTTTCAACATCAAAAAGGGCCTACAATGCGGCATTCCCGTCAGGTACATCGCCATTGACCTCGCTTGGGACGACACCAGCCTGCTCCTATCTCAATACCCCGAGCAAGCGGATCCGCCTTGCGAGTACTCCTCTTCCCCCAATGAATGCAACCACGCCGCCCCATCACCACCGTATCCAGACTCTTCGAACTCCCCAAAGGGCTTCACCTGGAGCATGTAGCTGGGTTACAATGTCCGATAAATCCTCTATGCATTCTTTTTCCACCCCAACTCAACGCAATCATCTTGGTTTTGATACACCAGATCGCCCGGTCCCTGATTCCCCACTTCTTACGGAAAACGACTCCGAGACCAAAACTCCAAGCCGAGGCGCAAGCAGGTTCTTTATCGACTACATTGCGGTACCGCCCTTGTCAGATATCCCTCCATCTTCACCCCCTCGAAAACTACAAGAGGAAGCAGAAGAACCCAATCCTGACGACGAGCCATTTACCCCTCACCGCCCGACCCGCAGCGAAATTTCCAGCCTAACAAATAGTGTCAGAACGAGCGTTAGCCGGAGCTCGAAATCATATAGTCTCGTCGATAAAATAAACGCAGACGAAACACCCAGCCCGACTCCGACACCCACTCGTCGCCGACAACATTTATCAAGGCATGAGCTAAATGGGTACAATATCCTTAATACTCAAACCCAAATACCGACACCACCCGTTTCGCAAACCCCATCAGACCTAGACCAAGACGGCCAAAATCTAGAAGGTAGCCTTAGAAATGAAGACGATGACAATGTGAAATATCGTCCAAGGATCCGGGGTTCAAGACGACGAATATTCATAGATGATGCCGACAGGGGGTTAGAAACACCAGACAGCGAAGTCACAGAGGTTGATGAGCAGTTAGAGAGGGAGGCAGTAATGGCAAGAAACACGTTCACTGAGCATGCGGACTCTTTCCCCGGGCTCCGCGCAACTGACTACGACGACGAGGACGAAATTGAGGATGTGGACTTAGTACCCTCTGGGGAGCCGGTTACGAACCTAGAACCACCCAGAGATAGTTCCCCCAAACGTCACCAACCCGAACCCGCGGCCTTGGACCCACCACTTAGCTCCGACATCCTCGAACCCTCCATAACGCTTGCTCTAACGCCAAATAACGAGATCAAAACTCGAAGGAAAACAGCTAGTCCCGCCACTCTCGGAACTATCGAACGAAGAAGAACGAGGGGATTGGAAAAGGACGAGGCCATCTTAAAGGCTCTTAACAAACCTGGCACAATCACTAGAAGAGAAGCAGAGAGAAGGAGAAGCCTAAAGGCTGAATTTAAAGGATTTCTTTAGGTTTCATGGACTTATTTTAGGTCTAGATTCTACCAGTGTTATACTTTTGTCGGAGTTTTAGCAGGGAAACTATAATCACGGCGGTTCATTGTTCGAGGATTGGTGTTATTGGGCTTGTTCTTGCTTGTAAATATTACATTTTCGTTTCGTCTAGCATTATAGCGTGAGGCGGGTTTTTGTTTTTCTGCTCCGTCTTTTCTCCGTTTCCTTCAGATTCCCCGAACGTCAAGTTCGACTGGCTCCCTAAAATCTGCCTGCCCCGGTGCTATGTATTCTGCGCTTGGCCCCTGTGACCAACCGAGTAATCTACTGACGCCCGCACTGAGGCCGTTGCAAACTCTCCCGAAGAACCTCCCACAGTATCCGCCATCAGCATTCGGACGTTGCAAAGGTACGCCTGAATTTGCATTCGAGCCCGCAGACCCCAAACTCCTTTCACCCGGGTCACTATCGCTAGGGCTAATATCAGGGTTGATATTCTCTTCCATTTCGTCATTGCCACTTTCCTCGTCCTCTTCCTGGATCTCTTGGCGTCGAATCTGCCCTTGCTGCCGTAATTGGTTCAACCTTTCCATACCACCCCTCCCGAACCGCGATCCTAAAGCTCTCACAGCATTAGCGTCAATGTCAGCAAAATTCAGTGCCGTGTCGGTCCCGAGCAATGCCAGTAACGCGATTCTATTCCCAGTCCTAAGAACAGTTTCGAGCGTGCGGTCAAGAGCACTCTCAGCTTGTTGGACAGCTCGTTCTCCACTTTGTTCGCTATCTTGATCGCTATCCTCGTCGCTATCCTCGTCGCTGCTATCAAGGGGCACCTGTCTCATATGCTGTTCGCCTGTATTATCCAGGTCCTCGATCGTCCCGAGTAACTCGTTAAATGCCGCATCACGTTCATTACGAGTATACCTCACCCGTTGGGCATTAGCAACCCCTAGGTCAAGATTAGTCATCGTATCCATCGTCATATCCCTAGCCCTCCTCTCTAATATATATGGCCTTATATACTCGATCCCCTGCGCTTCCGACTGGTGTCTTTGTAACAGCTCATTTGGCGTCCATGGCCTTTCCACTATCCCGTCCTCATCTACAAACGTTATTACTCGCGGAATATTCTTACGCTTAGTTTCGTAACGGTAGTTCCTGATATTTTCTGGGTCCTCCTTATCACGCTCGCTTAAGTTACCAATCCGTTCTGCGAGTGGGCGAACTTTACGTTCTCTTTTGATTTCGAACCTATACCGCGCTTGAAGGGAGCAAATTTGACAGGGGATGTTGTGCCATAATTCTTTGTTGGTTGTGCGGGTGTAAGGGTTTGCGATGAAGACTGAGCGGCCGAACTCTGGATGGTCGCAGACTATATGGCTCACGTTAGTTTCCACCTGGAAAGGTCCAAGGCGTGATGTCTACCATAAAACACCTCTCTCTGCCAATCTTCCAGTCCCGTACGAATACCCCACTGAAGCTTTGAAAGGGCCATCGTTTTGATACCAGGATTCCTTTTTGTACTAATATCTTTAAACTCGAACCTACGTTCACAGTGGAAAACGTTGAGTATTAAGACAGAAGTACTGTCTGCGTGAGAATCTACTTACGCAACGCCCTCTCCCCCTTCCCCCAGCTTCTGAAAGTCCAGCATGATAGTACGATCATTTAAAATTGCCGCAGTAATATATCGGTAGTATAGATTACCATTTTGATCATAGGCATCGAGTGTAATCAGATTATCGGCGATCCCTTCCCACCTGTTCTGTGGTATCCATACCAAACCACGCTGTGACCTAGCATTTTGACGCCTAGCATCACAGATGGACGGTTCTTTCCAGTTCGGAGCAGGATATTCGATGCCGGACCAGCAAACTATAATGCATACGCAAGAAAATCTTAGTTGAGGAAATTATCGTCATAGATATAGAAAATAGTAAATGTATGTACATACGCTGATATTGTTTTTCTACGGGACTGTAGTCCCGTAGTGGGCTAGACAGCATTATTCCTTCTATTTCAGGGGGTAAAGAGTTTGGTTGTTGGAAGATGCCATAATCATAGAGTGCGGTGGTCGTATTTGCTTGTGGTATTGCTAATATCTCGGTTCGGATCTGTTGTTCGTAGACCATTTTTGCGAATGTACTGTTTTTCTGCGACGCGGAAGTAGCTAGTAATACTGTTGAGGCGTGATGATTTGCAGAACTCTCAGATAGTTGCGTAAGAAAAATCCCGTAGTGGTCATTGGCATACAATCCACAATTCTCAGAGTATTGCCACATGTGCAGACTGCTTGCGTGCGAGCGTGGTATTTTGAACCGGTTTGCGTTGGTTTTTGCGCTGGAGAGCTTCGTCCGTAGAGCCCATGACAAAATTCATTGTAAAGACTCAGTCCCAAAAAAACCCCGCCGATATATTCTGCCAGTCCAAGTGATGATCCATGTATAGTTGATTGTTCGTCGGAGGCTCAAGGAAATATGAACAAAAAAAAGGGAACTTAACTAATATCTTCAATTATTTTAGCTAAATTTAGCCTTACCTGACCTTCCCAAGGCCGCAAGATCCTCGGAGGCAGTCAATTTCGCCATGGCACGTAGTCCAGCCTTAAAAAATTTGCAAATCGTATTCGTAGGGGACTCGAGACTATAGCATCTGCCGCGACGCTTTCAAGCGTTCGTATTGGATCTAACTTATACATATACACCCACTCGCGACAGAGTTTCATGATGTTCAGCACCATCAAACATTAAATATTTTGTCGGCACCAGGCAATTAAGTGTGATATTGAGCTCGTTAATAAACCCAGTTCTTGAATTTAGCACATCGTCCTTAAACGACTTCTGATTGCTTCTTTAATTATTTATCTCGGATCGCTCTTAATGGTATACATGCGTACACGCGTTACGATCGTTATAAATTATACCCATTAGCCACTCGGACCGAGCGATCATGATCTTGACCGAAATAAAAAATCCGGATTGTCGCGTGCCATGACAATGGAGCCAAAAAGAAACCCCCGATATCCGCGATTATTAAAAAAATATAATTCATAATAATCATTGATGTAGATTGCGGCCGGTTTTGCAGGATATTACTGTTTAATTGTTGATTTCCTTGCATCCGGAATAGAAACTCAAAGTTACCCAAACCTTACCGTCCGCCGACATCAATTCTCAAGCTCCCAGGCTCCAAAACCATCACTTAGTACAAATGCCATCCGTACCCGAGTCTCATACGGCCACTGAAAGCTCTGATTCAGCCTCCGGTACAGAAGATTGCGCAAAATATACGGCCACCAACTATGGCGGACTATACACGAGCCTCGAAAGCCTCCCATTTGAACTCATAGCTCAAATTCTTGAGTTCTGTGAATTCCCTTCATACGTCGCCTTAGCATGCACCTGCAAGTCCTTTTCTTCTTTAGCATGGGGAGGTTTTTCTGAGCAGAAATTTTTCATGCTCCTTAAAAACGGCATGCGCCCGGAAGCTTGGGCTATCCATCATTTCTTGGTCTACTTGCAACGGGAGCGTGACCGGAGACGTCCAAGAGAACTCCCATGGATCTACTCGAAACCCCAACCCCAGCCAGAGGACACAGAGTCTCCATATCCCAAAGCAAGAGTTCAGCGCGCGGAGTCTACCTGGATGCCGGCGTGGAGCGACGAAACAGGCGAACAGAGTAGGGAGAATTCGGGCTGGGGTACACGCGAATTCGACGGCACTAGAGGCTATGGGCTATGGGCAACCAGGTTTATAGACCGAAAAAGACTGATGCCAAATATGTTCTACATTCAAATTGCAGCTTACAAATGGGCAAAAATCATCTACAACCGAAAATACGAAACGGAATTGAAAAACGGAGCATCGCAGCTCGATTTCTCAACGATCGAGAACAATGTGTACTCCGCGTGGATCCACGCCTTAGTAGATGAGGTAGCCTATTACTGCAGATACAACGATCTCGTTGAACCTGCTAGTCGTTGGTTAAAGGCATTCCAACAATCTTACCGCGGTTTCCGAAACAAAACCCAAAAGCAAATTTTCGACGTCCTCTCTACCAAAGTCTTCATCGTGGAACGATGCTTACTAGGGCTAAAGGCCTGCGAATCAGAAAACCTCTGTCTCATTCTCCGGAGAATCATTCCAACCGAGGCGTGTCTATTCTGTGGGTGCGACGGCATGAGTCGACTGGAGCTGATGTGTCTTCAGTGCTCCGTAAAGACACCCCCGGAATACTACAAGGTATATCTCGACAAAGTTTCTCGGTTAATACAAAATAGCGTAATGGTCGATGTTCGACTAGATTTTGAACTTGAGTGAGCTCTAGACAACGCTCTGAGCGCAATAACTACTTATCTACGTTGGTATTACTGGCTGTTGGATTAGCAGTGTGTACATACAACTAAAGAAGTCAGAGACGATAAAATACAATACCTATAGCCAGCTAGGTTTATTCTCGCAATTTGCGCCGAAAGATTATAAATTTGCTGATCATCCGACTAGATCGTCGAACACGAACAACCACAGAAGAGAAGTTCTATTAATTAAATCTAAATGGCCCGTTAATCAGTAGATTCAGGTCAATGATGGTGTAGCAAGCTGTCATCAGAGCCCCACAAAGCGATCTAGACCTACTAGTACGGCCACCAGAGCTCTCCCACTTTCAAACTACACGACCGGAACAGGTATCGCCAATTCGGGCCTTTTGCTCATTTCGAGTGCACAACAATAAAGGGAAGCTTCACGAATTCAATAAAATGGCCCCGAAAAATAGAATCGGCTCAAACCCCTCCTCTGCCGCGGAGCGAGGACTTCTCGGTTTACCACTCGATATCAAAATGGAGATACTCGAACACTGTGAGCTCTTCTCATTTATCAATCTCCTCTCAACTTGTCGGACATTTCACAACCTATGGAACATGGAGTATACAATAAACGCGCTTTTCAAGGCTCTGAAGAATGGGATGTCACTACAAGCTTGGATGGTTTATCGATTCATTAAGGCAATCCGATGGGAAAACCTACGGATAGCGGCAATCGAAGAATTGGATCAGTCCCAGTCAGATCACCAACTAACCGATCACGACCTGCCGCCGCATCTACGTATAAACTTTGACAGGGTCTTCATCCGCCTCGACGTAAACGTACCAAACGCACAAAGTCCACTGAGGCTCTACCCAAAACTAAAAGAATTTGTCTATGGTTATGGGCTTATTAACGTTGAAGAAAAGAGATATACAGTGATGAAGGACCTATTCTACCTGCAAATGGTCGCTAAACACTGGGTACATCACTTTATAAGCGCGAGGTATCAACTCACTATTTCCGAGGCCCGGTTATTCATACTCAAGGGGCATTACGAAGCCTTTTATATCTATTGGTTGTCTGAGCTCAGAAATCTTGAAAACGATCGGACTCTTGAGGATAACCCCTACGACGGCAGAAGCTATTGGCTCCTGGAACATGCAGAAGACTGGCTAGATATAGCCGGGGATTACCTAGTGGAATGGCTGAAGGACTCCCTTCTACTTCATTACGAGAAAGAGATATATCGGCTCCTTAACTCAGAGTTCAGCAGGGTGACGCATCACTTTCTCTGCTTCAACTGCTTGGGTATTCCTCCCAGAGGCGGCGGAGAAGATCCCGATCCACTTTTCAAACGGCGGTTTCGGCTACTCGATATAATCTACGCACCGGACAGCACTCAGCCGAGTCCATTTGGGGGCTATGAGTCACATGCACAGCCTTGGGAGGCCTATGCCTCAAAATTGCAACATTTTTCGCAATCCTGGGGGGTGGTGGAGGATTTAAGCTTGCTTGAGATCGATAAAAAGTTGGAAGAGGAATATCAACCTTATACACGGGAGTGTGAGAGGCGTTCGAGTCACTCCCCCGAGGCTTGGCTTTTTTTGTAGGCAAGGTACATATACTGACAAGACAACAAAAAGGAAAATCAGCATGAAGAAAGGATTCCAGAGGATGGTAATCAACCTGCTACGACCAACGCTCCCTCTGAGGCCCAACAGAGTGTCGACACCAAATACGGCGTTGTATGTTGGATTGAGGCTATTCTTAGAGACGCTGGGACAAATTTGCAAACATCAAGGAAGCTTCTAATAGTACTTCCCAGGCTAAGAATCGAACCTGATAGAAGGGAAAACTACTTCTTGGACCTAATCATACTATCATCTTGAAAATGCAATAGAAGTACAGCCACTCAGCTGATTTCTTGACCCATTAATTCAAAAATATACCACCAAGCATGCGTAGAATAGATATTTGATACCGATCGGAACAGGAGTTCTGAAAGCTTGGCTGAGTTGGAATATAACATAGCTTCCAAAAACACGTCACAAGCCGATAGAGACACCTCGATCTGAAACCGCACAGCAAAATCATAGCTGCAGCTACACGAAGCCGCCAAAGTCAAAATGAAAATCCGGTTTACAATCTACTTTTTGCGCCTAGAGATCAGTTTGAAAACGCGGCCTGAACATCACAATTCCAACCTCAACCAGCGTACACTGAGATAAAAACAGCGCTGAGACACTGCTATACGTCCTATCAAACGTGTTAGTGTGTTAGTGTTCACTCGTTATCCAACTTCCTCGATAATTGAAACTTCGCACAGCTAGTTAGCTTGTTGCCTAAGCATTGGCCACAGGTACTTGGGACTTTGCTGTCTTTTGCTAATAGAACCGAGTCAATACGGTATAGTAGTATGGGTGGCCGATGTGGCACGGCCGCCATGGGGATCAGTTGACACGTTCCCCAAGACAGCTCTCCGGAGCTCTACGTTTCTATATTTCAGGCTGGTTGGGGAGGTTTTACAGCCTAGATCTCTGAGCTCGTTTCATTTATTGCCAGACGTCCACACACAATCTTTTATCCTGCTATAGAACACTTTAATGCTCAGATTGGTATTCATAATTGGATAGTACACTCTTTACTTCGCCGAGCTTTCACTGTTTGATGTCGCGCTGATATTAGTTTCCCTCACAAGAACGTTTCAATACCTCCGACTCAAGCGAAGTATTCGTTCTAGAGGACTATCTCCCTTCAACTCGTTTTTTTTTTTTTTTTTTTTTTTTTTTGAGAAGTTATCGCAAGGTTAAACTAGCTGTCCTCAGCCTCGTTTCGGAATCCAGCCAGAATTAATTGAGCTTCTAAAAACTATTTGTCCGACACTTGAGGCTACTTATGGATCGATAACATAAATGATTCCACTCATAGAATATAACTTGCAACTGTATTCAGTGCTAGCTGACACTGAAAAACTCCGTGGCGCAGGGAAATAACTTTAATATCTCCATGATATCACTAAAACTGCCTGGGAGGCTGGGCCTACCCAGATTCTATTCATTTTGTTACCTTTTCCTGTTTATGTTGATCGTTCTTCTACTTCCATGTTCGTCAAGAACATTCCCATCTCAATCTACACGCAGTAGTGTCCATTTTAACCGGGGTGAGATGCTGGATACAACAGGGAAGGAGAGTCAGCAGAAAACGGTGAAGGCACCCGAGGGTATCCCAGACTTAGTACGAGGCTATAATGTATGCCAAATGTCTGGGTTTCAGAGTATGTTCAGCTACAAATATACGGCATCAACCCTCTCAGAATCAGACTGACAAAACGTTTATAGGTGTAATTGTTGATCAGAAGCTCTATATACTTGGGGATAAAATATGGTATAGACCTACAGAGCAGAAAAACGAACAGCTTGCCCTGGCCGGTAAGTATCCTTGCACAGTTAATGTCACATACAAATAGCTCAAGCCGCTAATTTCGCGGACTTGGCTGATGCATAGAGCGGATGACCCTCTCCTTGGATCTATCGAAGCCATTTACGAGCAACAATTTCACTTTAGAAGCAATAAATCCGCCAGATAGTAAATTTAGCACTTGGGGGATAGAAAACGCAGTCCTCTTCGCGGGTTTCCACAAAATGTATCGAGTTCAACTATCGGAAGTTTCTAGAGGAACTAGTAATCGGAGCGCCGATGTAGACTCGGACAGCCTTCGGACGGACGAACTTTTCACTTTTGATACTAGGACGGGATCTTGGTCAGCAGAACCTCTCCAAGGCGGAGGAGTTATGCCCTCAGAGCATGGATCTTTGGTATCAATTCCAACGGAAGAGCTAGGTTTTTGGGTCGGCGGGATTGTAGATTCAGGGCACTGGGAAACGGGAGCCGAAACTCTTAATCAACTCAGGCGGTTTAATATGACTTCGAGATATTGGGAAATAGAGGAAGCATCATTCGGCGCGAGAGTGAATGGAAGTACCATATTTCTACCAGAAGGTAAACAGGGGATCTTGTTAAATTTTGCAGGGCAGGAATATCCCAAAACGGGGAAGTTCAGTCCTGAATTGGTAGCTAACTATCTCCGAAATCGAATCCAATATGGCAAAGAAGAGGCTGGCTAATTTCTAACGACAGATATCCTTTGATACCGTCCAGATCTACAATATCGCAAACCGTAGGTGGTACTCGCAGAAAACAAGTGGAGATCCTAGATATCAAAACACAGCTTTTGGAGAAGGCACGGAAGGGACCCCTCGTGGACGCGTAAATCCGTGTTCCGTTGCCGTTGAGGTTGATAGTACCTCAGATTCAGGCCACCATATCTATATGTTTGGCGGATCTTGGGAAAATATAAACTTCGGAGAAGTTTGGGTGTTGTCTGTGCCTGGGTTTCGTTGGACTTTGGTAAAACGAGGTAAGTTACAATCTAGCCCTGCCGATAAGCGTGTGTGATGATGCCTACTAACGTTACCGGGGCGCAGACAATCCAGACATGTCGGTTTCGCAATGCTACCTGTTAGGGAAAAGCCAGATCTTACTACTTGGTGGCCGACAATCTACCCCCGACGTGTGTTCCTCCCAATTCTTCAAAATATTGGACCTCAACAATCTCAATTGGACGGATACATACTATCCGAACTCTAGAGCATATATAACACCCAAGGTTCTGTTTGATGACACTCAAGAGGGAACTTCGCAGAACGGGTATCCCAGTCCTGTCGAATTTGTCCGCCGTTTGCTCTCAAGAACCCCAACTCCTAGCCCACCTAACCCACGACAAGGAATTTTATCTACTTCAAAGATACAATTGTCTTCGAGGATAGATGATATTATGAACTCTTCATTGGCCGTTCCATCAACTCAATCCGAGTCTCCTATTACAACCTCGCCCCCTGGGTTAGAAGAGTTCTCGCAGATACCAGTCAAGGCCGACGAGGTAGCACCTGCAACAGCACACTCCATCCATACTACAGACTCTATCCATGGTATCAAACAACCAACATTTTACAAATTTATTAATATATCGACGACAGCCTTACCTACTCCAGACCAAATCGCGGCGCCCCGGGCCCCAAGCAGACACCCTACACGAAAAGGGTCAGTAACAATTACCTCAACAGTACTACTCCCTCAAAAGACAGTGACGATGCATATGACGATCTCCAATACGAATACAAAACATTCACGAATTTCTACATCCCATAAACGAAAAGCCATTACAACTACCTCTGCCGGTATAAGCCTCATTCGCTCTACAGAAACTGAGTCACCGACCAAAATTACAATTACAGGGGCGCCCCCACCAGCGACCAAAGCCTCCACCACGGCCACCGAAGAAGACGATACTCTCAGTCCAACGCCGAAAAACCTTAAACCTTATCAAAATACTACAGGAATAATTGCAGGGTCGGTTATCGGCGGAGTCGGGATTCTCGGTGGCGCAGTGGTAACCCTGATTATTTATTGGTGTCGAACAAAACGCCCACGAAAGGAAAAGCGATGCTCGATGTCGGACGACTTGCTAAATTATGTGCCACAGAAAAGAGATATGCATAGCGTTGATATACGGGACTTGCCACCATTAGTAACATCCAGAAGGAAGTCGAGAATGGATTGGGTAAGGTTTTCAAAAGCCAGAGGATTGCATGAAGTTTTCGAAATGGAATAGTATAGAATGAAGCAGTGTTAGCACACGCGCACAGTAATAATATCAACCATCCTTAATCATATTGACCAACGTAAACTTTTGCCAACGTCTATCGTATCACGACCACAAAACGAGCCTGCATGACTGTCCAACATGACTGCCTGGCTCTCTGTTGCAAGTTGCAACTGATGCGGCAAATGCGGCACAATCGTTATGTTTTGTGTTGGATGTTGTATTCTAAATGTGTTGTATCGGATGTTTCACGAACTCCCCTGTTCCTGTTTCTTCCAGGCAAGACCGAACGCGACCTCATCGAGAGCTCACCAAGCCCATCTCCATCTAAACAAACTTCAGACCGTCACCATGAGTGGCGACATAATCGACCCTTTGAACCTGCTCTACAATACCTCCTTCAACCTCCATAAGGTCACTCCGTTAAGCATCTCGGGATCACTTTCCTCCCAAGCCAATCTCAAATCACATTCTAGTCGACTAACCAACCTGCTTCGTGGGGATGTGCTCCGGGGTATTCGCGTTGCATCGGAGACCGTTGAGGACTCTACGTCACGGGCGGGGAATTTGAAACGGGTTGAATTCTCAGCTATTACGATACCTGGAGTCAATGGCCGCGATGAGCTAAAATCTATCGCAGCCGCTTTCATCTACGAAAAGATTACATATTCAGCTTTTCTCGTGCAAAAACCTAGCCAGGATGCTACACAGGAACCAGGCCAATATTCACGCCGAATACCCACCCGCAGAGCCTCGGCCCGAGCAGAGCAGTCGAATTTCTATCCTCTACTTCTAACGCGTTTACCTGCATGGCTACAGTCTCGTTTCATCGACTACCTTGTCGAGAATTTCGATTGCCATGTTTCAAATCTGCGGATACCGGATGGGTTTTTAATGGAGGCAATCGAAAAGCATCTTGACGTTTTCACGCCGTCAAACAATGCGGAGGACGATATACAACCGAATAAAAATCTTCAGATATGGTTAGAGCCTCCCTTACTTTCGAAGATCCCCGAAGAAAGCGGACTCAACAAACAAGGAAAGCTACAAACCTTGAAAACGATACAAATGACATTTTCAAAAGCCGACCTACCAGGGATGATGTACAAAGGGAAGGAGCTGAGACAAAAGCAGGGGACCGAAGGGATAGATAAGAGAGGGCCTTTTGAGCTTGCATTTTCACTCTACACATACCACCACATGGGTATTTTGGTTGAGAAAATGAAGGTTTCAAAGGCCGCCTGTGGGGAATTTGTCATTGGCGTTACAGGGGATGGAAGTGGGAAATGTAAGTTTTTGCCAGCTAGGGCAGGGTTGACGATCGCAGACGAGTCAGTCATCGAAGAGAGGAGAGACTGGGGCGGTATCATTTCCGCACTGGTAGATTTGACATCTTGAATATGGTCTCTACATCTTAGCGCTCCGTCGAAACCATATCCACCACGTAGAACCCATCCAACGGTTTCTCCACCCACGCGCAGATACGAGGTCGTTTTATACACCACCCGAATTCCTCGCACCCTCCATGCGTGTAGCGCGTTTGAGCCTATTTGTGACGAAGGGCTGGTCCCACCCTGCATGGCTAGCCTTCTGGCTACCATGAAATTATAATTGTCCTATCTTGCTTTATCTAGGTTAAAGATACCCCATTCCGGATAATATCACGATGTTTCTATCCAAAATGTTCATATTCCTCTATGTTCGCTTTGCTCTATTGGCAACATGCCTTGCCCTTCCTCCGGCTCGGTCGACGCCCAGTACTAGTAGAAACAACATTTTACCAGAGGGTGTGGCAAATCGCACTATTCAGTTGGCTCCCGGAGGAGGCCTTGCCGACTTCCCTGAAATAGTCGATGAAACCAACCTTGCGAACCCGCCCGCTAACCTACAAGCCATTCAAGCCAATGAGGTCGCCAACAATCTTGCCGCGATGGACGTCGCATGGGACCTCTTCTTGGATCCCACGATGAATCTTCCCGACAGCTTTGACCTCGATAGCAATGAAGAATTGTCGGAGATGAGCCACCGCATAAACACTATCGTGGCAAATACGCTAGCTGGAGCCCATCCTCCAGCTATACTTATTCCCAATCAGCTACAGCAGCAGCAGCAGCAGCCAGCGGTATTCGCCAGCGAAAATGGGGATCCAGACCCCACAGATATTCTTAACACCTCACTCGGAGACCTCGTCCAAGTCGACTTCTCTGAAGACCCGGGCTCCACTGGTCTTGGAAATATGGACGATCTGTACTCAGACGGTTCCCAGCCTTTTATTACCCATCCCATGGTGAAACGGGACCTCGTCGCTGAAGAGAGCGACCGCGAAGCCCTAGTAATTCATGAACCCCCCCAACAGACGATCTTCAAACGGGACGAAGATGACGTCAAAGTCAACGTAAAAATCATCACTCTAGACCAATGGGAATTTTGGTTTGATGCCCTCCAGAAAACTGTCTTCGAGCCCCTCTTTGAATCCATCCACAACGCTACAGATTTAGGCCTCGATCTTGAACAGGCAGCGTACCAAGCAGGCCGTATTTCGAAGGGAGCCGTAAATCCGAATGCGTTTTTGAGATTGGTGTTCTACAAGATGTACGATAACATCAAAGAGTTTGCCTTGAAATCGACCGTGGAAGAGATGGCGAAAGAGATGCTCAGCTACCAGGAGCCAGTTAGCGATATGATCGAGGTTAACGATAGCGTCATTCAGACGTTTCTCAAGGATAATACGGATTCAAGTCTTGCATTTAGCGCAGCAGCAGCAAATATCGCTGGAAACCCTAGGGGGATCCAATTCACAACGAATAGCGAGGCTACGTCGTTTGAGAATTGGGCCAAAGACCCAAAGAACCGATATCAACGCTTGGTTGAACTCGTAGCTGATCTTTCGAAAGCGCTAGGGTCTATGTTTTCGGCATTTACCACCCTTCAAAATACTTATGGGTTTTTGGGGGCTCAGTACGAGGATGTAAGCTTCGGAGCGATGGACGTGGAGGGGAATCAGTATTCGGTGGTAGAAAATCCACCGGTAATAACCACCGTGCAGTTCGACTCGACCAGTGGCTTAGATCCCGAGGGGGATATGTTCAAGTCTAGACAGTTACCGAAGGTCCGGCCTCCGGTTGGCGGGAGCAGTTACTCGGGAATCCAGCTGTAAAAAGTACGGACTTGCTCTTAATTCAATTCCATGCGGATTGGTTATCGGTATATCTATTCAGATTGTAGATAGACTTCAAGCGGTGGAGCTTCGAGAAGAGTACGCAGCGAATTAGTCGAGTCTTATTTCCGCTTTCAGATACCCAGATGCCACGATGTATAGATAAATATTTCCGCCGCAGACGCATACACAATTAACTTAACCTATCCGGTCTAAGCTAAGTACAGAAAGATACTCTTTAAAATTCAAAGAGCTGTGGTGATATATCTCAGTGCCTTGACCATTAGTCCGCGCGTTGACTACCGCTGCCGAGTCTGTATACCCTTTTTTGCTACTGAAAATATATATCTTATACTCGTAAACCAGCCTCAACGAAGCAGAACACTTCGTGTGATTCAATAAATTGCAATCGTTTGTCAGAGCGAGCCACAGCAGCCACTTGTGGCCGGGCTACCCGGAAGTAATCGCTTCCAGGCTCCCCGCCAGATTGTATCCACTTCGAAGCAATATCCTAGCACCTAGTTCCAATACATCCAGCTCCAGTAGCCAAGACCGTTTAAGATGGATTTCAAAATTTCATCCGGTGTACGTATCCAGTGATCGATAAGTACGCTTGATACTTAATACTTCCAAAACTTCCGTACACAACAATTTCTTTGTCTCCAAAAATTCCGCACAGATTTGAAAGTATTGGTCAACCAAGCTAGCGCAAGACGACTTTCGATAATGGCGCTCGGCCTCCTTGCACTTCCAGCCGAACTCCATATCGAGATTCTAGCCAACCTCACACTCGCCGACCAAATCCGTGCCAGCCAGGCATTTAGACTGTGGTCTAACATACTATTGGACAATGAAGCATTCAGGAAAACGAGATATGCCAGTACTGCGCCTGGCATCCGAGGCTTCCACCAGCTGGTCTCTCATCCCGGCGCCCTCATGTGTACGCTCATAGAAGGAGTTGTGCAAGACTACCTGTATATCTGCAATGAAGAGCGTCCTGCTAGAGAGAATGATCTCCTTTTTGAAGGAGAGAAGCAGTTGCGTTACCGTCAAGCGCCGCGGTTCAATATTTCCGGGCACCCAATCCTCGACGAACCCCTTGTATCGCTAACAATGTTTCCCAATATTGCTACCAACCGCGCTGAGGGGGAACAGAATTCGCGTCAGCAGCTGGAGCGGCAGCCACACTACGGACTCGAAAGGGACTATTATGGTTTCAGAGAGACGGTGCAAGCACCGAAGGTATGGGCGCCAACAGATGGTATGACGGTTAGAGAGTTCATCCAGACAATTGCAAACATAGCCCACATCAACGGTCCCAATTGGGTCTTTCAGAAGCCATCCAGGCTTGACCGGAGAACCGAGTTGTTGTTTTGGCCTGGCTGGGATGGTGTAGATGAAGACTCGCTCGAACCAATCCTCGACGGAATACTCTACTATCGGCCACAGCCGCGCTAGCGGTACTCCGATGTACGCATAAATTTGCACTTCACATTATATATATTTTCCTATCTTGATAAGAAAACTGCTATAGAACGAACGTCCAAGGTACCAACGTCTGAGGTTGCTGGTTGACGCTTGATATAGCTCGAGCCGAGTGTAAATTGCGAAATACCAACGTTTCTATCGCGTACGGACACGCAAGAACAAAGAGAACTAAAACCTACATACGAAAAAACCTCAATCCCAACAGCGTCTGAAAACAAACCTTCATACTCGACCAACCCTCACGCATGTGATGCTAGACCACCAGGCGTATACTTAAAGGCGTGTGTGTTGCGCAAGATACCTTCATTTGCTAGATGAACTTTGGATCCTTGCATCGTACTGTTTTAAACCAAAGCTCCCAAGTACTGCAGACCATCCAACCCTCAATCCCCCGCTGACATCTGACCCGACGCCAACGAACAAGAACGGGTGCGCTGTGGTATTTAGCATTATCCACAATGTATATCCCACCGGAGATAATTCTAAACGTGAGTCTATTCTTACCAATGCGAGCATATGCGGAGAAGAGCCTTGAGGCCGGGCATAGAAGACGGATGGATCGAACCAAGTGAAATTCACCCGCTTACCTCCAACTAGATTCTGGACTACTTGGATTGCACTTCTGACTACCCAACAAACGATCGTGCTACTCTGATTTCTCTGCGCAGTGCTAGCAAAGACTTCTCCGCTATCGTAACGCCGGTTCTTTTCAGGGATTTTAGCTTGCACTATGGCGTTTCTCGCTCTGTACCCCAGATGCGAGCCGTTGCATCATCGTCAACGCTTCGGTTGCATATTAGATCTCTCTTTGTTCCCAGCGAATCGTTCTTCCCACTCGGAAAAGATGGTATGGCTTACCTTCAACGGCATTTACTCGTTTCTTATATGAATTTTGAACATTACATATTAACGAATTCTATCAGTCCAATTTAACATAAAGGATAACTACCCTTGGTCCCGTGGACCAGTACTTGACTGGCTCACTACTAATAATTATAGCCAGGCAACGCCAGTCCGCAAGGGCATAAAGGGCCGCCGAAACCACGCAGAGCAAACGCTCATGCTACATCATCCCTTCCGCGAGTATCCCACAAGACCATGGCAACAGTTTAGCCTCAGTCAAAAAGAATTCAGGGAGCAGCATCAAGAATATTCCAAGGCATTATCAGAATTTCTAGATTCATGCGGGAATCTGGAGGAGGTCCATATCGCTATGGGATTAGGGGTGGACACAGCACGAATGCCGGTGTTTGGAAGGATACTTGGAAAATATATGATACCTAGAATTATTTCCAAAGGCATTCGAAGGCTCAAGGTATCTGCACCGTCGAGCGGTAGCGTAACATTGCCCTTCAGAGGATATGCAGAGAGTTCGAACAACCTCTTCGGGAAGCTTGTTGAATTTTCCAGGTCATTATAGCCCCACCTTCATCCCGCCGCCATGGTATCAGCTGTTAACCCCCAAAAAACAGTCTTGAATCCTTCGTAATACATTCCTGCTACGGCAATATTGCTTGGCCTGCGAGCGCCGACTTCGCGGTTCTTTTCAGTACCCTCACCAACTTGACGTCCTTCAACTTGTTGATGTCAAGTCCTCTCAAATGCGAGTCGACGAGAGAAATATTTGGTAATCCAAAATCCGCGACCTCTCAACATCTAACAAAAGTAACGCTGGGCTCCATCTTTCTCCGTCAATACGATAACCAGTTTGAGGCCTTTCTCTCTGAGGTCCCAACCGTTACGGAGCTTATTCTCCACTACATAGTTTTGCAGACAGCTTTCCGCCTCCCTGAGAACAACTCCCTGCCCCAAGAGAACTGGAGATATTTGTTCCGACATATCATAACGGCCCTACCAAAACTGACGACTTATAAGTTCGGATTACTAATGTATGGCGCCGAACATACATGGTGGGGCCAATTTCCCAAAGATGCTCAGTTGCTTTTACCGACAGGGGTTGATAGCACGGAGCTAAACTCTCGTACATGGTCCAATATCCTCAGAGGCTTCGAATTGGTGAGCCCCTACGAGGAGGATTGGAAAGGATTGGAATCGCTGAGAACAGTTGTTAGAGATAGGAGGTTAGTACGAGGCTTAGAAACCAATAGATATGGAGATATCAATGTACCAGCGTGGGTAAGAGATGGAGGGGAATGGACTTTTATAACGGATAAGTAGGTAAATTACAGGCCCGCGTTCAGAATCCCCGATTAGACCGAACGTGGCGCTGTCATTCATTGTAAACCGGCTTTTGCGGACTGTTGCATAGACGATCAAAACATATCGCCAACTGTTTCTTCAGCGGCTTTCTCAACGCTTTTCCTTGCACCAGTCTCTTTAATTCCGCTGGTTTGGCCTCCCTGTCCCTCAACAGCCATAGGCTCTGCCTAAATGCTCTAACAGCGTTTAAAAATGTATCTAATTTATAGTACAACGTTGACCATTCGTTTATCTGTCCCTTTAGATCTAAAAATAAGGTTGATAGTGTTTCGTGTTCCCCTGATGCGGCCAAATCTTCGAGGTATTGTTTTAACTCATCTTCGTGGATATGAATCAGAGTTATGAGATGTTTTGCGGGACCATAACTAAAGTACTGGAACGTAGGGCTTGCCTCCGGCTCCTCAGAATACTCTGTATCGAGACCTTTAAGTACCTCGGCAGGGATTTGATCTTCAGCTTGGGCTTGATTTTGCTCTTGTTGAGCTTGATTCTGGTGACCCTCACCCCCAACATTGTTTTGGTTATTTCCGGCGGCCGGGTTGTTTTCCGCGCCGCTCGCTACTGCGTTGGCAGCCTTAGGTCGTGCATCAATTTCGATGATATGTGAAAATATTTTCTCCAGTGATAACTCATCGGGGTAGCAGTGGAAATGGTTGTAAGTGACGTATTCCCATAAATTTTTGAGTGAGTCCATGGGGTATGGGTGAATCAGTCCTTTCTTACGCTCCCAGCTACGGAGTTCATTATACATCTCTTGCATTTTATCTGGTTTCATCCAACCGTGGATATCTCGCATGTAGAGTTTCTTAGATAGAATAGCGAGGAGGGAATGTAGATTGTAAGTTAGAGTAGACGGGGTAGCAGGCCACCTTGGGTTCAAGTACAGATGCTGCTCTTCGATCGGGCATGGCGTCCAGTGTAACCGAGACGTTGCCAGGGAAGGGAGAAGAACCAGTAGAACTGGGAGGATGAGCATCGTAGGCTGCTAGCTCGAGGGCGGTATAGCAGACTGTCGGTTTGTGGTTTAGGAATTGGATCCTTTGAAGACTGCGGAAGAGGAAATACGAAGATACTGCGGTTTGTGAATTCGTCACAGACATTTTTTTTTTTTTACAATCGTGTCCGTGGGCGAAATGTGATACAGGTTCGATGAGCAAGTTCAAGCCATTTATGCCCAAGTTCCTCCGCACCCAGCTTGTGGCTAACGTGTGGCACTGTTATTGAATGATATAGTCGATATTTCATGGTAATATCCAAATAATAAATATTGGAATAACAATGTTAGAGTTCCATCCGTTTTATATTGAACAAATGTCCAAATTCCACTCTTCGCTATAGCTAGGGTGGTTTCGATCGAACGTTTCATTACTCTTGTATCAAACTGTGTTGGTTGTGTTACCTTTTAACAGTGGTTCGCCGCTAGCGGGTGAATCTCAATACCACCCCGCGAGGGCGAGGGTGATTCCAGTCCTTGACCTTTCTGTCCTCAGACTCTGACTATACCATCCCTTCGAAATGTATTCTCGGCATCATGAGGACTAGTACGGCTTGTTTGCAATGTCGGACAGGAAAACGCAAATGTACTCCGGATCCTGGCCATACAAACGGCCCATGTAGACAATGCCACCAGAGGCGGCTACCATGCTCACAGGTCATTAATCGTCCCCAACAAGAGCTCCATTCGCCTTCACCAACCGAGGCTGTGGTAGAAGCCGTCAAGCATCCTTATTCAACTGAGGTGCTCAACCTCGTGGACCTTTATTTTGACTACATACATGACAAACCACACATCTTGTTTCACGAGCCTTCACTGAAAGGCAGTGTTCGTGATGGCTCTGTCTCGCGGACTGTCCTTCTGAGTTTGATTGCTATCTCTGCTCGGTGCGTAATATAAATTGTCGCTATTTTTTGGCTGGAGCCTTCGCTAATCGTTGAATCAGCTTCTCCAATGACCCTGGAGTCCGGGCCCGTGGTCCAGCATACGCCCAAGGCTCGAAGGCATGCTTCAAAGCAGACCTCGAACGCGTCCGTATTGAGAATGTACAAGCAGCCATCGTCATTGCCAATATATGCTTGGCCGAAGGAGACTCGAGAGCAGAGTCTCTGTATTACGGTGCCAACCACCGTTCGCTTTCCAGGTTTTGCTGAATGTTTTCAAGGCTGACTGGTAGGAAACAGCTCTTGCGATTCGAATGGCGCAAATGCTAGATTTAGCCTCAGGAAATGACGGCGATGATGGAATTACTAGAGAGGTGAAGAGACGAATATGGTGGACGTGTTTCATTGTCGACGTCTGGTCAAGTGGTGGCGGGAGCCTAGCCCGCCAACTCCAAGTAGGCAAACATCAACCACGACTGCCCTTAGAAGAGATTACCTTTCTTGACCTACAGCCTGGTGAAAAAGATCTCACGGATGCTGCATGGAGAGCCGGAATTTGGAGCCATATGGTTGGTATGATCGAGCTTTACAAAGAAATTCAGGACCTCCTCCGCTACCTGGTTGCGACAACTCAATGGGACGAGGATTTTATCGAGAGCACGGTCCACGGGTTAGCAGTACGATTACTCGCGTTTGAAGAAAGACTAGGACCTGAGCTCGATTTCTCCCCTGAGAATGTAGCAAGGCACGCCCGCCGCGGTACTGGAAGACTCTTCACCGGATTTCATCTCGGATACCAATACTATTGCATGGTGCTTTTCTATCAGTATCTAGATAAAAGTCGACCTTCGACCAGAAATGGCGCCGCTTATGCTGACCGATGCACTTTGCATGCCCGGAGATTCTGCGACATTCTGCGAACGGCGCGTGAGTGGCCCGAGGCTGAAGCTATGCATAACATAAATGCCCACATAACCATAGTATCCTCATCCGTACTGCTTCACAACTACATGTTTGGAGATGCGAGTGAGCTCGCAGATACGAAAGCTAGGCTGGAGTCGAATTTGGAATTCATGGTCAAACTGCGAAGATACTGGCCAAGCGTTGAACTCATGGTTGGTCCATGTTGAAACACCCCTACTACCATCATTATCTTCGTTTGAGAATCATCTAATTTGTTTATAATTACAGATCAATCGACTCAATGTTTTCCTGAGGAGTTGTGTCAGATCCAGCTCGAACAATACCCATCGCTTCGATAAGTGGATGGTAAAGTTTTTGCAGGAGTATTCCATGACTTTGGCCGAAAAGGAAGAGGAACCCGAAAGCCCCCAGGTGCAACACGACCTATATGAACACGGGTTCAGCCAAAGAAGTTTGACGATGCAAGGGGTTATCTCAACATTCGGCTCGGACGCTAGAACGATCTTTAGCTACTAAATAATATCATCTTCACCTGGGATATCTCTTTCACATTCCACCATGATTGAGTGTCAAGGCAACATCAACTTTAAATACAAAAAACATGCAATCGGAAGGAGAGAGCAAATGGAAAATGCAACCTTATTTACAAATTTATGACACGCGCTTGGGAATTTCAATACTATAAGTTCCCTGCTTCAAATCAACACGGTCGCTTTGCACCTTACGTCTCCAGTTCCCCCTACGCTCAATGACGGCGTGACGACCGTCCCCGGGGAGCCTCAATGTCGCAACTGTGCTCATTGGAACAGTAACCTGCAAATGGATATCCCCGTCTTTTCCCCCACGCACGAACGAAACGTTAATCGTCCCATACGGACAGTCCACAGTGCCCTTCACTTCGTCAAACTCGGAGACGTACGGCGGACTGATATCAAATGTTTTATATGCGATCCCAGTAGGCTTAACGCCAAGTACGTATGCGTAAAACCATTCGTAGATGGTGCCTAGCATATCATGGCTCTTGGACCTGCACTCATCTTGCCAGAATTCCAGGAGGGTCGTCTCCCCTCTTCTAAGGAAGCGCATGTACGAGGGATGTTCTTCCTGACGGCACATCTGGAGAACGACGTCGGGACGGTTGGCATCGGCCAAAGTGTTGAAGAGGTACCGGAGACCGATCTCGCCAGAGCGAATACGTCCATCCGAGGTGTCGTCTAGAAAGGCTTTCATGACGTCGGAGCGATATTCTTCAGGAACGAGGTTGAATTGGAGAGCAATTGCTTGGCTAACCGCAGTTCGATCCCGAGCAGGGTACTCATCTAAGGACGTGTAATACGCGTACGGTCTGTCGGAGGAATCGGTTACGAGAAGATGCTGATTATAAACTGTGTAGATACGTTCCGCCCATTCTTTGAAGCGTTGAGCATCAGATTCGAGAGACTGGATACGAGCGAATGTCTCTAAATTGCGAAGACATTGATAGTAAATTGCCGTTTCGATGTTTGCCTGGTGATTACCGAAGGCGATGTCACGGCCCCAGTCTCCAAGGCCATGTTCGATGAGACCTCCTTTTCTTTCTTTTGTTCGCATATACTCCATATACCGGATCGCCGGCTGATATATCCTGGTAATCATCTGTGTGGAGCCATAATACCGAAGAAGGATGTCAGGTAAGAAGCATAAAGCACAACCCCACGTTATTGTATCATGCAGTGGTCCGCACATATACCGTATCTCCGGAGCCATTGTAGGGACCAAACCGCTAGATTCCTGCGTATCAAGTATATCCTGGAGGATTTTCGTGTACAAGGCTTCCACGTCGCGGATGTACTGTGTCGCGGGGGCGAGGAGATGTGTGACTTCCAACCAGCCGAATTTCTCGATCTGGGGACAATCTGTATGGTAACTGAACAGATTGCTGGCATAACTCCAGTAGCATGCTTTGATTAAAGCGTTACAGTCTTCTTTGTCCGTTTGCATGGTTCCGAGCCTGCGGGATGCGGTCGAGACGTGCTGCCCGACGGCTGAGTGGATTACAGGGAGACCTTGGCCAGGTTCCAGTGAGACGCCGTCCACCTGGATATACCTAGCACAAGTGAAGGAGAAATCGGGCTCCCAGCTCTGAGGACCCTGAACGTCTCCAAGGATAAATTTGGAGTAGACACCTGTCTCGAATTCTTTGAAGAGAGGATCCGGCATCAATATTCGTCCGTCTTCGTATGTGGTTTCCCCGTATCGGATGACAACCTCGGAGCCAGCATCCCCCTCAACCTCGATCTTAACCATGGTGGATGCGTTCTGGCCGAGATCAAAGCAGACAGTGCCTAGCTTTGGCGAATGTGTCCTAACCGGCTTAAAGGTTTCATGGAGGACGACAGGTGGTTGGCTTTGATATCTCAACTGCCCCCTTGGGCCAGTAAGAGGCTTTGCAAGCTGCCAATCACTGTCGTCGAACCCAGGGGCGTCCCACCCGTGGGGATAGATCCTCCTATCATGGTTCTCAGAGGCATAGATATTGGCGAGGGATGTAGCGCTATTTCTAACGCGCCAGCTAGGGTCCGAAATGATAATGTCGTGCGCTCCGTCTTCGTAGAATAAGTGAAGTTCAGCGAAGAAACAGAGCTCGTTCCCATATCGAACATACGTATTATCTTCGTACATTGGCCAAAAGAAGCGATCACCTTAGTCGCCGGCATAAAACCCGTTACCAACATGAGCTGCTAGAACGTTTTCCCCAGCGATAAGACGATCGGTCAAGTCGTAACCGACGAATTGGACTGTTTTGTGATAATTTGTCCAACCAGGGTCAAGAACATGGTTCGATGCCGCTCCGCCATTCGCGTGAAGACTGAAATGGCCCAAACCAGAGGCAAGAGCGATTGCCTTGGTAGGCTTTCTCGTCAGGTTGAAAGATTTCCGAAGGTAAATAGGCTTGTCCCCGCCGTTCCCCAGCCAAACCGCCCTCCATTTGTTCTCTTGGTCTTCGAACCATGTTCTAAATATAAGACTCGTATGCGGCATATATGTTTGATTCATGCTGTAGGGAGGTAACAAATGTGATCGAGGATAGGCGGTGAAGAATTCATTGGTATCACTTTGTGACAATACGCCGTGGGTATCCCATACTGAAACCCGCCAGTAATAGAGGCAAGTTGACTTGAAACCACCTTCCGGTTGGCAGAGGATATCCCGCTGCTTATCGCTTTGCACTTTTCCCGAATCCCATGCAATTGAATTGCTATGGGCATCAGAATCGTCTGAACTGGGAGGTTTCGTCGTAACAACGATCCGGTATGCAGATTGGGCTGCAAACTCGTCGTCGTTAGATAATACCCAGAAGAACCTCACTTCGTCCTGATCGATACCGAGTGCTTCATGGAAGCCGTGAATGCCACAGCGAGAAACTCGCATGGTTGATGGCGCGATATAAGAACCCATGATAGTTAAAATTGATATCAATTGGAATGATTTGATTAACTGTAGTCCGAGTAAGCTGTGAATAGGATATCGATGTTGAGCACGAGAAAGAGAAAGAGCAAGAGAAAAGTTCTGAGCGGAAGAAAACGAAGTCGCCCCATATTTCTTTCTCCGCGAACAACTTCGGACCCATCGCGTATAACGTAACGTAACGCAAATGACTATGAAGCCGAGTAGCTACATCGGCAGAGCACCCGGCAGCTGTCAGTCGTTAAACCAGGATGGATACCCATGCATCATGCCGGTATTCAGCCAATCGTGTTGCGCCAAATCCGGCCTCGCGATACTCCACAGGACGGAATACCCCGCCGGCACGGCTTTGATAGCACCTTATTGGCTGAATACCGGCGCTAGCCTTTAAGATTTTTGTGGCGCTTCTCGTCTCGAAGCTGGACTTTTCTCCCACAAGGATTATTCGATTCCGAGGCAGCGGTAAGCTAATATGTCGATACCATGGCCATGTGTAGGAATCCGGGGTAAAATAATGGAACTTGGGGCCCCAGGTTTTGCTCTAAACTGCACACTCCTTCATGCATGTCGCTATCATATGTTTCTTGCGCAATTGAAAATCCTTTTCGCATGCGCACCTCATGAGCTGAAGGCGCTGCTCCGATCAAGTCTATAAAGGAGACAGATTCTCGCCCATCTTCGCCGTCTCTTTCCTTTCGTTATCAAAGCAGTATCTTTTCTAGATACCCTATCATCTCTTCCCGTCCTGCCTTCTTCATACCTCTCCAAACTTGGGCTTAGAAGAGCGATACCGCAACAATGGGGAAAGGCTATACCATCTTTTCCACCGTCTTTCTGGCCATAGGAGGCTTCCTCTTTGGCTATGACAGCGGTATCATCACGTCTACCATCTCGTTGCCTCATTTTATAGACTACTTTGAATCCCCCAGTACCACAGTGACTGGGGGCATAGTCTCGGCCTTCCAGGGTGGTGCCATCCTCGGTACTATCTGGAATATGCTTTTTGCTGATAAGCTCGGTCGTAAGCAAACGATCCTTTGGGGTGCAATCGTATCTTGCATCGGATGCGCACTCCAAGCTGGAGCGGTTAAGATGTCGATGCTCATCATCGGCCGTTTTATCGCCGGAGCGTCTGTTGGAATGTTGACTTCTACGATTCCTATGTATGCCGCCGAGCTCGCGGAGGCAAAACATCGAGGGTCTTTGTCCGGATTACTACAGTGGTTTCTTAGCTGGTACGTAGGGCAGATATCTAGATTTTGAGAGATAAACTCTTTACTAATCTTTTTTAGGGGCTTCCTTGTGGCACAATGGTTAGGGTACGGGTGTTCTTTTGTGGATAACCATTTTCAATGTAAGCAAAGCAGGCATGGTTGTGTCGGACATATCGCCGCCTCTACTAACCATTCCTTGTTCCGATATATAGGGCGATTCCCCCTGGCATTCCAAATTGTTCCAGGTCTCATTCTCGTTTCTGGCATTTGGTTCCTTACCGAAAGTCCGAGATGGTTGATGGAAAAGGACCGGTACGATGAAGCCCGTAGTGTGCTCCAAAAGCTCCGTGGGGATGGCACCAACGACGAAGATATTGAGCTCGAGTTTCGCGAGATCCGAGATGTCATTGCCGCAGACAGAGCTGCCGGAAATACGTCATGGAAGAAGATTCTAACGAAGCCTTCATGGCGTAAGAGACTGATCTTGGGATGCGGTGTTCAAGCTTTCGGTCCTTTGTCTGGAATTAATGTTATAAACTACTGTGGGTTCCACTAAGCTTATCTGACAAGAGGAGCTTTTGACTGACCTAACATGCAACAGATGGGCCTCAAATCTATAAAATCCTCGATATTCAGAATCAGACTGCCCTGATGATTATCGGCATCAGCGGTGCATTGTCAATTGTCTATTGCACTATCGGACTTTGGCTTCTCGACCGTTTCGGCCGGGTCAAGCCTCTCATTATATCTGCCGCTGGTCTTGCCGCAGCACTTGTCGTCAACGCCGCCCAGGCCCAGCATCTAGACCCTACCAACCGCGCCCAAGCTCGTTCGATGGTGGCCATGAATTTCGTATTCTCACTCTTCTACACTCCTCTAGGGATCATTTCATGGGTTTATCCAGCTGAAATCTTCCCCGTCGAAGTCCGCGCTTTGGGGAATGCCATTACCACATTCACGAATTGGACTCTCAACTTGATTTTCGCACAATTCTCACCGGATGCCTTGAAAAATATTGGTTTCCGATACTTTTACGTGTTTTTCGTTTTCAATCTCATTGCGGTTCTCTGTTACGTCCTCTTTTATCCTGAGACCAAGGGGAAGACTTTGGAACAGATGGATGAGTTGTTTGGTGACCAGTTGGTTCCCCATGCTATGAAGGACTCAGAGGGTGCGAGGATTGCTGTGGAGAAAGATCCAATTATGGCACAACATATCGAAAATAAAGAGTCGGCCTAGAAAATATATAGTTAGGGATAGACCTTTACGGGTTTTAAGGGAAAGTTGTTCGTGGAAAGCAATTTGTTTCTTTAATCGTTAATATAAGAGCGAGAGGCTGCAGGCCCGATAGTTGTTTTGTGACACAAATACAAGATCATTTAACCGATTTGATCGTTGTTTAGAAAACTGTAGTTTGATCAACCACATGTCTACTTTGTCAATAGTCAAGTTATTTGAACTAGTTAGCACCAGATATAATATTAAAAATTACAATTATATTGGAGTAAAGGACCATACATATACGAGGGAGACTATCGAGTGATGGATAAGTAATTTGGCATAGTCTATTTCGTAACGTCGTTCCATAGATATATGGCTTTGGTAAAATAACTCCTATCTTTTTTTCACAGAGGAAAAATGTACAAAAAGAAAAAACCTGCTTCAAACAAAAGGATAAAATAACACCAATATGGTTCCCACATCTGCAGTAGTGTAGACGAGGAGGAGGAAGAAAGTTGGTAAAAAAATTGCTTTGGTAAAACAAGAAAAAACAAAGATGATGACCTAGGTATTCCGCCTCTTTACACTACGCCTTCCGTTTATGTACTTAGATCTTTCCGAAGCCGTCTTGCCCATTCATCACCGCTGATCTCTTTCTGAACGACATTCTGAATAGATACCTCTCTACGGTACCCCATCCGACAATGAGAACAAACAAGATGGTGTAGACTATACAAAGGTAAAGACCTAGTGGGAAGATTGAGATGTAAACACCAGGGAGGACGAATGGTGCGGGCTCAGGCGTTGGGGTGGTGATGCTTGAGAAGGCGCCGGTTGCGTACTGAACTTGAGCAGCTGCAACGGAAGCGTTCATGTTGCCGTCAGGTGTGACACCGATGAGCATGAGAGATGGGGTAAGAACGAGTTTCATGATGCCCCTATATTATGATCAGCACTCCGGTCATTTGTTGTTGATCAGGATGTTCGATTCTACTTACGGGTTTTTGCTGATTGTCTGATTCTGCATAATATTTGCATTAACCTGGCCCACGAAACGCATTGTTTGCAAGAGTTTTGGTTCGAAGCCCTTCGAGTCATCGCCGTTGGTGTTCATCTGAGCCATACCCATGTTCATTCTCTTCTTTAGCGTCGCAGTTGATGGAGTCTGAGCCGGTTTCGCGGCAGCTGCCGAAGTAGATGCAGCGGAAGCGGCGCCTGCTGGTGCGGAAGTTTTCTGCGCAGCCTTGGTCGTCGAGGACTTCTCCAACGCTTTTGCAGCCTGTTGCACCGATTCTTCCCCGGTGGTTTTTATTTTATTCTGAGCAGCCACCTCACTTGCCGTCGCGACCTTCTGCCCATTAACGGACGGGGGCGCATTAGCCAACCGCACAGTTGCGCCTTCGTATTGCACACTCAATGATACTTTCGTGCCTGCGGCTTCCCAGTCCTTAGTCCCATTCGCGATCTTATACAGTCGGATATCCGACGCGAAAGCTCCGCTGGTACTATTGTAAAACGGAATGTTATAGCACACGGCAACACCTGCCGGATCTGTGATCGTTGTTACAATATCCGTGAGCAACCCTATGGATTCCGCACAGGCGGCCTCAACTTGTTGATCCCACTGGTTTACATCAAAGTTACTCTTTCCTGTGTTACCAGTTTTAGGGTCGGTTGGAATGGTATCGATTTGGCGTGGGAACATGAGGGCCATATGGCCATCCATTTCCGAGAGGCCGCGCTTCATCAGGGAAAGGATGGATTCCCGTTTTTGAAGTCCAGACATGGCCCCCATCATTGTACCATCCTCACCCCTGGCGCTCAGTGGGGAAACATCGACGGCGGAGGGGAAAGGGTCGGCAAGAGCCGTGGCCGCGAGGGAAAGGAGAACTCCAGCGCTTTTGTAGCCTCTCATTTTGAGCGTGGATGGAATGTTGTCGGTGTTGCGGTTTGTTGGATATTTTCGTCTGACCCAAATCGTACAACTCCCCTTTCGTCCTCGTCTACTGGCTACTATCCTTTCGCCTTCACGTTCCTGCTTGTCGTGGTTTGTATCTTTCGAGTCTTAATTTTTTCTCCAGAACCAGCCTGATGTACCAAAAGCCGTGAACGATAGTCGGAAGGTTATTTTTGTCGCAGCGACCGGCGCTTAATCGTAAAGGAGTGTCTGTGTTGTCTGGCCCAAGTCGACAAGTTATTGGTCAAATGAGTGGAAGCTGGAAGATCAAAGACCTCGCAGCAAAGTTGAAGTTATCTGATTGTTCAAGAAAGAAAAAAAACAAAGTAGAGGTATTTAGGAGGGGAAAAGAGGGAAGGAAAGAAAGAGGACGAGAAAAAAGAGACAGGGAGAACTATAAAAATGGATTCCTTAAACGTGATTCTATGCATATGGGCACTGCCGGGGAGGATATGCATGCCCTCAGTCGCAAAACCCGACCCCGTGGTGCCCTTACTACCCATTTGCTCCCTGTGGTGCCAGGAGTGGTCTCAAACTGTTTCTTGCTGCTAAGCTAATGCCAAGTTACATGTCCAAGAAGGAATGGCTGGTCCTGGCGAACCAAAAGCGCTAGGAAAGTGGACCCGAGAATAAAGATCTGACACCGAGCTTGGCCTCACCATGTTCGGAGAGCTACTTCCGGTGCGAAGGAACGAGATGGGAAGCCCTAACAAGCAGAAAACCCTTCGAAAGTTGTTTTTGTTTCGAGGCATACGTAGTACCTGTCGTGAATCTTAGGAAATGTAAAACTGAGTGGCCTGATTATGGATTGACAATTTGATGATATCTGCTCTACTGGAAACAAAAATCTATACTGGACGGCGCAAAGAGACGGCAAAGGGGGATTTGACGGTGTCGTCGTTTCGAAGATGTCACAGATGTGTGTTGAGGGGCAGCGTTTGCTCGCACAGCCCTGCCACTGTTGCCGCTCTGGGAAACTCGGCCGAATCGAGTACGACCAGTGCACATCCCAACGCATCCCGCCTCGCATTGTACAACAGCATCTCGATGTCTTGGTTCTGCTTCAAACTCATTCATGGATTGAATCGAATCAAAACTTCGGGGAAAACTTAACAGCGTATCGATAGCGCCCACGTTTGCAGAAAAGACTATACTTCATACATTGTTAATTACATCACCACGATCTGGACTCTTCCCTGGCTCAGTATCTCTATCCTTCTGCACTCACACCTCCTTCTCGGTTGACCCGGCCTGCCGCTGCATCACGGATCTATCGGTTTCTTCGATCCAGAACTCCCTTCTTATCGACTGATCATGACACACCCTGATCTATCTTGGCAAGTCTTGTCTATCTCGTTTTCAATGCAAACATGTTTCTACCGCTAGGTTAATTTTCCGGCTCGGAAAACATACCAATAATGCGGTATACCGTCGCGAAGCACCAGAATTATATAAAATTATATAATTCTTAGTTAATAAACGGCCCCCATATCCGCCACCAAAGCAGTCAGCTCTTCCACGGTCAATTCCCGTCGCCGCATGTCCAAGTTCATACCAGCGTACTTCAATTTTCGTGTGATTAAATTCAGTCCGTTCCTGAAGGTTTCATACGCTACCTTGGAATTTCGAATAGTTTGTACTTGCCAGTCTTCCCACTCTTGCTGTGCAACGAGCAAGATTTGGTCATATTGATAGACCAATGTGCCTAGTCGACCTATAAAGTCTGTCGCAATATCATCGTTCAGATACTGAAAACGGCGGAGGCTATTGGGCTCTTCTTCTTCGGGGGATAGTGGATTGGAATCGGCAGTTGAAGCAGACTCTGGCAACGGAGGAGGAAGTATGATTTCAACCTCATCGACTTGAACCAAGGCTCTAGCGAGCTCGACAGTAGAGTTGAAGCAGTGAAGTTTAAGCCCTACTACGAATTGGTATAGCTCCGTGGGGGCTACTATGGGGAGGGTATTGGGGGGACCTGGTGTACTGGGGTCATTTATGTATGAAAGCTTATTATACAGCACTTTCATGTCGCTCTCTATTCCCTTATATAACTTCTCGACGAGCCGAGAAGTAGAAAGAATGGAAATGTATCTATCGAGGTTACGAGTAAACTTGGTATTGCTTGGTTCCGGTTGTGGTTCGGATTCGGGACCTTCGTCGCACCCTATAGGGAATAGACCATAGACGGAGGGAAAGAAGATGGCAAAGGCCAGAATGGAGAGGTAATACCACCGTACCGACATCGTAGGTTTTTTTGATGGGAGTGGTATCATACCATAATGGATTGGTGGGCTTCGCTGTTTTACAAAAAGGGTTCTCCCGAGCTCCCCCTCTCGTGTGATTCTATAGTTCTCACCAGTGTACTAGTATGACCAATTCTCTCAACTATGAGTTAGCTTGAGCAGATATCGAGATTCCCACATTGAACCTTCATCCTTCTTGTGTTGCGTCTTGACATATCCTGTTTTGGTCGAGTGACGGTCGCAACACAAAAGGCTTCGAAGACTGGAACATGCACGTGGCCATGGACGTGGACGGTCTTGTCGAAACGGAGCTTTGTGGGTTTGATGCATCAAGAGCATGCGCCCGAAAAATATTAAGCTCGCCATCAGCTCAGGTGGTCTAATCGGTTCAGGATTGTGAAGCCTGCTAATATTCCATGTTACAAGATTTTTATGCCTACCGTATTTGTCTTGTGTGTGTCCATGTGTTTTCGAATTTCAATCAAAAGTCAATTGATCAAGGAAGGCAATTTCGAAACTTTTACGTAAAACTCCATTCCATAAGACACGCGATTGAATCAACAGCCCCTCGGAAGACCATCCGCAATGCAGGGCAAACCCACCTCGAGCTGGCAAGCTCTTTGATAATCCGAATAACCATGAAGTTAAACCTTCTTTTGACATCTCCCTCAACCGCTGTTCAACACATTTTGTTTTCCCGTATCATTTCCTTTTGGTCAGAAGTTTTCCGTTGCGTTTTACAATGCAATGTATAACAACTGATAAGGAAACGAAACGGCGCCATGTCGTCAGCGTGGGGGACGAGGGCCCCACGATCCGCAAACCTTTTCCGAGGCGAAATGGCACGGTTATTTGCTTGACAACGGTTTTTCAGATCGAGACCTGCGCCCAGAGATAAGGACCAGATCGAGACCAAAGCTTTTGATACCATTGCCCAAAAAATTTCCCCTACAAGCTCTAGACCTGTCGTGGAGGCCGAGCGAACTGTGCAAACTAGGCAAGGATCGAAATTCTATGGTTCTAATCCAGCCTGAAAATGAAGAATTTGATGGCGGCAAATCGAAAAGAAAACAATTGCCCAAAGAAGCGGTCGAAGAGTGAGGGAAGCTAGAAGCTCCATAGATCTAGCCGCTGTATTCAAAGCTATGCACCGACACAGTAAGATGCTCTTTGTGATACGTCACGGTAGTTGAGGATTCCTATTCAAAGTACGAAATCGGCTGGAAAAGGGAATCCCGCGGGTTAGGATCTGAGCTCTAGAATACCCCATCGGCATAGTTTGGCTGTTAGACCAGGAGAATCCCGGTTTGGGGTACCGAATGGATTGAGGATGTGCAACATACCTAGCAGCTTCTGCACTCGGCCGGGCACGATGTGATCTAAGATGTGCCGAAGTTTGATATCTGAGGCGTTTTATTAACTTCTTCCACCTGGATTTCCATTTAATGGCTAGATCTTATTTTCTCGATTCACTCTAAACCCTCCAAGCACTCAGCAAAGAACAAACTCGGTCATACACATTGTAATAACCAATCCGATTGACGACGTTTCAAAACCAAATCTTATAGAGTAATACATCCGTCCATTAAGAAAGAGCCTTCCATAGCCAATTCAAGGCCGTGCGGAGACTTTTCTCCAGCAAATCCCAACAATGGCGACTATCACAAGAACTACAGCCTCAACACATCCCCCGACTAAACTTCACCTGGAATCTAGTATACCGTTACAGGATACTACATTTCCTCCCTCACCACCTGCGTCGGTGTCTTCGGAGCTTCAGTACACTTTTCCGCTCCCCCCAATATCTGCGAAAATCTCTCCTCTTCCTATCGACAAAGATACACCAGATTCCTGGATTCCTCGCGACCCACGCCTGATTCGACTCACTGGTGTACACCCTTTCAATGTTGAAGCACCATTAACAGACCTTTTCGATTCTGGGTTTCTTACTCCCACAGAGCTCTTCTATGTCCGCAACCATGGCGCTGTCCCACAGGTCCAGGACGAGGAAATCCCAGACTGGGAGATATCGATCGAAGGACTGGTTGAAAATCCCATAACGGTAACATTCAAACAGATACTAGAAGAATTTGAACAATATACCGTACCTGTAACGATGGTATGCGCTGGTAACCGTCGTAAAGAACAAAACATGGTTCGAAAAACCAAAGGTTTTAGTTGGGGTGCAGCCGGTGTCTCAACAGCGCTATGGACTGGCCCAATGCTGGCGGATGTTATCCGTCTGGCGAAGCCAACAAGGAGAGCAAAATATGTATGCATGGAAGGTGCAGATAAATTACCAAATGGGTATTATGGGACAAACACAAAATTGAGCTGGGTGAATGATCCAAATAGGGGGATTATGCTAGCACATAAGATGAATGGAGAAACGTTGGCTCCAGATCATGGGAAGCCAATAAGGGTTGTGATTCCTGGGCAGATCGGAGGAAGAAGTGTTAAGTGGTTGAAACGGTTGATTTTGACAGACGGACCAAGCGACAATTGGTATCACATCTACGATAATCGAGTGTTGCCGTGAGTATCCCCAAGTATACAAATTGATGGAGAGGTATCCTAGAGTGTACGCTAATGAGTCTAATGATACAGGACTATGGTTACCCCGGAAATGTCTTCACAAGACACTTCATGGTGGACAGATGAACGCTATGCTATATACGACCTCTCGACAAACTCGGCAATAGCTTATCCACAGCATGGCGAAACGCTGGACCTTACGACAAGTTCGAAAATCTACACGACCCGCGGCTACGCCTACACTGGTGGCGGTCGCAAGATCTCACGTGTAGAACTCTCGCTCGACCGCGGGCAAACTTGGTCTCTCGCCAACGTTTCCTATCCCGAAGATCTCTATCGGGCCTTGGAGTACGAAAATATCACATTGTTTGGTGGAAAACTGGACGCAAGCTACAGAGATACTTCGCATTGTTGGTGTTTTTGGTCGTTCGATATTGACACCGAAGAACTTGCGAGCTCGGATGGCTTATTGCTACGGGCGATGGATGATAGTATGAATCTACAGCCACGGGATATGTACTGGTCCGTGCTAGGAATGATGAACAACCCCTGGTTCCGCGTTGCCATTCGTCGGGATGGCGATACCCTCCACTTCGAACACCCAACTCAGCCCGCGTTGATGCCAGGAGGATGGATGGAACGTGTAAAGAAGTCTGGTGGTAACCTCACAGGATCAAACTGGGGCGAGCTTGCGCCCAATGAAACCCCACTCCCCAAAGTCGAAGAGGAGGTGTCTACAATCTCGATGGTTAACCCCAAAATCTCCCGGATCATCGAATATGAAGAGTTCAAAGCTCACGAAGGCGCTGAGGAGCCGTGGTTCGTGGTCAACAACGAAGTCTACAACGGTACACCATACCTCCAGGATCACCCCGGTGGCGCGACAAGTATCATCGCTGCAGCGGGTACCGACGCATCGGAGGAATTTCTCGCAATACACAGCGAGACCGCGAAAGCGATGATGGAAAAGTATCACATCGGTACTTTATCTCCTGCTGCTGCCAAAACCCTTGCATCAGGTGGAGAAGCAGAGGCCGATGCTAATTCTCCAATTTTCCTCAATCCAAAAGTGTGGATCAAATCCACGCTGATAGAAAGAAAAGTAATATCCTGGGATACCAGGATATATATCTTTGCCCTTCAACATGAAGAGCAAGTGTTAGGACTACCTGTTGGACAGCATCTGATGATCCGACTCAAAGACCAAAAGACCAGTGATGCTATTATAAGAAGCTACACGCCTATCTCGGAGGGAGACACAAAGGGCAAACTTGAGCTGTTGGTCAAAGTATACTTTGCGACGGAGACTCCCCTCTTTGCCGGCGGTAAAATGACACTAGCTCTGGATGCCTTAACGCTAGGAGAACATATTGAGGTCAAGGGTCCAATAGGGAAACTAGAATACATTGGACGTGGAAGGGTAATGCTTATGGGGAAAGAGAGGAATGTTAAGAGCTTCTGCATGATTTGCGGTGGGAGTGGGATTACCCCAATCTTTCAGGTGCTGAGGCAAGTGGTTAGGGATGAAGGGGATGAGACTAGATGTGTGGTATTCGATGGAAACAGAGAGGAAGGGGATATCTTGTGTCGAGAGGAGTTGGACGAATTTGAAAGAATTGGTGGAGATAAGTGCAAGATATTGTAAGTGTCCCTTCTACTCCCCTAACAACAATGCCCCAAAAGACCTCAGGCTAACAATACTCTATAGACATACTCTATCGAAACCTTCAGACGCGTGGACAGGTTTAAGAGGAAGGATTGGGAAAGAATTGCTGCTGAGAGAGATGCCCGATAGAGAGGGAGTGTTGATCTTAATCTGCGGGCCTCCGGCAATGGAAGAAAGTGCAAAGAAGGTTCTAATGGAAGAGGGATTCGGAGAAGACGATATGGTGTTCTTTTGATGTGGTATCTACGCTATAACGCTACACTAGCATGCACATATGCTACCATAGCTCACGGCAACATGGCGGTATCTGTATATACTAGGGGATCTAGATGTTGTAATTTGGCTTGTACAACGAACCTAGGTTGTGCTTTTCAAACGCGATTGTTTATTTTTATTCTGTACTATATTAGCTTTCACACTTCGAGCCAACAATTGACGAGGTTTCCAAAACATGACCTGGATTCGATTGAGGTAAATCGACAGAGGCTCTAGATTTTGCGTTGGCTTGTCCAAAATAACACACATCAAGAACACCAGGCCAGGGCCCTTGTCAAAAGCTTGAAGCTTAGCTTAAGGAGAATGTCTCCGCGCAAAAGTCACTATGGCGTAGAATCCTACCGCCGCAATAACGCTATTGTATTTCTATTTAGCCTTATCGTGCACGCGGGATCTCCGAACTGGCATACGCGATGGAAAAGTTGTCGTCTATACCCTGTTTTTTCGGACCCAAGCACGCTCTTATCAGGATGGACATGGACATCCCACTTTTTTTTCCTATCAATACCAATGGCGTCGGTCTTGGTCTAGCTTCGCCTCCCACTTCAACAATCTGGACCAATAACGAACGAGGAGTTGTTCATCCGCGGGTTGGAATTGGGAGTCGCTGATAAGCTAGTACTTAAGACTACCTTGAACGCCCGCAGTCTCGTCGCGAGAATATGGTACTTCCGAGGCAATTGAGCTGATTTCACTACTCCACGGATATACTTGATTTTATGTATAATAGAACAGATCGCGATTATGGTTTCCGATCCGTTTGCCTTGGTGGGGGGTTTATCCTGGGAACCTGGCTCCCAGCACGAAAGGCGGGAACGGAAAAGCTTATTGTTGTACAAAATACCACAATGCATGCGATAATATATCAAGCTTGGGGGTGAATGAAAAATGCTGGAAGGTTAATAAACTTACGATCTGTATACGAAAGAGAAGGTGTTATCCTAAGCTCGCATTCTTTTCTCACACCTTTATTTCCCCTCCTTTCAGAGATATTCGGTTTTTACGAACGCAATTGCACAATTCTCGCTGGAAGCTACCAATACCTTTTCGCCAACACATATTTGATATTCGACCCTAACTATACTATTTCTCCGTTCATTGGACCATAGACGCAAAACTGGGAACTGCTTATTTACCTTTAGAGAGAGTTGAATCGGAAGCACACAGTGATAGAGTTTAAATTATAATTGGACCAACTGGTCCATAACAAAAAACCGAAGATGACGATAGAAACTCAAAACGACGACCGTCCCACTAACGGCGACAATGGCGTCGAAGGAAATTCGGACGGGGATGTACAAAATGGCGCTAGCGGTGCTAACGAAATCCCTAAAAAGAAGATTGTAATTGTGGGTTTGGGAATGGTGGCTGTGGGGTTCATGTAAGCCGTCCGACGAACTCGACTTAGTGATAGAGGCGCTATAATCATACATTGCGAAATTGAACGGTAGCTAACTTTTTAATCTCTATAGCGAGAAGCTGATAAAACTCGACGCCCGACGACAAGAATACACAATAGTCGTGATTGGTGAAGAACCGCACGTTGCGTATAACCGTGTCGGCCTTACCACATTCTTCGAACATCGGGCAATCGATAAGCTATATCTGAATCCCGTATCTTGGGTATATATAATTTACTGCTGAACCTTGCCCGCTGAAGATTCTTACTAACGCAACTATAAACTATAGTATGATTCTCATCGTCCGTCACTGGGCTATCAAATCAACACCAAAGTAACATCCATCAACCCTACCGACAAATACGTAACTACATCTTCGGGCGAACAAGTCACCTATGATACTCTGATTCTTGCTACTGGTTCCGACGCCGTCCTCCCAGCAAATACTCCAGGCCATGATGCGACCGGTGTCTTCGTATACCGCAATATTGCGGACTTGGAAGAAATGATACGGTACTCAGCCACCGTGAAAGGTTCAACGGGATGCGTTGTTGGCGGCGGTCTGTTAGGACTAGAAGCAGCTAAGGCATTACTGGATTTGGAGAACTATGGGAAAGTAGGTCTGATTGACCGGAATAAATGGGTACTATCGAGACAATTGGACGGCGATGCGGGTGGACTAGTGGTGGAAAAGGTTAGGGAGCTCGGGGTGGATGTCATGCTGCAGAAAAGGGTCAAGCAGATTGAAGCCAATGAAGAGGGGAAGGTTCGTGGGGTCACGTTTGAAGATGGGGATTTCGTCGAAGCTAGTACGGTCTGCTTTGCTGTTAGTTCTCCGGCCCATATTTAATTAAGATTCACTAAAGAGATTTATACTAACATTTCTCTGGGTTTAGATTGGTATAAGATCTAGGGACGAGCTAGCCAGAGACGCCGGTCTAGACTGCTACGAAAAGGGTGGTGGTGTAGTCGTAAACGAGAAACTACAAACCTCCAATCCAGATATCTACGCTATCGGCGAGTGCGCTAGCTGGGAAAATCAGACCTTCGGCCTCATCGCCCCAGGTATAGAAATGGCCGATGTCCTTGCATTCAACCTCACCCAGGCGCAAGCTCACACCCAACGGAAGTTCCGACGACCGGATTTAAGCACGAAACTCAAGCTTCTAGGCGTAGATGTTGCTTCATTTGGTGATTTCTTCGCTGACCGAGATGGTCCAAGAGAGATGCCAGGGCGACAGGCTGCTGCTGCGAGGAGAAGAGGTTCGGTTCAAGCGAATGGAAATGGGGCCTCGCCACTACCACCACCTGTGAAGGCTCTTACCTATAAAGACCCATTTCAGGGCGTTTATAAGAAATATTTGTTCACAATGGATGGCAAATATCTTCTGGGCGGGATGATGATTGGTGACACTAAGGACTACATCAAGCTTGTTCAAATGGTAAAGACCAAGAAACAGCTTGAAGTCCCACCAGCAGAATTCATCCTAGGAAGTCAGAAGAGCGGGGAAGACAATCTTGATGACATGTAAGTTGTACACACTCTACGATTACCATACGTAACGCTCCCAAGTACTAACAAAGGTCTAGTGACGATGATACCCAAATATGCTCGTGCCACAACGTTACAAAGGGCGACGTAGTCACACAAACCAAAAATGGAACCTGCAAATCTATCGGTGACGTCAAGTCTTGCACCAAAGCCGGTACAGGATGCGGCGGCTGTATGCCCCTCGTAACCTCCATCTTCAACGCCACCATGAAATCCATGGGCGCTGAGATCTCGAACCACCTTTGCCCTCACTTCGCCTATTCCCGTGCCGACATGTACAACATCATCTCCGTCAAGAAACTCACAAGCTTCCCAGACGTGATGAAGGAATACGGCAAAGATCCCGACTCTATTGGGTGTGAAGCGTGTAAACCCGCGATAGGAAGCATCCTCGCCTCACTGTTCAACAGACACGTAATGGACAAAGACCTACACGCGGTTCAAGACACCAACGACCGTTTCTTGGCAAATATTCAGCGGAATGGAACTTTCAGTGTGGTCCCACGAGTTGTGGGAGGTGAGATTACGCCGGATAGATTGATTACCATTGGTATGGTGGCGAAGAAGTATGGACTGTACTGCAAGATTACCGGAGGGCAGAGAATCGATATGTTCGGAGCAAAGAAGGGGGATCTACTAAACATTTGGCAGGAGTTGGTCGATGCTGGGATGGAGAGCGGTCATGCTTATGCGAAGAGTTTAAGAACCGTTAAGGTAATTAATTCATTTTTCTCTATGGAAACGGGAGCGATGGCTAACACTGAACAATAGAGCTGCGTCGGAACTACATGGTGCCGTTTCGGTATCGGTGACAGTGTCGGTATGGCCGTGAGACTCGAGGAACGATATAAGAGTATTCGTGCTCCTCACAAGATCAAATCTGGAGTATCCGGCTGTGTACGAGAGTGTGCAGAAGCTCAGAACAAAGAGTACGAACTACACTTCCTTCACGTTCTTCCAAGAAGCCTTGTTACTCATATTAAATCATCTTTTTAGTTTCGGTCTCATCGCCACTGAAAAAGGCTTCAACATCTTCGTCGCCGGTAACGGTGGCGCGAAGCCCAAGCATTCCGAACTTCTTGCCAAAGATGTCCCACCAGATGAGGTTATTCCTCTCATCGATCGCTATCTAATGTTCTACATCCGCACAGCGGATAAACTCCAACGTACCGCCCGGTGGCTCGAAAACTTGCCCGGAGGGATCAAATACCTCCGAGAAGTAATCATGGAGGACAAACTCGGAATCTGCAGCGAGCTTGAAAAGCAAATGCAAGAGCTCGTGAACAGCTTCTTCTGTGAATGGAAAGAAGCTATCAACAACCCGGATAAACGGAAGATGTTCCAACAATTCGCAAATACAACAGACAGACAAGAAACCATGGAGGTTGTCCAGGAGAGAGAACAGGAGCGGCCAACATACTGGGCTTCCGACTCCGTGAAATATGATTTCAAGGGGCATAAATGGAGCAGCTTGGCCTGGCAGCCTGTTATCGAAGCTAAGCACTTTGAAGTGGATAACAGCGCTAATATCAAGAGGGGAGAGACACAACTAGCAGTCTTTAAAATTAAGGGCAAGTATTACGCGTCGCAGCAGATGTGCCCACACAAACGATCATTTGTACTATCGGATGGTCTAATCGGCGACGATGCAAGCGGGAAACTATGGGTCTCGTGCCCAAATCACAAACGAAATTTTGAATTGAACGGAACAGAGGCGGGCAAGTGCGCAAACGATGATGAAATTAACATCGCTGTGTTTGAGGCTGAGGAGCGAGGGGATGGATGGATTTATTTGAGGTTGCCTCCGGTGGAAGAACTGGATGGGTTGTTGGCAACCGGGAAGTGGATTGTAAGGAAGGATGAGGGGAAGCAGCCTTTTGACAAAATGGATGTATATCTCAAAGGAAGGACGAGCAAGAAGCCTAGCGAGAGGACGATAATGAAAACCCAGGAGCCGGCGATGGTCGGGGGGTGTGGAGGTCCGGGGCTAGATTGGTAATTCTCTGATTTGTGGCGAGTCGACGTTAATGTCCATATGATATTGGTTTAGCGGTTTCGAAGATTTGTTGTCTGTTGGGTTTCTGCGGCAATGTAAATGTATGAATAGAATACGAGATAACTACTCAAGCTTGGTGTTCCGATATATCCAACTTAGCTATCTTGGATTGCTTGGTACTTTAGCAGCCTTATAACCAAGGCTCGTTGGCTTTCTTGGATCGTGCCGAAGGGTAGTAGGCCGCATCAGCAATTATACGTACCAGGAAAGTAAGCACTTGAGAACTTTTCTGGAAGGTATTGAAAACCTGGGTAGAAGCGGGATAGCACGCTCGGAACTTGGCGAGAGGCAAAACTAGAAGGGCTATGGTCTACGGATCATGGGAACCCGAAATGCTAGTACCGGAGCTGGCAGCTGTCAAAGCACGATTCTTGCACCACCCAAGGTAGAGGGCTCTGAGGAAGGACCCATAGGTCAGGTTAGCATTCCAAGGGCTTGTCGGGATGGAATACGAGGAAGGCGAAAGTATAGACAAGGGCTCCAAATCGCGGAAATGTTGAGGCCAAATGGTTCATAAGATTTCGAATTCCCTAAGAAGGATTACCTTATCATTATTATAACCCCCATGTAGCGCTGTCAGAATGTAATATTCCCTGAACCTTGTTGTCAAACCATAAGAACGTCTGCCTACGACCTTCCGTATCAATGAATGGATTATGACAGGGATTAGATTTAAGACTGAGAGATAGCAAAAAAAAAAAAAAGAATTGTCAGGTGGGCCCTTTCCAATTGCCACGATTGCATCGCTTTTCTCGGATGCAACCCAAACTAGCAGAAACGAAAGAAAAGCGCCCGCCGCCTAAATCTTATTCTTATTCTTATTGCTTAAATTGTGGGGACAAATCGCGAGATACATGCATGAACTTGTGAGGGTGGTCAAAATGTCACATGGGATTTGTGTTGACCCGCAACAAAACATTTGGCGCCGGGTTCGAGACCCGGGATTCGGAATCGGGAACAATAGCACCAAACGCTATGGCATCAACTGGTACTTTGCATTATGTAGAGCCGTATCGCAGACAATATACTCGATATATGCACAATTAAAATAGTTAAAAAAATCATGATATTTCGCTAGTAGACATTATGCCACAAAGATCATATATAGTAGCGTTAAACAAAATGCAATCATGGGAATCTAGGTATATCGATGCTAAAAGAAAATACCCTTCCTAAGTCGCCCCAAATAAATCCGCCTCCTTCTACGCTTAGAACAGCCATGAAACGAATGTCCTGTAAAACCAACCTCCATCCTTCACGCCTGCAGCCTTCTTTTCAGCGTCCCTGATCTTCCACATCTCTTCATCTCGGTCGATGACATCCTTGCCTGTCCACAAGTCAGCCTCCTCAGGCTTGATACCCTTAGTCTTCTTCATGAACTTGTAGCCGAAGATCATGATAAGGTAGAGCGGAATGCCGAGATAACCAGTAATGAAGGTCTTGTATTTGAATCCACCGACGAAGACATCGAAGTTCTTGGTGAGGGCAATCAAGATGCAGAAGAAGAGGGCGAAGTACGTGCCAGCAAGACCGAAAGGTGCTCTGTATGCTAGTGTACTTGGATCAACTCCCTGTGCATTTCGTGCGCGAACAAAGTAGACGTGAGAGACTAGAATAGAGATCCAAGTGAGGAGACCGAAGATAGTGACGAGGTTGACGAAGTAACCGAAAACAGTCTTAGAGTCGCTAGTGACATTCATGAAGGCGAGGCAGCAGAAAAGAGCGGAGAGACCGAGGGAGTTGTATGGGACACCACGTGCGTCTGTTTTTGCGAGGATAGCGGGAGCATGGCCTTTCAGGGCAAGGCCGTGGATGGTACGAGAGGCGATGTAAAGATCGGAGTTGGATGCTGAGAAGACGAAAATGAGAATACAACCGTTCAAAAATCCTGGAAGGACATTGATGCCAGAAACTCGGATAGCGGCAACGAATGGAGAAGCAGCGGCAGAGTTGTAAGCCTGCTTTGTCGCCTTGACAAGTTCGTTGTCGTCATAGGCAATGATCATACCCAAGAGGAGGACAGAGAAACAGTAGAAGAAGAGGATACGGTAGAAGGTGAGCTTGATCGCGCGTGGGATAGTCTTTCGTGGATTTTCGGCCTCACCGACTGTGACACCGACGAGCTCAGTTCCAAGATAGGCGAAGACAGCGTTAACCATAGTGGACCAGAATCCCAAGAATTGACCAAGGGAGCCGGTAGTCAGGTAGGGCGCAAAGGCACCAGGGTCCTTCCAGTATCTGAATCCCTTCCTGTCATGATCCGGACCACCACCTAGAGCGAGGATCAAAGAAAGTAGGATAAGACCGCAAATGACGAGGACCTTGATGGAGGAAAGCCAGAATTCGAATTCTCCGAAAAACTTGATACCGAAGTAATTGATGGCAACGATTACCACCAAGAATATCGCTATAAAAACTCCGGGATTTACTTTTGTCGCAGGTAGCCAGAACTGTATGACAAGCGCTGCTGCCGTCAATTGATTCGGTGTCGTGATGATGTATTTGAACCAGCTAGAGTTGTAGATTTACTTGTCAGCGCCCTCGCTCCTATAGACCCTGATAGAAGGATATACTCACTATGTGTAACCGAGAGAAAAACCAAGAGCGGGATCAACAAATCGAGTAGCGTAGACGGAGAAACCACCAGCGGCTGGTAGCCATGCTGCCATTTCACCCAATGCGGCCATAACGAGGAAGACAATGAACTATATTTGCCTCGTTAGCTTCATATTTCCTCACATATTCCGTGGGCCAAATACCATCGGTGTCCGCGGATTTCAAGATGAAGTTGAACTTACACCAACGAAAGTATAGGCAATAAGAAGAGAACCAGGACTAGATAAGCAATTCCAAAAACAGTCAGTCGGTTTGTTCGAACTCAAATTATTGGTAAACAGAGTCGTCGCATCTCGCCAGTGGCGAAACTCAAATGTTCAATGAGGAAGCTTAAGCTACAAAAAGCTTATACGTACCCAGCTTTAGCCAGGGCAGAACCCGTTCCGATGATAAGACCTGTACCGATAGCACCACCGATGGCAATCATAGTAACCTGACGTGATCTCAGGCCACGATGTAACGAGTGGCCGACATCTTCAGGATCAGAGAGCATTTGCTCATCTGGTGTGAGGCCTGGAGAGCTCGAGTCTTTGCGGTCGACCATTATGTCGCCGCCTTTGCTCTCTTCGTCGTGTCGTCCGAGGACCGCCATTGTAGAGGATATTTAGTCGAGTTACGACTTATTCGGTGACCGGAGACAGCCCAACCGTATATATATGATCGAGTATGGAATGAACTTTCCACCGCTTGAAGAATGAAGCAGTTATGCTAGCAACGCAAATTATGCAGTCGCAAGGCAGTCAAATTATCACAACCTCGAATATGAATTCGATTAGTTGTATATATAAATAAAGAAGAGGAAGATCTTCGAGAATGAGGGGAAGCCTGGGAAGGGAAGAGAAAAGGGATCCGGAAGAAGGGTCCCAAAGCTGCCTCTTTAAACAAATTCTGGACCTGGGCTGGGACCTGCCTGCGAAACCTGCGACAGGTTGCTGGATGTGTGTGTACCCGATATCTCTGGAACCCAGTACCCTAGTCATTGTATGGCCACTGATAGACAAGGTGCTCACGCTGCATGGTTTATTTCGGTGTCACACATGTTAGAATGCATGGTGGTACCCTCCGCCGCCTGCTCATCGTTTTGTCAGATAGGTACAGAAGGCGTCGATTGACGAAAAAAGGAATTAATCCTTCATAGCCCTGTATTTCTTGCTTTCGCAATTGCGGCAGGCCGATAGGATTTTCCTGTATAGGTTGTACTGAATGTTAGTGGTGTTGGGCGTGTGCGTGAAACCTTACCGAGTCAAGGAAGGGGACGAATATGGCCAATACGGAGAAACTATAACGCTGTCTCTTGTCAACTGATAAAAGCTGGGGAAAGAGTCGAACGAGGAAAACTAACGATACAAGCTCACCCCAGTGTCTCTCGTTCGCCCAAGGCGCCATGCTAACCCACTCAAAAAAGCAAAAGTGTACATATCGTGTGCCTATAATTTGCATGCGAATGGTATGTCTCGATGCATATCTCTGCTGTTTCCTTTTTTTATCGAATCAGGCAACCGACAACTGCGCATTTCTGGTAGCTCTCGGTCAACCCATTTTCGACAAATCGGAGCATGGATTGTTGGAGGTTTTGAAATGAACCCTGTCGAAGGATAGCCCTCTTGGCTTTTCAGGCAACATGCTTTCCAGACTTGGCTCTCGTAGCCATGCATGAGACCCATCTTATGTCTCGACCGCGACTGATATCTAAGACTTGACCGATACAACACTATAGCCTCGTCGAGAACAGGCAATAGTGGTATCTCACGGGTATATCTCCAGAACAAATACAATCTTGGAATACTTGGTAGATGCAGCCTGATTGTTGAATTTTTTTTTTAAGATTTCCCTTGTCATGAGGCCAAGAAAAGGCTTCTCGTACTAAGGCGCATCTACATTTTGACACATCTCCGTGTTGTTCGTTGAGTTTATTCCCTGTCTATCTATGGAGCCTTTCAATAATACAATACCCCACGGAATATCGCGCAGTTTTGTTATCAATCGGAGACGTTGAAATCTATCCCATCCTACGCCGCTTCAGCCTGGATGGGAAACTTGGCGCTCTATGGGACCTGGCGTAGGAATCTACTATCGCGTGATGGTCGAAACCACCAACGAGTCTCGCAAGTCGACCGGCGACATATCGAGATTTTATTTTGGCTCGTAATCAAACCGTTGGTAGGAGTTCATGTCTTTAACGTGTAACGGCAAGCGCTGACCACACTATTACATCTTTGTATGTATGACACTCGTGAGGAACCATAGAATGTTCCATCTTACAAAATAGATTTGTTCTTTTTCCGCCCAAAGAAATTTCCGGACTTCTTGGTGCTTGCCATGAGTCGGCTGCACCTGTCGAGTGTGGATGGAACGCCACTCCCGCTCAAGGCTTGACGAGTCTTTGCATTTTTTTGTGCATGGCAGACGCAATTTCGGAGGCACACGACCACTTTGTGCTACTCGGGAAATGCCGGGCTTTGCGTGTCAGCCCAGCCCCGAGATAGATTCCTTGGATTCGAAGCCTCGTTAGCTAAGCTATCGACTTGGTCTCGGATAGGGTAGCAATGATCGTTAACGTTATGAAATTTTCCGAGTAGGCAGATATGTTGAACTGAACTTATTTGTAAACGCCGTGAGAATTAAGTTGAAGAATGTAGGTGGCCTTGTAGCTGATTGGGTTGGTCGCCCGGTTGAGAAATACTGAATCGCAAGCATAGCGATTGCTAGGTAGCCGCGACGAAGATCTAACACCAAGGATTGTTATCAAATCCTTCAAATGCAAATATAGAAAATCGAAAGAAGTTGGAAATAAAGTAAGTTCTTGCCGATGATGTATGGGAAACAACGCCATCGAGGCTTGGAGAATTATTAGGAAAACTTGGAAACAACACATCGACACAGAACCAAGTTTAGGGCGCGATGCACCCCCACGCCCAACCCTCAGAACCAGTCGCAGGTTCACTGCGGTGTGTATCCAAACCCTAAAGATTCAACGGTAAGATGAAAAAAAGGTGGTCTGGTGGGAAAAAACGGCGAAAACGTTGGTGGGAAACCGCGGACTTAATGTGGAATTCTCCTTGAATTCGATTTCAAAGTCTGGTTGACGCTTGAACCGAAAAGCTTAGGACCATTAGTCAGATCTGGCGGGCAAACTGGCTGACAAATTCGAATATTCTCCCGCGGTAAAATGCAAAACCTGCATCCGAGACAAAAAAGCTAAATCATCAGGGAAACAAGTCGCGAATTCGCCCACGATACCCAGATCATGGTGTTTCTTGAATCCAAAAAGATACATCAATGACGTCGAATTGATTCTTCGAGTATCTTCCTTCTGTTACAATGCACCGACGCTTGCGTACTTAGTCTTCAAATGGTCTGATACCGGCAAGTTGACGGGAGGTTAGGGCCCGTTCGACATCCGAAATGCTACTTTACCTGCGTAACTGCTCCAAGTTACGAGGTAACGATGTCTTGGGGGGGGGGTTTTCGGCTCAACCTATCGGGGCCCTTAGTAATCCTTTCGTCGTACGAGGAAAGGTTTTCTTCCATTCCTCAACACCAAAACACCAAAAACTGCTTGGTGTCTACCGGAAGCTGTACGCGAAAGCACGTAATTCGGAGGACTTCGTGGCATTAGTAATACCGGAAGAAGCAGTCGTTACTCAGCTTAGACGATGGCTCTGCCGCCATATTATGCCCAATGCATAATCAGTATTATCGATAACGCCCACGGTTTGTCTTCCGAGGGCTATTTGGCAATTGGTATAAATTTGGGCCATGGCAACTTTGTCGGATGTTGTTTTATTTCAAAAGGCAGAATAGCACAATAACTTAATCCGAATATCACATTTCTGGTATCAGTTATACTCAGTCTAGTTTTTTACACATCCGAACAATTATCATCTCCAAAATTAAAACACCATCACCGATATCTCGTTATTAGCTAATTGGGCCTATCACTGCTTCGCAACCGACTGCTGGACCCTGAGTTCAAGGCTCCCCACTAGCAACCCCGCAAAAACAAATACAACACATAAAACTCGCTACTTCCAACATCATGACCATCCAGGCTGCAGTTGAAGGCTCTAGCACTGCCAATCCGGAATGGCCTGATATCCTGAATGTTGGCGCAGAAGGAGTATGTTCACCATATGCATCTTTCTTTTTCATGGATGTTCCCGTGTCTCGCAGCCTGGCTAAAGCTAACAAATCTTTTTCAGATTCCTTACTTCACTCCAGCTCAGATCCCGGCCGCCGGTACCGCTATTACCAATGGCCAGGCGATTCCAAAACTCTTCCAACCGATCACTATTCGTGGCGTAACGTTCCAGAACCGCATATGGGTCTCGCCTATGTGCCAGTACTCTGCAGAGGATGGACATCTAACCGACTGGCATATCGCTCATCTTGGCGGTATCCTCTCTCGAGGCCCTGCTTTGACACTTATTGAGGCTACTGCTGTGGTGCCGGAAGGAAGGATTTCTCCAGATGACTCCGGGTTATGGAAGGACAGCCAAATTGAACCCTTGAAGCGAGTGGTAGACTTCGCACACGGACAGAATCAAAAAATTGGCATTCAATTGGCACATGCAGGAAGGAAAGCTAGCACAACGCCACCATGGTTGAGCAGGAAAGCTGTCGCTACTCCAAAGGTATCGCTTCGATTTCCCCATATTCTGCATCAAGAAGTGGCAAACTGACGTAAAAATTTCAGGCTGGTGGTTGGCCTTACGGAGTCAACGGTCCCTCCCCGGTTCCTTTCGATATCGGAAGCCCACAGCCTCACGAGTTAACTCTTAACGAAATTGAGGAACTCAAGGAAGCATGGGGTGCGGCTACCCGCCGTGCTGTCGCTGCAGGAGTAGACGTAGTCGAAGTCCACGCTGCTCACGGCTACCTCCTTCACTCGTTTTACTCTCCAGCCTCTAATTTCAGAACCGACAAGTACGGTGGCAGCTTCGAGAACCGTATTCGCTTGCTCCTTGAGATCATTGATGTCACAAAGGCAAACGCAAAACCCGAGACACTGATCTTCGTGAGGTTCACTGGTTCCGACTGGCTTGAATATGATACTTCCATTGAATCCTGGAAGACCGAAGACGCAGTCAAGCTCGCCCAAGTCATGGCACAAACCGGAAAGGTCGACTTCTTCGATGTCTCTTCGGCTGCCAACTCGCCAAAGCAGCAGATTAAGACCGGTCCAGGCTACCAGCGCGTTTTCTCCAAAGCGATCAAGCAGGGGCTTAAGGCTGAGGGATTAGATGTAGCCACTAGCACCGTTGGGCTGATCAACACCGGAACTTTGGCGAATGAGATCTTGGATGAGGGAGATGCGGACGCCATTTTCGTCGGCAGGCCGTTCCTACAAAACCCGGCGTTGGTTTGGTCGTGGGCTCGAGAGCTTGGCGTAGAAGTCAGGACCGCGAACCAGATTGGGTGGGGTTACGGGCAGAAGATCGGAGGCGGTATTAGGCATCATAGTACTCTATAGACGGCGGTATCGGCGGTATCGGGCTCCTTTCCAGTGTATAGAGTTTTTTTCTTTCTTGTTTGATAGATCGGGATGCAGCGTTCAATAGACTTGATTGAGAATTAAACGAGTTCACGAGAATATACTTTCTGGGTGCCTTGGATGTGCTTTCGGATGGGAAACTTTTACCAAAAAAAAAAAGAGTAAGTTTCTGGAATGGCACTTTATGACGCGATATCGCGATAACTACCCCCTGTAAGAATCGCGATATTTAAATACGATGCGTAGCATGGAGATCCGGGGATGAGACCCACCAGGCTAAAGTTCCGTCGAGCGTGTCGAATTAGGTTCCGAACATGTGGGATCAATGCGCTAGGTAGCCACGACGTACGGCTACTTTACGTTATGCGAAACCCATTCCACGGGCGGTACTGCAAACCGGACAACTTTATAGCGAGCAGCCAGGCCCCCTTTATCGGAAGCGAAGCATAAAGTGGAGTTTTTTCAAGCTTCTGCCTATGTATGCTTAGGCGAAGAAGAAGATTGCTTTTGTATTTATTTGTGGAGACGGCTACAGCTGCAGCTTGCATGCACTATTCTAGCTTCCGGGAGGGTTGCTATACATAAATATACCCGCAACGAGACAAAATATACCGCTTAGCTGGATTAGCCTTGAACCTTCGCATCTGGTAACGTAACAGTATGTGATATTTCAGCCTTCATCAAGAAAAAAATTTTTTCCTCTGCATATAAAAGATCCCGATGAATTGTATGATTGGCTGAGTATATGACGAAAACTTTAAACTTTACATATGGCCGCGGAGTCGTGGCACCGTATGAGGGCGGGTCGTTGGACCTCGTGGAGGTAAGTAACGACGAACTTAACTTTTGCAATCCACTAATCAATTGGCGATTCAATAAACTCTTTGAGACCATCCAATCTCATATCGCTCAACATTCAATTCGACGGGTCGTATTCCCTTTCAACGGGTACGAATTGGTCATCGAAACTTATACCTACGAAAATGTTGTATCGTTGGATTGGTTTCTTGTAGATAGGTAGAAGTTGTATATGCTGCAGGGATAATTTACTTTTAACGAATTGATGTAGATGAGCTTAATAGAACTCAACGAGTGACTTGCCAACTATTGGATCGATATACAACTCGCCATATGCATCGATGTCGACTAGGTGTCTGTCTAACACCAGAGTCGATGTCTACCACCTGCTTAACCCCGTCGATTGTCAAGCGGATGGGACGGAAGCCCATAATCTCGATCCAAGAGAGACAAAATGCACTGTTTACCTCTGAAAGTTCTTCTCGGGTTGGTGGTGGCGACCGCCTACCTTGAGGATTCCGTGTTTCGAAATAATCGATATACTGCCGAACGAACCAGCGGATAACTCGTTGGAGTTTCAAGAGCTCAAAGCGTTGTACGGTCGGATTAATCTCGGGACTAGTCTCCGTGGCCTTTGAAAAAGGTTACAGTAAGCATTCAAATATTCGACCTTGTCGAATTTACGGGTAGAACTAGCGTAGAGTACGCGCCTTGTAAACGTCGGCGCCTGGACTCGAGGCTACGGATCTCCTGACTTTCGATATTTGCAACTTGCACAGCAATTCCAACTGATGCTCGAGGGTAGGGCTTATACCATTGACATCCCGCTCATTCTGGAGCGCTACGAGAAAAATAGTACCCTACCTCAGGACAATACTATACAGGTGTCGAGAACTCTGGGTTGCCGCCGCTAGATCCGGCACTGAATCTAGTTTGGTAAGTATATCGATCAGGATCTCAACAAGAAGAGTCTCCATCGATGCCATTTGTAATACTATGGTCCGCCTAGAAGTAAAGACCACCAGTCAGAGGATTGATTGTTTTGTTTCGCGATGTCGACCGTTCAAGGCGGAGGGAGGATCCTGCTTAAGACCGTAAGGTAGCAGTCGTGAGCTGTGCCTCGACCGGTTTATTGAAGAGCAAAGAAGGTGGAGACGTCAGGAGTAAACAGGATTACTCGGTTCTGTAGAATTGGTTAACAGGAACTTCGCGATCGCCTTAATTGTGGGGTTATAATAATCGCCATGTGTAAAACATCTATTTCCTAAGATATCATGTAGGCAGTTTCCAATTCACGGAAGAATCGTTGAAATGACAGTTAAAATTACATTTGATAGGAACACTGCCATTCAGGTAGACATTTCAAACAATGTTGTCGCTTCTCCCCGGCCCCCCATAAAACACCTATCATACCACGATTTCCAACATTTACGTTGTAGTTATACCCCCATCGCCGAAGTCTCGCATCGTCCCAGAATACAATTTTAGGATCGATACCCGCTTGACTCCACGAGGGATTATGACCGTTCTTCCAAAGTGGTCGGCGACCTAATGCAGTTGTCGTAGACGAGTCTCGGGAGGAGTTGATCATCGATGTAAAGTAAGTTATTAGTTGTTCTTCATCATATGGGTAGCGTTCTTCGGTTGTAGGATGGGCAAGGACTGGCGCAAGCTGACAAGGGTGCTGTTTCTCTAGATCCGTCAATAGCTTCTTTACCCCGTCAAGGCCAAGTTTCATCAAAAGCATATTTGGAACTCCTATATTGAGGTCTAATATCCCCGTTCTTTATTAGATTTAAAATTAATAACGGCCAGAATAGATACTTACAACGAGTTATGCAAGGAGAAACCTGCGCAAGATACCCGACGGCCTCCGGGCTAAAGTTTGTTGACTGATAAACCTGCTTCATAGCAGCCAGTTGTGACCGAAGAAAACTGTAAACAGACAGTCTGACCGCGGCATCGGATGTGCTACATGTCAAACCCATGACCAAATTGTCGAGTTGACGTGGTGTGTCTGATGATTGCGGTGTAAACCTCAATAAGTCGTACGGCGTTTCCATCCAGAACCATAGGGCGCAAAATGCATTGTCTATTCTTGAAATTTCTGTTGCGGTTGGTGGGTCTTCTCCCGGTCTTTCACGCAGATTGTATTCAAAAAACTGCACTGTAAACCACCGAATCACTCTTCGAAGCCCAGCGATGTCACTTAGATTTGATATGATCTGTTCGTCGGTCTGGGCCTGGAATTCGACCCTGCTTGTACCAAGTCCTTGATTCGTGCGCTGTAAGGTCTAGAGGATGTATAGTGATATTAAAAAGCTGTGATGACCTGGATCGCGAAGTTGTAGGGGACTAGTTTATACATACCTCGTGCTGGGATTTGAAGTGCCTCACGTTCCATAACGCAATGAGTTCCGGTGTTAGCCTATGCTTGGTTTCATTTTCGAAAACCTTCCTTCGTATTGATTTGTAATGCTTGATCGAGCGAAGTTCAGAGCAAGTTTGGGACAAGGCTATGAAATCAGCCGTCGAATCGAGATTGGCCGCGATCTCGAGTTTAATCTCGCAGGGGAGTTCGTTCAGCGTCGTCATGTTTAGTCTAGATGGATTGTGCGATGTACATATATATCTGTCACGGGTTTAATCCGCAATTAATAAGGATGATTGTAAATGTTCGTTGGTTGATAGAATAGGGTTACGTTCGCTTCGAAAGAGCAAAGTCCTAGAGAGGCCTCAGATCCTTATATATAAGCTTAACGCTAACATGGCCGTTTGGTTGATCGAGTCACATCGGTATATTCCTGCGATCCGGATTCTCGTGATGTGCAAGGTCGCGGCGATCATTGTTGCATATATTCCTCGAATATTCCAGTTATTTATGTCATTTTTAATTACCGTTCTTTATCTACCTAATGGATAGATCAGCATCGATCATCCTGCTTTGTGGTGAATAGATAAGCCTAAGTTTTCACTAGATCTATAGACATCTTGAGGGTCCCTGGTGAAATATTTGAGGGACCTCATGCGATTGTTGCGTTATAACGTCCTTGGGATAATTAAGATACTATCTACAACTTTGGGGGCGACTTGACTCTATACAGCATCACTGATATGGCTCGTCCATGATCCTATTATTTCTTGAAAGTATGCTTGCTCATGAAGGTAAGATAAAACTTTTGTAATGTGTGATTTCTTCATGAATTCAAGAGTGCTAGATAACGGCAGCCCAGAGTCTTCAAACGCCCTATGAATGGTAAAAAGTATACAAGTACAAGAAATAAATCAAAGTTTGTGCAATCTAACCTCGATGTAGACTCTAGATATTCCCTTTCCAAAAACTTCATGCAATCTATCAATGATAAGTTCGTTAATTATAATATTCCTCCCCCTCCTTACTATATCATACACTAACTGGTCTCTCCACTCCGGCCCCGTTTCCGTTCCCGTTTTGGCCTTCTCCTTCCATAGCCCTCAGAGCATCGGAGACATGTTCATAGAATCTTTTCTCACCGCCAACTAACTCCACAATACCACTCCTCACCATCCTTTCCCAAACCTCTCCAGTTCTTCTAGGTCCTCTAGCAAAGAAAACTTTAACATCTCTCTCTAGGTAGCCCTCCACAATCTCTTTTAACACTTGCGCACCACTGCCATCCACACTAGTCATGCCGTGGACATCGAAGACCACATTCCGATTATGCTCATCGCTTCTCAGCCGTGGTAGTGACGGATGGGCAATCGTACTTCCATAAATTTCAAGCCTCTTTAACCGATTTCGAAGATCACCGGCGTTTGCAAACGTTAAAGGTTCGGGAATCTTAACGATCAAACATCCCTCAATCTGTACGATCTCTTGTGGGAATTCCTCTGCGCTTTTGAAAACTGCTGGGGAGGTATCTGGTACCCGTCCCAAGATCACAATTCTTGCCCGAGTGGCGTGTCGAAGGATTTGGACGACGGAGAGGCCGACGCCGACTGCGATTCCGAGTTCAAGAGAGTAGACGATGGTTAGGGTAAAGACGATAAACATCATGAGGAGATCATTTGCAGAGCGGATTTTGGTGAAGAAGCGGATGTCCTCCGGGGCTTCTTCAAGAAGGGAGAAGGCGACTGATGTAATCATAGCGGATAAGACGCATCTCTGTGTGGAATCGGTTATTAGTACTTCCCTAAAACACTACATCGTGAGGTCGGATGCTTACCGGAATGTACTTAAAGTACGGTAGAACAAACCAAATAGATATGATGGTGATAGTCGAAAGAACGACACTACTCATTCCAGTCCTACCACCAGTTGACTTATTCAGCTTACTTCTACCGTACCCGCCAAATGCCGGAAGGCCACATCCAAATCCAGCTACTATATTACCAACACCCAATGCTACCAGCTCTCGGTTTGAACTGATATTCGCATCGACAGGGCTACCCAAACTCTTGGCAGCAACCACACTTTCGAAGAACCCAAGAACACTGATCAAGAAAGCGGTGGGTAAAGCTTCTCGGATTTTCGGAAGATTCTCTTGCTTGAATGGAAACCTCATCTGGAAGCTCCCGGACGACACATCGCCCAAGATCTCAATGCCTTTGGAGCTCCAGTCTAGTTTTGCAGCAAGCACAGTCGCGATCGTAACAACCAAGAACCTATCCGGGATGAACACGACCCAATTGTGCCTCTTCTGGACCTTTACACGAAACTTCTTAACCGTAAGGATGATCGTTAAGGCCACTAGACTGACAACTGCAGTAGGCATGTGAATATTCGAGGCGTTTCGGAACAAGAAATCCAGTTTTGTGAGTGAAGAAGCATGGGTTACACCTTGTTCCCTTGCGAGGTTGAGAAGACCCAGCTCGGAAATCAATTGGTCGACCGTGATGACGAATCCGACGGCCGAAATAAAGCCGCGCAGAAGTGCCTTGCTCAACACACTATCCAGGAATCCTAGACGCACTACACCAGCCAGAAGTGCTATTATTCCTGTAATTGAAGTTACGATACCGGCTATGATGGCGTTTTTGGTGTCGTCATCATCGTGCTGTTTGCCAGAGTTGATTGCTTGGCGGACAGCCTCGCCGACAAGAAGAGAGCCAGCCGCCTCTGGACCTGTGACCATCTGAGGGCAGGAACCGAGAAGGGCATATATAACGGGTACGACGGCGAATGAGTAGAGGCCCTGGACCGGTGGGACGTGGGCGAGATTGGAAGCCAATGAAAGAGCCATAGGGATATATATCGAGGCCATGGTTACTACGGTTACTATGATTAGCATCACTACTTCGAGAAAAATCCTCATATCTTGGGGACATACTTCCTGCTATGACATCTCCAGCGAGATACTTCAAGTCATAGTGCGGAATCCATTTAATAGCCGGTATATAGTAGCTCATATACATCAACCGTGGATGTCTGACACCACTCTGCCTCGCTAACTCTGAGGTTGTGAATTTCTGCTGCCGTTTCCGGCCATTGATAGAACCATCTTCGCTCAGAACGGATGATCCGTCATCATCAAGCCGGGCCGTGGGGATAGCACCGAAGGATGAGATAGCTCGGGAGAGAGCCGGTGCAGCGGCGGAGGAAGCGGCACCGAACGTGCCATTGTCTCGCGCTTGTTGATCTGAATGGTGAGAATCGGTAAGCCGGGAGAGGAGGGAAGTATAGAGGTCCGGTTCACGAGGGAAGGTTGGCCGGTTTTGGGGACTGGCTGGAACCGAGTTCGACCGCGACTTTGAACTGGACCTGCTCATTGTGACGGAGGCGCTAGAGCTATTCTATCGAAATGACGAGGCTTTCAAGCCTTTTGATATCGCAGCGGTAGTAGCGATGATGGTGGTATGAACTGGTCGACAAACAGCCGACATCGATGAAGCTTGAAGCTACCCCGCGAAGAGGATAAGACTTGACCTTTCTCCCATCAAACCAACCGGGAAAACCGAGATCCTTTATATCGTCGACCTTTTCTCCGAGGAAGTTGGCGACTCGTAATCCTTTTGTAAAAAATTCTTCCTAATGCATGGCGGAGCGGTATGTGATGGTATGCAGTTAGGTAAGAGCTCGTTCAATAGTCTGGGCGGTTTGTCATGTGGCGAACTATGAAACCCGGACTTTCTGCTTCGGCCAACGGCATCGGTCCGCTCACAAAAATATCGACTTCCAGGCTAAGCTTTCGGATTCTTGTCAGACCCCAGATCGCATCTGGCCTGCCCAGTAGCACAGCAGGGAATGCCCACCGTGGAGCCAGTCAGCAGGACCCTTTTCCTGCCCGAGCTCAGCTCATTCCTGCCAGTGTGATGTCATGTCGCAGTCCTGCACGGCGTCGGCAGCCAAGCCGCGCCAAGTCCCTAGTTCCATCGCGTTTGTCGATTTCGGATTGCCTGTTTTGGGACGATTCAAAATACAACAGGAGAAACACGTTCGCGATTTGGCTACTAGCCTGCCTGAAGGCTGGATTCTATCTTGACAAAATATTAAACTCGAGTATATATTGTCTGTGCTTCTCAGATTGGTATGTATAGAGGTACAAAAGATAGACACTACATCTCATAAAGAAGTTCTATTCAACATGCATGTGTTTTCCTCAGCTTCTAGATACTCCTTCAGGCAGGGACCGGAGATGACTTAGGTCCCTAGAACAGCAAAGCTCTCATGGGGACTCTTGAACAAGAAAGGCTCGCTACCAAAGTTCACACTCAAATGGCAGTTCTTATCACCAACTGAAACGGCTGGGTAATACTTTGAATGTTTCGGCATCATGCCTCCAACACCCAAGTACTCCCCGTTAAGAGTGAAGAACACATTCCCGGTTTTGATATCAAACCCGCAGCCCACTGTGTCATTGGCGGTTCCCTGCCCGAACTCGGAATGCTTATCATTGAAGGTTTTTAGTTGAATGGTCGGTTCGCCGGTACGATTGATTAGTATGTGGCCTGTCTTGCCATCAAAGCCTATGCCGTGAGAAAGACCGATTCTTCTCTCGTAATCACTTGCTCTTGGCGATTGGAAGCCGACGCATGGTGATCTATAACAGATTCTTTATGTTAGTGCCACCGTAAGGTCATAAGATATTCGACTTTCGGAGCTGCTGTCTTACGTAATTTGCTCTGAATCCACTTTCTGAACCGTGACTTCGAAATAGTACCTATCTACCTCTGCTGGAATTGGATAGTCGGATAAGATTGCTTGGACTTTATCCGCTGGGCAGTCGTCTATGATTTATAACGATGTTAGCAATAGGCCCAACTAAACCGTGGCAAAAGTATCTTTCCACTAACCACCTTGCCATATCTCGAGGCCATCTTCGCTAGTTTTACACCACGTCCCTTTCCTTGTTTTGGATAACTGAGTTGGTCTTCTTGATTCAGAAAGGGAGTCGTAGGCGGTGTCATGGGAGTAACTCGGCAGGCAATCTCGCAAAAGGTCCTTGGCACCCGAGTAAAGGGCGCTATGGAAGAGGGTCCACCCATCGTCGTCTGATGAATCCAATGGGTTCGTGTTTCCTTTGAGCGAAAACTCAAGAATTCTTTTAGAACCGGATCTGATTGCGGCATGGGTTAAAGCCTGGAGGTTAGACCCCAATTCGGGATTTGCTGAAATTAATAGCGATAAACACTTCTCGCATCTTGTCTCGGTCTCCTCCAGAGCGAACATTCCTGCACTGGCGAACGCTGAAGGAATTTCTTCGATCAGAATGTCTAGGGCCGTTTTGCCATCAAGGGTTTTCGCCATAACGTCGGCCTTCAAGCTAAGGAGATAGTCCAACATCTCAAAATTTAGAGACTGCGCGGCGACGTGTAGTGGATTCAACCCCTGTTCACTATCCGAAAGGCTTAGACAAGCGGATACCTCCTCCTCGGACAACTCTTCGACTATCAATTTTGCGATTTCCACGCCGCTATCCCGATTTGTTGCATTCTGATACAAAAGGTTTCTGGAGGAGGTATCCTTTTGGAGTAGATATTCATGACTTGATGGATATTGCTCCCGATAAAAGTCGAGAACATAGCGAAACAGGGGCGCATCCTGGTTTTCTACTGCGATAGAGAGCGTAGTTTTTCCATCATTATTTTTCTGCGTCGCATCCAAGCCTGCTTCGGATAGAACCTTGGCAATTACCGCTGGATCGGTCTTGCTGAAGACACCCTCTGTATTCAGTATCTTGTGGAAGCAAGTATCCCCATTGTTATCTGTGCTCTGAACATCGGCTCCATTTTCTAGGAGCAATTTAATCCCGTCCAGATCTCTTTCATAGGCGGCGCAAAGTAATGGAGTCTCCCCTTTGGAATTTCGTGCGTTGATGTCCGCTCCACCCTGAAGTAGCAAATCGAAGATTTCTCGTCCAGCATCAGAATACTCCTTGAGCTCCTTATCTTCCCGTTCTCCCTCCATATACTGGCCACCATCGTCGCCAGAAAATAAGTGATGCATTGCAGTATTCCCATCCGTGTCCGGTTTATTCACCTCATCCTTATCCACCTTCGAAAAGATCAGGTGAAACAAGTCGATATCTCTAAAGCTGGTTGCGAATAGGAAAGACTTGCATCCCGGTGTGCTATTGTCGGGTTTCAATTTAGCCCCGGCTTGGATGAGTATTTTGGCGGTCTCCAGGTGGTCCTTTTGAGCTAGCTCGTAAGATGATCGCAGTTGGTATAGTAATAAGGCCAGTTCCAACGGTGTATCTCCATACTTTGACACAATGTCAACATCGGCTCCGTGATGAAGAAGGGCCTGGATAAACTTTGGTTCCCTGACAGCTTGATTCATTGGTTGGAAATCTACGCCGTCAACTTGGCCGTTTAGATCCTTGACAGTCGCAATTCCGTTCTCGACAACATAATCCAGAATGAATACGAGGCCCAAATCCGCCGCGGCACCGATAGGTGTTTCGAAACCGGTATAGAGATCCTGGTGGGGTTCAGACCAGTCGTCGATGTCAAATTCCCGGCATGTCATCAGGTTACCCCATCTCTTCCAATTCTGTGGCTTTATAAGAATTCTGAACTGCTCCCAGAATTTATCCCATTGAGTACCCTTGCGCTCTTCTGGTTGCCACTCTTCCTGTAGTAGACGGAGATGTTCACCCCAGTGGTTGATTTCATATCTGACTCGTTTAGAAGAGAATTTTAAGGCATCAACCTTGGGGTCGGATTGGTTGGTGGGGTCTGAGGTGCTACTGGGTTGAACGACTTGTTCCAAATCCTCGCCATCCTGGTCTTTGTGCCATGGCTTATCCCAAAGCTTGTTATATGTTAGATTTGTAGGAGGGTTCCACGGTCGGTAGCGATCTTGAAACTTCCTGTTGTTGAGAGCATATACTAAAGCCAGATATTATCAGTCTTTGTTCGAACTAATAGCGTGCTAGAGGGACGGTCATACATATTTCAGTCGCAATGGTAAGATGTGCTCCTCTTTTATCCTCGAGTTCGCTCAAAATCTGGTTGTTTTCCGCAACTGTGCCTCGTTAATATTGGAATTAGCAGATATTTGATATTCAACATGAAAGTTGCTCGTATTCCTTACCATTTCCGTCTTTTGGCGCAGTGAATAGTTTCGCCTGGTCCTCTACCCAGTCTTTGACAGAGGGGCGGACATTTATAGTATCGGATACAGTGTCGAATTGAAAGAAATCCCGGCCCGCGCCATAGAGACAGTGTTTGGTATCCGCGATTTCGGGATCGGAAGAAGGGTTGTAAGGTGTATTCGAGTGATAGATTTGCTTGTAGTGCTCGATGATCTCCAAAGTTGATACAGTGTCGACGCCCCAGACGGCCCATTTTAATGCATGAATGATCAATTCTCGCTCATCCGGCTTGAGGGCTTCGAGGCTTGTTTGGTATTTTCCTTCCATCTTTAAAGATTTGAGCTTGTGGGATATTCTATGAATCTAGTATTGTTTCTTTTAGTGTTAATTGGGTTAAGTTTGTTGCTGTTAGTTTGCGATAATAGTGATGATGGTGATGGTGGGGATGATGGTTTTGGATTAATGAATAGCAATATCTGAAAGGACTTCGATTACATTTTATAGTTTTATCGACATCTACGAATCTTCGCCTTCAACCTCAAAGACGGGGTCGCCGTGCTTGACCGCCAATAGTTCATGAAGCTGAATGCACCCCATTCAGCAAGTTGAATCACCAAGCTAAAGCATGATTACCAAAATCGGACATCGCAAGCGGATTTCGATCTTATGTACAATGAATGGACAAGTTCATAATCCTTATTATGATATCGATGCCCGCAGCCGCGGAGTGGTACGTATTCAGTCAGTCGATGCGATAGAATCCCCAGTATAGCTATCGTAGTATGTCAAAATTTAAAATGTAAGCCAAAAGCGTGGTTCGGCCGATGCATCAGTGGTTAGACCAAATGCTAACGTTAACACTAGGCCTGCCGAATGTTTCAACCTTGTAACTTTTACGGTACGCATCTAAGATGGTTCGATTAGGACGCCAAGTTGAGGACCTAACTATCAGTAGTAATTATGCATTGCCCAAGCTAAGGCGACATCAAGAACTATAGCGTTGTACATATTGTATACATGTATCGCTGATAACATGAGTTACGAGCGAGACTACTAAGTGAACACAGCGCAGGATCAGGTCTAGGTACGAGACAACTGAATTAGAATTAATTGCGTACTTTTTGTCGTTCATTTTCGGTCTGTCTCAATATGCACGTCTTAAAACTTGGGTGCTATGAGCAAGCTCGAACACAGCCCGATTGAAAAAAACGTTGCACAGACATAGCTGTGCGAGGGGTCGCCTAGGCGCTCCGATTTGGGCGAAATATTCGCTCATTCGTTCTTCCATCCCCGTGCCAAGACGCCGCTGTCATCCATCAACATCGACGCTGCACCAGAACACTTCTAGAATTCCAGAATCAAAAAAAAGGCGGGGGATCCGACGGTGAGGCGGCTTCATTATCCGACAAGATTACAAACCCTCACCTGGAGCGAGGCTATGTATCCCTGCGCTTAGACAGCCACCGCGGCAACCTGGACCCAGTCTCCCCGAAGCACATGGCTTCCGGCTGTATCTATAATGGACGAAGCAGATCGATCGGACGATTCTTTGGGCTTTCTTGAGGACTATCAGCCCCACTGCTTAGAAGCTTGATCAATCTTGTGTGAAGCTTCTCAGTCGCTTCACGGCGGGGCTTGGAGAATAGCCTGCGCTCGTTGTCGCTTGGTTATATGTGCCATGGTGAATGACTTGGCTAAAGTGAATTCCAACAAGTGATGGCGATTCCAACGCATATTGAACATTCGAATATTTCGCGTTTAATATTCTGATCGAGAAATTCGAAAGCTGGTGGGTATACAATTTCTGTGGTTCCAGCGAGGTGCGTCGCGACGGGTGCCTCGGAAAATCAGAAAGGCTCGTGTCCGACGACTATCGATCTCCCATCATCTATTCGTTAGGTAATATTAACAAACGTCTGCGCAGAATATGGACATCGACGCAGCGGCACCCCTCGCTGTGAACCGGATAAACATTATCGCACCCAACCCCAGCTCTTCCAGATTCAGCCTCCGGAACACACACTTAATCATTCCAGATCCCATAACCCAGATCTCAACCAAAACCTTTTTATAAACATCTCGGTAGAATCGACCTTAGCATAAACGAATTATAATGCCTTGGCCCAGGGATCAAGGATGATATTGAACTTAGTATCCCTAGCTGGAAAAGAAACCTGGGTAAGTTAGCCTATACCGGGATCTTGGAATTCCATGGTCGTTTTTCTATCCGTACGAACCCTAGATTAAGAAATGTCGACATGTGCGTTATCCGTGAGATTTATAATGCATTGATGCATACCCCACGTTAGAAGGGATCTATGTGCCGAAGAATACATGCTACAGCTGCATCGAAGGTGCGCTGGTGGCTGGCGAATGAGACCATATCGTGATAAACTCGAGTCATATGTATTGGAGCTAGGTAGTCCAAAACGCTCGGACCAATATCAATACCGTCAATATAATATCTCATATCTCAAAGGGTATAAATAGCCCCGCAATGACCTATTCACCCTCTTACTTCTTTGTCGTAAACCGATCATCCAAAAAGGTCTCCAACGGATACTCAATTGCCTGAACATCTTCCAAAATGCGCGGTCTCCTCACTTACGCCACGGCGTCGCTTTTCGCCGGCCCAGCCCTCGCCGGCCCAATTCTATCCGCCAGAGGTGGCAATAACCAAGATAGATGTAACCACGACAACCCGTTTAAGGATGTCACTGTCTATGCCAACTACCGCTATGCCACCAAGCTTCGCGATACCATTGACGCTTTCACAGCGAAGGGTGATGCGGCCGGCGTCGCTGGTGCCAAGGTTTTGCAGAAGACTCCTACATTTATTTGGCTAAGTTCCATTGGCGACGTAGGGCTTCCAGATATGAAACGCGATTACCGATGAAATTTGCTAACTTGATGCCGCGTAAAGATCGCCTATCTCGAGCCACAGCTCCTGGATGCCAAAGCCGACCAGGATGCTAACTGGGAGCAAAGGGCTATCCCATTGGTTATTTACAACCTCCCCGGTCGTGACTGTAAGTCATCTGGATGCTTTAAATCTCATTATCTTTGCAATAAATTAATTAACAATTGGGTCTAAGGCGCCGCTCTCGCTTCCGCCGGAGAAATTCCACTCGGCCCCGATGCCCTCGAGATCTACAAGACCCAATATATCGACCCAATCGTCGCCATGATGCGGAAATATAATTCCCTCCGCTACATCACTGTCATTGAACCCGACAGTTTGGCTAACCTTGTTACCAACATGCACGTCCCTGCGTGCGCTCAAGCGGCCGCTATCTATAAGGCCGGTGTTGCATATGCTATCAGCCAACTGCAAGATAAGAACGTTGCGGTGTACTTGGATATCGGACATTCGAATTGGCTCGGATGGCCCGCGAATTTGCAACCTACTGCTAAACTCTTCGCAGAGGTTAGGAAGTGGGCTGGACAGCGAACGAACAAGTTCAGAGGATTTGTCAGCAATGTTAGCGGTTATAATGGTAAGTGGCAAATCCATGAATCATATTCATAAGGAAAATATACTAATATATACCCGGGGTGCAGCTTATAACTCTACTACTCCCGACAAGATCTACGGTGTAAGCTACTACCTTTGCCTGTCATTCAATACCAAAACTAACACCTCCCCCTAGCTCGGCCCTGACAACTCCAACTGGAACGAATGGCGCTTCTTCAAATCCCTTACCCCATACCTAATCAACAACGACCTCCCCACCAAATTCATCGTCGACCAGGGTCGCGCCGGTGTATCCAACATTCGTACCTACGGCAGTGACTGGTGTAACATCGACGGCGCCGGTATCGGTACCAGACCTACCATCGTGACTAACGACTGCAATGTCGATGCTATCGTTTGGGTTAAGCCACCTGGTGAGAGTGATGGAACTAGCGATGAGAACGCAGCTAGGTTTGATGCCACTTGCAGGGGTGTTGATGCCTTTGTGCCGAGTCCGGAGGCTGGTGATTGGTAAGTCTTCTTCCCTGGGCGGGCTGTGAAGTTTCCGAGCTAATCTTGTGAATTATTTGAATTTTAGGCACGAGGCGTACATCGAAATGCTGATTAAGAACGCCAACCCACCATTGGTCTAAATCAAGCTACGAGAGGACGTGGTGCACCGTTGCCTGTAAGATGATGAATGTTTCTTGACAAATGTACATTCTACAAGATACCTAGATATCATCCCAGTTGGAATTGTATATATATTGGGAATGATTGCATGTAAATAGCTGCTTCCAAGATAGATGTCTGTATATATACAATGTTGGTACCGGTCTTATGGGGTTCATACCAAATAGATCATCAACCTCCACCGTGTTGGATTTGTTGTAAATTGTGTTATCACGTGAGCAGAGTTGCGTTTGACGGCGGTATCGGCAACCGGCAAGCTTGGTACCTGCACCATGAATTTCTGGCTTTCGAAGTAACTCGAACAATTGCGAGCTCGGACGGCTCAACAGCACGACATCCCTTGACAATAGCAAACATTCACCCTATTTACGTAACTCTTTTTACATCCTTTAACTAGTATTATTCCGCCGTAGAAATGCCAGTTCAGATTCCGATGAATCTATATTGATACCGAAGATTGAAGGACGATGGTTCAGGGTCATTAAGTACTGTCTGGAGGCAAAATATAATATTCAAAGAAAAACAACTTGAGGAAACAGAAGGAAAAAAAAGAGGGTTGAAGTAAAGGGGAAAGGAGAAAGGAAAACCCGTTAGTCAATGTACACTCCCTGAATCGGATCCCGCTACAAACTTTTCTATACCCTAGACACCGCATCTTACCCGTGCCTCTCTATTTAATTCCCGGCCCATCCCAAAACATTACCCCACCCGGGCGATAGCTCTGACCGATTGATCATTCTTATCTCCTGACGGGTTTCCCAAACTACAACGAAGTTTTCATCAATGCAATACCATATTAATAATGAGTATCCCGAACGGTTTGGTTTTCATTAGAACTCAATAATGTTTCATAAAGTTCGTTAAAGCCCCAAGGTGTGCAAGGAATGCGTGGAAAGGTGGTATTAGTACACTTTCCCGCGAAACTCTGGCTCTGTTGGCGAAGATGAAGATGAAACGCTGGACGCGAACTCACTGGCTCTTCAGTGCATCGTTCCAGCATTGTACGATCTAAAAGCGAGCACCCATTAGCAAATTGAATCTGTGCAAGACCTAGACTGTGGACGCCATACCTCTTGACCGACGATTCCTTGCCCGGCTAAGTATTTTTGCAAACCAAGAACGACATCGACTTGCTCCTGGGGGCTTAAATTTCCAATAACGCTTTGCAATATGCCTCCAACAGTGACGGCCTTATTTGTCGCAATGAAGCTCTGGTAGTACAGATTGCTGAAAAATCCCATAATAAACTGGCAATCCATACGGTCCGTGATTCCACCATGTCCAGGGATGGTATCGCCGAAGTCCTTGATCTTGAATGTTCGCTTGAGACCGCTAGCAAAGAAGCCGCCGAATGGAGCGATGAGAGAAGCAAATGTGGCCATTAGGAGGATGTGGAAGTAGATCGGAGCACCGGTGAAAGTATCACCGAGGATGGGTTGGAGCGGTAGCGGCAGGGTGTAAGTATGTGGGCTGAATACAGGGTTTGGTGTACATTCTAGGCCAGTCCAAATATTGGCCCCGAGGTCCTGGTTCGGAAATAGTCAGTAGTCTGGTACACGATCTAGTATCTCAGTGTGACGTACCCTGACGGGGCAGATAAAGTATTTGTATGGAACTAGCAGCCGGGCAGCGATAAGTCCATATATCATAGTACAGATCCATGCTCCAACGAATCCCTCCACGGTCTTCTTTGGAGAGAGCTTGATCAGTTGAGTTCGGCCGAATGATATCCCACAAATATAGGCCCAGATATCGTTGGTGATGATCATAGAAGTCGGCAGGAAGAACCAGATGAGACCTTCAAATATGTTGTTGATCGTAAAGTGGGCCTGAACGACCACAAGGTATAGAGCCATGTGGGTCCATGCAAACTGAGTGAACTGGAAACGGTAGTGTCCGCGACGGAGGGAGCCGACAAAGAATACGAAACCTGCCACGAATGATGTTTAGTATATGTGGCTGGTGGGGGTCACAGATACCATCACATGCGTACCTAGGATGTAGAGCATAAAGCTGATGAACCTGTGGTGGCTCGCCATCGGTAGGAGGAAAGCATCGACCAGGACAATATGTTTAAAGTAATAGATAACACTTTCACCGTAGAGGTAGTATATCGTTGTCACCAAAAAATACCAGTTCAAGGCTTTTGTAAAGTGCATGTTCTTCTCCTTGGCAGGGACACTCGACAAAGCGATAACCTCTTTGAAGGTAATGATTTGGACGGCGGTAACGACGGCGACGAGATATAGATGCCCGCTGAACAGCAGGATGAAAAAGAAGGCGATCATAACAAGCGTCCATATTGTCCGTACCACGAAGTTCTGCTTCTTTTTCTCGTATTCAGCGGCGGCGGCTGGTACCTAAGCGAAGTTTTCAAGATTTGATATCAGGAACCTGGGGTAAAAACTCTGGAGACGCAGGCAGGGATGGCCTTTGAGGTAGGTAAGACTCTACATACAGCATCCGGCACAGCACCGGGGTCTTTGTCGCCATCCACCCAGTCTTTATAGGCGGGATCATTCTCATCGATGTCTATCAGAGGCGAGTTTGGGTCCGATGGGTCCGATGGAGTGCTCTCTCTTCGGATGTTGCCGGTTCCTGAGCCATTAGCGGTTGGTTTTAAGGAGGTGAATTTGACTCCTCTGCGATTCCTCGTCGACATCGTTAGATAGTGCGAAAACTGCACGGGAAGCAGCTCTCGGAGGTTAGGTTCTCGAAGACGCGATCGGAGGCGGGAGAGGGCGTGGAGGGGTGGTCGTGGGACTTGCACCGAAGTGAGAGTGGGAGCGAGAAGCGGTGGTGTTTTTAGCTTAGTGGGCGAGCAAATGGCAAGTGTTGAGGACGACGTAATCGCACTCTGACCCTGAAATTCTGAATGGAGACGGTTGATATCGATAACGGAGCAGGCTCTCAGCGGCAGTGATGATGAAGCAGAGAATTAGGGTCCAGATGACAGGCTGGAACCTGCAAAATCAGCCGGGCTACGCATTAATTTCCTTTGTTTCAAGGTGTTTCTTAGCAGCTTTCTTAGCAGCGAAGTGTGACGTTGGTCTGCAGGCTGCGAATGCAAGGAAGCTGGGCAGCCACACCGCATTCGATGCGGCTACGGGTAAAGGCAGGACTCTAAACAGCTGACGGCCAGTCGGGGCCAACGTTGTGCCGCGTTCTCGCTGACGGATGTCGAATTTCACGCTGGCTCCGAGGTAGCTCATGAAGATACATGCATAGTGGGTATGCATAAGGAGAGACCTCGGACGAAACTGTGGAGCTTTTCGTTGGATTTCGGGAGTACGTACTATCAGGGGCAGTGAACAGTTAATTAGGGCTTGTCGGGTACGAAGTACAAGCAATATTAAATATACCTCGAGATTTGATGAACTGATGTTCCGTCGGGGTAGCTCGGGAATCTCGGAAACCTCATAAAACTGAATGAGACACAGGGCTTGGAGAATAGATATACCCTTACAAGTACGTATAGAATTATATCCGTTAACCACGCGTATACCTTAAAACTCTAGTTTACGTGGACGAGGACAAGGAAATCAAATAGCAATCTATATAGATACTTATGCTAGCGTAATGCTAAACTCTCAGTACTATCGGTCGGATTCTCCCAACAAATGGTTATTAAACTGCGTAGGGAACGATCTCAGCCAAATAGTCGTTTCGCGAAGGACGTAAAAATGCCATTTTCTGGTACGAGAGCCTCGAGCGCCTCGGTATGTCTCTTGTGTATGCAGTGGCATATCCAACGATTAAGGCAGCCAATCGGCCTAGGTACCTCCCGCACAGGTAGATTCGCAAGTTCATCATCGTCCTCGAAAACGCCCTTGGCCACATCATTGTCCTCCTGCGGCCAGACATAGTCCGGATTCTCGTCAACAAAGTATCCGTTGAAAAACTCACCAACCTCCGGGTAATGATGATGAACAACCTCTGAGGTATTGGCTCGTTGGCTGAAATATTCAGGGTGATCAGGGTCCCTGAAATGCGCTGTATATCCCGTGCTTCCTGGTGTCGGTAGTTTATCTTCTCTTGAGGTTCGTAATATAGGACGCCGAAATGCGATAACTTGTAGCTTCAAATGATTGAACCCGTCGCGACGTTGGTGGTACGGCGCGAGTAACCAGTTTATCCAGTCTTGCCGGAAAGAGTTCGTTGTTGGGAGTCGGTCTGAGCAATATAATTCAGTACTATTGATAAGGTAGAAAGATCTGAGGTTAGAAAACTGCAAAGTAAAAAGACGTAAAATGTTAGCGCCGAGAACTCGTTTCTCGAAAATAGACCAGGTAGAATTTCATTTACTGATGGTGCCCAGGAAGCCCATGTTTTTGGTGCCTCAACCGGAATCACAAGATGCTCGAGTTTTGGAAACTTCGATAGTGTTTTCAAATCCAGAGACCCGTCGTCGGAGCAAATAGGGAGCGCCACTGTTCCTACACTACCTTCGGAGCAATAGTGACTACACTTACGACGCTCTGTAGGCGTACGGTATCTATTGTGCTTCGTGTTTCTCTCGTGAAATCTCAAATTACTCGTAAACATCAACCAGAGCCGCTTGAGGGTCTCGTGATGTCGCTGGAGAGCTTCTTTTCCAGGATAAGGCGAAGGATCAGTGCTATTGGGCGTTTCGACGACCAAGTACAATGATATGAGAGGATTTGGAAGGTTTAGAAGTAGCCCCTCCAGACCTTCCTTGGCAGAGCTTAGCTTATGGGCTGCAACGCGCTTGAATATTGTCAACTGCGTTAGATTGCGAAGCCGGTCCATCTGTGTTTCGATGATCGAAATCCCACAGTGGAGCAACTCGAGTTTTTTAATTCCATCCCAGGTAATGTAAAAGAGGCCGGGTTCCAAACCGTTTCTGCAAAACATAAGACGGACATGTTCCAGGACCTGAAGATTGAGAGGCTTTGGAGGTTCATAGTCGCCCAGACGCACGAGATGTAAGAAATCGAGGTGAAGTGATTTGATCTGTTGCTGATATTGCTGTAGGAACCCTAATTTAACGTGGAACATATTTCCCTCGAAGGCCGGGTTAAAGTGTGTTAGGGCGAGGCTTTCAGCATTTGGGAAGAGGGGTGCTTTTGCAAACTCCTTTGCTTGCGCAGGCCCCAAAGCTTTGACCTTGATGCGATGATCGGGTGGTATGCATTTCAGAACTTGTAAAAATTCAGAACTATGTTTGTGTGAATTACATCACAATCAGCACTTGGTCTGTTACCGAAGACTCTGTGGCTGTCATGGGGCTTGTGGAAAACAGAAACAATTCATACTTTATGGAGTGTAGATATTTGGCATTTAACAATTTAAGGAACGATGCGAACTGTTTAGCCATCTTCGAAGGCGTTTTACGCGTAGGTTGTGGTTCTAACCGCTGTGTGGATTTTCTGATCGATATCTCCCGTATATATTGGTGAGATCCATGGGTTTTACTAAATAACGACTGTACGGTACGGCTCCCGAAACCGTGTTCAGGATTGACGCGGATAACTACATGTCGATAAAACAGCCGGCTCGCTATGGGATGGAACTGCCTGCTGACGAGACAGCAAAAGTGCAGACCTCCGGATCTTGAGTAGGATGGCTGAAAGCCGTTGAATGTTAGCCCGCTCCGAACTACGTCCGATCTCCACCGGCCTTCCGTATAAATTATCTATATCGATGTAAACTGACGGTCTCACCGGGATATAGCTTAGTATCTCGTTCAGGATCTCGTTTGGTACGTCCTCGATGGTGACCATGGCCGCACTAATACTATAGCTATCGCAATGCAGCGTGATATGACCTAGAACGCGGTGGGCGGTACAGGAATCGCGGTCTACACCTTGATTGGATGTCTTGGCGCTGTTCGAGTCGTTGGTCCAGACTAAGGTCGCGCACGACTAGTAGTCTAGTCTCGAGTGGTCTAGTTGTCTCGAGAGCGTTCAGATCTAGATCCTTTCAATACGAGACTCTACAACACATTATCTCACGTTGTATTTTGCGTCGGGTCGGGTGCTGGGACAGCTGCGGATGTCGACAGCAGTTGGTAGTAGCTAGCAGCTAGGACGACCGGTCGACCGTAAAACTCTATATTATATATTATCGCGTTCTGCACTTCCATCCAATTAAAACATTAACGATACATGGTTGCTGCAGTTAATAGGCTACAACTAGCTAGCTCTGTAAATACGGCTTGAATTGTTCCGAACAGATATCGATTAGAACCTTTGTCGTTGACAAATTAGAACCCTGGGATCTTAAACCCACCAGGCACCAACCTTCCGAAGACATTGAGCGGGTCGTAGCGAGCCTTGTTTAGCTGCATCCTCAATATATTTTGCTGTCCATAAGTTGGAATTGGGTCTTGGTTACGGCCACCGTAGTTTAAATATTTAAGGTTCGCGAACTTCCCGGCATCTTTGGCGGCTTGTTCAAATAGGCCTAACATCCTATTCACATACGAAACCATATCCACATCATCGCTGGCCGAGTTCCACCGTGGTTGTGTCCACACGACAACAATTGGAGAGGTAATACCTAAAGAGTTATCACCCCTTGATGCGCTGAAGTCTATCCACTTCTGTCCAACGGGCTGGAAGGCGAATTCAGTGAAGAATCCCGACTTAGCCTGAAGGTCCGGGGTGGTCTCCGCAATCCAGATATTTCGGAGTGTTTTGAACAACTCGACGTCGGCATATATCGAGACGGTTCCCATGGTGTATCGAGTCCCGGGAGCCTGCCTGACGCTTAGCCAATCTGTAGCGTACTTGATGGTTGTGTTGGCTGCGAAAACAAAAGGAGTGGGATTGGGGATTGTGCCGTCGAAGTAAGGCTCGAAAATCGGCGCGGGGTTGGCCACGTCAAAAACACCGTTATATGCCATGAGGAGGTTATTAAAGTACTCCTGTGTGCCATTGATACTGGCGGAGAAGATTACATGACTTTTGGGGTCAGAGTCTGATCCGCCGGTGCAGTAGTTATACGCGGCCGCTAGTACCTCGTTGGTGGAAGAAGCTGGATACCTCATTGAGACTGCATTGAAGGGAGTGCTGGCATCAACGGTTTCTAACACGAACTTGGTAATGACACCATAGTTGCTCGAGCCGCCTTTGATACAACGGAAAAGTTCGGAGTGTTGCGTCCTGTTGGCGGTAATGATTCTCCCGCCTGCGAGAACAATCTCAACGCTGTGGATATTGTCGGTAGCCCATCCTCGTTCGTTAGCATAATAACTAATGCCACCTCCAGTGAGGTACCCGCCGACTCCAAGGTCAGAGTTTCGACCGCCTAAAACCGTAACGCCGTATGGGAGGAGGGCTCCGTATACATTGGTCCAGCGACTACCTGCACCAACGCTTGCAAGGCCGGTCTGGGAGTCGTACGTGACATCATCAATATCACTCAGTGAGATCAGCACACCATTGATAATGCCCGCCCAACCAGGGTTGTAACTGTGTCCACCACTTCGGATCGCGAATTGGCAGTTTTTGCGAGTGAAGAGCTTCACTGCGCGGGATACGTCTTGTGTGTTGGCGGGAGTGAAGATGCAAGTGGGACTTTGCTGAGCAGCCGGGGCTAGTTTCAAGTATATTCATTAGCAACAGTAAAGGGTATGTAAGGGTATCTGGGGTAGTTCGAGCGTACTCCAATACGTATTCAATGGTCCATACTCAGCCGACTGAGGAGAGAAGACTTTGGACTCCCCGTTGAACTCTGTGCCTAGCAATGAGCACTAAATATACGAGGGTCTATTAGAAAGTAGGACGCTAATAGGGGCAAAAGAGGTCATACGCAGGTCGTTGGACTCGTAAACTGAAGGCTAAAGGCATAGCTTCCAGCTATCAGGCCGGAACCTAATAAGACAGGTACGTGGGAGAGCATAGCGAGGTATTTAAATATTTATTGAAACCCGGCTTTCCAGGAACTCTGGAGTCGATGATGATCAGTTCATATGCACGCCAGAAACCGACCCTTTTATAGACTTCGACATGACTAGTGAGCTGATGTGAAATACAAAGTCCGACGGCTAGATTCCGGCGCTCTCTGAGAGGTATTGATGGTCGACATTCAGACAAGAGCAAGAACCAGGTGATTTCTGTCACGGCAACCGCATATTTCCAATCACTCAGGGTCTTGTCGTCAAAACGTTATAGCGCCTATTGCCGGTTGAAGAAGCGGTGATTGAATCTGCATGGGCTAGGACATAAAACCCACTCTTGCTAGTGGGGATGTCGGTAATTCCACGTAAAGGTGTGGAGAGAAGCTAAACGGGAGCTCTGATGGACGCGGCTCGGACGGTAGAGTTTGAAAAGGCACGGGCTCTAATTTTTAGTAGGAGAGTTCTACACGGGTCCGAACGACGGCCGCAGCCTATGATTATATTAAGTCCCCGTCCCCAAACGGGCACAAATGTACAATAAATGCAGTGTGTTGATTCTGTTGGACTTTGCGATCCCACCCTTTGCGATGCTTCCGGGCTCGGTAGGAGCACTATGTCAGATCGAAATCTCGATCTTATAGTATATAATAATCGAAATAATATATCTCGAACAAGTGGGCAATAGGAGCATTGGACACAGGTTTTCAAGAGAAAAAAAAAAAAGAAAAAAGATAGTAGGTCCTTCGTAATCCAGAATCGCATATTGCAATGCGGTATGCAATGCACATGTGGTGGTTACTTGATGGACGATTGCTATAACTAGAGAGAGGTTAATGGTGTGTGGGCACAATCTGGGTACGAGACCAGGCACAATGCAACAATGCAGTTGAAGATGCGCCTTCGCAGTGTGGATCGTCGACTTAAGAGGTTCCTCTAAGAGTTCTTGTACGTATTTGTGGATATTTAATGCATGTAGTTCTCCAATTGCGAATATATATCAGTGCGTGCGGTCGAGCTCGGCGCCCGTCTCGAAAACCTAAAGCTCGTAGAGAGGGGGCGGGATGGGTCGGTGCCTCATTGGATGGTTTTCGAGACGAAGTGGGACAGTCACTTCTTCTTGAATACTTACTAGCTGTATTATTGGGGGTTTAAATTTTCTCACCCCTATATTGAGCCAAAGGACGAAGTTTAAACCCTTTGAATACCCCACCGGCACACCAAAAATCATGGGACAGAGACATATAAGAGCTGGCAGAATCTCAATTCCTTGATCCAGTGTTATCCGCTTACATAACAGTGATGTCGACGATGTTGGATGTCAAGAGATGCTTGAGCTGCTGGCGACTATCTGGAATTGCTTTGTACTCTTTCTGGGACGGCTCGCGAGCATGTGAGATTTAAGCGTCAGTTACGAAGGTGGGTTAGCTTAGGGTGACATGAAGGCCGTGGTCTTTACTCCGGAAAAACGGAGAGTTATTTGGTGTAATATAACCTCATGCTGAATTGTGCTTACCCGAGTAGGCAGTCTTAGATCTCGAATGAGATCTCTCCAAGTTTGAGAATGATGGAATCACTCACCTAGCACGAGGCTACCCAGCCCAATGGGTGAGCGTAGAGGAACTATATAGCTCTATGGTATATAGTCGCTTTATGGAGGCTGGTTTACGGGACCAGTATAATCTAGAATTTACGAATATATCTTCGGGTGCGGAATCGGCAATGGGGCCTCTCCCAAATGCGAATAAGTACTTCTTAGTAGCTACCAAGACTGCGAAGAATAGTTCTTTGGCTCGTATATTCTTGTACACTGGGCTCTCGATTTCAATGCATTTTTCGACTACAGCGCTAAGAGCAATTGATATCCTAGATCCATTCGTTATAAGCAGGGCGTTTTTGCGTCTGGAATTTATATAACTATGGTGGCGTCGATTTAGGCTCGTTAAATTTGGCGGTGCCTGCCTCATGGGGTTTTGCTGGCTTTTCGACACTGAGAAAAAATGGGCAAATTCTAAAGGAGGCAGATTCACCCGCCTTGGATGAATGGGATGGGAAAGTGAGGTTTCCAATGGCAAGGCCCCGTTCGAATGTTCATGTTTGGGAAATGTTTGCAACTGCGGGCTGAATCGTTCCGTTTGTGCCTGTTTTTAGCGTGGTTCGGTCCCAATTAGTCACTGTTGCAGCGACAGCCGGTTTTGGTGGGGTTTTTGTGGCCCGAAAGAAATCCCACTTCGGGAAGCCTCCTTGACCAAACCACCAACCCCCATCTCTCCCGCATCTTTGCCGTCATCGCGACTAGCCTCATGAGCGACTTACATCGTCCGCTGCATCTTTCAATACGCTTCAATATCCTGACTGGGATTGAAGCTTCGTCACTGTCGAGAGCCAAATAGCACCTGTTTCGACGGCTACCACTGTTCGATCATCAATATAACAGAGTCATATCTGGCTTGATTGCTAAGTGCGATATCAAGCGCTTAGCTTCAACTTTCAACATTAACCCAGATCTAAAGAATGTCAAGATCTGAAAGCGATATTCGGTATGGACTTCTTTCGCCGAGCCGCGTCCAATTCGTATATTCCTTCATGTAACTTGTAGCTAATGTCCCGTCCCACCAGCTCCATCATACACGATCGCCCGACCTAGCGCCGAACGATCGTGGCATTCCTAATACAACTCCAATAAATTGGACTCTACGATAAAAGGAGGAGAAGAAGACGAGAAGTTTTATCATGTCGTCGACGACTGATACGCGTTCTAGGAAACGTACGGTAGCCTCGCCCCCTGCATGTCGTACAGTTGATGTGACTAACCGACGGATAATAGGCGAGTTGAGGAAACTCAACCAACTGATATGGGAAGGGAGAACGGGTGAGGCTCCTTCCGCCTCCGGATTGTACTTCAACGGCTCTTCGCTAACACCCTCTTAGGCGTATTCGCCGTCAAACCCCCACTGGATACGTCATTCAAGAAGAATACAGCTGTCATCAAGAAGTTCCGTACATCTCTCACACCAGACAACACCGCTTCGCTACTGAAAGACATCGCCACGGTCTCGTTAGAAAAGTATTTGCCGGAGGTCATATCTGCGGTTTCGGAGGGCCTGCTTAAAGTCAAGTTAACCGGAGAAATAAGTACAGCTGTCGAAGTTGTTAGCGCTCTGCACCAGCGTTTTAGCAAAGCCTTTACACCTTTTGTAGTTTGGAATATTGCGAAAGGCTTGAGTACGCCGGGAAAAGAGCAATTGCGAAGCCTGCCAGCGGATCAGCGAGAGAAAGAGGAAGCAACTAGGTTGGCGCGACAAAGAGTGCTCCTACGCGTGGCGACAGAGCTGTGGCTTGTGGGAGTCATTCGAACCTTGGACGATGCGATCAACCCGGACGATAGCACGACTGCGACGACGGGAAGCAAGTCCACCGAAAACGCCAAGAAACAGTCCGCCGCGACCATACCACGGTCAGGGGATGACGAGCCACTGCCACTGGAGGCGTTGAAGGACATCCTGTCGCGAGATCGCGAGGGTGTCAATTTGCCGCTTGTGGTCCTTTTCATCAAGAGTTTCGCTTGGGACGTTCTGGGAGTAAAGGCAAGGGCAACGAGCCGTAAGGGAGGGGATGAGAAAGGCGGAGACGACACTCAAGCAGGCGATGGGGACCATGTCAACGGCAATGGGACGGCTGATCCGACGGATCAGCCCCTCACCGACCCTACAGTCCAGGTTAGATTTCGCAACATTTTATCGACCTACTTTACTGGTATCAGCAAATACATCCATGGCGAACACCGAAGGCTCCAGCAGCAGGCCAAAAGAAACTCAGAGGCATACGTTCGCTCGGGTGAGGTATTCGAGGATCGACAGCAGGCATTCGAAAAAGCAACGAAAGCCCATGAGAAACTGGTCGCAAATGCTCAGGTTGTATCTGAGGTCTTAGGATTGGAGATGCCAGACCTTTCCGATGAAGATGAGGCGAAGGAAGCAAGTGAGGGCATGATCCGTGAATCTGGGAGTATGTTCAAGAAAGGAGAAGAAGCTACCGGGAACGGAATGTGGGAAGATGACGACCAGCGTCGGTTTTATGAGGATCTAATTGACCTCCGTGCTCGTGTCCCGTCTATTCTACTGGAGGAAGGTAGAAAGGCATCCGGATCCGATAAAAAGGACGAAGAAACGTCCAAAACTGAGGTTCCCGATACTACCGACGAGGACTTAGCGGCTAAGACGGCCGACCTGGACCTAGATGAATCCACTGAGAGAGACACCACCATTGCCAACAAGACAGTTGGTGCCCAAGTTGATGCACTCTTGATCCGCCTTCCTGAGTTAACCAATCGCGAGATGATTGACAACTTTGCATATGATTTCTGTTTTTTGAACTCAAAGGCATCGCGCAACAGGCTTATCAAGGTTCTTGAGGATATTCCAAGAGGTAGATCTGATCTACTGCCGTACTATGCTCGTCTTATCGCCTCTTTAGCAAAGGCCGGACTCTCTGATGTTTCTGCTTCTATGGTTGCGTATCTGGACAAGGAATTCAGAAGCCTGCAGAAACGCAAGGAAAAGGAACAATTGACTGGCATCCGAACTCAAGTAAGACAGAAATTCCGTCCCGTTTGAATCATGCTAATAATTTAGAATGCGAAATATTTCTCGGAGATGACGAAGTTCGGTCTTGTCCCCGAGCATGTCATCTTTCATTGTTTCAAAGTTGCCTTAGATGACTTTTCGAAGATGAACATCGACATAATCTGCATCCTATTGGAGGGATGCGGGCGATATCTGCTTCGGAATCAAGTGACACAGCCCCGCATGATCACTTTTGTAAGGGCCCTCCCCTAGTAGGCAACTTCCTCTGGTTCTAACACTGCCTAGCTCGAAACGCTTCAAAGGAAGAAGGACGCTCACCACCTCAGTCCACAAGACCGCATTGCTATTGAAAATGCTTTCTATTACGTGAACCCACCGGAGAGGCCCTCTATTGTGGCGAAAGAGCGATCCCCGTCCGAACTCTATGTCCGGAAGCTGATCTACCTCGACCTCAACAAAAAGAACTATAACAAGACAATAAAGTCTCTTCGTAAACTCCACTGGGAGGACCCTAACATTGTACACATGCTTGTTAAAGTGTGCACAAAGATATGGAAAGTTCGTTATAGCAATGTCTTCCTGATTGCTATTGTTGTGTTCGGATTGTTCCGATACCACCAGGATTTTGGAATTCGAGTTGTGGATGGTGTTCTCGAAAACGTCAGGGTAGGCCTTGAGGAGAATGACTACAGAATGAACCAAAGGAGGATCGCTAGTATCAAGTACCTCGGGGAGTTATACAACTACAAGATGATCGATAGTCCCGTCATTTTCGATACCTTATACTTGATCCTTAGTTTTGGATATGGTGAGTTTTTTCCTCGCTTTTGGCTGGCCACGATCTAACCCGAATCAGAGGGTAGCCCGCGACCGGGTGTCTATAATCTCCTTGATCCTCCGGACAACCACTTTCGCATCCGCCTTGCTTGTACCCTTCTTGACACTTGCGGAGAGTGCTTTGACAGAGGCTCATCCAAGAAGAAGCTAGACTTCTTTCTTGCATTTTTCCAATACTACATTCACCTAAAAGAACGGATTCCGATGGACATCGAGTTTATGATCCAGGATACATTCCAACTCGTCCGTCCGAATTGGGTTCTCCATACATCACTCGAAGAAGCCGGAAAGGCCTTCCAGGAGGCCGCGGCTAAGATCTACGGTCCCGCTGAAGCCGCCGACGATGATTCTAGTTCGACAGAGGACGCAGCTGGTAGCGATGCCGAAGACGACGATATCAAACTTTCCGACGACGAGATGGATATAGAAACCGAGCCGATGGGTAAGGATAATAACGAAATCGGCGTCAATGAGGATGATGAGTCTGATAGTGAGGATGATTCATCTGAGTCCGGAGATATGGACGATGAGGGCCTCGTCTATTCACGACCTCAAGAGTACAGAGATCCGGAGGCGGAGGCTGATTTCGACAGGGAGTTCGCGAAACTTATGGCTGAGAGCTTGGAGAGCCGCAAGTTTGAGAGGAAAACTGTCTTTGATGTTCCACTGCCTATCAAAAAGAGTATCGTGATCCCAACGGCTCCTCCCACAGGTGTCATTACTATGAGCATGCTCGAAGAGGAGGAAGAGGAGGTTCCCTTGCCACCTCAGCGGCCTGGGATCATGACCTTCTCACTGTTGACCAAGAGAGGAAACAAACAACAGGTAGTATTATCGAGAGCTGCTCGCCAGAATTAGGCTAATTACATCTGTAGACCCGCGAGATCGAGCTGCCGTCTGATTCCACCTTCGCTGTTGCCATGAAGAGCAAGCAGGAGCAAGAACGCGAAGAGCGCCAACGTATCAAAGATCGCGTTCTGCATTATGAAAGGATGGAGGAAGATACTGTCCCACTTGGTACGAATCCCTAGTCCGCTGCCTAAAGGATTTCCCAGTTCTAACGACGGTTTCAAGAACCTCAACGATTGAATAATACCAGTGGTGCGAACATTAAGTATGGCGCCAATGTTAAGTACGGCGATAAGGGTGGCGCGTCCCGCGGCAAAAGACTTCAACTGGGAGACTTCAATTGGTACGGTTCAAACCCAAATCACTCGCGCAAAATCGAGAATGTATCCAATTCGTCGGCTAGCGATGAGAGTTCCCCCAACTCATCGCCAACATATCCGTCGAACCAGCAGACACCCGCAAGTTCGCTCTTACCCGTGAAACCTTCGGTTCAACAACCGAAGGACGATGGCAAAGAGCAAATTCAGCTTAAAGTCAGCCCCCACAATCGCCAGGCGCCTTTGCCAAAAGACAAAGGCCGCGTTAGACCTACACATGAGAGTAGTGAGGATTTTTATCCCTTCAACGGGTGCCAGTCCAACCCCACCGTCTCTCAGCGCGGGCCGCAGCACGTAAATATCCCGCAGCAACATCGTGGGAACATGAGGGGTAGAGCAACCGTGATGCACCATCACAACCCTTACCAGTATCTGCGCGGAAATCCCCGAAACAGAGGTGGATATCATAGTAGTAACAATCAGCTGACTTCTCATCGCGGCCGTGATGGCGCCTTCATGTTTGGTAATCACACAGGACATAGCTCAAACCTCCGAGGCCGTGGAAACGGACTTTTTTCACAGCGACAACAGCAACCTCGTAAACAGCCTGGTAACGCTGGCGGAAACAAGAACGCAGGGGACCAACGCCCAGGCAGCCGCGGCGTTGCTACCATGGAGGCTCCGGCTGGTTCAGCCTCAACACCACCACAGGCTTTGCCACCCCCACCAGCGATTTCCGAAGGTCAATGGCCAGAACTTGGAAAGAATTGAGCGCTTTGGCTCTGACTGTTCGACGTTCTATGACTTACGACGGCGTGGCTTATCGCACTCACGGCTTGCCTGCCTTCGGGCCACCAGCTAACCCAGAGACCCTCTCGCCTAACCGTTTGGATTCCTACCTTGGCCACCATGGAGCCACCCTTGCGCTGGCCGGCGACGCAAACCACGACGGCTGACGGCACCTTTCCCACGATCGGTGGCCGACCTGGAGTTCACGAACGACGCGGATTTTGGAGGTCTGGCGGCGCGCGGCTGACACTAAAATGCGATTCTTGTTCTGCTATTATTTTTTAAACGACGGTTTCATTCAAAATACAATAAAATGCATGGAAAGGAAGAACGGAAAAATAGATTGGAAAATGAACAAAAAAAATGATACTTCTTTTCGTTACTCTTTCCCTTTCGCTTTCATAACTTTCGTTATTGATCTTTCTTTTAAAGACTGGAAATTCGAAAATGAGAATTTAATGGACTGGTTTCCCTCATAAATGTTAACGATGTGCAGTTACCGGCTTGAAGTTCTGGGGAATGCTTTACAACTCTACAAGATTTTGGTGGCTCCAGGTTTACCATATGTCCATTTCAACAAGCAGACCAATCCCTCGATGTGAAAGCCATGAAACTCAGGCACCCAACTAACCCTTACGTAGGAGTGTGCGATCTCGTATAGGTAACGCGTATTTGACGGGCTCAATGACCTCCGCTTACGAGGAAGGCAAAAATAGTAAGTCAGATCCAGGGTTTCACTCTTGGAAGGAAAGCTTAGGCAGAGAAACGTAGACGCGGAGTATCAGAAACCAACACTAGCTATCATAATTTTAGACTTCGTGACCCCAACAAGCACTCCTATTTTGGTAGGTTTATTTACAAATTCGCTATTCACGGCGCACATAGTTCCCCAAGGTTTCATCGGTCTCCTTCTCCGATCCTTCGAATATCGATCCAAACAGTTCTTCCATAAGGTGGCAAGGGTTTGGACAATTTCGTATTTAACTCAAGCACTGCGCCCAGTATGGGTTCTGGGTATAGCAAGCGGTTCCAGCCTCGCACTGAGTAGGGCCACCATACCCAATGCCGCCACACTGTCCCCAGCGGGTTTGAGTTGGCCCATTGGGTATTGCTAATTACCGGCACAAAATGTGTCAGTCAGGTCAGGTATAGGAAAATGCGTCGTCCACAAAATCAGAAATGATGATACTTACGGCTAGTGGTAGAGCTCTGTTTAGTAGTAAGTGGGCTTCTACTTGTCGATGAGGTGGTTGTAATAGGATTGGTATTCGACGTCGTTGAATCAAGTTCTCCCCATCGAACCTTGGAGAAGGTAACCTTAGCGATCGGATAATTTGCGAAGATATACTCCGGAGACCCTATTTGCGGGTCGCAAGGTCCATTCTCTCCACTATCCAACCAGTTCATGTTGTCGACGGGGTCATTCCAGAGGCTAAAACCGAGAACCATGCCACGTCTTAATGCGTCTCCCAAAGTTCGAAACCCGCCATAGGGGTCGCCGGATGGGCAGTTATTGGCGTCGATGTTATCACCACCTACAGCGGCGCTAGCGATAACTTGGCCGTTTTGGATATACTTCCGACGGATGGTCTTTAGGTTTCCGTTGGCAGTTCCATCATCGGTGATGAATTGGGTGAGGACGGTTATGCGCCTTAGGGTGTCAACCGTTCCACCTGCCCCCCAGTAATTATGATAGCCGGCAGTATATGGATTGAAGCCGCAACCATCCTGGTCGCATATATTTGAGTTAGGAATACAGACATGGGGTGTGAATTTCACGGCCAGCCTGTTGGCTTCGAGAAGCTATTGATATGCAAGGGTAATTTTGTTAGCATGAACTCTTTGATAAAGCTTTGAAGTATTTCTGAATGAAGTCTTACATGAACTTGGTTACAACAGGAGGGTCCCGCTGCGTCGAGTTTGCCGCCCTTCCAGTATTGATATGTGCATCTTCCGTCGCAGTATGCACCACCGAACTCTGCTCCACCAGGATTAAGGGTGCTCTTCCCCCCATTCGCCGGCATTTCTGAGAGAAACATATTCGCATTCTCACCACATGGCAATTCTGCAACATCAACGTCAAATGAAATTTCTCCCCCAAGCAGTTTTAGTAGAACATAATTCCCGTCGGTGTCCAAAAGATACACACGAGGAGAAGCATCCGATCGGTCGTAGTCGCTATACTGACGCAGCGTCACAGAGTCACCAGAGGTCGTAACACCTGAAAAGGTATAATCAACATTCTCAACGTAACACCTCTGGGAGCAAATATAATGGTTGGGGCATATATTTCTATCGACTCCGGTATCGCGTGTAAAGCAGGGAACACCGACTGAGTCATGAATCGGGCGGAGATTCCAATCAAGGGTTACAGAAGTAGTCTGCGTGACACAACCAGCGATCCTGGTGCATTTCTGGGTTAACATTCGAGGGCGAAGATTAGGTAACGCCGTGCCAGGTACCTGTGCACTGGAGAGGCGAAAGAGGAGAAGGGCCGCAATAGAGAGCTTGGAGGCATATTTCAACGCCATTGTGAGGTTTTTGGAATATAAAACTAGGGGTAGAGATCGACCGGCTAGTATTTAGGCTGCGCTTCACTGCGACTAAATGATATTAGATTGGGGATTCCATCTAACTGACTCAGGGTACCATGAGGCTCTATATATACACATTTTCAATAATAACCTCTTATATATGTGTGTATATTATGGGCTATATTATAGACATACAGGGTCTGGAAAAATTCGCCTGTGAAGCTCTACACCGGCCCGATGGACCTAAACAACCGTCGACACCTTCAACGCACGCAACCTTGTTGCATCTGTCATAATAGATATACGCTCTTATCTTGAAAAATCGCTTAATTAACTGCATGCCAAAAGGAGGTTATCTTGCGAGGGTCCGGATTGACAGTTACCGAGTCGAGAAGCCATTCGCGAGCTGCATGTCCTAAACATGCATATCCGATGTTTCGGTAAATGATACCATGGGAATTTGTCGGTGCGGATTCCGTCATGGCATTCTTGTCGTGTGATCATGGGGAAATGTCGCATTCGTATTTCTATAGGATTAAGCGCTTTTGGAGTGCTAGTTCCTTCGACATGGTCATATGATTGTTGGATTTTCGTATCCCGTATTCGAACTCGGGATGTATGGCAGGGGTGTTTTATCAGGAATCGCGCGAGTTAATTATCCACGTTTCCGCCAAGATAATATCAGTACGAGCTAGGGTTTAAAGCTTGTAGATATAAGCTTTAAAGCGGGAGATCGTCGTTTGACTAAGGGTTGTTACAGCTTCAATTTGGTTTAATATCTATAGGGTACGTAGTCTGAGGTAAGTCAAGCAGGCCGCGCTATGTCTCAGGATCGTAAAGCTGGATAGATGTAAACAATTCAACATAATACAACAAAGCAGACTTTTAGCGTCAGTATTAAGGTATAAACCTCCTCTTTTATAATCGCCACTATGATACCAAGGCCTAGCGGGCCCTTATTCATGTTTCTGACCTAGCTTTTCTTCAAAATCCGAGGGTTCATCCCTCGTAACCTCACCCGGTACATACGAAAGAATTCGAATGGCGAGAATCGGCTGATTTGGTTGCTCTAGAATCTCGGCATAGACTCTCCCAATCCAATGGTATAGTATTCTCAAGCAACTCTCCATCGTCTGAATCGGCGTCGTCGTAAGCCCGAGTATCTTCATTCCATAAAAACGTCATTCCATCTGTTCTCGGAATATCCTCTCGGACCGAGATATCTATTGTATAGGTTTTCCTACGCTGACGGTAATACTTCGGCATAGAACTATTAAAAACGACCTTCCTTAGGGCGGTAAGCTCTTGCCCAGTATAAAGTCGTGCTCCGAGGGTACGGCGGAACGTTCCGTACGTCTCGAAGTCGTAATACTTGCGCGGCCATGGCAGCTCCAACTCTACGAGATTCGGAAAGTTGGGCAACTTGGTAAGCCAAATGGCGCTATCTGACGTGGACGGTTTGTAGGTCCTTATTTTTAATGATTCCAAGGAAGGCATCTGCTGAGGTAGGTGGGCGATATAATTTGGCTTATAAACCTCGAAATAAAGAGTGAGGGTTTTGACGTTCGGCAAATGGAGGAGGGTGGGTAGCAACTCGCGAAGATCCATAATCGGGGAAGTGGCTCCATCAAGGGCGAGATTCGTAATTTTCTCGCAGTCCACCAAGGCCAAAAAGTAGACAGGATTGTAACCGATGGTTTTGATTTCCAGTGATTGGAGATGTTTCGGGAATCGTATAGGATTCTCATTACTTAATACGAGGGCGATAAAGTGATCTTGAGAGAGAAAGGGCCCTAAAAACTTTTGGTTTGCCGGATCGAACCCGGCGATAACTTGCCGGTATTGTTCAAGTTGCTCAGGGATACCCATATTTACTTTTCCCTTTGCATGTAAAGAAAGCCCGGCCTCACTTCCTGGGTCCAGAGCTCCGCCTTCATCAATAGACCAGCCTTTATCTTCGGATACGTCTTCAAATCCCGTCCTATAAAGATGACAATTTGAAGACTTGAAGGAGAGGCGCTGAAGACGGTCGTAGTACGGTAGAGTTGAGAGCAGAGAAAAGGTGGCGACATAAAGATTCCTCTCGTACCCCCCAGGGCCCTCTATGTGAAGTTCTAGCGCGGTAACATCCGAGAATATGGAGAGGTCCTGCAAAGCCGACGATAGAGCGTGGCGTTCAAGCTTAATACACAATTTGACCGAACTATTCGTTTAGAGTTAGCCTTAGCTCAGCTTTTACGAAACTTGGATGAAATCTAGATCTAGAGGGAAGATGTACCGAACGTGACGCCGGACGGGTGCCAGCCAACCCCCTTGAGCGTACTCCTGCGACGGTTTGCCTGGATGTATCTGAACATGTTTCAGAACGAAAGGAGACGCTAAGAAAAAACATTCTTGGGAGCACTTTGCGAAAGACACTCGGCCCTCGGGACTTAGATACGACAGGACCTCATAGATGATTTCCGTGGGCAAGCGTGAGAACCAGTTAACTTCCCTCTGCGAAGACATTCTGGTAATCGCGAGAAGGTGATCTCGAGGGGAGCTCCCAGGGCGTGGACCGACAGATGAAATTATATATAGACATCCACACTCCGCCGACTAATACCTATAGCTATACCCCCGGTGAGAAGTGGTCGCGTATACTTGCCGAGTCAATACTCTGCCAAATACCTCCTTTGACTCTATAGAGCGGGCTGAGTCTGTTAATGAAACCTACGCGCCAGAGCCTATACCAGCCCTTGTAGTATGCAACTATTCCTTCCTCGCGGCCGCGGCGTGGTTTCGCGGGTCTAGCGCGCTTTGCGCGATCGAAGCTGACAGATCCTTGTTGGGGACATTGGCATGCACCTACGCAACACCTTGTAGTCTACGGGCTGTGTGGTATTTATCTTGTTCACGTCATGGGGGCTGGTGTACGACACCATACTTATCTAATCTCTCCTATCGGAGTTTCTGATGGCTCTCACATCCGGGGAACTCTCGGAGGTATATTTACCTCGTACAAGTGGTTAGAGAGATAAAGAGGTGCATTCGTATGTAATTGCAGCCATCAGCCTAGTCTCGTACCTAGTCTTTTATCAACAGGTCCGAATTAAATTATAATTAGCGGAAGCCGGTATCAAAACTAGCCCCAAAAGTCCAATTCTTTCGGCCCTTATATAGATGCAGATAAATTGAAATAAATAGCGTTTATGAAAGTGCTAATGCGGCCCCATTGCTAAGGGTTAACCATGTGCTGTAAGAACATCAATAATAACATGCCATCCCTGAAACCTCGACTCTTAAGACCACGACCGGCGGCTGTTTAAACTACCTTCTACTTGCCTTTATCCTTTCCAACAAGATACATTGCAGCACTTGAAGTTTGGTTCCGTATATTCCACATTTCTACTTCCATAGCAACTTCCTCAACACTCGTCAGCCTCACCTCAGCCCTTGGATCGGCTCCCGATAGTTCCATTGTTTCCCACGAAAACGGGGGGTCTGTAAAAGTATCTAGCATCCAGGCCTCAAACATAGCGCGAAACCCTTCATAGCTTTCGAAAGAAAACCTTTTGGGAGCATGCCCTTCTGTTGACCCTAGTACGGGCGGCCTTCTGGCAACGATGAGGCTATATTGACGGTTGGTGGATTTGTTCGGACGTGCACATGCACATGAACTGGTTTGTGTGGGAATTTGTGTCAATGTCGGAGTCTCCGACAGATCTCGTGTAAGGCTTGGCGTTGGGTCTGATGAAGTTTGTAGGGATATGGTCTCGGAGCTAGCAGACTGATCCAACGCGCGGCGGAATCTAAGCAATCTAAGGTATTCCCTTCCCTCCAGCGTATCAGCAAACCCAGAGACCCCTGAAAGGTCGGGATTTCTCAAAATCCAGTCTTCTGTAGGCATAGACGGTGCGAATGTTGCATCGAAATGAGGCATATACAAACCCTCTTGAAGTGCATGGTATGCTTCATGGGGTGGTAAACCTAAATCTATGCCAAATTGGTCTAGAATGTCGCCTTGCACCTTATTGAAATCGTCGCTATATTCGGGACCGGGTGGCCATGAAACATGAGGCGTGGCCCAAGATCCTAGCAACTCATTAACCTCTTGTGGGAAGTCAGCCTGGCTGACAGTATTGATTGCTATGTCCTCCGACTCCGGGAAAGGGCTATTAATGCTCGCGTTTTCCGACTGTAAGTTTTGTTCGGGGTCGACAGATCCGTCAACTTGGGTGATGCCTTGGATAGGATGTGGGTTACATGGCTGGCTATCATGCTCCTCTGTATGTTGCCGAGACTGATTCGGAGCCTGCGGTTCTTGGGCCACGTTCTTTGCACATCTAGAGCGAATCGTCGTCGAAATTGCTTGTGCGAGTGGGTAGCCAATATCGAGATCTTTGGGAACCTGATTAGAGCGAGCGCAAGACTTCAACTAGGGACCTCACCAGAGACTACTTACAGGGACTTGGACAATGCAAGTCGCAATCCCAGCCAGGGTTACATATTCGGAATAGTTCATCCCAGCTCTTTGCAGCGCGTACGCTCGGTGGGAGTTTATTGTTAAAATGATTTCTCTTTAGGTGTTCTCTGCACAAATGATGTTACTTTGGGATCATCTTTTTCAGCCAACCTAGGGCATATTCTGGAAGACGAACTTACTTAACACCAGACAAATTCTGCCTGCTGATTATCATGCATGACGGATACCTTTGCGGGTCCCCCTTGGCAAAAGGACACGCAAGGCGGGCATCGAGCGAATGGAGTCTAAGCATTTTATTATTCCTATTCCCTCTTCGCTCATCTCCCTGGCCCTCATCTTCATTATCGTCCCGTTCGCGTTTTTCCCTCCGGCCGTTGTGCTCTTGACCGACATATTCAGAATTCGGGTCTTCAGTGGTTTCGTTTCCAGTGCTGACGACTGGTCTGCCTCCTTGCTCTCTCTGATCGGCTACTCCACTGGAAATTTCAGCCTCAGAATTCGAGATATTGGTTGAAGTAGTTGACCTTGATGATGGCGTTGTCGAAGTAGACTTGGAATTTAATACGTATTCTCGAAGAAGAAGAAACTGAATTAAAATATATAGGACTTTAACCTTCGCTGTTGTTTCTTCTTTATAGCCGCCATCTTCTCCATCACCCTCACCATCGCCGCGATTACGTTTACCGTTGATGATTCTCGAAACAAACGCCTTGATCTTCAATCTCTCTTTGGACTTGTTAACTTCCTGGCGCAAATTGTCCCGATTTCGGTGACTAGAGAACTCGAGCTTGTCATCTTGTGGCCTTGCACGGGGACCAAGGAAAAGTATGTTAGTCAACTTCTAGCTTATAAGCTTTGGTGGCAAACCGTACGCCCGGGTAAATAAATCTGCCAAACATACCATCTAGGACCGTGTTTTTGTTTACCATCTATTTCAAGATCTACTAGCAGGGTTGATGATGGGGGAGCTAGCGGTCGCCGAGGCTTATGTTCCTCACCGGACTTTCCCTAAAAGGTTTCGGCGCATGAGTATCGTTGAATAAAAATGATGTACCCCCACCCCGGGAGTAGCTAATATCTAAAGCTAGTATCCGAAACATGCGCAAGAACTATCCACCTATGACTGGGCGACCAAACCTGACGCTTGTGCCGGGGATTTATAGGGGAGCTTCTTCTAGCAGCCGTCAGCCTTCCGTAGCATTGCTAGCTAGCAGTTTTTAATTTCATGCTTGCATGCCACATGGCAGATCCCGGTCAACTGATCAAACCATGCATAACAGTTTCTGATTTAGCACTTCAAGCTTCTCATCTGGTTAGCTCAACGGCGACGCGCGCTGCGATAAGTCTATAGAATAGTGTAGCCTTGAGACTAGAAACTTCGATGGCGATGTTATTGGGAATCGCGTCTGTATATAGGTTTCCGCGACGGAAATTTCTTTTTCCCCGTGGCGTTGAATAATCAATAACTCTATTGGTACAATTCGATTTACATTCTAGCTATCTTGATACCATAAAACACCCCAAAACGCCCCATCATCCGTCTACCCAAACCAGAACACCGAAAAACAAAAACAAAGCCCATATTTAAAGATTGTGGTGAGAAGGTCGCCGTGGTCGAGGGAGGGAGGGGGTTGCTTGTCGTGTCCATACTTGTCGTCGGAGGGTGTGGAGGTGGAGGTGGTAGTGAGAAAGAGAGAGAGGGAGAGAGGGAGAGAAGGAGAGAGGATGGTGGTGAAGTTAGACCAGGTACTTTTGGGGGAGGAAGGGGGGTGCTCGGGGGTTAAGGCGGTGGTGGGGGGTTCTTTGAGCCTGCCCCCAGGCGGAAGTTGGCTCCCAGAGGTTGTTCGTCCCTAAGGGAAACCTCAACGTTAACATCTATTTGAATCATGGCATTATGGAAAGGGATTTTTACTCTCTTCTCTCTTCTCCGCGGTCTTCTTTGCAATTGGCGGGTCTCTGAAGACGACCCTCTCGACGTGGACGGGGACCACGACGACCTTCTCGACAGGGACCTTGATCTCGAAGGTCCTGTCCGCGAGCATGGAGGAGAGGCGGCCCATGATCCTCTCCTCCATCTCGGCCAGCTTCCTGTCCATCATGGCCTCTATCGCCGCCATGAGGACTCCCTCCTCTTCCTCGTTCGTCTTTTTTCCTTCTTGTTCTTCTTCTTGTTCCTCCTCTTGCTCCTCCTCTTCCTCAACGACCTCCTTTTCCTTCTGTTCCTCCTCCTCCTCTCCGGTTCTTGCTTTCTCCTTCTCCTCCTCTTCCTCTTCTGACTGTTCCTCTTCCTTCTTTTCCTCCTCTTCCTCATCTTGATCATCCCCGCCATCATGATCACCCTCTTCCTCACCCCCATTTCCATTCTCGTTCTCCTTATCCTTATCCTCCTCTTCCTCTTCCTCATCCAAATCCTCCCTGACCACCGTTCCCTCCTCTTCCTCTTCACTCTGCTCCTCCTCTTCCTCCCCTTCCTCGACCGTCTGAAGTCTCGGAAACGCCGCCGCAAAATATCCGTCCTCGTTTCAGGACTCCTTCCTCCTCGGAGCCCTCTCCCCCAGCTCAGGGAATTCCGCGAGGAACTCCCTAGCCACCCTTCTCCACTCCTCTAACCCACTCTTCCTCCCCTCATTCTTCTTCCTCTCCTCCTTCACCGGACTCCGCTTGGCGAATACTGCCGAGAGATCACCTAGCGTCCTGGGGACTGTCTGGGGACCATCGGCTGGTGACTCTGGCTTCTTCGTAGCCGTTGTCGTTGTCGTCTTTGTCGTTGCCGAGGTGACAACCAGCTTCCTAGGAGCATGCTCAGGCCCCTCCGCTGGCGCCGCTGGCGCAGTCGTCGTCGTCTTCTTCATCGTCTTCGTCGTCTTGATAGTCGTTTTAGTTGCTGGCTGTTGTCGAGGCGTCGCAGCAGCACCGGCCGTAACCATTGCCTTCTTCATCCCCGAAGGAACGACACCACCGCTAAGCTTGACATGCGCAATGGTCATTTGCTTAGCAGCGGCGGGTAATTTCTGGCTTTTCGAGGTCGCTGCGGAAACAGTAGCGGACCCCCTTGGCACGTTGCGCATTGACGAGGCGATTGTTGGTCGTAAATAACCGGGGAGAGCTTTTTGGGCACTGAGACCCAGGGAGATGTTAGTTGTAGCCATTGTATCTGGTAAAACACTATGGGGTAACTGCGATCTCGAGGGGAAGAAGAGGAAAAAAGGGGGGGAAGGAGAAGGAGGGGGGAGGGGAGTATGTGGGGAGATGCTTTATACGCATATTGGCTGGGATATATGTGAGGATTTGCCATTATTCTGTGATATGCCTGTCTGATACACCGGAAGATCGAGATATTGGTGGATTATCAGTGATATATGATTGTATTTGGAGGCATTGGAGATCGATACAATGATCGATATATTAGATGCATAATATCATAAATAAACAATATACTTACAGGAACGTCTCGGTATTTATCGTCCAGGCGCATCCCACCTGCCCCCCAGATCTATAATTCCCTTCTTCTATACCACCGACTTCATTGCCGTGTCCAATTCCTGGATATCCTCCACCGCCAGCTATCTCGTTCCCGCCTTGCCATTGTGGATGCTGCTCTGGTGATGCCGAGGGCATCTTTGGCGGATCTCGAGCACGTTGGCCTCCCCATCTATATGCGAGGAATAATAGAAGTAAAAGAAGAGGAACTCCTATGCCGACTGCTATACCGACTATTGCACCGGTACTTAATCCTTTCTTTCCTCCTCCTCCTCCTCCTCCTCCTCCACTACCACCACCATTACCACCTGCCCCAGTTTCTTCAACGCCTGGAGCTGAAGATGTTTCTGAAGATGTTGTTGAAGTGTCACGGCTACTAGTACTCGACGTTCTACTAGCACCCGAACTTTCCGAAGTTTCACTCGATGCTGCGTCGGAATTCTGGGTTGCGGCGCTAGACGACGTTGTGGTTACCGGCAGCGTAGGGCCAGGATCATTCGGTAACACTATTTGGGAAGAACCACCCCCCACCGATGGGGTCGTAGGCGAGGGTGAGCCGGGCGTCTGTTCGGGAACTGTAGCTGTTGTTTCGAGAGTGGTTGCTGCACCCCCGCCGCTGCCGCCGCCGACCTCACCTGGGGTGGCGCTTGCACATTGTTGTGCATTGCAAGCTTGCTGGGAGGAAGGGTCACCGATTGCGTCTGTGTATTACTGTTAGCTGGTTTACTGGAGGTGTAATATTAACTGTATAATATATTTCCTTCTTTGATTTCGTAATGAACAATTGCCATGCGAATGGATCCACTTGTAGGTAAATATAGTACGATCACCAGAATTCAAACCGCGTTTTTATACCTCTACGAATTGAAATCCCGAAGTGTAGTATATACCAACCAAACAAATTTTCGCAGAAAAGAAATTAAAAAATAAAAAGTCTTTTACTTACTCGTAATACATTGCGACTTAAGTTCCGTGCATATAAAATACGGCAGAGTAAGCGCATACTGACTCAAGTCCGGCGTCGTTCCATCCGAACATGTGCACTCATAGGTCAACACATCTGTATTGCAGGTATTGGTATCGGTCCCCTGAAGGCATAAAAGTCCACACGCCTGCACGTTTCCCTGGCACCATGATCTACGGGTTGATATGGGGACACTGTTTGGGTCGAGACTGGGTCCGGGATTTGGAGCGTTGTCCTGTGCGGATGCGGTGGGGAGGAGGAAGGCGAGGAGTAGTAGGATTAGGACCAGGCTTGAGCTTGGAAGCCAATGGTTAGACCACCGGCGAAGTTCCATTTCTGAACAAAAAAAAAAAAAAACCTCAAATGAGTGAACGTTTCAGGCGGGGAAAATCATGGGAAAAGGAAAGAGGACTTTAGACCCATTTTCTAGAAATGGGGCTCTAGCTGGTATTTATAAATGCCATCCCCTCTTGCGCTCCAAGTTTTGGAGCCTCCTTGCCCCCAGCATGCATGCATTCTGAGGCGCGATACGAAGTAGTGGAGCAAAAGATTTGAAATGAGAGGTTCTGGTTGAGATAAGCCGTGCGCTAGGACTGCAGCGTGCATAACGGATTTTTCTTGGCTATCATTGAGGCTGAAATGTTTGTCGGCAGCAAATCCCGATCGCGGTTCGCGGCATGGCAAAGAGTACCCATTAACCTCCTCCCGCTCGACCTCAAGCTATGGCGGTACTGCTATGTATTTGTAAAACATGTGAGGTGTAAGTAGTTATGAAGGTTAAGTTCAGATAACAATATAAAGTTATCTGGGTTACACAAGCAAGCCCCCCGCTCCCAATCACCCAGGCCTCGCTAAGCTAAAGGATCTTTAGCGTTGCTGCAGTCAGATGGTATCGATTCGAGTTGGACCAGGGCAGAGCGCTCGGAGCGAACCTTAATTTTTTTTTTATTAAAGTGCCTGATGTGTGACTGGGATAATCCACGGAATCCGGGAGAGCTTGTGGGGGAACCGCATGAGTCACAGTTGTTCAAGATACATGACTATGCTGAATCCCGATTTAAATTCCGAATTCAGCTGCATACGGTATATAGATATCTAGGGACGCCAATGGAGCGGACGCCCTAATCCTCACCCTGTTCTATACCCATAACTTTAATCTATAGACCCTGGATTTTTTGATTTAGTAGCTGGTGGATAGTCTTCTATTTGACACTGAAACTTTAACAACCTCCATCTAGTATTCAGGATCATTTCATATCAAAGAAGCCCCTCGATACCTTACACCAAATATTGAATACTCTCGATCGAGCACTCACATGAATATAGAGACGACAAATACAAATACAGACGAAAATAACCAAAACGATTAAAGCCATTGCCACTCAGTTTCTCCCTTCCCAGTACTCAGAGCTTGTGTCGGAAAGTACCAAGTATTCGAGCCACAACCCCACCCTACTTCACCACGCCTGTCGGGTCCGAGAACGATGTTTTCTTTACTCCCCTTGTCATTCGAACATATTTTTTGGGCCGAGTCCTCCTCCGCTTTCGCGTCCAATAATCTTCGATGTGATGGATATATGCTGGTCATTCTGTTAGCCTTGTTCACACTAAGATTGAACTACGTTAGAATAGGTAACTCACCATAACGACCAGTTCCTGAAAATATCCTCGATTTCGTCAGTGCCACCAGGAGTAGCTTGAGAGTTGATACAACTTTGGATGGTAAACTGTAATCCCTTTTTACTCTTGTTATGTGCGCGGCACTGACTCGAAACTATCTTTCCAGCCTTGAAGAAAGCTGCCGTATTCGGGTTCTCGTGGGTTTCATCAGGGATAACATTCGCGTCATAGGTAGCTTTGAGGCACCTCTCAGTTCTGCTGTTCTGGATATTCGCCTATGATACTATTAGTCCCAGCCATCAAAATTGTTGTAAAGCTATTACCAGCCTCAGGGTGACTCACAATCCACTTCGGAAACCCGCCCGACCCTTTCTTACCATTGCCAAGATACTTATACCGAATACGCCACCTTTGAGATGGCCGTGGGTCATGTACTTCATCCCACGTACACCCCTCCATCTCAATAGACTGTCCATCACCCTCCAACGGGGAAGAATCAACAAGACATAAAACCATCGGCATACCCTCCAAAACCGGTCCGTTTTTACCATAAATCTTAACCATATCCGGATCATCCTTCAGAGAACTCCAGTTGTTGAGTGCGAAATTATATCTGCTAGCTTCAACGTAAGACTTCCAATCGACGATGGCAACGCCTTCGCTGGATGTGGTTTGTAACATTTGGATCTGGGGATTTTGGAGATTTCTGCTGATGGAGTTTAGATTGGACTCATGTCCTTGATGATGATGGGAGAGAGGGAGGTCATGATGTTCATGTAGTTCATCGGAAGGATGGATTGCTCGTTGTTCGGAATTCGGGGAGGTTGGAAGGCAGCCAGCTGCCAATATGAAGACGGTAACGGCCGATAGGACGGGTAACAGGAAGCGACGGGTGTTCTTGGTTAGAGCCATTGCTATCGCTAGTGTGCTGGTATTCGCTGGTTAGGATGTGAACTTCGAGTTGATGGTTGGGTTAGATACCATTTGCATCCCTCCGTTGCTACAGCAGTCATTTATATGAGCGACGGGGTAGCTGGCATGGCAGTCATATAGAAACGTCAAAATCCTCAACACCGGGGAGCTAGAAAGCTTATAAATCACAGTCTCGATAACGACGCTGCTAGGCACAGCTTGGTGCATTTGTTACAGATAATAGGATACAACTATTCACACCAGACCAGGATCCGATACCAGGTTTCATAACTCTAGGAGTGTTTGTGGGGCTGAGCTAAGGCGCTGGATCTCTCGCAGCATTCTAAAATTTAGAAGTCCTGAAATTGGTGCGGCGAGTACGGAAGATTCACGATTCAGATTCAGGGTTCTCATGGTATAAGTCCGATTATATCTCGTGATAGGTTTTGCCTCAGCTGCTTGTTATCTTATTGAACCTCTAGAGAAGAGTTTTGCCTGGAATGCACCTAGGGTCACAAGGGAGTTGTAACATGAAAAAGTAAGCTTCAAATTAACTACTAACAGAAAGGCTATACAGGCAAGATCGTAACAGATACAGAGGCCTCATGGAAAACGGAGCGACGAAGTACCGCGGCATAGCACAAAAATGCAACCATATATATGCTAAAAACACTGAACAGGCCTATAAAAACTAATCAATCGCTAGGATAAATACCCCCCACACCTATCGTGATTGCTTTTGCGCCGGTATATTCTTTTTCAGGCCACTTCAGCGACCATATTTGATTGGTACAGCCCCATCCTATGGTTGTCTTGTTACGATTTTCACCGACAGCGATCGAATACACGGGTTCCTTGCCCGTTTCCATTCTATCGAAGATGCCAAAATTTCCATTACAAAAGTCGATTGGCTTTCGATCGTCTCCCACGATTTTGGGAATGATTCTAGGAGGGACAGGTTTAGTTGTTATGACCACTATAGGGACGGAAGTTTTACACTTATTTTTTATTTTTACTTACCTTCGTTTAACAGGAGCATCCCCTTGAGAAGACCCTTGCTCTGCCCCCTCGACTTTCACCCAGAACTTTTGATTATCGGCAAGTTTAGAAAAATCGTGCGGGAAACTTTCGTCACCGAAAACATCGACATATGCATTGAGATATGAACATCTCTTAAGATGTACGTCGCCCAGCCAAAAGGAAGTAGAGTTGTCGTTAAACACTCGTCCAAGACCGTTCGTGACGTTTTCCAGGGTAACCGCGTCTCTGGGGTATTTTTGCCAAGTAAGGCATTCATTTCGTCCGTTGTAAATGACGAGCTATAGGACGAAAAAAATTGTATTATATGTGTTAGTCATTATACACATAGCCATGCGAGACAAATAGCCATGTATGGAAATCCATTCCAAACGCCCCGCTACCGAGATATCGAGTTTAAAAAGTCTACGGAACAAACCCAACGACAAGCACTTACCGTGTACTCCAGCGGGGTCCCAGGAGAGAAATCTACTCGATGCCCTTCAACACCTGTATCCAGAATAGCAGTCCATATCCCCGAATCTGGCGTTTCCGTATATTGTACAGTGCGATTTTCAAGCGGACCAATCAAGTTTGAATCCATTCGGAGCGTACCATCAAGTGGCCCATCTAAACAAGCATCTTTATGATATCGTTCGTTATACTCCTTTTCTATGCCTATAGTAGTAGATTTGAGCCCATTAGCTTGGATTTCGGACTAGCTTAAGTGTATAGCTGCGCTAATGTCCGAAGTATATATGGAGATGGATGGAACTAGGTCAAAGAGGTGTGGGGTAAATTCACTTACAAAGTCGAGTTCTGAGCCATCGGGGCCATTCTGGGTATTGGTTGACCCATTTCTCTGGGAGTTGACAGAGAGCACTTGCTACGAGTCCGATAGCTATAACTAGTACTTCTGATCTCATATCGTCTTATATGAAGTATCCCTAAAGTGCTTAGATATATTAGCGAATGGTTTAGAAGGTCTAGATTGAGTATTCTCCTCACAAAATTGACTTAATCTCTCGCCGCTGCGTAGAGTATATATGGCAAGGAAATTCCCGGTATTGATGAAATGGTAGTGTCGGGTATAATCCAAAGACAATATGGTATAATAATAGTAATCTATCCCCAGAGGTTGTCGAGTAGAGGCTAAAGGAAAGATGTATCATTGCCCTGCGGACCATACTAAGCCATTAAAGCCAGTCACGCAGCTTGCATCGTTTATTCTTAAGCGTGCACGTTCTCGGACCCTCGGCATTTAACTCATCCTTCGGACTAACAGATGTACATCTTATATTGTTTGGATGTTGATGCTTAATTGTCCAGGCGCGGCGGTATTGCGGTTAGTAAACTGTTTCCCGCTTGCGACTTCTTCGCTTCCACGAAGTGAAACTGTTCACTCGGCTCCTGAGGCACTATATGATACAATGTTGGATTAATGTTGGTCCTTCGACTGGATTTCTCATTTAACGAGGGAAGCTTGAGACTGAACTGTCGAGGTTGGTTGTTTACAACAATAAATGCAAATACAAATGTTGTTACTACACTTTTATTCTCATTCAAACTATTTGCGGCCTCAATTAAAGAATAATTGTACCATGGGATTACTATTTTAGAAACCCGTGCAATAATATAACCGTTCGTCCCAATGCTAAGCTCCAGGTTTATGAGCAACCCCAACTATTCCTCTTGTTTGAGTTCCCGCCGAGGTATGTATTCCGTAACGGCCACTTGCAATGGTCCTTCGTCGATGCCAGCTTTCCATCGGTTGTGAAACCTCGCCCAGTGATCCTTTCAGGCGGAATGCCCTGTTCCACCCACTTCACCATACTCGTAAGCACACTGCCCTCTGGATCAGTAGTTGTTGCAGGCGCAGCCACATATTGGTTGGCGGCACCGATGTACCAAGCGCCGTTTCCCAAACTGCAATGGCTCAAGCCGGAAATTGGAAAATAGCGGTAAAATTCGTCTAGTTGAGCAGACGGAAGCCCCATCATTCGAACTACGGATTCGTAGTACCTGTCTGATGTTTCAGACGTAAGTAGTCCATCTCCTAACCCGTGGTATGTTAATAACTTGTGGCCTGACGCTTTGAGTTTCGACAGATCCTTTAGGGTTGAGATGTTGTAAGGGTCAATACGGTTGGCGTTGTCCACGGCGTCGAGATTAAAGTTGGCTTCAACTGTCCAGGTTTCATCGTTCAGGAGGGCGTATCTATACCAGTCCACAGTGAATTGCGGCGCAGTGGTTGCGAACCAAAGAGATGTGAGAGTCTCATCGCCCGGGCCAAACCCTGGGAAAAGGAAAGTACCATTATTTCCATAGAAAGGCTCATATAGCTTTCTTATAAACGTCACTTGGGCGGTAGTGAAGCATCTATCCGAAGCCCAGTTTTTACCGGGAGCGCAAAGCTTCGACTCCGGTCGCAGTTTACACTTCCGAGGGTCCTCGATGACTAAATCACGGACTCCATCGATCCCGTCGCACTGGTTGAGAGCCTCATCGCGCCACGCGGCCCATTGCTCTGCTGTTAGAACTGGTGGGTTGTTACCCCCCGCCGCAAACTTCCAATAATAGCTGAAGGAAGACATGAGATTGTTCCAATTGTTTCCGGCGGCGCCTGCTATTATGCCATCGTATTCTTCGGGGAAGTCTTGAGCGGCTTTTAGGCCTTGGCGGCCACCGGATGAGCATCCCAGGAAATAGGACTTTCGGTGGCTCTGGGAGTATAGCTGCTTTACGGCTTTCTTCCCTACTTTTGTTGCCGTTAGGAGGCTATACTCTCAGGTTTCCATCTGTTAGCTCCGTATTCCTTGTCGTTTTAGACGCTGAAGATATTCATGCAACGTTTCCATACTATCTACACATTTGCAAATTCGCAGGGGAGAAACAGAGAATTACTCACGCTCGGTATGCAAAGTCCTTAACAACCTCTGGACGATTGAAGAAAGGAACACCGGTATCACCATCATGGCCATTGTTGTGTCCAGCAGTTGCAAATCCTTGCGAGCTGATGAAGTTCAAATCGTCAAATGCAATACCTATGCCAAGTAATTAGCGAATCTTGTATTGTGAACATATTCCGGAGAATAACTATATCACAACTTACATCCGCCCAAACCACCGTTCCCTGTCATAGAAAATCTCTTCCCTTTCTGCTCCCAATTTGCGGGCATCCATATTTCCATAATGACACCAGAAGTGCTACTTGTAGTAACATTTAGGCGTAGGCGACAGATATCTGATAAAATGGAGCTGCCCAGCCAGCCACCAGCGCATGATGGATGATTACTTGGGTTTGTGAAGTTTGAACCCTTAGGTAAGAATTCGGCAACCAGAACAGAAGTCTGTTGATCTGGGTGGAAACTTTGGAGTAGACCTGAACAGCGGTTTGAGAACTTATTTGAAGGGGTGGAAGCAGATGTAAATGGGAATGAAACTACAGCGGCTGCTGTGAAAAGATTGGAGTAGCTTGTGGATTTCATTTTGAAAATGATGAATGCCCAGACTCAAATCTGGGATGTTACTTTTTGACTTGACGATACTGCGCGATCTCGGAGTATTTAACTACACATTCCCATACAAGGCTTCGATCCGATAAATATGCGAGTTACAGAGTATTCCTTTTGTTGGACTACATGACCCAATAGCCTAAAATCTAGAACTGCCGAACCAGGGGCGCTTCCCCACAAAACTGGCTCATCCCGATAACTACCGTATAGTTTTATGTAAATTTAAGCAATCTTCGTTTACAGGAGGATCCTGGTAACCGATATTCAATGTCGCAAGAATCATATTACAAGTGACCCACAACAATCCTCGAAAGTTACCCCCTTGGCGTCCCCGACATCATGTGCCCCCATCCTCGGCGGTCTTAGCTACTTTATATATCTTAAAGTTTATCGAACCAGGTTCCGACATTCGCAATCGTGGTAAATGGCGTCTCTCTTTGTAGTATTCGGTACTCGGGTTTTTTTGTCACCGTGTTGAAATTGTTGGAGATTACGGCGGCTGGGAAATGTGCTCAAATGGACGCATCACCTACCATGCAGATGCATTGCATGCATTATGTGCTTACACGGGCACATGGAAATGCTTGGTAAGTATTACGTGCATGGCTTTCTCGGTAAATTGGGAATTTAGATATAGGACTTTCGGAAGCAACAAGACGAAGAAATATGCAGGAACGTTACAGAGAGAAGAGAGACGAAACCAGCTATTAAATTTGTACCGCGCGCCATGTACGGTTCCTATGATAACTACCAGTTGACATAACTAACTTGGTTATCCTTTTGCAGATAATGGTCCATCTTTACGAGACCAGTCCATCTTAAATGCCAACCAACGACCACTTTTGCGACGTACAACCCCATCCGATAGTTGTTTTGCCGACTATCCCTTGTACGAGAGACTTCAAATATAATGGTTCCTTTCCACTCTCCAATCTGTCAAATATTCCCAGAGTACCACCGCAAATATCGATTGGCCACAGTCCTGGTAAGAAAATCCGAGGCATGATCCTATACGAATACTGAAAGTTAGCTAACTATTGCGTACCGACAATATATATATGCATTGAGGTAAAGTCAGAGGCTCAAGGGGTGGGTTAAAGGAACGTCCAAATCGGAAGGGCCCTGACCTCCGTGTCACAGACTTGCCGCCTTCGGTTTTAGACCAGAACAGTTGACGGTATCCCATATCCATAAGTGGATACGGGGCAGCTGAGCCTTTCCAGTCCGCCGGGAATACACAATCTTGGAGGGTCACGCCTCCTATCCATTGCGATGTCTTCGTTGGATTCTTGCTCATTTGATCTGTCGTGGCCCGAAGCTTTTCAACGTCGGGAATTTCGTCCCAAGTGAGGCATTTTGGCTTGATTCCGCGACCTAGGCCTTCATTCATGATCGCGAACTACTCGTGAGATAGTGTCAACAGCGTTCGACCAATCTAAAAGCACCTCGAATCTGGATCTTGTTTCCTGGGGTTTTCATACTTACCGTGTATTCCTGGGTCCCGGGGCGCTCGTAATCCCCCAAGTGAGTCCCAATCACCTTGAAGCCACTCCATACGGACGAAAAGTCGGTATTCCGGGCGGGTATGCCTCGCTGCATCTCGACCCGCGCTAACTTACTCACACCCAAACAAGCATCCCCGTAGTATCCAGGATTGTTCTTTTTCTCCAAACCTATGTAGCTCATATCGCCGTATTTAGTTTGATATTCACTAAGAGTCGTCATTGATATTGCTTAGGTAGCGCCAAGCGGGGAGTTCAACTTAGTATACACTCATTTAGGACTTACAAATGCGGGTCTTAGACCACTTTTTCGCTTCGGGATGTTCGCGAGTGACGGTACCGTATTCGAGTTCATGATCGTCCTCTTCTCCCATCACAATTGACCCCATCGTCAATAAAGCCGAAAGTAACAGCCTGACGATACGCATTGAGGTAATTGGGGTAAACAAAAGTGCTTCCAGCGAAACGCAAGTTCGCAATAAAATTGTAGGGTATGATAACAATATTGCAATGTACCAAGGTATTTAGTGATAAGAGTAATGTGGCTACCTGAATGTCGAAATTACAGTCAGCGATCGATATCATGAAAATCAATGCCCTTAAATACAAACGAGACCTCACCCTTCAGTACGCGAACAGGCACCAAATTTGGATTAAGCATACTCTATCATGATACGAGAAAAGTAGCCAATCATTAGATTACATCTAATCCTCACCGATGCAATGCAATATTTATCACAGCTGAACTGCGTACTGCATCACCAACCTTATGCACAGATTTGACTTTCACTTGGCATTATTTACGTTCTAGAATGTATTTCATCCCTTTTAGAACTCTTGGACTGAAGGTTATTGGTCCAGGCGTTGATGAACCGACGACCAACATTGTTGGTATAATGTGGCTTTTGAGAAACCGATTTTCTTTGGAGCTAGTTGTCACCATACATGCGGCAGAGAAGCCACCAATTCGACTTCGACGTTGGGTTGGTAGCCCCGCACAGCTATGATCGAGTCCACCAATTGGCCCTCTTAAAGTTTCGAGGTAGGAAAGAGTTATGAAGACTTCGATTTTCGAGGGCGAAAACCCAATATTAGAAACCTACTAATTGTATTTTCGAACGGACTTAGGTGCCTAAGGTTTGTATAAGATTCACGTAAAGTGTTTTGCTTCGTTGAGGCTGGCTTGCGGCACCATGTATACAGAGAGTCCAAAAACATTTTCGTTCATGTTACGTCCATTTTACATATTTATCTCACGGTTTTTTGCTCTGTCATAGCCTCGGATCCAAGCTTTGTCCGAGCACTTACGCATTGTCTGTAAGCCATATGTATACCTGGTAGAGAAATCCGCACCATAACTTTCTAGACAGTAAGGACAGTACATTTATATGAAAGAAAATTTCGAAGTTGCACCTAAACATTTAACAATGTAAGACAAATTTGTAGCTCGGTTGCGGGGTAGGAGGGCGATTTTTCGTTGACGTTGAAGACGAAGTGCAGGTTGTAGGTACCCAGCCCCGCGGTCCATGTGTGACCTGGCCGGTCAGCGCTAACCGGTGACTTTTCAATCCACTGGTGGGCCAAAAGGTCGTACAGGTGTACTACGAGACTAGTACAGGTGTAGGAACCGCCCCTAAGAGAGTCCACTTTTGCCGAGTGCAACCCCAGCCAATTGTAGTTTTATTGGCCATCCACCTGTCCAAGTTTTTAGCATAATCAGGCTCTTTCCCCCCTTCCAACCTATCAAAAATGCCAAGTGTACCATTACAAAGGTTCCATATGTTGTCGATATCAGGAATATTAGGTAAAATTCTAAAAGTCAGGGCGTCAATGTCAGCAGAGCAACTTGGTACAAGAAAAACACATTTGCAAAATCCTGTCATACCTTCGTATTGCCACGGAACTTTCATCCTTTCCATTCTGATCGTCTTCTTTTATGACCAACCATTGTTGATTTTGAGTCAATGTGCTGAATTCGAAGTCAAAAGATGTGGGATCGTCCTTGGGGAGTATACACTCTTCAAAGGTCACGCCGCCGAGCCAAACTGACGGGGAATCACTTTTGAACGTCTCACCCATATCTTCTGTCACTCGGAGAAGTGTATCGCTATCACTTTTATAACTCTGCCACGTTAAGCATCGCGGGTTCTCGATTTGACCTATTCTCGCGTTCTGGATAAAGAACTGTTATATGTATTAGCAACGTACGGGGCACTAAAGACCTTAAAGAGGGTTACACCACGCCCTCAGGATCTAGAGTTAGATTCTAAAGCTCTCCAGCGGGTTTGGTGTCTAACTCTGGGTACTTTACGCACAGTTCTTCTCTGAGGGCCAGGTCCCTGGGTCTTCGTAGCATTTCCATCGAATCCAAATTGCATGACTGAAACCCAAAGCCCAGTCAGAGGGAGGTGATCGGTATTTCTCTCGATCTGAAGTAAGTCCGGCTCCATTCCCAGATGTCCCCATTTGAACTCTGGATTACCGCTCAAACAGGCATCTTGATGGTACGTAGGACTATCTTCCTTCCTTTGGCCTAGAAATAGCAGAATTAGCCTCGTTCCAACTAGTAAAGAAGCGACGCTATGTTTCCCGCATTCTTTCGCCCACTTCTATTGTTCGTTCCGTTCATAGGGTGCAGATAAGAGAAAAACACGTTTTAGTCTCCTATACTTACAAATCATTGACATAAGAAGTTTAAACCATTCTGGATCCTTTATTTCGCGACCCCCGAGCTGGCCTTTATTGCTAAAGAATTGTGCAGTTGCTAACTGCAGAATATTAAATAGCAAATACCACAGCCAGTTCATCGATGAGCTTTCAAAGCGTCTTCTTTGTAAGTATTCGAGGCGAGATTGAAAAGGTGCTACTATACTTAGGTCTACAAGGGTTGATCCTGCGTAATTCGAAAGTGCCGGTTTACTTTTATCAACATCGGACCAGTCCCCAAGTTTTTATAGTGAAGTGCGAGCCGTCCCGACCGGACTAATACGTGTGTAGTCTATAGTGTTTTCAAATCCCTCTATAAATTCGTTTCCCCCATCACAGCAAAGCGTAACGAAACAACTTAGACACTCTGTCCCTAAAATAGAAGCATGTTCGTCCATGAAGCAGTGTACAGAACGATCGATGAATTACCAAACCAAACTACGTTTTAGGGGTTCCCAAACGTCGAGGCGTTGGCGCCGCCGCATGCGCATATTCACATCCTACAAGTTCAACCCTTTGCAATTTCAACTATATATAGTAAGATTATAGAACGGTCGATTAATTATATTACCATCGATCTCGTGCCACTATGGCTCGTATAAGAAAATAGACTCCAACCTTAGGGATTCAGTCCCAACTTAAAACGACGCCTGAAGTTGGCGACTCCGCCTAGGCCCACATGTTGGATTTTATGCGTTGTATGAGCTCGGCTGGAAGCTTCACATTGTGTGATACGTGGAACGTCCTGGACATCCCGAAATGCAGCTCCTGCTGGCCAACCTGCCCGAATCCTCAATCCTCAAATTCACATCTGTTACTTTTGCCCACGAAAAGTAGCCGCCAATCCAACCAACAGTATATTGCTCGCATCGAGAAATGCAACTTCAAAGGGATCCGAGAGCTCAAGCTGCAGCTTGGGATCCAGCTCACAGTTTTCAGCGTCCGTGTGTTGCTTGGCATTAGCTTCGGCATATGACGGCAACAGATGAGTCCCGGAATCCAGGCGTCCAAGGCATGCCCGTATGCCGGCAGAACTTTTTGCTCACGGCATCAAACCATCACCCGCACGGAGCTTTTTTTCACAAGTGATTGACAAAACCAAGCTTGAGGTCTTACTCAAAGCAAGGAAAGAGAAACAGCCTCGGGCGCAGCGAAACATGAAGGGAAGACGATTGTCTGATAATGCCCAGAAACACTGACCGCTCTTCGGAATCTTATGACCGGTTCGACAGAAAAATCAGGTGGCGGCAAACGCCGGTCGCGAGGTTACGTATCCTGGATCACTAGGCAATGCTTGGACACTGGACTTGCAGCTACACTTCCCAGGGTCCAAGATGTCAATAGCGCCTTGGAAATGTCAAGCCACCGACAAAGCCGCTTATTGATTTCCTCGGAGTGGCTTTCATCCGTTCATCAATATGGAAATTCAAAAGCTTGACGGTGGATCTTTTCTCCCAACGAGGCATATTCCGGAGCTCGTACGTCGAGGGTATTCGCCTTAGGGCTGCATAGCGTCTTTTGCCGCTTGCTGCATGACGAATCACCTTTGCTGCTCGGGTCTCACGGCAAGTACATTCGACATCTTGGCACGAGATCTTGGCCTACGCTATCCCCTCCTATTCATAGTCACAGGTCATCGCTTCCCAAAGCACGTTAGCCCTAGTCGCAGTCGGTCCAGGGTTCGATGTACCTATGACTAGATGAGGAGCTTTAGGACTCTGAACTTCTGTGCAGCAGACCGACGTCTGCAGACGGGGAATAACAGCTAGAAGGGGGTCATTGCCCTTTTGGCTTGCGTTATCCTTGTGTGTAAATCCCGCACAGCCAAGCTCAGCCTCAGGAAGCAGAAGTCGATTCCGTCGGACACCCCGGCTATTGGCCGTTTGTACCATGCTGACATTCCAGAAGGTCCGTGTCTTGGGATTGTATCTGAGGACCCTATGATTGCGAATCAGCAAGAAGAGGGGTACAAATAGCACTAGGAACCCCGCTTTTTTGACCATTTTTTCATTTTATATCATCATCATCTTCTTTGATCAAGAACTTTCAATTATCTACAACAAAGCTTACCTACACATCTTCCTACATATATTCACATCTTAATAAATATGTCCAACCAAGACTTTTACGGCGGTGGTGGCCAGCAGGGCGGTTACGGCGGTTACCCACCTCCACAACAGGGCGGCTACGGCTCTCCTCCACCACAAGGACAGTACGGCTACGACCAAAATCAACAGCAGCACGGTTATGGTGGCTCTCCATACCCACAGCAGCAAGGCTACGGTGCTCCTCCACCACAGGGACAGTACGGTGCCCACTCACCCTACCCCCAGCAACCCTATGACCAGCAAGGATATCAATCCCCACCACCGCAAGGTTACGATCAAACCCGCGGAGACGGTCAACATCAATACCAACAACAATATGGTGACCAGCATGGTGCTCCAGGCGGTTACGACCCAAATGCCCCACCCGGACAGCCCGGTGAGCGTGGTCTCGGATCCGCACTCCTAGGAGGAGCAGCTGGTGGTTTCGCCGGCCACAAGTTGGGCGGTGGTGCCCTCGGAACAATCGCCGGAGCCATCGGTGGTGGTTTCCTCGCGAACACTGCTAGCAACCATCACAAGAAGAAGAAGAAGGACAAGAAGGACAAGAAGAAGAAGGACCCTTACCACCAGAAGCGTGGTGGTAGCTCCTCATCCAGCTCTGATTCCGATTAAATAGAGTTTTGAATGTTTCTTTCTTTTTTTCCTATATAATTTGTTTATTTGGGGGGATTAGTTTCTTATGATCTTTTTCTTTTTTTTTTTGCCTTGGGATTCTGTTTCCAGTTTATTTGCACGGAGGTTCCTCAAGTTTATACAAGTTTGACCCGGACTTACGGCTATCTCATGTCTCTTTTTCTTTTCCCCGTTCGTTTCTTAACGAAGTTATGTTATAAAGTCCATATATAAAACTATATCACGAGGCGGCTCGTCGATTGATTCCTTCCGGCAAAAAACTAAACTGGCCCTTTTCTCACCTCGTTTGTGCTTCGGAAATTCTTTCCAGTGATTATATTTTATTAAGCTACTGATATCAATATCGTTTGGTAGACTTTTCGAATGAAAGCATATATTCTCTTCTCTTTTTTCATCCCGCCCCCATCATTATTACGGATCTTAAGAATTAAAGGCTAACCTTATACAAAGCATTGTAGAAAACACGAAAGCATGGTCATTTGATTATAAACGAATAGCAATAATAACGATACCGATCACCTGCCCCACTATCCACATATCATATCATAATAACCTCAGTGCTTCCTAAGGAAGCTCAAAAACCCCCCTTTATTCCCCTTCGCAGACCCATCATCAACCTCCATCGACACAGGCTTCTTCTTAATCAACTTACCCTTCGACTTAGCACTCCCCGACCCCGACTGCGCTTGACTTGGCGGCGTCTCAAACGGATCTTTTACAACCTGGTTCACGGGACTAGCAGCCGAGAACGCCGCGTCGTCGTCACGGGTCCATGAGTCCGGTGTACCAGGGCGGTTGTCAGTATCAGCTTCAACTTGGGGTATAATTATCGATGGAGGGTAGATTAAGTCGATGCTATGTTGTACTGATCGGGTGTGCGTATGGTATCTAGGAGGAGTGTTGTCTGAGATCGCATGCGGTATACCGTTGTCGAATTGTGGCTTGTGGATTTGAGTGAGTGGGATTGCTCCTAGATCTCCGTTGTGGTTTGGGACTTGGAATGGTGATGGTTGTTGATGGCGGGTTATTTGTTGGCTGGTCGCGTCGAGTTCGATGGCGTTGACGGGGACTGGGACGCTGACGCCGTAATCTTCCAAGGGGGTGGGTGTCGTATAACGAGATTCAAGGTCCGGGAGGTTTTCACCGTTGGTATACAAAAACGTCTGTGCTGGGGCGTATAATCTTCCAACCTCGGAATCGTAGGAGAAAGTGGAAAACATGCTGTTGCGGTTGGGAAGCGGTGGCGCTAGAGGGTCGGTATAGAAGGCATCACTATTCCTGGTAAACGTACTCGCGGCATCACTAGTGAGGAGCTGGGGAAGGACGACGCTGGAGCGACCGGACAGTGGGAGGTGTAAGTCAGAACGATGGTACAGGCCATCCTCATCAACTCGGGCGGGAACGAAACGGCCGGACAGAGTTCGCCAGGGAAGGGCGGCTTCTCGTATTGCGTCCCGCTCGCGATCTGAAAGCTCTGGTAGGCCATCCGATTCATCTCCCTCTTCCTCAGCAGGCGGGACTTGTCCGACTCGTCTTTGAACGCGAGGTCCACCCCAACTTCGACGCCTGTAGCTGTAGATGGAAGCAATAAGGTACCACCAATTGAATACCGGGTTTGCTAAGAACAGAATTGGATAGAGGAATGCCTTTTTCCGTTTTAGCTGAAACCCATAGTAAAACATGAAGAACCAGTTCGCTCCCAGGGAGAGTGCGATTAGTGGTAGAGGTAGCCCAGGGACCGTCTGAACTTTAGTTACGAGCGAGAGAAGCACTACACAACCTCGATTAGTTCGCACAATCTAACACAACCATTCACAATAAGGTTGTAAAACTCACGGAGAACCAATAGTAGAGCAGTGGTACGGATCGTATCCTGCATCATACGAAAAATACAGAGCAGAGGATAACGTCTCCATAGTTGCCAATCAGTCAACATTGAAGCCTCATTGGTGACGAAGCCTTTGAACCACCTCGTCCTCTGATTAATCAAAGAATTCCAGGTAGAGCAAGCCTCAGTCTTGCAAAAAGCACTTGTACTGAACCCGATTTGATAAGAGCGTTTAGCACCGATCATAAAGAGATGTGTCAGCCAGCGGTCTTCTCCAAGGTGGTATTGTCCATAGTCGAAAGGGTTGTCGTGTTTATCCGCCATGTCGGCAAAGTAGAAGACAGACATATTCCTGAAGGCAGAGAATTTGAGGCAAGTCAAAGCGCCGGGTAGACAGGTTACAGCTCCACAGCTAGATTCGACGGCTCTCTCGAAAAGTTGTCCGTGGATGTACTCCATGTCTTGGAGAAGGGTGATGAAGCTACCTTGGCCTCTCTCGATCCGTGAGGTAATGACGCCCGTCATAGCCATAACTTGACTACGTTTCTTCCTTTTGGGCAGGAAGTCCTAGAACGTTGATATTGTTAATATGAAGGCCTTCCTTTCGAGACCCTTTTGAAGGAACTTACCATCTCATACATGAAATTCTGTACGCAATACCTGTCCAAAACACAATCCGAGTCGATAAAAAGGAGGTAGACATCATCCCTCCGCTCTAGATACTTCTCATAAAGCCTGTCAATCATCTGAAACGTCTTCTTCTGAGTGTGTCGTTTCCCTCCATGTTTGTATCTGCTAACCGTAACGCGAGTACCTTGATAACGAACGTCGATAGAACTCGGATACCGATTCTTACGAAGAGTAGGAACCCCAAGCCGAGTAAGAACCTCCAAATACTCGGGACTAATCTCATCCGAATCGAAAGAAAGACAGATGTGAATACAAGTCATCGGGTAATCCTGGCCAGCGATCGAATTGATGCATTTCATGACGTTTTCAGCCGCTTCATTGTAACATGGCATTATAATAATCACCTTTGGCGCGTCGTCTGTGAGGAGGCTGGCGTAGCGTGCTTTTCGACCTACATCTTTGTTGAATATGTTGTAGATGATGATGCATGCCGGGAATAGAAGCAGGACGACGAAGGCGTAGAATGCGATCAGTTCCAACAACGAAGCCCAGTAGTCTGGGAGCCGAGCCCTGAGGGAGGCAGGGAGTGGGATGCTGACAATCAGGACAGGGATGAAGAATAGACTGCATGATAATGACTTGGTTAGCTGTGTAACCTGGACCCTTGCTCAACTCCCAAAACCACGGTTTATAAGGGCCAGACAGGGCCAGGGGTGGTTGAAAGCATTTACCGAAGTGCAGTGAACAAGCCAGCAATAACGATAGTCAGAACGACCTTTATGTAGTCCCTGCTTCGAGCCGCTTTGATCAAACAATGGTAAAAGCAGTACAAGAATGCACCCTAGATGTCGTCAGCGTCAGAACACTTCCTACCAGCCTGTCTTCGGTTCCAACTTACCAACCAAGCCACCCATTCGAGCAAAATAGCGAGGTAAATCGGGCTACCAACGGCCAGGAAAGCAATCTGTACAACCGTGCATTTACGTCAGAACACTCCTCTAGTAGCGAGATCACTGGTAATCAAAAGGGAAAATAACATACGTCGCCAGCAGTAAAGTCGATTGGAGGGATTCCGGTAGGGGTAGGTTCGGCGGGGATGATCAAGTCTGGAGGGAAACCCTCATCGCCTGGAGTGGCCATCGTTGCAGGCGCTATTTCCTCGCACGCTATCCAAGTAAGTTAGTACTTTGATTTCCAGGTAGATTGATGGTACGGGACTAAAGGAAATTGTAGACCTGGGTAGGGAATGTATATAGACCCACCTTGGACACAGTGATAGAGTATATGATGAAATGAGGTAGGGGGGTGTTTGGATGCACAAGGCAAACGGTAAGCTCTATTCCCTCCCTACAACCATCCTCTCCAAAAAATATTTTGGCCTACAGGCTCCTCGGCAGCGTCAGTAGCGAAGGTAAAGCGTAAAGTAGTAATGGCCTTAAGGTCTTATGCTTTCATTGGATTGCAGAGGAGCTTTGAGGTTCGCTAGATATTAGAATGCTTTGGAAGCGATTACGCCTAATACTATCCCATAATTCAGTGCCTCTTGGTAAGTCCATAGGCAAGCTTTTAGGCTAGCCGGTTGAAACTCTACAGTTTGTTCTAGTTTACTCTGATATCGATATTTAGCTGCTAATCTAGGAATCGAAGAAGGGGTTGATATGATTCGTGAGTTTATATGCTATAGGTGCTCATTTCAAAACACTAAAAGGACTATACAAAAAGATGCCTAGATACTTCGCAACGGGTCCAGCCAATGATTCCTCCAACAGCACTACTCTGAGAACCGTAAAACAAACATGCACAGCAATTCCTAAATCACAGATACAATCGTCATGTGCCAGTATCTCGTATCAATCAATCCCCCGTTAACTGCTTCCTCAATTCCGCCAATTCCGTCCCACGCCCGGTCACCTTCATTACAGTCTTCATATACCGCATCCAAATCTCAAACCCAACTCCATCCTCATCCTCATCGCTCCTCCCACTACGTAACACCAAAGCCCTTTCCAAAATCGGAACCGTATACATAATCAACCCCCTCTTCGTCATAGACTTACACAGATTCTTAATAGCATCCATAGACCTCTTATCCTGCTCGCCATAGAAGTCTGAAAACACGCTAAACGCCGATTGAAACATCCTCGCTGCGTTTTCGTAGTCTTTCAGGAGTAGGAATGCTTCGCCCATGTACTTCGGTACCCAGCCGTCCTTGGCTTGGTCGTCTCCCGTGTGCTTGTTTCTATAGACCGTATATTGTTGTATGGAGAACCTCCCGATGAGGGCGGCTACATCCTTTCGGTCGTTTTCTTTGTACAAACTCGCGATCTGAGCTAAGGCTTTTCCGAGCTCATAGTGGGTGTCGTAGTCGTCCGCTTCTGCTTTCGCAACCGCGGATTGTATGTGTGTTAGACCCCTTCTAAGGACGTAATTCCCCTCCTCCGTCCAGCCGAGTTCCATATGGAAGTCTGCGATTGTTGAAACGAATTCAATGCATCGGACTGAATCGATACCCCAGCGGAGCTCTGCGATCATGTACGCCGTCTGATGGCAGGCAAGGGCGCCTAGGAAGTTTTTCTTGTTCCTACGCAGGAGGCCGAGGTGGGTGTAAAGATCTAGCGCTGCTTCACTATATGTTAGTCCAACTTTATTAAACGCCCGCATAGCGCATTCGTATATGAATAAAGCATCCTCATCGGGGACGGTGTGGATCTGATAACATGCGTCGGCGAAGGCTTCCAATGCTGAAATTGTAAAGTAATTAAATTCGCCAAATTGTGTTCGAAGCTTTTGGAGATGCGCTGCTCTTGGGCGGAATAACACGACGAAGCTACCGTTTTCATTCGACTTGGCGATTTTGTCCGAGAATTTCTTGAGCTTGCGGTAGTATTTGGTGAAGAAGTAGTCGATTTGATCCCATTCGTCCTTTGTCAGGAGTGTTTCCGTGGAGTCTTCGATTTGTACCCAAGTATTCCGTTCAATAACTTCGGAGGCGGCTGTATCTCCAACTTTCCGCGGAATATCTTCCCATTCATTAACCACAGGCTTCAACGGAACACCGTTCACAATTGCCCATGATATATGATACGGCAACGGATCCTCATCATACTCTTTAATCCACCACTCAATAACCGCATCCCTACAATTTGAAAACGGTTCCGCACTCCTCCCCACCATCTCATGTACCATCTCCACAAACATCTCGGCATCTTGATATACCGTTTCCATCCACTCAGCCAGCTCTGTAGTATGGACCTCTAGCGACGCCGGCCAGATACTGTCTATGCCTTCTACGGGAGAAATGTTGTCTGCAGTCGCGGCCGAACTATTAGCAGCAAGATGAAAGGATTCGAGCGAGTGGAGTACTTTCTTGTAAATATTCTCGAACGTGCTTGGGAGGGTGGTTTCTGTTGGTGGAGAGTTTGTGGCTGAACTTGGTGGTTCATTCTCCATCGTAGGTCCACCGGGGACTTCCGGTTCGGGGTTTTGGATGGATACCTGGCTAGTTGTGGGTGAGTCGGGGGATATAGGGCTGGTAATGACCATGGGCGATTTTTCGACCGTTACATTTGCGATATCGGCTTGTCCGGCTTCTCCATCTGATATAGCATCGTCAATTGCTTCATCTTCTTCGTCTTCGCCAGATGTCATTGGAGGAGGTGTAGTCAACTCCAACTCCCCAGGACTGCCCGGAGATTCATCTATATTCACCCAAGTCAGTTCCATCCCAGGACTAACACTTAAACCCATGCATCATCACCATAGTACATACCAGCAAAAGCCCTCTCCCCAGTTTTCATAATACTCCCCATCTGCGAATCGGTAACCTCTTGCCCGGTATCTCCAAAGTAAAACACCGTCTCCTTCCCCTCGGCTTTCCTCCTCTGATGCATAGTATAGATCCATTTCCGCTGTTTCTTCGCCAGATTCTTGCTCGAAGCACCCCATATCCCCAGTTTACTCTTCAACTGGTTCAGACTATTTTCATATTATGCGTTGTTAGCTTTCAAAATCCAACAAGGTAGATACTAGCTCTTCTCGACTTTCAATAACTTCAATTCAATATTGAATTACTAAGGGAAAGAAAAAAGGAAAGAAAGAAAGAAGAGAAATTTACGAACTTGGTAGTAAACCCCCTCTCATCCTTCAAAGCTTGAAGAATATCCTTATGCTTCTCCCCGCGCTGCACAAGGTCCAAAATAAAATCCTTATGCTCATCCCAGGTCTCATTCTTACGATATCCTCGTTTCTGAACCCTGCCGCCGTCGTACTGTTTGAAGTTGAACTTGCTGGATCGCTTTGACATTTTTTTTTAATCACAAAAAGGATTAAGGCAAAATAAGTAAAATAATAAGAGTATCACGAGAGGTACTGGGGGGTATTCCTTTGGCGACGTATATGGATGGGGTTTAATCCATGATGTCTGTTTCAGGCGCTTATGCCCTGCCCTTTTTATAGACTCTTTTCGTAGGTTTGTGCCACTGTTCAGAATGTGATATTTAAGAGCCCGGCAAGCTACTCTCGTAGCTTTCGAGATGGGAGAGAGAAAGTTCAAAGTTATGGATTCTAACTAGTTTCTACTCGGATGGCACGATATTCGGGAAGGGTAATTGGGTAGCCCTTATCCCTTCCGGGTGGATATTAGAATTTTGGGGTCTCAATGCATATGCGTGGGACAGCAACGTTGCGTCTACAGCTCGAACCCCGCTATATACGCTAGCCCCTTCGGAGTTCCCTTTAGTTAGTACGGGTTTTTCCACGCCGTTGTTCATTCTACCCTGGTTTCGGAAAAGTTGATTTTCGGGAAGCGGCAATTCGACTTTTTCGCTAAGGATCCACTGGTTAACTTGACTAATTAGTTGGAGCTCGGGAAGTTTTTGGCGGCTGTTTTGCTGTGCATTTTTGAGGGAAGCTGGAGTACATGTACAGCTACATGGTATAGTTGCTGTGCCGGGGAGGGATTCAATTCGAAATAGTGGATTTTCCGGTTGTGGGGATTGTGCAGCTGGAGAAGTTGAATTTGGGGATTGCGGATTGGTCGGGCAGCACTCGATGGGATATTGATTTCACATTATTATTATTTTTTTTTTTTTTTTACTTTTTCATATTCTTTTATTTCACTTTAATTTATTTTTCCAATTGCACAGTTGGATAATATCTAGATGGAGAGAATCATCTTTGAATCGATATTGACAAGCTGTGGTGGGGCCTGAACGAGACCAAGCTCGCCTGAAAACGCCGTCCAAAACCGCACAGACGAACTCGAACAGCCTCGTCAAGGATATCATGAACCACCATCACCATCATCATCCATCCTCCTCCAATCAATTAACAATCTCCAATCCTCCAGATAGCTGCAATGCTCTACCCCACCAATGGCGGCTGAAGACGACTACTTCGGCTCTGACGATGATATCCTGGACAACCTCGACCAGCTCCAAGAACTCGAAAACGCGGCCGTCCTCGCGTCATTAACCCAGAAACAGAAGCAGCAGACGACGACCACGAAACCTCCTCCTCCTCCTCTACAACCGCAACCCCCCAAAAACCCCTACCAAATCTCCTCGAAAGCGGCCGCCAGTTTCACCTCCAACAATAACCGCGCCCAAAATGCTGCTCAATCGAATGCTCCGAATCGACCGTACACAAACCCAGCCTATCAACCCCCCCGACCCGCTCCACCACCTCCACCTTCAAACCTCTCCGAAGAAGAAAAACAAGTCCGCGCCGCTTTCCTCGCTCGAAATCAAGAACGTCAGCGACTCAGACAGCAGCAGCAGGATGCATACCTCGCCCAGCAGCGACAAGCCGAACAACAGCAGCAGTCGTCGAAACCACAACTTGCCGCTGCTGCTGCACCTGCTGCACCCCCTCCTCCTACCACAGCGATAGCAACGGCGACACAACAGCAAGCATACATCGCAGAACAACGACAAACCCAATTGTCACAGACATACACCCACCGTCAACGACAATTACAACCCAGGAACTCGTACAGACAACCTACACCTTCCTACATCACCCAACCCACACTACCGAGTACCCAATCAAGATTCCCAAGTGGTTTAAAACGTCCTGCTCCACCGTTATACCCCGGCACCACCACCACCACTACAGGAGGAGGAGGCGCACAATCCTCAAGATTGCCAAACCCCCCAGCACCACCGCCCAATAACATCGCTAGACCCGAAGAATACGCAAATTATGACCAAGCGAAGGAATTATGGGACACCAGCGCAGCAACCGAAATGGTTGTTCAAGAAGCAGCGGGCGGAACAGCTGCGCTGGAAGCATCGGCTTTAGGAACCTCTGCGTTTGGAACTTCAGCTTGGATCAGTAGTAATGATCTCACGCTAGGAAAAACTGCAACGGTGCGGGGGGCTACTAATAATGATATGGTTGATTATAATGCACTTCCCGACGCGGTGGTTCCTAGAACTGGGACAAGTACTGCTATGGAAGTTGATGAGGGGCATGAAGGCTTAACTGCGCATGATCTAGAGGAACTGGAGACTCTAAGGAAGGCTGCGCAGCAGTTATTGCTTGAGAAGGATGATTTACAGAAGAAACTGAAGCAGGCTACTGTCGATGTACAAACCAAGACGGGCGAGAATCTGTTACTGCGGAAGAAGATGGAAAAAGCAGAAACAGAACATCGCTCCGAGGTTGACGCTATACGTGTCTATGCACAGCAGAAATCCGATAAAGCTGACGAAGAAATGGCCAAGTTACGCGCGGACGTGGTTAAAATGCAAGCAGACCTCGAATTCGACCGTAACGATCAAAAGGAGATGCATAGAGAATTAAAACAGTACCAAGAGAAGGATAAACAACCCTTAGGACCTACGAAGAATACCGGCCTTCAAACCCCTAGAAAAAACAGGATTACAGAGCTTTGCGATGGGTTTGATGTCGATGAAGCTGGTATGATGCGGAGTAGTCCTCCAGTAGGCGTGCCGGGTAGTCGCGGTCGACGGACGCCATCTAAGAGCGCTAAACGGAAGAGAAAGCCGAATGAGTCGCCTATGAAGCATTCGCAGACTTTGATGCTGCCTATTCTGCAATCTGGGGGGAATTCGCAGAGGTCGATGATGATGGAGACTGGGGCGGATCCCGAGGAAGAGGATTTTGATGCTATGATTGATAAGATGACGCTTGAGGATTTGGGGTTGGGGAATGATGGTCGGCAGCAGGTATACTTGACTCTAGTCTTAGGTTTACACGCGTCTGCTGGAGAGGATAGAGCGCTAACTCTGGGTGGTAGTTTCTTGAGAGTATTCTGTCGTTTAAGCCCGAGGAGGGTGTGCTCACCATACTAGAAGTTTTGGAGAATTACCACTTCCCTTCTGATGCGGGAACATCGTTGGCTGCATTATTTATGGAGAACGTCCCGCAGGCAGATGTTGACGCTGCATACGGGGAGTTCCCGGCGAGGATTTGCTGCATTCTTATCGCATTGTGGGACCGGTGTTATACGGAAAAGTTTGTAAGTTTTCTCACTTTTCCTTACCCCGACGTTTTATTAATATCGCTAACGAGAGGGCAGTTTGAGCCATTATCGTTGCTTTTAGATTTTTTACACCATGTGGTGAATAGTGATTTTGGGGAACAGTTGTTTCCTATAATAGTAGAACCGTTTGTGGAGGTTCTTCAGAAGACGGTGATGTTGAACTCGTTGGAGAGGTTTAAGGGGCATAATGACCGGATTAATCCGCTTGTGGACGTTGAGAGGTGTCTGTTGCTGTTTGAAACGGTGGCAATGGGGGTTCTTATCGATGATGAACTTACTAGACAGTACGTTCCCATTCAAACACCTTCTTTATCTTTGCAAGTCTTTTAGCTAACAATGGAATCAGCTTCTGGGCGCTGCTTCAGCCGGACTTTATAGCACCGTTTATGAGTTACAACCAACCGATCTCTCACATCCGCATAATTCTTAATACTCTCCCTTCATCCGTATTTTCGACCTCATACGGACCAATATCCCCAGACCCATTACAACAAAAGGACTACGAAAGAGTCACCTTGATCCACGCTTCTTTCCTCCTAACCACCGAACCCAAACCCGACCCCAGTGCGCACCCAGGTCTCCGACGCGCCGAAATCCTGTCAATCCGCAGCGCAATCCTAACCTTCTACTCATGCATCGCGTCCACCTCCCACGGAATAAAAAGCCTAGTCACAAACTCCAACTGGCAAGCTCTAAGCCGAATAATCGTCCGCTTACACCACGAATTGGAAGAAATCTACGAAGACAGATATGGATATGAAAACTCCGTGAGGTTTGTGAATAACGGGGTGGGGTTTATTCATCGGGTGTTGAAGTTGCAGGATAGTAACGATGAGATTGAACGGTTGGTGGGGAGTACGGCGCATAATGGGAATGGGTATAAACATCTGGTGGTTTTTGCGAGGATTGCGTTTGTGAGGGAAGGGGGGTTTTTGAGTCAGGTGGGGATATTGCCGGAGACGGTGGAGATGGCGATGGAGGTGCTGGAGGGGAGTGTGACGATGGAGCAGGGGGATGAGATTTGGGGGCTGTTTAGGGGGAGGAGTGGAGGGGGAGGGGAAGGGGGGATAGGAGGAGGGGGGGATTCGATGACGGAGAGTATGCTGGAGGGGGACCGGGTGCTGCGCGAGGCGGAGATGAAGCGGTGACCGACCATACATATCATTCCATAATTATAATGGACCCATAACCGGGTAGCGCGGAGGACTATGGGATATATTTGATATATTAATATCTACTGGCGTCTGGGAGTATACGACTATCTACCTGGTACTCATCGTTAAGATACTGGATATATAATATATATCTTCGGCATGTTCCAGTGAGGCCGACGACCCCGTGAAGTGACGTCAAAGAACCTCCATCCCCGAGACCCCCTTCAGCTTCCCCGACCAGTATATATATATATATCTACCTCCTAGCGAGAAGCAGACCCTGCACCCCCCACGTTCCCTAGCACATGTCTCCCGCATTCACCCCGAAAACTGCGGGATTTCCATTTTCCATCATGTCATCAATTTTAGTTACGACTTAAGTAAAAAGTACCCCAAAAAAACACTCGTGTTGTTTGAAATGTTTAAAATAAGTCCTGAAAATTTTTAGCCTGGATTTGCCGACGCACCGAAAAAACAGCAGGTCCGCCAGAATAATAAATCCCGACCTTCGGCTTTGGTCTCCTCTCATCCACTCCACTCTCCCTCTCACTCTCACTCTCTCTCACTTTACTTCCACGTAGAAGACAACATCTCCCCTATCACTCTCTCCTCTTTTTCTTTATAAGGTACGTTGCAATTACCTCCCTTCGTCAATTGACTTTACATTTACATGTCTGGTCCGGTGGCGGTGGTGGTGGTGGGGGCAGAGCTGAACGAAGCTGAACCTCCCCCACCACGAAATACTTAACATCTCCACCAGATATCTTGTCTCAACAATAAACTAACCAACCACCATCTTCAATCAACCATCTAGAAAGAAATAAAACCACAGACACGAAAAATGTTCACCGTCCGCCGCGCCACCCAGAATCTGGCCCAGAAGCGTGCCTTCTCAGCTTCTGCTTCCCAGGTAAATACCTCCCTCTTCTCTACTCCCCAATCTCAATTGGAATTTATCAAAAACTAATATCGATGATTACAACAAGTACTACAAAGTCGCCGTCCTCGGAGCCGCCGGCGGTATCGGACAGCCATTGTCGCTGCTATTGAAGCTTTCGCCAAAGGTTACGGAGTTGGCGTTGTACGATGTTCGCGGCGCGCCTGGTTAGTTTCCTTTGGTCCGGAGTGTGTGGGGTTTTATGGAGATGTGGAGATGTGGAGATGGACTAGTGTTCTATATGGATAGTAGGGGACTTGGGACTAATGGGATGTTATGTTGAATAGGTGTCGCCGCTGATATCTCGCATGTGAATACCAACAGCGTCGTATGTTCTCCCCTTCTCACCCCCCTCTCTTCTTGATTCAATATAGTTTTTTATACAGAGCTAATGAGTAATATAGGTCAAAGGATATGCTCCATCCCCCGAGAACCTTGCTGAGGCTCTCAAGGACGCTGAGGTCGTTTTGATCCCTGCCGGTGTTCCACGAAAGCCTGGCATGTCGCGTGATGGTATGCCCTCTTCATACCCCCCCAATTTCATATAAGTATTTGAACTAACGGTTGTAAAAAAGACCTCTTCAACACCAACGCCTCCATCGTCCGTGATCTTGCTGATGCCACCGCTAAAGCCAATCCAAAGGCCAAGCTCTGCATCATCGCTAACCCCGTATGCCCCTCCCCTCCCAAAACTATACTTATGTATACCGGTAACTAATATGATGTATAAAAAAAGGTCAACTCCACCGTCCCCATCTGCGCCGAAGTCTACAAACGCCGCGGAGTCTACAACCCAAAAACCCTCTTCGGCGTCACAACCCTCGACGTCGTCCGCGCCTCCCGCTTCATCTCCGAACTAAAATCCACCAACCCAAAGGATGAAAAAGTCACCGTAGTAGGCGGCCACAGCGGCGTCACCATCGTCCCCTTACTCTCCCAATCCAACCATCCCGAAATCTCCGGCGAAGTCAGAGACGCCCTCGTAAACCGCATCCAATTCGGCGGTGACGAAGTCGTAAAAGCTAAAGATGGAGCCGGATCGGCTACTTTATCCATGGCCCTGGCCGGATATAGAATGGCGGAATCGCTGCTGAGGGCTAAGGATGGAGAAACTGGGGTTGTAGAACCTACGTTTGTGGAGTCGCCGTTGTTTAAAGATCAAGGGGTTGAATTCTTTGCGAGCAATGTTGAGTTGGGACCTGATGGGGTTAAGGAGATTAGAGGGATTGGAGATATTAATTCTTATGAACAAGGGTTGATTGATGCTTGTGTTAAGGATTTGAAGAAAAATATTGAGAAGGGGGTTGAGTTTGTTAAGAATAATCCTCCCCAGTAGATTTGATCTTTTCTTTGAGGGAGGAGGCGGTGTAATTAGCAGATAGGAAGTCGGAAGGGAGGGGATGTAGATAATTACATACTATCTTTTTTTTTTTTTTTTTTTCAAAAGTGATATTTGAGAGATATACCTTACTCTTGAACGAAAAAATCTCCACTTTTTATATGATATTGGATTGATAGAGAGGTGGAAACTATTTTACCTACGAAAACCATCCTAACCAAAGACGAAGAGGAAGTCGAAGATAGATAGAAGAAAAAGTTAATGAAAACAATTTCTCCAAAACCTATTATACCAATATTAAAGAACATACGTATCTGCAAGCCTGCATGCAGCTGACGATTATCGTTTAGAGGGCAAACTATAGATGATGTTACATACCAACAAAACGTTTAATCTTATCTGATGGATCATACTGTGCAGTTCAATTGATCAAGGATCGATGGTAGGATATAGGCTAATATAACCATCCCACGCATCATATAATCTACGCCCCATGGCCCACCATCTACAGATCACGATCGAAGCTATATATCAGGGAAACCAAGAATGAAAATGGGTGAAAGGTTTATATTAAAAACCCTAGTTGTTAAGTAAGTTACCGCAGCAATTCAACACGGTGAAGCTCTTCTATATGTTGTAAAAAAAAAAGAAAACCAGAATAGTAAAAAGGAAAATAAAACCGAAGGAACCCCCTCTTCCATGGGGAGAGCCTTTATGAAAAGAGGTCCTACCCTCCATCGGTAATCAGAGGAGGGGGGCGGTAACATGTATCCCACCCGCTTCGCAAAAAGCCCATCTAACCAACCTCCCTCTACCCTCCTCAAAAAATAGTAATAATAAAAAAAAAGTACTTTTATCTTCAAATACCACCCCGTTAAGATTTCTCTAATCCTTCATCTCACTATCAACCTCAACCTCTGGCTGCAGAATATCGCCCTCAGCATCCTTCATCTCCGTATCCTTCTTTGCATCTTCAGCAGCCTTCTTAGCCGCATCTTCGCGTGCTCGCTTTTCAGCTTCAACGGCATCACGTTGAGCTCGCTGGGCTTGTCGCTTTTCTTCTTCTTTATCGTTGTAGCGTTGGACGATGGGGCCTGCGACGGAACGGAGTTCTTCGTGTTTTGCGACGTAGGCTGCTTTGGTTGCGTCTTCGCCGTCTTCGTAGAGCCAGTTCTGTTTTGTTATAAAGAGTTAGCATGATTGTCACACCACGGCGCCCTTATAGGTTTAAATATGAAGGGGGGGAAAGGTATATACCTCAGCGGCCTCCAACATGTCCCTCAGTCTACTCTTCTCACTCTCACTCGCGAACTCAGAGTACTGGTCATCGATCTTGGACCTCATTTCGTAGATGTATTCTTCCAAGGCATTCTTGCGGTCTTCGGTGTCGGCCACGAGTTTATCTTCGACCGCCATCTGGTTTTCACGCTCAGCCAGGGCGTCCTTGGCTGTTTGGTCCGCTGCGTGGGTGCCGCTGATGACCGCCAGGTCGCCCTTTTTGACTTGCTTCTTGACTTTACGGGTCTTTGGGGGTGTCTTGTCGTTCTCATCCTTCTGTGCTGGGGTTAGCGTTTGCACATCTTGTAAAGGATTGGTGGTACTTACCTCCTTGTCATCGGGGATTGGCTCTTCGACCTCGGCTTCTTCGACGTAATATCCGCTCTCGATGTTCAGGACACCGTGCAGGTTAAGCCTCGCCTTGAGCTTGCAGATCATGAAGTCGCCCTTAGGATCCGGCTTGACGCCCTTAACCGAAAACCGTCCGATCCAGGGACTAAACTTCCCCGGCAACTTCTCAGGCTCCGCATACCTCGCCTCCAAATCAAACGGTTCCTTCCGGTAGAACGTCAGAATCTTAGTCGACGGCACCGTATTATTCTTGTTGAACACTGTCAGCGTGGTATCTTCATCTGGGATCTCTGCGTATTTCTCCCAGGTGAATTCGATGGGGTAGGAGACGATATCGTGGACAGCGAAGTCACGGACACGGAAGACGGGCGATAATATCGCACAGGCGAAAGCGCAACCGCGGGCGACGGCTTCGTCTTGGTTGAGAGTGAAGGAGAGGGCTTTGCCGAAGAAGTTTGAGATGGCTTCCTTGAGGGCTGGGACACGGGTACAGCCACCGATAAGTTCGATGACATCGATGTCACTGGTTTTTAGGCCTGCGTCTTCGAGTGCTTGCTGTAAGGGGACTGTTGCACGGTCAAGGAGGGGTTTGACGAGCTCTTCGAGTTCATCACGCTTGAGCATGCCTCTGACGTCGATGTCGTTCATTATGGACTCGATGTTGAGGGGAGCTTGGGCGTTCGCCGACAAGACCTTCTTGAGCTTCTCGACACCGGCCATGAGACGGGTATATGCCTTTGGATTAGACTTGACGTCGATCTTGAATTTTTCTTTGAATTCAGTGGCGAAGTGTTCGGCGATGGCCCTGTCGAAGTCACGGCCACCAAAGTGTCTGTCATATGCGGTGGAGAGGACGGTAAGTTCGCCTTTACGGAAGGAGACGATGGAGACGGTGTAGTTTGAGTAACCGATATCGACGAAGGCTACTCTTCTGGGTTTTTCTTCGGCGGTGGGGAGGTCTATCTTGGTGATACCGTAACCGAGGGCGGCAGCGGTGGTATCGTTCATGAGTCTGAGGGTCTTGAGACCAGCAACCTCGGAGGCATCGAGGATGGCTCTCCTCTGAGCATCGGTGAACCACGATGGGACGCTGATGACGATGTCTGAGACGGGAAGCTTGAGCTCGGCAGAGGCAGTGGCCTTGATCTTGGTCAAGTACATGGCGATGAGGGCGGTGGCGGAGAAGACCTGCTGCTCGCCGAGGTAGTTGACTTTGGCGCCAACCTGACCGTTGACGTCGACGAGAGGGGCGGTGACATACTGCTTCTCGATTTCAGCGATCTCAGGATCGGAGAAGGAGCGACCGGCGAGGCGTTTTAACGAGCCGACGGTGTTTTTGAGGTTTGAGATTTCCTGGGTTTTGGCGGCCTCACCGAGGTATCGGGACTTGGGGCCGAAGCCGACGAGGGAACTATTTCAGTATTAGCACCTCCATCCATCCACCATGATATAAAGAGAGAGAGGATAGTATATAACTTACGGAGTGGCACGGTTAGAGACCTCGTTTGTGATCTATAGAGTAGATTAATTAGCAGCTGGATAGTAAGTAGTATATAGGAATAAGAAGAAGACATGGAGAGGGAACATACCACATCGACACCTCTGTTGCGAGCAACCGCAATGACGGTGTTCAAACAACCAAAGTCAACGCCAACTACCGACATGATTGCGACTTTGACCAGAAGGATGGAGAGGGTTCTTGACTAAAAGGGTGAAGACGAGGTTTTTGTGGTAGAAATGCAGATGCAGGATGCAGGTGCAAGAGATGGGATGGTTGGAGGTATATGTCCAGGGGAGGTCGCCGGCTGGTCGTTGGTGGTTATAAGATAGATAGTGGGATGGGAAGATAGCCTGTGTCGTTGTTGCTTGTGCTTGGTGGGGTTCTTTTTTTTTTTTTTTTTTTTTTTCTTCCTTTAGTTTTCCTCTTCTTCCTCTCAACAGGAAAGAAAAAAAGAGATTTTTCTGAATGAAGAGAAGAGAAAAAGCTTTAAGAGCTCCTCGATCTTTTGGGCATCTAAAAAAGGTCAGAAGGCTTTTCACTCAGAATTGGCAGTCTCTCCAATGGCATCCTTTATATAGTGCTACTTCGTCCGGCCATCGAAGCAGAATCAGAGCAGCCTAGTTTCCTCTTCTTCTGCTTCGAAGCTTCGAATGTTTTCTTTCAGCAACTGGAACCTGCTAGAAAGCTCTGCGTTTGTTGCGTTGTGTGTTGCCAAGTCCCCATCTTAGTCATCAAACGCCAACACCTCAACACAGACAAACACCATCACCATCCACCATCCACCATCTACGGCTTCACCATCACCCAGTAGAGTACTGACTAGTAGAGTATCAGGAACATGCCCAGGGGAAAACCCCCACCGCCTCAGCAGGCAATCCACTCCCGCCTCTCCTTCCTCCACCAGGCATCCTCCCTCCTGTCCACTTCACCTACCACTGCCGGCCTCTCCCGCTACTACACCTCCCACTTGCTCTCAGTGTCCAAAAAGTCCGTCCAACGCCTGTCCACCCCTGTCAAGCACACCCTGTGCAAACGCTGCTCTTCAATCCTCGTCCCCGCCATCACCTCTACCACTACAATTGAGAATAAGTCAAAGAACGGAAGGAAACGCTGGGCTGATGTGGTTGTTGTCGAATGTCGGTACTGTGGGAAGACGAAAAGGTTTCCGACGGTTGATAGGGAGGAGGTGAAGGCGAAGAAGGAGAAGAAGACTATTACTACTACCACTACCACTTCTACCACTACTGCGAATGCCACTACTACTACAATGAGGGAAGAGGTCGACGGTGATGCTGCCATGACTGGAACATGAGCTGGATATTATTATTCTATAATATATCGGTCATTATTTAATATCAGCGATAAACACCGGCTAAACCCCGGTCCCGACTGCGGCCCGACACAGTCCCATACCCGGCCCGACATGCAGCTGTCCTATTAAGAGATGTCTCTGCACGACAGGGTATATTTATACTATCCAAATATACTGAACTACGGCACTCATCGAGGACATATACCGATGGGGACCAAGCAATACCATTGATTGTTATTCATCATCATCATCATAATAATCCGACACAAGACAAAAGAATATTCAAATCCAAAAACTCCACCTGTGTAATAATTAACACCGACAAAGAAAAAAGGATATAATATAAATCGGACATAAAACAACTTTCGAAACCCTCAAAAGACAGGAAAGCTGTATCATAAGAATATCTTCCGATCTGACTTGACTTGACTTTCATATCACAAACACCCCCACCGACACTAGGAAATTCACCACTTTCCTCACTCTCCTCCCCCATCCTCCCATAACCCCCCAATCCCCTCCACCACCACCCCCTTCCTCCCATCTGTACTTAAAACACAACATCCGCATTCTGCACATACTCCTCACTACCACTACTCCCCGCCATACTCCGTTTTTCAACATCTCTCTTCTTCTTATCATCAACCTTGACCACTTTACCCGCCAGATCCTTCAAAAACCTAAAATCCCTCTTCTCCTGCGCCATCTCCTCCCTCTTCCAAATCCTACTACTCCTCTTCTCCTCCTTCACATTCCTCTTCACACCCCCTTTCACCGGAACTCCATTCACTTCCTGCACAACCGGTGCTCCCTGAGAAGGAACATGATGTCCTCCAACCGGCGCAGCAACAACAGGAGGTACAACCTTCGCCGCACCAGGACCTGCCGCCGCAGCAGCAATAATTCCAGAATGTAACCCCCCAGCAGCCCCAGCAACCGCCTTCCCACCCGCAAATCCCAGAGCCCAAGCAATAAACACGCCGGCCGCACAAACCATCGTAAAAGCCAACAACAGTAACAAAAAGAAAGTCAACCAACTAGTCTCCTTCTCCTCATCGCCAATATATCCATACGCCAATCTATCACGATGACGATATTTTGGATCCTTCTTAAACTTCACCCTCTTCGATTTCTTATATTTTGTTAACGACTTTGAAAGATGTGAAGATGAGGTTTTTAATGATGATCTGTGGGGTTTTAATGTTAAAACTCCGGATTCGAGGTCTTCGTTGAACGGGAGGTCGGTTGTTGATGATGGTGATAGGAGGGGTTGTTTTTCGTTTAAGTGGTGGAGGTTTGTGGTATGGTAGTGGATTAGATTTTCGTTCATACCGCAGTCGTAGTCTGTATCTGCTGTGGAAATCGATGCTCCGTCGTCTGAACTCCCTGTACTTGATGCAGAGGAGGAAGAGGAGGAAGAGGAAGAAGTAGAGGATGCACTCTCGATGGAGATTAATTTGCAATTGTTTAAGGTGTGAGGAATGTGTAAGGTTAAGTATACACCGCGACTTGAGGATCTTTGTTGCAGGAGACGGCGGAGGCGGGAGGAATAGCGGCGGGGGACGCTGTATTCGAAGGTGGGGAGTTGAGGGGTGTAAAGGGAAGGATCGTGGGGGTCGTAAGGGTTAGGAGCGGTTTCTTTGGAGGTGAGGTAGGGTGGGGGTAGTGCGTCTATCATTTTGAAGAAACTTTTGCTTTCTTTCTTTTATAGAAGGGAGTGTGTGTGTATGTGGGGTAATGTTCGAAGGAACGGTCCGACTCAGCAGCTGATTCACGCTGGAGTAACAAGTAATGAATGATATGATATGATTATCTACCAACCTCCTTCTCAGGAAAAGTCGATACAAAATAAAGGAATGTATGGGGAAAGGAACGTCAGGTGAGGAAGGGAGGAGGAGGAAAAGGAGAGTATGTCCGTCAACCAAAAAACCAACCACAAGTCTCTTCGAGCGGAGTAACGCTGAAGAAGAAGAGGAAAGGAAGAAAAGGTCCCCAAAATACCTTGGGCCTACTCTACGGGTATATATAACCCCCGTCCTTGTACTTTCTTCCTTTCAATTTTCTAGTCTATCTGGTCCAAACGGTTGTAGATCATTCAAAAGCAAAAAACTTTACAAATGGAACCGTCTCCGATAGGGATGATTGTCTTCCGAGCTACTCCGCCCGTTAACGAGTGGACTTCTATCGATATAGAATATCAATCTCGACGGTATATTCGCTCACGGGGATAGAGAGGACAGCTCAGACACCCCTCCTCTCATGCAATCCAGTTCAGGAAATCCCTGACGATGCAAGAAAGAAAGAAAAGCCACACAGCTTACCTGCGGCTTGGAAAGCTGTGTGTAGCGATCAATATCCTCTCAAAAGTGATCATACACACTAGATGTTATCGAAAGGAAGTCGTGGAGGGGTTGTCGATAACCGGTGCGGTTATGCGAGAACAAGGTGGTTGGTATTCCGGAATAGGAAATCTGAAGGAAAACGGTATGGTGGAGGCGGGGCGTTGTCACACGAAGGGGAGTTCAACGTGCTTTTCCCTCGTGGATTGAAAAATTAAAGAGGACGAAGAAGAAGAAGAGAGTCGAAAATGGTGAATGAAGAGGGGGTTATTATTTCTCCCTCACCACTGGTACTTTCAATATTTTCCCCTCCCCTCGAGAACTCCTATTTTCTCACAGGAAAAAATAATGCACAGCTTACTTCATCCACCCTGTTACAGTTGGTTTAAGCCCCCAGTATTCTTGCGTTGTGCCTCACAACTTTCACGTTTTATCTTCCCCCTCTTTTTGCGTTGTTACTGTTGGTTTTTTTGGGGGGAAGGGAGCCTCGGCAAGAAAGTCTAGTTGGTGGGAAGGTGAATCCGAGATGGTGTCAGATCGTCGCGGGTGCGGGTGTATGTTTTAAGTCTGATAGCCGGTGGGAAAGCTGTTATTCCTGCGGGTACTCGGAGTGTCCTCTTCTGCTTTTGCTTTTGCTTTTCAGCTAAATAACTCTTTTGCTGTGGAGTTCTTTTCGTCGATCGTGCTGTGAAATCGGTTGCTCACCAACTTGCTTTGAATACGTGTTGGAGCTGCATGCTGTGTAGATTTTTTTCGGATAGAACTGTAGAAAGGATTTGGCAACCTGCGCCGGAATAGTAGAAGAAAGAAAAAGAAGGAAAGAAAAGCAAAGTATTATAATTATCAATTAAAAAATTTTGAGTCCTTTTTATCAAAGAAGACTCCTTGGTTTTATTTTATTTTATTTTTTTTGTTAAAAAGGAATTGAAATGTAGGTTTGCATGAAGAACGAAACGAGAAACTGAGGAATGTGAGATTTCGGGAGAGCTTATAGACTTTTTTCACAGATGTCCTATAACCTAGATTCCACGTAACGTGTTACTGTTATCAATAGAAACAGTTTTTTGTGTCTCTTCTTGATACGTTTTTCGATCAATCGAAGCTTGAAAAACTCGACAATTTCACCAACGGATTACAATACGGTAGCGCCCTGTAGAAGGAGTTGCAAGTTGAACGGTCGTGTCGCATGGAAGTCATTGGTGCCAGGCTTCCCCATATCACAGCTGTTTGCCCAATTAGAAGCTTGACGCGAAATAGAACTTGAAACGAAGACTTGGCGGGGCCGGCATGATCATGCATGATTGTTGGGATTATCGGTATGAGAGCATGGCTTTGATTTCTAGACTTTTATTTAGATATCTTTAGATATATCTAAATCGTGGTGGATATCTATTGTGGCGTTCTGCTTCATGACATGGCTAGTTGTGTATGGTAGATAGCTCGCTTGTTACGATGTTTCCCCTGGTCTGATGAATTTTTATAGGCAGAGGGTTAGGCGCGCGAAATGAGGGTGCCTAAGTTCACTATTCTTAGACGTTTGGGTGAAAAGAGGGAGGCTCGGTTTTCGGATGATAGTGGTGCTTTAAAATGTTTTTTTTAAAGCTTCGAAGTATTTTAAGAATTGTATGGATGAGGTTCAATTGAAGGGTCACTTCAGGGTGTCGAAAATGCTATTGAGTGTCGGACCGAATTTCGCGTTGACAGGGATTGAGGACACCAGACAGCTTGGACATCCGGTCTCGTAGCCTTTGGACGCCTGGGTGCAAGACCAGCGGGCGCGCTGACTGGTCTACGACTCCAATTTAGTTTAAACATCATAAGGAGTATAGTAGTTATGGCGCAATATATTATATAATTCTTCGACAACGTGCTCCTTGAATCCTAGTGACCGCTGGTTTAACTCGCACAAGTGTGCATGCAAAGCGTCGAGCGTCAAGTCTATGGCTCCAAAGCTTTAAAGCTTCATTCCGGGTTTTCGACTTCCACAGAACCGCTTTTAAGGGCATCAACAAAGCTGCTTAAGCAAATATATGCATGCAGCACAGCCTTAAAGGCAGTTGCAAAGAGCACACAACTATCTATATAGTATCCCAGCCCCCGTCGTCCACCAAAAAAAAACCACGATAATCCCAGTTCCCCATCCCCACGTTTTTCTGGAATCACAACCAGCCATTGCCGTCGTTTACATATAATTCTAGAGTTTTATACGTAACACCCGGGTACCCAAGCATGGGTTGACGTAGCCGTACGTCGTCCGATAGGCTACGTACATATACATTACATATACATGAGCAGTTTTTTTCAGTCAATCAGATTTTCTTCGGGACGATAGAGTCCGACGTTTAATTTTTTTTTGTTCAAAAAAACCCCGGGGATCCGTTCGCATCCTTTTAAATACTTATATACACAAGAGGCGAAAAAGCGTTCTGCCTTGCGGATATTTTTTGTGGCGGGGTAAAGGGATTTAGGATAATAGCATTGTTTATAACAGTTTTTTTGGTGGTGCTAACTGTCTGAGGAGACTATCGGCGGGGTTTGGGATCTACGGGTTTACTTGACTGTCCCCGATTAGTTGCTCGACGTCTACGGACCGTCTGAGGCCGTATAGCTTAAACATCGAAATCACATGTACATGGCATTAGAAAGAGTAAGTACCTTATATACCATTATAATATCATTATCTATCATACAATCATAGAAGAGAAACAAAGAAAGAAAGAGAAAAAAATAAAAAGAAATAAAGCTAACTAGCTAATCCAAAAGATAAAATGCACCCATAAAAAAAGCCCTAGCACTTTTTGATTCCTTAATATGTACCGAGAAATGAAGAATGAAAAGGAAAAAAAAAACTCCAAGCGGAATGCTGTAGCATATGCCTCGATGCTAAATAAGAAGCGTGAAAAGAAGTAAAATCAAATCGATCCCGTAACTAGTTACCTATCCAAAATGCCGGCTTTTGTGAAAGTGCAGGTGTCAAATATTTATTTGACCTTTCCGTATTGATTTTTTTTTTTGCGTTCCCAGAAAAAAGATAAAGATACTATTGCAAAACGCTTGATAAAGACTTTGCTGTAAAACCGAGCCAATTGCAAATTAATATAGCCGATAAGAATCCTAGAATAAATCAAGAAGCTGAGGGAATCCGAGTAATAGCACCGTTAGAGCCATAATCGTCGCAAACGGTGATGTTGGCGATAATATTGACATCGCGGGGATAGCAGCTGATGCGCTCGAATTGAATGTTTTGTCGTCTGTTCTTAGGCAGCCGGAGACTTCGACGAGCTCGGCTGGACATTCGACACGTTTGAAGGTAGCGCTGTAGTGCAAAAATTACATTAGTATATCAAGCTTTTGTGCTTTTGGTGCTTTGCTTCTACTCACTTTGGCCCCTTGACGTCTTGGTACCAGGTATATCTCCACCTGCATGCAGCCTGCAATTCTTCGGGCACGGCATCACATTGCGTCGCATTTGTATACCCAGTCGCATTCTGGCCGAAGAACTCTCCAAATGTTCCGCCGAACCGTCTTTGACACATACTTTGCCAGTCTGCCTGCCCTGGGACCTACATTTTATCGAGGTTCAATTAGCATCGCCATTTCCACTTCATCATGCACTTTTGGCATCTTCTACTTACCGCCAAACTAAACCAGTTAATCTGATCCTCATTAAAATTCACATTAATCCCCTGCACGATCATCTTCTTCCCCTTGATATCGCTATCGAGGAACTCCAACTCATAGCAGCTGCAGCACCACTCCGTGCTATCCGCGCCGCGAATAAATATACTCGCATACCCGAACGAAAACGTTTCGTTTACCGCCCACGGCGTCTGGTTGGTACACGAGCTGGCCGGCCCACCGCCGCAATAGCCTCCTGCGGTATCATCGAGAACGGGTTTATCGTTTGCATCGCAGGTTTTGAGACCGGTGATGAAGCTACCATAGGTTGGCCAAGCGCAGGCGGGCTTGCAGCAGTCGTAGTACATTGATGTGAAAGATTGGCCGGAGAAGACTCTTGCGGAGGCTGGTGATAGAACGGCGGCGCTCAAGATGAGCGAGGATAGTAATGTTGACATCATCATCTTTTGGTAGATTTTTGTGGGTTTTCTGAAGATGGTTTAAGATCGTCGTTTGAGGGTAATGAGTGATGGTGGTGATTGAGGAAGGCCTGGATTGGAAGATTGACCGTGCAATTGCCCGTTGAAAGGGCACAAGTGGTCTATGCTTTTCGAGAAAAGGGAAAAAGGAGTCTGACTCGAGCTTGTCCTTCCCGTCTTGCTTTCCACGATTGTTGTTCTCTTTTTGATATCAATTAAATTGACACCCGCACCACCACCATGCACCACCACGGAAAGCGGAGAAACTAAGCTATACGCAAACCCTATAAAGAGAAGCCAAATAATATTATCACTTCCCCCTCCTCCCTCGGTATATGATATCCAAGCTCTCTTCTTCGATCCGCGGCACAAACGATATCCGGGTTTTTTTCAAATCCTCAAAGAAGAAAAAAAAAAGTTACGTTAAACTTGTTTCTGATCTCGAGGGTGCCGCTGTTATGCCTATAGTCGGGATTTCTTATAGATAAATATCTGAAGCGAGTGTCGTTTCGAACGAGGAAGAGATCGGGTTCGATTATCGCGTGGTTCGGTAAATGCGATCTCTATTGCTTTACCTATGGAGGAACCCTTCAAAGATCTGGGGGAAGGGCTGGGCAAGGTTTTATTGGAATTTGGTGCGGAGTTCTGGACCCTCGAAGCACTCAAAGGCCGTTAAGATTTGGGTGTGTGGTATGTCCGAAACACGGCGTGCGAGTTAATGGCGGCCGTAACGGTTTCGAGACAATTAGCACGGGCCTGGCGGTGGTCCTTAGGAAATCTCGTGGAGAGAGAAACGTGTAATACCGCGCGCGATAGTAATATTAAATGGGGAAAAAAGACGGAAAAACAATGGGCAATACAAGAAACCGGATTCGTTCGGTAGACGCCCTCGCGAGATTCTTTTTTTATCGCGAAATATATGAATGAACAAAAAAGGGTGCACTGCTGGTATGTGGTGGTGGTAGGCCAGCGAAGCGAGAAATTCGATATTGCAAAAAAATAAAAACACCAAGCTTGGGTCAAGAGATTGCGACAGGTTTACGTTTTCATTCTTTTACTCCTCACAGCTTAGAATGAGGAAAAAGAAGCATTGGCAAAAAGGAATGGGGGAAAGGACAAAAAGCCATCCAATCTTTCTAGCTATCTATCTATCATTTTCTTCACAGAGGATCGACCGGCTATTGTGAAGGCCTGTCGGCATCCCTCTCCGCAGCCCACAGTCTGCACAGAGCACCAGCTAACGAAATACGAGGAGCATCTTAATACAGCCGTTAACATGAAATGGGCTCCACCCAACGCTCTTTTGCCGGTGTTGCGAGATCTGTCACATATCCATGTCCAGGAACCGGCCTCTGGTTGGCTAGTAGGCGGGGCCCCTGGCTCCTGTGCAGGGATTAGGTCACCTTCTGAGGGGGGTCTGCGGAAGTAACCGGCCGTGGCGCTGGTTGAAAATGAGCTTTAGTCTGTTTGATAGCATCGAAACTGACAGCTGCAGCGCTGCATTATGCTCCAGAAGGTGTGGGTAAGATATCCTGATATGATAGTTGGTGCATATTATCGCAGACCTCGTGGTTGTGCGTATGTAATATAATATTACACACAACTGGAAACCGGAGAACTGGCGATTCCATCCTTCTTAATATACTCAATATCTCTCCTTCATCCAGTGTCTCTCTTACATACTGGACTGACGAAAGCTAGTATACTGCCGTAGGGTTCCCCGCATAGCAAGGAAGTTCGAAATCCCGTGGTTAATATCGACGGTCAGCAGGTTAAACACACTTGCATAACATCCATAGTACATTACATACCACCTTGCAGCCGTCTTAAAACTCCCAACCATCCCGTCGTTGTCGACATCGGCCCTCTTTTTCCCCTTCTTTTTCTAGAAGGGCAGGCAGAAAAATTCTCTCGCCAGCTTGTTCGCTTGATGAGAATCCATGGACCGGTCCACCGACATGCAATCTAAACGTCTCGTGGAGTTTTAATTCTTTTTTCGGTTTACCCTCTTCAGCTTTTTCCTCTCTTCCCTTTTCTTACTACCTTCTTCATCTTTTCTACTCATGCACACTTGCGACTTTATACGCCAAGTGGTTGGGTGTAATTCCTATATGCGATCCGAACTACGATAGTACGACTGGCTGGCGAGCGATTTCGGGGAGTTCGACGAAAGCTTGCGATTTTTTTTTTATAATATATTTACAGCACGATGCCTTGGGCGACGGGATCTGTTAGGCAGGACTTGTGCCTGGCCGCCGTGCTAGGTGGGCCGTTGATTGCATTTGTCTTTACGGTTATGAGGTTCTTTGATCGTTATAAAGCGGGCTTGGGATGGGGTAGGTACCTTTGAGCGACTTTTTATGCATAGTTCGGACTGGAGCTGACGGTTGATGGGTAGATGATTATTTAATTGGCTTTGCTTGTGTAGGTGCCCTATGAGGATATGTGCCAGCAGTGGCTCTTATACTGGCGCTTTACTGACCGTCTTTGCTCATACGCAGACACTGTTAATTGTTATAATATACCCATCATGGAGGAGTAAGCGGCCCATACTGCATAGATGCCCTCGACTGATAAGCTAACAGCTCATGCAGTAATAAAAATGTTACATTATGGCATACATCTATGGGAGGTGGAACCGCTCGCTCTAGTCCGGATAGACTATGAGGAATATCACCACGTATGTCGTTGAATCGCCGTGCTCCGATTTTATGATAGTAGTGATGTACTAACTCTTTCTCCACACAGCTTACTCTCGTCTTCAGCTTCCTCTCCGGACTTATTATGCCCCTAGTAAAAATCTCCATCTTGCTTCTACTCCTCAAGATCGGTAGCGTTTTCGACAACCTTCGAAAAGCCATCTGGGTCTTCATCGTCCTATCTATCGTCAACTGTATTATCGTCCAGATGCTCCTCCTCTTCCAGTGCCCCCAAAGACCGGACGATACCGCCGCCGACAGAACCTTTGGCGGCCTCGGGTGTATTCCTAGAAAGATGCTTGGAAGAATCAATATTTATCAGGCTATCTTCAACATGTCAACGGATCTTTTCGTTTTCCCGATTCCGGTTTATATTGCCTACAAGATGCGAATGGCGAGTTTGAAGGACAGGTTGATGGTGGTGTTCCTTTTCTCGTTGGGGTTACTGTAAGTTCTCTTTCGCGTATTGATCACAGAGTCCGAATATCCCGCTGATAATATACCAGTGTCACCGTTATCGGCGCAATCCGCGTCTACCTTGTCTACGAAGAAAGAGTCTTCATCAAAGCCGCTCCAGACTGGACGTGGGGCGGCTCCGTCTGGGTCCTCCAACACCTCGAATGGACCGTCGCAATAGCCATCGCCTGTGTCCCCAACTTCCGCACCCTTGTCGGCCGCTGGTTCCGACGCAACTCAAATAGAACGACACAAATCAACACCGGAAGTCTAGACGCCAGTGGCAGCTTATCGCCCGCGTCGATAAGGTTTTCGAAGCACAGTAAAACACCGATCTTAAAGAACGCGCCTATGGATAGCATTATGGAGCTGGAACATGTTGATTATCCGGCTGGGACCGGAAGCGCGGATATCGATCTCGAGCAAGCGCTTAAGATGGAACTGAAAGAGATTAACCAGTTGAAGAGGGAGATGCATTTCCAGAAGGAGATTGCGGTTTGATATTTTATGCATATGTGTGGACGATGATATGCTTTCATAGTTTTATGATTTTTCTTTTATTCGTTCAGACGGCATCTGAGCTTCCCGATATCGATCATTTTAACATTGCGCATACTGCTTGTTGTTTTTGTTTAGGATACCTCTGTATATACCTCTTGGACAGCTGGAGTTTGATGGATACCTTTTTTGTCATTTTAAACATACCAGCCTTGCGTGCTTCTGGGTCACAGTACCACTTGAGCATAGGGCTTTACGAGTATATAGTACCCCCATTCATGCATCTGCATCATGCAAGCGTTCTTTTACAATTTAACCTATTTCGAGTATTTATTTTAGGTGTTCCGTCTTACAGAGACGTTCATTGAATTGAAAAGAACTGCCCCCAAGTTATTGACAGGGGTTGGGCAGCCGCACTCAGCCCCGCTCAAAGCGCAGTTGCTATAGCGGGGCATTTCGAAATCTCGTATACCGGAATTGCATGCAATTGCCCCGCCCTGCCCTAAAGGTCTCGCGCAGCATTGATCAATTAGTTGTTCGAACCAGAACAGTCAGTACCAGTCAGTACGTTGCCACCTTTTAAGCTTTTCTTTCACCGAATTTTCGAATTTTCGAATTGTGAATATACCGATCAGATAGATAGGTACATTATCGAATCGCGCCCTCAAGATCCCTGCAGCCAACGGTTGTAACAATGTCATCCTCAAAGGAGACAACTATCACTACGATAACAACCATTCAACACAAGGCCACCATTGACCCAACTTTCGAAAAGCCGCCCAGAGTAATCCGCACTTCCACTCTCCGCGTCACTAGCGAAGACCAAGATTCTCGTTGTTGGCTCGCTGCTAAAAACCGTTTCCGCAAACGCATAATTGAATCAAAACGCCCCCCAAACCCTGAACAAATCAGTAGTTTCCTGCGAAATAACGTGAACGTCAATAAAGCGATTGCAGAATGTGAGGTGTTGAAGGCTAAGGCTGATAGACGCTATGAAGGAAAGATAGGGAAGTTATTGGGGGTATTGAGTTTATTGAAAGATACAGGAGATGCGGTTTTGACTTGTGCGCCTGAGACCGTTAGTATCGCATGGGGTATCATCAGTTTGTTGGTTACGGTAAGTATAAGTTTCTCCAGAGTTAGGCTTAACTATAATTAAAATCAATTGGCAAAAGATTTTTCAGTATTAATGATGTGGTAGATTGGAACGAATGACATGGAAAATTGTGGCCAAATCTCAGAGGCTTCGACGAATATCGTGACGATTATACTGAATTGTCGGCTCTATGAAAATCGACACAGCCGTCCGACAGACGACCAAGAATCTGCTAATCTCGCGGAACGGCTTATAGAGACTATCAAAGAGCTTATTACTGTTATCCTCGAGTTCTTCTGGCATGCGAGTCGGAAGTTTAGAGAGGATAGTAAGCTTAGTATGATACTCGAAGCAGTCTGTATTACAAAGATGATGCGGAGGACTTGCTAACGGACATTTTTCATAGAGAGATTCGGGGATATCTTCGGCATTAGGTCGATAGCGAACGAGAAATATGAGGAAGTCATCAGCCAGTATAAGGACTTGAGGACATTGGCCGGTGTTCAATTCGAAGAAAATGTTATCGGGTTGCTACATGGCAAGCATACGCACTAGATCCCTTACTTTAAATACTAAATGTTAACAGTGAAGGTAGATATGAAACAAGACAATGCAAAGCTCGCCGAACGATTGAAGACAGAAACTGAAGAAACGCTAAAGGCTTTGATCCTTCCCGACTTGGCCGGTAATTAAATCATTAATCATCAAAACAACGATTCCAAGACTAATTCGCGAATTGTATACCCTCAGAGATCCAGGATAAACTCGACGTCATTCATACCGACGTCCGTGACATCAAATCTAACGTCAAAGATCTGTCTCAAGAGGTCATCAAACTACGTGATTCCACAGCTCTTCAGATCCTCGAGAACGAAACCCGCAAGAGGTTCGAGAAACACTACCGGGATCTCAAACCCTCGGACACACACCTTCGGCAGCTAAATCTCATTTTGGAGCCCCTGCGAAGGAGACTCGGAACTGCCCACTTGTCACGATGGCTGTTTGACCACGAGCATTATAAGGATTGGGCTCATGGAGATCAGAGGATTTTGTATATCAAAGGTCAACCAGGCTTTGGAAAATCCGTTACTGTCGCACTGGCAATCGAAAGGCTGCTGGTGGGCGTTTCGGGTGAGCGGTTACCGTCATTCGAAAGATACAAGCTTCATCCCTCGTCGGCAACTGATGGAACTTCAACAGTAGCTCCGCAAGATAATGGCTGCCCGGTCATCTTTTTCTTCTTCAAAAGAGGAGATGACGAGACTCAGTTGGCTAATAATGCGACATCGTGCCTGTTAGCACAGTTATTTCATTCCAAGTACGCGACGACGCAAGAGGAAATGGAGACTCTAATTGGGGCTTTAGGACCGCCGCCGGACGATAATAAGGGAGATAATGTCGAGCACGGGCTGGATCAGAACGCTCCCGGGACCTCCCACACAAAAAATGGGGTAGAGGATAGACCCGCCCACCATGGAGCTAGTATGATACACCAACGAGACCAAGCTAGTAGGAACATTGGAACCCGTGACAAAGACTCCTCCGTTACCTCGGATATAGCAAAGCTTGAGAGAGTAGCTCGGGCGATTGGGAGGACGGTCTATATTCTCATAGATGGTATCGACGAGTGTACGGACTACGAAAGCACCGGTTTGGTCTCGGAACTGATTAGGCTAGGAAAACTTAAGGAACCGACCTTTAAAATCCTCTTCTCAAGCCGTGAAAACTTGGGCTTGGAAATTCTGTTTGAGCAGCAAAGGAAAAACACAGAACCCCCTAACAATACGACCAATTCTACGGACAATATCCATTGCGAAATTCGAGATAATGCCACGATCTTAACAGCGAATAAGTCCACAAACCGAGATGATATGCGAGCATACCTCGAAGAATCTCTCACCGAACTTCTTGACTATGGTTTTAATGACCAGATGTACTCCACTGCCGAACCCCTTCAAGATGACGAGAACAAGCACTCAACTCATAGGGTTCGTCTAAATCAGAAACAAGTAAAGGATATCCAAGGGATGGTGGAAACAATACAAAATAAGGCGGAAGGAATGTTCACTTATAGTGCGATGGTGATCGCAAGTTTACGGCAACCGTCGCAATTATCAATTAAAAGACGGGTTAAAGAGCTACCGGATCAAATGGATAGTTTATACTCGAAACACCTGGAATCCCTCACGATAGCGCAAAGAAAACTTGTTATTTTAGCGCTGAAGAGGATTGCGTGGGCTCCTCGAGACATGAACACCTTGGAGATTGTGGACCAGTTTAAACAAAAATACTTGAAGTCCGAAGTGAGCTATTTCGATTCAAGTGACTCAGATGAAGATAGTGACGACCCTGAATCGCCGGCACTGAGAGGCAAGGGTAAAAAGAGCACAATGACCTCCCAGATCAGGATAATGGAACGGGAGATGAAGAAACCGGAGGTAATTTATACGATCCGCCATTTACAGGAGGCAGGGAGAGAGTTCTTCGGGTTCTCCAACGGAAGGGACACAATCCATGTTATTCATAAGTCGGTTCTAGATTGGGTCGAGCGAGAGTCTAGGAAAGCGGAAGAGCTATACTCTCGGCAGTTGCCCATAACTGATATATTCAAATTAGATGACAATGGGGAAGTGAGAATCACGGTCCCGAGTATGCAGCGCTTAAGTCATCCCTCGAAGATTAGAAGTCTACACTGGCTAACTACATATCAGGATTCTTCGTCGAGGGCCATTCAACTTCAGTAAACTTCCAAAGCCAGAGAGAAACACACCTGGATACCTTGCTTTATATTTGTAAACCTTCATCCTACATGTTCCATCGTACGACTGGGTTAATGCTAACTGTTGTCCCAATTAACTTTCTAGTGGAGGTGTTGACAAGCACAAAGTTCCAAGATAGATACATCCCGATCTACTCGCTCGAAAGCCTCGATGATTTTGCGTTACTAGATACAGATCCCTCGGCATTCGCAGCCGAAGGAAGAGCTAGAGCATCTAGAAAGGACCTCATCCCCCATCGCGGTGAACTAACCGACTTGAATTACCATATGACCCAAGTAAGCCTGCTCTGGCCGGACGCCGAACGCAGCGGTCCCAAATGGACTAAACTCCATACCCTCCTCCGCAAACTCAGTCATCCTGGAACCTTCACCCGCTGGTCTACTGCATTCCTACTCCTAAATTATTCCGAGTTATACGAACCTGTTGACCCCCACCAAGTAATCACACCCGGATTTCTTGCGGCGGAGTTTGCTTGGGATATATATCTGAAATTTCTCCTAACCGACCAAAAGCTAAACTATGACTTTGGCTTGGACCTGCACTCACCCTTATTCGGCCTCACAATACTCCATAACTATGGTATCTACTACCGGCCAGAGATCCTCGAGCAAATCATAATAAAGTACCGGCCCGGGAAAAGCTTGGATACCCTGCGAGACTCGGCCGGCTACACCCCTTTTCTAAGGTGTCTTTGGAGGCTAGGGACGGAATCTAATCCCTCTCGTCGAAAGTTGCTGGTAGCCAGTTTAAAACACATGCTAACCTTAGACCTCGAACCAAATCTTTGCTTTAACATTAATATGCCTGACCGATTGGACACCCCACTCTACTATCTATATCGGTCTTTAGATCCATCCCTCCTCTCCCTCGTTTTGGAAAAGTATGCGGGTGACCCCAGCCTCTTGGACGTAAACCACCCTGACAACAACGGCCGCACTCCGCTCCACCTCCTCTTGAATCTCCCATATCCCGTATCGGACGACACACAAGTCGAGTTTGCAAAATTGCTGCTACAAGCTGGTGCTGATCCGAACACCCAGGATTTCAATAGTAGATCCCCACTAGGAATGGCCGTGATGGGATTAAGGGAGAAGTCTGTTGAACTCCTGCTGGAATACGGGGCAAATCCTAACGATGATGACACGGAAGGGAACGTGGCATTTACGCTAATTGCTGGAAGGCCAGGACAGTCGAAAGAAAATGTAGCAGCTATTTCCATACTGAGGCTACTTAAAAAGTATGGGGCCGATATTACTCGGCGGAAAAAATGGAACGGATTGACAGCACTGATGGAAGCGATTCTCGAAGGCTATTGGGAGGGTGCAAAGGTCATATTGGAGATGTATAATTCCGAAACTGAACCAGGAGATTGTTCATACCTCATGCAAACAACTTTGTCTGGGGAAACGCTCCTACACCAAGCGGTCCACCATGTTGCCACGGGGTACGAAATCGCCAAATTTGTCGTCGAGAATATGAATGACGATCTAGTCATAGAATTGTTGGAGACCGAAGACAATAGCGGACAGAAGGCGATCGAATATGCATTTTGCGACGATGTTCAGCTAGCAGACTACCTCATCGATTGCTACTACCATTACTCGAATAAACGGAAATTAAAAGCCGCCGAAAGTGATGCGCTCTGGTTACCGAAGGACCTCGTTTTCCGGATTTTTTGGCGCCCGGAATACGTTGCAAGATACATTATGGAGTCTATAAAGAAGCCGAATTCTATGAAACCAGCATACAAAGCTTTGGTTGGGACGCAGCCGTACGCTGCATGGCTACTCGGCGCACTAGCAGTAGGTGGTAATAAAGAGCTGATATCAGATATTATAAGCTATGGAGCAAATCCTTTCGAAAAGGACCCTGAAGGTTGGGATACGTTTGACTGGGCGTACGCGCATGGTCTGAGTGGAACAGTGGAAGTGCCTAAAATTGTCGATTATAACACCAGGAAGGAGGGGTGGGAGAAGAGCGTAAAGATAGCTAAAGGGTGGGGGGAGGGGCACCTGGCTATTAAGATCGGGGAGGACAAATTAAAGATTTGTTTTGACAAGGATTTTAGAGAGGGAAACTTCGACGAAGCGCCCGGCTTGGTAGCGGACTATCCCGTCTCGCCATATACCCAACTCTTCTACTATGAAGTCACAATTGTTGAGTTCGGCTCCTGCGATGGGTGAGCCTCCGACGTCCCTTGCTACAAATTGGACTTTACGGCGAATCTTGACCACTACAAGGGCTGCAAATCCTGGTTACGAGTGTAATTTTAGGCACCGCAACATGCTAATAATCTACACATGAATAGGAACGACTTCCCCCGGGATGCATTCCTGGGTGTCGGGTACACAATAGACTACCCTAACCTCTCCCAAATGCCCGGCTGGTCCCAATGCTCAGAATCATCATTCGGCCTCCATAGTGACGACGGATTAGTTTACTCATCCACACTAGACGCACGTAGGATTCAACTTGAATGCGGACCTGTACACTTTGGCGTTGGAGATACAGTTGGGTGCGGGTACGATCAGATGAATCACACAATATTTTGGACACTTAACGGAAGGCACTTGGGTATAGCATTTAACAATGTCCAGAAACGGTTATGGCCTATAATCGCGGGGAGATGGTTTGAGATCGACACGAACTTTGGAGGAAAGGAGTTTGCTTGGAAGAGTACTTAAGGCCGTGGAGAATATTACTAGTGAGCGTGAACTCAGGCAACATTCGACCGAGGTCTAACTTATTTATCTATCTATTTTGGGAGGGGGCACTGAGGTATCAATTGGCACGCTCGAGCTCGGCGGCGATTGCATATTATATAGCATATAACACTCTGGTTACGAGACTAGCATATAATTACTTGGGATTGTCTGCCGGGATTCATGAAAACGACTCACCCAGCTAGAATAAGCGCGAAACTACCATAGCAAACCACCCCCAATTCAAGATTGGTTACTACTACTGCAACTGCCACCATGCATAAATTCTGTTTTCCCGAACTAGCAATAGTTTCTGGATAGTAGCTATACAAGTTGACGCCAGGCCTATGGGCCTAATAACCATGTTAAAGTGCATGTATATTTTGCAATCTATCTAACGATATCACTATCTGAATACTAGAGGTGACTATAACCTAAGGTTTTAAGTCTCTAGAAACCAAAGTCTTATCTAAAATTATTATTCTATTTGCGAAGTCGAAAAAGGCTACAATCAAACCACCAATTTACCATCTATGAAACAACCAAAACGACCAAAAGGAGAACCAAAAGCACCCTAGTATCGTATCGAAAGTTCATAAACCAGCGAGTTCAAAAGGAATCGCATACACATCAATCATCATAATCATCACCATAATCATGTCACATCCATAAAGGAAAAACCAGAATGTAAAAACGTCATGATCATAAAAAGTGAAAAGGAGTAAAAAAAGTCTATCAATTCTTTTATACTAAAAAGCAGCACAGAGTCTAACGTAATTCTATAAAGATAAAGAGTTGCATGAAAAGGAAAAACCACTCAGTGTCACAAACCACCCCCATTCCTCCCCCCTCTCAAAGGTCGAAAAGGAGAGTAAGATTCGTAGACAAAGACCCCGCATCCGTCCAAACTAGCCCTGATATCTCTATTCATTCCCTCCACTCACTCCATCGGATGATTGTCGAAATGGGAATGAAATGAGAGAGACAACGAAATAGAAAAATAAAAGGGCAGAGAGGTTGGCGGCGTGCAAACCCCGACAGAACTGCGCAGCTCGCGTTCAGAACATCAGGCAGAAGTACACCAGGAGGCTCGTGGTAGTGTTTGTAAATATAACAGTCATAAAAAAAGAATTACGTCAGAACAAGGAAAAGGGTATGTAACGAAAAAAGACGACAGATCGTAATCAGAGGGTCCGCTTGATTAGGGAATGATTGTGGGTAAAAGCGAATATCGGAGCCCCGGGAGATACGGCGAATCGTTTAATCGTCCTCGTCGGAGAAGACCTCCTCACCACTAGAGAAAGATATATTAGTATCATGTGTTGGGATAACTATGCATTTTAGAATAAAACTTACCGCTTGCGCCTGGCCATACGGTCCTTCTTCTTCTTTCGGAGCTCGCTGGAGGTGAGCTTCTTCTTCTTGGTGACCTCGATCTTGTTGCCAAGGGCATCGAACTGATCACCAGCCTCCTTCTCCTCGATACGAGGACCGCTACCTTGACCTTGGACCCAGTTGTGGCCGGATGGGGTCATCTTACCGTCAATGACGGACCAGACTTCCTCAGTGAGACCACGAGTGAACTCTTCGGCGTGGGTAATGATGACGACACCACCGTCGAAGGCCTTGAGGGCCTTGGACAAGGCACCAAGGGAGTCACGGTCGAGATAGTTGGTGGGTTCGTCAAGAACGATCAAGTGAGGTCGTTGCCAGGTGGCGGCGGCCAAGCAGACCTTGACACGCTGACCACCAGAGAGACCCTTCATGCGGGAGTGGGAGACCAACTCAGCATCGAGACCGAAGTAACCGCAGTGGATTTCGATTTCCTTTCGGATCAATGGACGGAAAGCACCGGACTCGAGGGCAATCTTCTGATCGATGTCGGCAACCATCTTGGTGTGGGAGGCGATAAGCTCGGAACGCTGGATCCAGCCGTTGTCGGAGGTAGACATAGGAGTCCACTTCTCACCCTTCATGCCGACGTTCTCGCCGAGGAGGAAAGAGCACTCGTACTCATAAGAGTTCTTGTACTTACGACGACCGGAGATGGAGACGACACGACGTTGAGAACCATCGATCTTGAAGATCTTGTTCATGGCAAGCTCGTCGTCATCGGTGATCTGCTTGTTGGCACGGTCCATGGTTTCACGATCCTCACCGGTCTGGAAACGCCATTGGATGTATTCGGAGGGAGTCTTGTCCAAGTGGTTATCGATGTGAGCGAAGGCGTGCTGTTTGATGTAGGCGATACGAATGTTCTCGTGAACGTAGATGTTACCCTTGTTGGGGATCAATTCACCAGTCAAGACGTTGATAAGAGTAGACTTTCCGGCACCGTTGGGACCAATGACAGCGATACGAGATCCAAGAGAGACCTGGAAACTGATATCGGTCAACTGTGGCTTGGGGGTACCTGGGTACTGGAACTCCATCTTGTCGACCTTGACGATAGCCTTGGCCTTGGTCTTGACACCTTCAAGGAAACCTGGCTCTGGGAACTTGAACTCAAGCTCGGAGGCACCGAGTTCGTAGTAAGACTTGGCGGATGGAACACGGGCGACGAAGGCCTTAAGGTTACCTCTGTAACGCTTAAGCTTGAATCGCTCGTAGTGGATGATGTGCTGGCAGACATTGTCTAGGAAACCAGAGTCGTGGGAGACAATGATGGAAGTGCACTTAGAGTTGCAGAGGTAGTCCTCGAGCCACTTGACGTTGACACGATCCAAATGGTTGGTAGGCTCGTCGAGGAGGAGGATATCAGGATCCTCGAAGACGGCACGGCAAAGAGCCAACTTCATCTTCCAACCACCAGAGAGGGAGGTGATTGGGTTCTCAAACCAAGTTTGCTGGAAGCCGAACTCAACCATGGTCTTCTCGACTTCATCACGTGGCTTTTCGACGCCAGCCTCACCCAACTTCTTCAAAGTCCAGCCAATGACGGTCTCTTCAGTGTCAGCGGCATCAAGATCGTGCTCAACGAAGACAGTCTTGACCTCAGACTTGGGTGGGAAACCCTCGACCTGTTCACGGTTGATAGCACGCATGAGAGTGGACTTGCCGGAACCGTTGGGACCGCAGAGACCGTAACGTTGACCACGCTTGAGACGGAGGTGGGTCTGATTGAGAAGAATCTTGGCACCGTAGGCAAGGTTGAAGGTACAGTTGCAGAGATCTTCACCTTCCTCATCATCGGCTTCACCTTCCTCCTCCTCGGCGATACCAGGAGCAGAGCGCTTGCGGAAGGTATCGACGATGGACTTGGCGTCCTCCTCACCGACGAGGGCAGCGAGTGCTGGGGCGACGTGCTCGAACCAGATCAACTGCTCGTTGCTCTTCTCATCGTAAAGAGTACCGGCAATGCAGGAGAGGTAGTACAAAACTGGTTGGTACTTGCTGAGGACCTCGTTGTGGTTGCTGGCGGAGACGATGGACTTGAGGGTCTCGAGCAAGACAGCTGGCTCAGAAGCGTTGGAGACCTCTGGGATCTTACCATCTGGACCAACATCACCAACACGCTTGAGAGTATCGAGACCACGTTCGGTAACGGAGCGAGCTTCGGGGTCGGCAATGGTGTCGAAGTTCTTCTGGAGACCGGGCATGAGCTTGGGCAAGAAAGGAGCGACAATCTGAGGATCCTCGACGAGCTTGCACATGTTGTCGACAATGACGGCGGATTTACGCTTGATAGCAGTCTCACGCTCAGCGAGACCACGCTCGAGAAGAGGAACCATGATAGCCAAGGTTGGAGCAAGCACATCCTGGACGAAGGTGGTGGCACCAAGCAAGTGGACGGTTTCTGGGACGTTCTCGGGGGCAGCGATACAGTTGATGAGTTCAGGAATAAATCGATCGATATCCTTGTTGCAGATCAAGGTACAGATGTTCTCCATGGTCTTCCTGGCAGCTTTCTTGACCTCTGGCTTGGTTTCCCACATAGCCTCGGAGATGACAGGAATGCTGTCGGGAGTCCTCAAAGCGAGCTGAGAAGGAGCAATGCGAGTGAGGGTGTCAATGCACTCGAGAGCAGTGATCTTCTCTGGCCACTTTCCGGCGTTCTGGATGGAGTTGAAGATGATTGGGAGAACGGCCTTGATGGCATTGGGGTTGACGTTCTCAATGATGGTGAGAGCGGTATCGTGAGCGAGCTTCTTGACGGATGTCATCTTGTCACCGACGGCGACAAGGACGGGTCCGAGGAGTTCGATCACGTAAGGCTCGATGGCAGGAGCCAAAGTGTGACCAGCAATGGCCTTGATGGCCGAAAGGGCGCGCTCACGAACTGCGGCATCCTTCTTGTTGTTGAGCTTCTTCTTGAGGTCATCGACGAATTTCGATGGAACTTCGTGCTCTTCAATGGGACCGTTGACGAAGGAAGCGAGATTCTTGGCAGCATAGTCGGTTTCTTCTCCCTTAGAAACAGAGAGTTTCTGGAGAAGGTCCTCAAGGACCTTGATGGACTTAGCGTTCTCGGAGGCGGAGGCGGAAGCCATGGTGTCAACAGCTGGTGCCATTTTTAATTGATGATGTGGTGGTGATAGGTAAGGTTGAAAGGACGCACTTGCGGGGTGCTATTAAGAGGGGGGGTGGCGGGTTGGATTAGGAAAAAAAAATTCTATCCGATAAGAAGCCTGTCTATAGAGCCCACAGAAAAAACCAAAAAAAATTCACACCTGTATGAGAGGACTGCGAATTTTCGAATAAAAGGGATTCTGGAAACCTCCGAAAGAAAGAGAGAAACTTTCAGAAGGAAGAGAAATAAGATGGCGAGGTTAGAAGTGTACTGATACTAGCTACCGAGCCTGAGAGAGGGTGCTCGATATGTATCCTGGCGTATACTAGGAACCTGACAAAATACTTCTGTAGAAGAGTAGTATTGTCTATTTAGAACGACGACGAGACGACGACGAACAAGAAATCTAAGGGGTATATTGGTTGATGAATTGAAGAGAAGGAAACAGAGAGTGATGAGATGGAAAGAGGGAAAGAGAGGAAAGAAGTGGTGGAGGAGGGTGAGCAAGAAATATATACCAGATCGCCTTAGCACCGCTCTTCCACTTCCATTTACAAGGCAAGTATACTATACATACATACACGCACGTACAATCATGCACTCTCAACGGACACGGCGGGACATTTTTTTTTTTTTTTTAACTTGGTGGGCAAAAATTGATAGCTACTATCTCACTAGCTCGAAGCTTCTTTTTTTTTTTTTTTTTTTAGTCGAGACTGCCATCCCACCTTAGACGAGTACTCAAGTTTTGCTTCTTCGGAGACATGTGTGTTCTCATGTAAGTGAACACCCCCTTGCGACAAACTGAATAATGCCCATGAAAGGATTGGGATTTTTAACAATATGCCCTGCTCTTCAAGCCCAATAACATCGTCGATATACTGCTTGTCGAACGCTAATAAGGCTTGCAGGCCTTTATGCATCGGACGAGCATGGGTCTGGCAAGAAAATAGAAACCCCCAAAAGGGCTCCGGACAGGGGAGCTGCTATCGCATCCCTGCCACTTTCGCGCACTCTGAAAAAAAATTCTGAAATTTTTTTTGGTTGAGGAAGAAAGCCACCGACTGCGAAACTATCCTCTACGTGGTCCATACAGATCAATTACCACTTTGCCTGCAAGTGCTCTTGATACTTCACAATTTTGACAGCTTGGATTGTGGCCACCACGGGAGAGACCCGTTTGTGCACGAGTTTATCACCATTCTTGACACATCGCCACACCGTGACCGCGGATAAGGAAGATCTTATCTTACGGCTGTCAGAATCCGAGCATCGATCTGAAATTTGGTTTTCCTTGTGAAGATTCATAGAAAATCCCACAATGAAAATTTTTTTTCCCCAGCAGATACGATTTTATCCCCCGGAACTTATTCCATAGATCCGCTTTCAGCGAGCGTGCCTGGGATAAGGCTGCCCGGCAGGTAAGCTTATTTGGTCGACTGCTCTGCCAAGGCACAGCTGTTTGTTTGAAGTCGAATAGGATTTGCCGCTGGAAGTTTTTAACTCAGATATCCCCAACTATCCCGCAAACACCAGGTGCTCGAAGATTAAGAAAAGTAAATGATTGGGAAGATCTAGATGAACTGCTTCATCATAAGATATTTCGTATCAATCAGCAAGCATAAACCCCAACTACCATTCAAATCCACAGGTCCTTCTCTATTCAGCAAATTATGCGATATCTTTGGTGAACAAACCTTCGGTGCTAGTTGAAACTTGAGGCACATAAACCACGACCCTGGTCGGTGAGCGCGCTCCCCGTGGGATGGCTGCCACACCAGTCCATAGCTTAATTCAGCCATCCCACGCCCTTTGTTCCGTCTATGTAGACCCTTCACATGTCTTCGGAAAATCATTTTTCTGGTTGGTGTTTTTTTTTTTTTCCTTTCCTTTCTCGCGGACCCCGCTAGCCTGTTCAACACTTCCGTCGACAAATCAGAAGTCAAGACTTCACAGCATGTTCTTTTCCGTCTCCCCTCTGCCATAATTTTCTAGCTTATCCCTCAATAAACGCTCACTTTGTCTCCCATCTTTGGCCATTCATTAGATGTAAATTCGTTGGAGCTCAATTCAGTCTATAGCTGTCGGTATTAACACGACGTACAACCATGTACTCTCGCCCAAGCCTCCATCTCGGATGCACCGTTCTGAAAACGGAAATCAACATGGCCAATCTACGTTACGCTGTGCAGTAAGCTTGCAGCAAAAGACGCAAACACATCTAGCTAGGGGTCCTGCGTTAGAGCTCCAGCTGGTTGATAGATCCGAGCTCGAGGGTATCTCTTGCATTGCATGTATCCGTGAGATGTAAGGAAAAAGGGGGCTGCAGTAGCTACTTGTTGCGAAGACGTGGCAGTCAGTCAGTTATGACAGAGCGGCGGACAGCAACATTCCGGGAGGTTTTGGCGATATGAGACAGTCGAGAGCTTTGAAACAGATGTATTTGGGAGGGTTCCATATTGTTCTTCTCGCTTTCTAGCGGCTGTAGATTTCTGCTGTCTTAGCTTTTTTGCCTTCCTTGCATTGTATACAGTACATTACACCGCTGTCCAGTTCGATGACGGCTGCCACTCTCTTGCTGGATGTCCCCAATTGCTGTTTTGAATTCCTGGAGGTTATCACAGCCGATATCCCTCCACAAAACCTGGGGACTGGGAATTCCCTAGTATACCCCATTACCCCAATTGATACCCCGTGGAGAGATATCTTCACTGAATAGGAACCAGCTTCCCTTTAAATCGGGCTGTGAAACGAAAGATTTTTTTTTTTGTTCCTCGCTTCGAGATGTCTTGGCGTTCTTTGTCTTGGCGATTGGGCTTGGCTTTCAGCCTCGTCGAATCAGATTACATCATTTGGGAAGCAAGAGCTGAGGGGTTCGGAAAATATCATGTCGGTGAGGATAAACTCGATCCGACTGCCGAAACCTGGTCTCATCAGGGTCCAACGAAGCATGGGCCAAGGTTCGGACAACACGGTTGTGGTGATGTCGAGATCATGCGGTTTACAAGATGCAACAAAGTATCAGCACAAGCAAAATAATGAAAATACAATTCTTTTGAAACATACATTCGTGGAGACAAGCTACGCATTGCAATATTGTGGCAATCATACTCCAAGTACGTTTGATACTGTATAGCCGGGATAACCACAGTCCGTCAAGTTATGGCTACGGATCATTGTGCACGTCTTCATGAATTCATTGACTCCAATATTAATTAATATATGTCCCTCGAGGCCTCGAGGCCTCCCACATTCCAGGCTAGCTTCTAAGAACCATAGATATTAAGAACTAGGGCTAGCTATATATACCGGTTGTTCAGATAAATCGATAAAGCGCCATTATAAACTATAAAGTCTCGGTATCCGAGCAATTGGAAACTTTCCCTCAAAATACGAACCCCTAATGAAGAATTCGAAGCCAACGAACCCGAAAGGCTATTTCACGAACTCTACTGTTTGCTAGCTGTGAACATCATACATTAACTCGGAAACTCAAAGGAAGAGAAGTATGCAATAGCAGTATACTACGTCATTCCATCCCCCTAACGACTTCAATGTCCCTGTCTCGCCGGGCTGCCGTTCGCGGCGATCCAAATATGGATTACATAAATAATAATATAGCACTTGAATTATATACTTAAATCCTATATTGATATGAATTCATCCCACCTCTTCCAACCTATACAATATTATCATTAGCTTCAGTAGCTATAACTCATGCGCAATCGTGATATCGCAATAGAACCCTCTCGTTCACTTCCACGAAATATAACAAGACTACTCAATCCAAAGCAACAGCCTCGACGGCGCTATAAGCACAGACATCCACGGCCTCGACCAATACTAAAATACCAAACATACCGGCCAGCCTCACCGGACCCTAACAGTAATACTCAAAATGTCCACCCAAGTACACCCCCACATTACCCACACCCCCGTCCGGGTCATCAAAAACGAAAAATACATTCACAACGGTACCAAATCATATGTCCACCTCATGCGAAAATGGCGTTTCAATCCAACACTCGAAAGCAAATACTTTCAAGGCAAGCAGCTCGCTCAGCAGGGTAAATTTGCACCTGGCGTCGGGGGTAGAGCCACGACGGTCACAAGACTTAAGAAGAAAATTGGACCGGGAGAACACGATGTTGGGCTTGTTGAGGCGGAGGATATCCAGAATGACGCACTTTATTTGGCTGAAGTGTCCATTGGGACGCCGCCACAGACTTTTCTTTTGGATTTCGACACTAGCAGTGCTGATCTTTGGGCATGTTTCCATTGTTTCTACTCAGGATCGATCAATAAGTTTTGCTAACGTGGTATATTTCAAGGTCCGGTCGACTCATCTTCCAAAGAAAACCCTTCAGAGCTTCCCTCCAGAAACAGTCTATGATCCCGTCAAATCAACGAGCTTTCAAAACAAGGATGGCGCAACTTGGAACATCAGCTATGGCGACGGATCAACCGCTAGTGGCACCGTCGGCACGGACATTCTAACCCTCGGGGGCCTCACTATTGAAACCCAAGCCATCGAGCTCGCCAATAACCTATCCCAAAGTTTTATGGAAGAACAAGGATCCGGCCTCCTCGGGCTTGCTTTCAGCAATATCAATACTTGCCGACCAGACCCCGTTCTTACACCTGTGGATATGCTCATTCAACAGGCCAATATCCCGAAAGATGCCGAACTTTTCACCTGTAAACTTGGCAGCTGGCGTGATCGAGTCGATGAACCAGACCACGGTGAGAGCTTTTATACCTTCGGATTCATCCACCAACCAACCCTCGACTACTGCGGCGTCTCAGCCGCTAATATATACTGGACTAAAATCAACCCTGCGAATGGCTTCTGGCAATTCTCATCTACATCTATCACCGTCAATGGAAAGATCACCAAACGGGCAAAATCCAACACCTCGATCGCGGATACCGGCACTACTTTGGCACTTCTGGATGATACATCGTGCCATGCGATTTATAAACAAATTCCTGGCGCAAAGTACTCCTCTAGCTACCAGGGGTATATCTTCCCCGCATCAGTGACGGAAAGTCAGTTGCCGGTTGTGTCGGTTGATGTTGGAGGAAAGAGTTTTGTGATTCAGAAGGAAGATCTGGGGTTCGCTGATGCAGGGAATGGGTATATCTACGGAGGGATCCAGAGTCGAGGGGACCTACCGTTGGATATTCTGGGTGATACGTTTTTGAAGGGGCACTATGTCGTAAGTCATTCGAGCTTTATCGCGTACTAACTCACCATCCTTAAAATGGAAAATGGGCTAACTATCTTGCTCCGATAGATCTTTGACGTCGCCAACAAACGTCTCGGACTTGTCCCTCGCCCAGAACAGAAACAAAATTTGTCAACGCCGGGAGATGGGCAAGCAGAAGAAGGTAATTCGAAGAAGAACTTTTTTGCGAGGTTGATCGGGAAGAATAAAAAGGTGGAGAAAAAAGCAGAGCTCTAGATGGGCCGAGCTAGAACACTAGAGCGGAGGGCGACGCAGAAGGCATTAAGCCAGATTGGAGCTACTTGATGTCGCCATACGGGTTAACGTTTCGTGTCTTGGTCCTCTTTTTTTGCTGAATTTGTGCGGCTTGGTTCGGTCTTTGGAGTTTTGGGGTACTTAGCAGGTGCTTGCGAGGTTTGATAGATAAGCTTGCGGGTCTGTAACTTTTTGTACTGTTGCTTTCTGAAGAAATAGTGAGAGCTTTCGAAGCTGGGTAATTCGCCCCAGAACCTTCCCTATGGCTAGGGAGTCCTCAAAACCATATTTCGTTCGAAGTGGGACTAAATTGTTTTATCCTTCCCTTCAGGATAACTAAAACATCGTCACCTCGTTCCCACTTCTACTTAGCCACAAGCTACAGAACCAAACTGCACTCAAGTACACTGACAAAACAGCCATCAAGGATGTCGTCTCACTCCCCACGTAGCAAAACCAACGAGCCTCTTTTCAAAAGCATCGATGCAGAGCCGGACAAGGATGTTCGTTCAGACTTGCGAATACTCTGCTACAAGGCGCTAGAAAGCATTAGAAAGGCTAAAGAACTTATCAAAAGCCTAGATTCGATGGTCCAAGCCCGGAAATGGAATGTTCCAGTTCCGCTATTCGAGATGAGCAAGCATATAGATAAGATCCCGGAGTCGATAACTCACATGGGTCGGTTGAAGGATGCTTTCCGAGAGCTGGAGAGGGTGGGTGAGGTGTTACCAATATCGGAAGCGGCGTTTCGAGCGGCACAGGCGAGTTCGACCGAAGAGAACCCGGTGATATGCAAAAGGTGTAAGATTGTTCCCACTGAGCTGCATTGCTTCTATCACCCCGGTAACAGGCATCTTGATATCGAAAGTGACGTTTGGAAGGGAATGTGGGAAAAGATTTCGGAGGGGAAGTGGAATGGGAAGGGGCCTGATCCTGAAGACCCGGACGTTTTTGAGAGATTTGCGGAGGGGTACAAATGGGATTGTTGTGATCTGGATGGTAACACCGAGGGGTGTGAGACTTGGATGCATGGCGCCGAGAGGAAGTGGAGGCGGGGAACGGTTAGAAGAAGGTTAGGGTTAATATTGGTTAAGCAAGCGGATGGGTATGAGGTAAGCTTTGTTCCTGCCACCATTGAAGAGACCTGAGAAGAATTTACAAGTAGGAAATTCCAAGGTTTGGATTGAGAATGCAAGGTCATTAGAATTAATGGGAATAAAAGCGTTACTTCGAAAGGATGAAGATATACATGTTGAAAAGAGCATTGAAATACCACTAGCATTTTACTTCGTGCAGATTACTCAAACGTTCCCGGTCTCTAACCGTCCTACCATTGACCTTCCGAATCGTCCTCATTATTATGAGGCCTAGACGCCCCAGCATCGGGCCTAGCGATGGCGACGCTCTGCCCAAGAAGAAATGGAGACGGTTGTGCTAGGCTCCCAGAACTTTGTAAACTAGGCCCAACAGATTGACCTACGCCAGCCTCACCACTCGATTGGTCTCGATCCATTTGAGACCGAGGAATGTGCCTATTGACATCGCATCCTTCGCTATCGCCCCTCTGCCCACAGCACTCCATTACGAAGCCCTCAGGACAATCATGGAAGAAGTCCTCGTGATCGTGATCGCGACCTTGGAAATCGCCCTCCCACATATCGTCCCACATGCTGTGGTCTAGATCTGCCTCCCAATGGCCTGGATGCGTCCTGCAAGCCATATCATGATTGTCTGCCTCATCGTATGATTTGAAGCAGGCAATGCAAACTGCAATCTGTGTCTCAGCCTTCCGTTTGCGTGTCGAATTTGCCGTGTTCCCGCCTGCATTGTTTGCCTGCCCTGCAGCTTCAGCCTCGGCCCGCTGCCGCTTCTGCTCCCGCAATTGAACGTTTTGACGATGATATGTCTCGATCCGATATCCGTTTTTTGAATCCGCTCTGATCAATGCGTCCATCCAATTTTGAAGCTCTTCTCTTGTTGCCGACTGGACTAGCTCTTCAGCGTCGGGTTCACGCGGTATAACAGTCTGGCGGGCCAAAGGAACGGCATTTGGGGCCTGTCTTGGGGTACCATTCAGGATGTCTGCTATCGTTGGAAGTTGCATCGCGGATGCGTTGGAAGATGATGGTGGCATCTTGACGCGTTCAACCACAGTCTCTCTACAGCGCCGAGGGAGGCAAATTGAAAGCAAGAAACGTAGATGATGAATTGGAGGCCTTGAACTGAGATGAAAGATGAATTTGATTGCTTTCGCGTTAGGCGTCTGAAACGTTTGCTTGCAATGCAAGATGGCTCACAGGACGGCTCGAAGTAAGGGAGGGTGCAGCGCGTTGGGCAAACATGGGTGGGCTGTTATCTAAAGCACAGGCCATATACATGTACCTTAGCCTCGCCGGGGTTGCAACGTTGGGCCGGTTGGGGTTTTATAGATAGCCTTTCGGAAACCGTATGGGACTTAATATTTCCGTGGTGCTATAGTTTTGTTCAATTATATCGTTCTCGATATATATCGGATCTTAATACTCCTCGCTATAATTTTCCGGCTATATCAAAATCTGCCTTAGAACCTATCCTATTATATCACTGCGATATCGATAGTACCACATACCCCAACCAATATAAAACCATGATAACCCCCACCATGGCCAAAGCCACCCTCCAAAAACTTCTCCCCCGCGACCCCGTCGACGAAATCCTAAAATCAAGTTCGGATACTCACATCCGTACACTCCTTCGCAATCTTTGCGAATCTTCCTCAGAAATCAAAGAAAAAGCGCAAATGCTTCATCAGAGAATACTCGAACTCACACCCCCTCCTCCACCGCTAAACTTAACAGATAGCGACATCGCTATTATCGCCAGTCGTAGTCATCGGAAAAGGAAAGTTTTGTTTGACGGGGCGGGAGATACGTATAACAGTTACCACGATCGGTCGCCCGACTATCAGCGCCGTAGGGTTACACGCCGATATCGGTTGGGGAAGCTTGAGCTTGGTTTAAATGGCGGGCTACATACTTGCAAGAAGGGTCACGACCAAATCGACGATATTGGTGCTCCTGTATCCCCCCTCACAAAACTCCCAGTAAGGAGACCAATGGAGTGGTGTGAACGGCGGGGTCGGCAGACAGTGTATCCGTTGATCTTGATTGAGAACGGAGAGAGCAGGAACAAAGAACATGGAGATTCGCAAACAACATGCTTGCCATCATTAAACGAGTTGATATTCCACAATCCGAATTATAGCTTGACATTGCCGCCGATTTTGGGGCTCTATGAACAAGATACCTCACCGGTGGGTACTGAGGAGTTAGAGGTTGGTCGCCTTGCAGACGCTGATTTACAAGACCAGCGAGAGGTGAACGTCCTGGATACCGAAACGGTCGAAGTGAACTATGGTAGTGGAGAGGTTGCAATATCAGAGGATAAAACGGAGCCTTCGACATCCGATACAATTTATTGATGCAGCATCACATGACTCGAAGTTCATACCCTAGAACTCGACTTTGTCATACACCCCATCCTTCTGAAAGTTTTCTGCGGTCTTAGCAAGGAGTGAACTAAGTTTTGTATATTATAATCTAATACCCTTTGTATCATTACAGTACCAGCTTTATCTTTATTATCTTTACCACTTGTCAACAATCGATTGACCAATTCTTTCACTTTGACAACGCTTTATAACGTTGCATTTTGAATGCACATCCTGCGAGCTGATTTCTGCTTCAACCATGCGACATTTCCGCGGATTCATGAAAACGGTTATGAACGAGTGAGTTTTTGGCCGGCGTGGTATTACAAAATCTTGCGCCGCCGTTCAAATGATTAGTATCTTGTTGCTACGAGGACTAGCTTTGGCATGATATATCGATACCCGTATACCCTAGGTGCCCTCCAAGCGCTACATGCCCCCCCACCTTCACAGCTCAGAAATGAGAAGCAAAGATGCCTTACGCTTCGATCCCGCCCTTCTCCTTTCTACTATCCGTCATATTGACGCTCTTTCAAATAATACCACCGTCCTCAGCGTACTACACAGTGTTGATTCGCGAGACCGGCCCGGAATGGTTCAAATCATTCAGCTACTTCATGACCACTACGAACCTCCACTCGCGTGACCCAAGTCCTGAAGCGTGCTATGAGATGTCTTTAGGCCAAAGACAAGACGCCATAGCAGCTCTCGGACTCTACAACAAACCCGGCGAAATACCCGCCACCGCTCTCGCGCTGTTTTCCTACAAAAGCCCTAGTTCAGAATGTGAAACATTGCCGTCAGGCGCAGTCGTAACCCCCGAGCCACCTACATTTATGATTGTACTGGATCCGAATGATTTATACGGCCTTCACGTTGTCGATGTCAAGAAGCTAGGGATACAATGGTTTCGGGGTACGATGCAGGCTCTCAACGCTACCGCTGAGCGGGAGGATCCCAATGGACTGCTTTATGGGCTTCCTCAACGCCCCGGAAGCGGGTTATACGTTTGGGAAGGCGATCCAGAAACGGATTATAAAAAACCGAAGCGGAGAGTATACCTCCCCAACACTGTGGTTAAAGTAGCCGAGCCGAGAGACTATTTAGAAACATTTGATCTAACCGGTGAGGGCGCACGGTCGGGGTATATATACATGAGAGATTTAATGGAGAGGTACCTTAGGCCTGAAATGCGTCATTTGAAAGATACTATTTCGCCGTGGTTTGACGATGATAAAGATGGGAAGTTTGACCACTTGGAAAAGAAGCCCGTTATGACCGGCCCGTTGTTCAGTAAGGATAAAACTACGGCCCTGAACAAAGGTAAAAACTCAAACAGACACGCCTGGCAGAAATTGTCGAAGGCAATACCTCATTTGAAGCAAAAGATGACGGGTAAGGGGTGGACCAAAGTTTGGCGGGGACCGGAGGAGGGATCTGTACCTGGAATGGAGTATTACGACTTGAACAGGCCGATCGCACTGAATCCAAACCCATTAGAAGATGGTATGAACGGAAACAACGAACTGTCGGAGCAGAATAGTTTGAGCGGGGGCTCCGCTGATGGTGTCTACGTTCACATTCCAGATGAGATCGAGATAACAAGCGAGGTTAAAGATGAGACTGCATTTGACTCTACAGACATTCCTCGAACATTGCACCGAATGCGAAGGCTACACGAGACCGCCCCTAGTGCAACGCTTATGGAAGAGGAGCATCCAGAGGAACAACCAATCCAAAAACCTAACACAGGAGTTAAGATAGAACCACAGCTGAATGATGAATCCCAATACCAGAGTACAGCTCCAGATTCAGTACCAGTAATTGAAGCACAGGAAATAAAACAAGAGGAGGAAGAATCAAGCTCCGCTAACGTAATCAGCCCAAGCCTCTCTTCAAATCCGAATATGGTCGGCGGCAACCAACCGCCAGATATGTTGGCAGAAGGGGTCCAAGCCCTTCGGGGAGGCCCATTCACGAATATTGAAGATCCCGCAGCCTTGCCAAGAGCTCAACAAGAGAGCCTTGCCAACCGGAACGAGATGGTTGTTGATTTCAGCCCTTTCCGGTACCGGTACACGTCTACAAGCAGAGATCGAAACAGACCAGGGATGGCAGCTTTGGAAGATCCAGTATTTGACCGTCAGGCATTCCGGTCCAGTACATCCAGCGGATCAAGAAATCGAAACGGGGCGTATAATTTCCCCCAGAATGAGGGCCAGGGCCGCTCTCTTGAGGATTATGAAGAATACCCTGACCCCCAAGGACGAAATCTTCGGAACAGGGAGCCTATATGAATTATGTAAATGCAAAATGTATCCGAGCGGGATTACGTACACACACGCTAAAACCTACCTCCGGCATATCTACAAGTTAGTTTGTATACCGTAAACTATAAACAAAGAATGGAAAAGTCTTCGGATGGCGGCAGGCTGATAGCATTATCACTATCGTAGGCTATAATAAGGGAGAGCGCAGCGTGTTAACGGATGTTGCATTCCGAGGAGATAGGAGACGGGCCCTGCCGGTGCCTGCCAAGAAATGCGGGCTTGTGTCACATACCCAAAATGCCATAGACACTTTTCCCCAACCCCAACGCGCCGCGTCGGCATACATAGCAGGACAGGACTGGACAGCATCCAGGAGGCTCCAAAGCCGTGGGTCCTTCGGCCTTCAACAATCCTCACTGTCACCATCACCAACTTCAATCAATCCATCCTCAGGTACCTCGCACCCTGGCCGACCAAGATGACAGATATCTACGAAGTCATCCAAACCGCGTCGGACCAACACGTCCGTACGCTTCTCCGCCTCCTTTGCGACAGCGATTACAACATCAAATCCCGGACCGTAGAGTTCCATGGCATGATCGAGACCCTCCAGCCGACATCGACATCGTTAATCATCGATTCCACATGTTGCTCGATTTCGTCCGACCGAAAACGCAAACGAGATCCCTTGGAAATATTTTACTGCGTTAACTGCAAGGAGTGCTTTATCGACGAGGAGAATGACGAGGAGGCATGTTCGTATCATCCTGGAGAGTACGATCCAGACAGGGAGAGCTTCTTCGCGGACCATGACGAGGAGATTCACGGCAGGCTAGACGACGAGGACATGTTTGCGACCTATCCGCAAGGATACCATATGTCATGCTGTGGGGATAGAGGCGATACAATTGGATGTTATACGGGGCTACATGTGGGCGGAAACAGAAAACTGAAGCCGACAGGGTCTGATGAGGACGAAGACGAGGAAAGAGCGGACGAAGAAGTGGAGGAGGAAAGCAAGGTTGTAAAGCAGGAAACGGACTAGGATGCCTTTGGAGAGAATGAAGCTATCGATATCGATATCGGAACTCGGTTGGCACCGAGAACCGGTGAACCAGGAATCCGGTTATCACCGGACCACACTGCCATCCCACAGGCTCACTCATGTAAATTCGCACGCACAAAATCGACTTTTTCTTGACCCCTCTTCGACTCATGAAGGATCCCCAGCCGCTCGCTTTCCCTGCATGCTGTGCCGCGCTTCAAAACATCCCCCCCTGCAACACATTTTCCGCCGTCTCCACAGCCACTGCAGCCCATGCTTCAGAAGACCTTCTGCCTACGAAAACAGCCTTAGTTTATGCAAACTGTCAGAATAGACGCCCGGTGGCAACCAATAGTTTGCGCTTAACCCATTGCTTCCCCCAGTTCAACAAGACATCCGATGTCATGAAGGATTGCATCACGCGGAAAACCATTTCAACAGTTGTGTGATATCACATATTCCAGATGGAAGCCTTTCGACTCGGAGAATATTTTAGGACTATTCGGCAAAAGTTGTGTAACGAACCGACAGTGGAACTCGGGAACCCCGCATGAATAGATGCTGGACGGTTACGAATCCGTCAGGGCCTTCGCCTCTTCGAGGACTGTCTGCATGGAGTCCTTTGTTCGCTCTGAGTTGGCCTGCAAGGGACTGACGGTAAAGGTTGGAACTCGAGAATAACCATGTGAAGATTTCTGTCAATATATAAATCCTTGGGCAGGAGCTAGATACAAGGCTGTTAGATTCCATACCCACTTCAATAGACTCCATCACTAGACTAAAGCTTGGGACTTCGAGAATCTATTACCAGTAGCTTCGACCAAACTCCAGCACACGTTACCCTCCACATCCTCTCTACTTCAAAAGCAAGCAATAGCCCCAGTCTCATAAGCTTTCTTCCTCTTCTCCCCCCTCTTCATATCTAGGAAGATACTCGGGCCAGTTTCCACCCACTTACCCACGAAGGAACCGGTTCAACCTTCAGCCCAATTGTCGAAGAAGAGCTCCTTGAAGCTCCACTCTTCAAAGTACCTCTTGCACAAATTCTCACCGGTATCCCTTCATCATCGTAAAAGTTTTCCCAAACCGTCTCGCCGCCATGAGCACCGCTTTAGTTATATCCCGACCCTCCGGCGGCGTCTCTCTCTTCCAACCCGGTGCAATCGATAAGTACTTCCAAAGCCACCGCTCCTTCGGATACACCCCGTCGGCCGAAATCTCCGTCCTAAAGGCTTTCAAGCGCCTAGCTGTCAACCAAGGGTGGAACGATAAACGTAGGAAACAAGAAAAGGAGAGATTCCAAGCCGCTGTTGACACCGAGTTCACAGCTCGTGTTGGAAGTGGATTTGCATTATCTGACTGGCAGAGGTTGGCAAAAGTTATTGGGATTGAGCCTTTACCACAGACTATTACACAGTGTAGAAAGGTACGTATTCATCTAAAAAATATTATATCGGGAACACAGAACTAGAGGCTAATGATAAAAACAGACGATCAAGAAGGAAAATATTAACATCTATCACATCTTACACGCCTACCGTCGTGCCACCGAGATGAAGGACATCAACAATATCGAAGCCTGTAAAGATATTCAGCGTTTCAAGAGTGTCGGGGAGCTCAGACGATACACTCATGCTCACAATATGTTTTACCGCAAGGAATTCGCGAAGGGGTCTGTTCTCAAGGGGTTGTTGAAGCAACTTCGTTAGGAAGATTTAAGAGGATGCTATGACGATGTTCAGGTCCCACGATGGGGGTTTCGTCTTGTTGAATGTTACAGTTGTTGGTCGGCTTTTCAGTTCTTTCTTTTCTCTTGCAATTCGGTGTCAAGTCTGCACCCGTCCCGTATTTGGAACCACGCCCCGCTTTTATTGTTCGCCCTACTGGGCATTTTGTTTCGTTAGTATTGTTTGTTCGGCTTTCAGTAGCTTCCGTTTTTTCCTGCGGTATTCCCTAATGTCTGCTTTCCATCATTCGTTCCAATGAGCTTTTGTACTTTCCGGCGCAGAAGTCTTATTCTTCCAGCGGCTCTCTTATATCTATTGCAGTTTTATATTTCCAATCACTTGAAATTAATTCCCAATGCTTTAATACTAGATATTATATGCAAAGGTACAGAACGATAGCATGATGGTTCACCAACCCCCGGCATCTAGATCTGCAACCAGTCAGCATCGTCACCCCAATTATTATTGATCAATTGATGCCGGCTCAATTACCATTAATATTAACAACTTGTGCGGGCCTTCGGTACGGTCCAACGATCCACTCAGTATACCAATTCCTCATGTCGACTAAATGAATCACCTCTACCTCTTTACCCTTCCCCACAACCTTGAAAGCCTCCAGATCACCTTCTTGGCGGACCCACTCCTGGTCATCCCAAGTAGATACCGTCTGCTCTCGTCTGACAACGAAACTAGCTTTCTTTAGGTTCTCCATTCCATTTTCGATCCAGGCGTGCACCGCATTCTTCATTTGGGCTATTCCTCCCTCCCCATCGTCAATAGGAATATGCGGCCAGATGATTTGAACTTCCTCCAGGCTCTTAAGCCGAGTTAGCTGGTGATAAATCAACCATTCGACATCTTCGGGGTCTCGTAAATCAGCTGCCCCAAGTGCATCCACGGCCAAATTCTTCAGATTGGGGGCAATTGTAGTCAAAATCTCTAACGTTCTCCACGATATAGAGCTATCGAGAGTAATACGAAGTTTCTCAAGGGCCGGGTACCGTATCGTGATGCTCTCCAAATAGTCCTCCCAGTTATCTAAATCATAGTAAATATCCTCAGCCCGCAACACCAGCACTCGCATCTTCGCAGCCGATGACCGCAAAAGACTGATATGAGTCTGTGACCACCCGGGAGAACTGTCCGAAAAATCGAGTTTCTCGCAGCACTGCATTCGCAAGTCTTCGAGGCTGATAAGGGGCTTTATGTACTTCATATTTTCCTTTTCGGATTCTTGTAACCGTGATAGCTCACTTGTTTCGCTATATGCGTAGGTCGAGATGGTTGCTGTATCGATTAGGTATTCATACGCCATATCTAGATATTCTATTTTTTCATGCTGCGGGTTCTCCGATAGGCCTCGGAATACTTCCGATAGAAGCGCAGACTGAAAGGCATCAGAGCATGGTCCAGGGAACGAGGTATATATGCTGTTAAGCCTTGGAAATATGTTGGCGGACTTGACAAGGCCTCTGATAAGATCGGGCGATGATTCAACCGGGCCACCATACAGTCTATAAGGAGATATGTGCCTATTATTTCAGCGAATGACGTTAGAACTCATTAACGGTATACCTTCTTTCAAAAAAGGGGGGAATCCGTGAATCTTCTATTATATGATATACTCATAAAAATACATACCGTACAAGATGTCTTCGTCGAGCAAGGCTACCATCCTCGAAAGCTTTCAAAGAATCCCAACCAAGACCGATGCTTCTAAAAATCGTGCTCGCAGCCAGATCCCGGAATAATTTAGAAGAAGAAGAAAACGACTTGAGGGTGTCGAAATCCATAAATTGCAACAGATGAACCCATATCTCGGTCGGAAGGACATATAGTGCGGACGACAGCCCCGCGTCTTCTAGAGTTTGACCCTCGACGCCGGCGACTATATCCCTGATATCATTGGGCTGGCTCATAGTTGCAATAGGCGCTACCTGGTTGCAATAGATGGTTTCCAAATAGGTGTGTGAATGAAAGGTTTGGTTTTCGTGGTTAGATGTGCGAAACTACGGCTTTTGAAGACGAATATACTCTGGTACCAATATATCAGGTACACCTGGTCTCGTAAAGCAGCCTCAGGTACACCCGGATCCATCCAATTCCGCCCACGCCTACGCCAAGCTCGAACTCAGGCTCATACCTACGCCTTTGCGATTGCCTGACTCATCACGGTCACTCTCAACACAAGCCATAGTGTGGTTTTTGGGCAAGTGCAAGCGCAAGAGGCCCATTATTATAATTGCCCTATCACGATGCAATGCAAAAAAGTTTCATGAAGTCTTAAGCTCACTACCTAAGCTGCAACCAGTTAACTTCCATTTAGATCTACCGGTCCTATCTTTGGAAATACAAAACTTCTATTCAGCAGATCAGGGCCCTAACCTAGGGCCCTATCGGCACTATCGTAAACAGATAGTGCAAGGTCGCGGTAGGCCTTGAAGCTTAGTAAAAATGATATAATTGAGTTAAGAATAGCAAAGGATAGTATGTCTTAAGTTTCCCATATCTGTACCGAGCATAGCTCTCGAGACAACTCCCAACATCATATCTCCCCTACCAAACGCTCTTTATACTGACAGATAAGCTTATCCTCGAACAATACATCCTTGAGATCGATATAAAAAATATCCCGATGCCCCGGTCTGTACCAATCCGGAAACTGCATCCTACAATCCAGCTTAACCTCCCCATCTTTCCTTGTAATCAAAAAAGCCAATCGGTCCTCATCATCACGAAGTGTTCTCGCAAACGCCTCGAGGGGGCTATCTCTAGCTTTCCGTCTGACAAATTGTACATATTCCAAATCGTCCAGGCCCCCTCGTACCCACGCTCTTATCGATTCTGCCATTCTCTGCTTTTCTTGCATCTTAGGACGATCCAGCATGTTCCAAGCCCGATCATGAGAAGGCGGCGACCGAAGAATCCTTACTCTTTTTAGTCTCTTAAGTTTCTTCAGATGGGGGTATACCGGTTGGCCCTCCGATTCTTGGCCCCAGATTTGTGCGTATCCCGCAGAATCTAAGGTGAGGTATTGAACGTTCGGGAAAACCGTTGTGATAACATCTAAAGTCTGCGAGGAAGTCCATTTATGGATGATTATTGTGAGATTTTCCAAGACGGGATATGTTATCGAAATATTCTTTAGATAACCTGGCCACCGGCCATCCTTGTCGGAACCGATATAGATACTCCCCGCCATTATTGACAGTTTTCGCAGCGTTGGGGCCGATGAGTGGAGTAGGTTAAGGTGAACTTTTGGGACGGAGTCCGGGATTGAGTCGGAGAAATCTAGAGCTCCGAAGAATTTAAGGTCCAGCGTTTTAATACCCGGGAGGTGGTATTGTCTACTATTCAACTTCTCTTCGGTTCTATATATATAATCGACTTCACGGGCGTCAAAAGCGCCCAGGCCAGCCTTATGAGACTTACTGTCGATGTACTTCTCAAAGTGATCGATAGTTATACTCTGTATATTCCGATGAGTGGGGCATCTCGAAATTCGACGGATTATCTCAGAAGAAACAATTGATTTGAAAAGAGTAAGCGCCTGTTCTTGGAATTGAAGTTTAATTCCTCTGAGGCCGCCGAATAGAATGATTGCATCCGCACATTTTCGTGCGAGCGAGTATGTTGCTTTCATACCCCGGGAGGATTGAGGGTGTATTATCTTGCCGCCAGGGCTCTTAGTGACTTCTTGGATGGATAGTGTGACATATCTACAGAATACCGAGAAGATTAGCAATTAGTGAACCCCGACGAAAAAAATATATATATCCAACCTCCTGGCCGCCAGTATACACAATCCTGTAATCAGGGTATGGGCAGCTGCCAGGCCGGCCGGCAGTAGGAGAGTCAGTGCGCTCGCAGACGTACCGGACCAGTGGTCTCATCCTAGTTAAACTTCCATACTCGAAAGCCGCCCGCGAGTTTTTATTAAGAGTGATATGAGAAAAGATTATCGGTGCGACAAGGTCACGGTATTTGTTGGAACATAGGGAAAGCGTTTTGATGGAATCGAGGCTCATGAATGCCATTATGGCATACCATATGTCAAGTGGCAGGGCATTTGTGAAGGACCAATTCGAAGCCTCGCCGTCACCAATGCTTATAGCATTTAGCTCATTCAACACAGTTTCGAGGTCCTCGGATACCGTGGGTTCGGAAGTCATGTTGGCAGTGATTAGACGAGGGTTTGTTTCTTTGGAATACTGAGGTCAAGACGTTGTCTATTCTTCGGAGGAGGTCATCCTCTCTCGAGGCTTTTATTCGACGCGGCCCTTACCAAGCGCAGCTCATGCGCAAATGAACGCATGTTAACATCCTCATGTTGCATGTTGTTTGTTGCAGGCTGCGAAATTTCACGCCCGAATATCCTTACCGTACGGAAGCCACGTTCCTTTACGTCTAGTACCCTAAAAACTAGGACATCGAGAAGATGTGAAATCAGGAAAGCCTTGCCCATTGCTATCAAAAATATACATGTCCATGAACGCTCCGGTATATAATAGACCGTAACTATCTACTTACCAAGTAAGCACCTAAGTATTAGGTAGATACTTAGCTGTCGGGCTCCCCAGCTGGTGGACGCCAGATGACAACGTCTGAAGAACGTCCCTCAGGTGAACGCCCTGCCAACTCCATCAGTGCTCTATGTAAACACCATCACACTCCATCTATTATACAATTCACCTCCCTCACCCTCTAAGCTTCATTAACAAACAATCCAGCCATACCCTGTCCACTTCCAATGCACATGCTAGTCAACAAAAGCTTCTTGCCTGTTCTCCTACATTCCGACAAACCAGTAACGACCTGTCGAGCACCAGTAGCTCCCAATGGGTGTCCCAATGCAATAGCTCCACCACGTGTGTTCATGATCTCATGTGGGATTTCGAGCTTGTTCAGGCAGTAGACAGCCATCGAGGCGAAGGCTTCATTGAGTTCGACGACATCAATGTCCTTGATGGTCAAGTTGAGCTTAGTAAGGAGTTTCTATGACACCTAAAGTTAGTACCTTCACATCAACAAGATTTTAGTGCCAGTGAACTTACAGGAATAGCAACAGATGGGCCGATACCCATGATCCTAGGAGCAAGACCAACAACCGTGCTCATCACATACTTGGCCAAGATTGGCTGGCCAAGCTTCTGTGCTGTCGATCGCTTCATCAAGAGTATTGCCGCAGCACCGTCAGTGACCTGGGAGCTGTTGCCACCAGTCGACTTATCACCGAACTGTGGGAAGGCTGGACGGATCTTCGACAGGGATTCATAGGTAGTTCCATGACGTGGGCCCTCATCGGAAGTGACAGTAACCGTCTTCTTCTCACCAGTCTTAGGATCAACGACAACAGTTGTGATTGGCAGGATCTCATCGTTGAACCAGCCGGCTTTCTGGGCGTCCTCGGCGCGCTTGTATGACTCCGCTGCGTATCTGTCCTGCATCTCACGGGTGATGCCGAAGTCATTGCCGACGTTCTCAGAGGTCTGGCCCATAGGTTGCTTGCAGTCCTCGGCTTCCTGGTTGGCAGAGACCTCTGGGGAGAGAATGAATGGCTCCCTGATTTTGCTGTTCTGGGTCATAGACTCGGCGCCGATGGCGATACCAATGTCGATTGAGCCATTGGCGATCTGGTGAGCTGCTCAAATGTCAGTATACACTCGCCACAAATGGTGCGCACACTAGCCACATACCAACATCCTGGATGGCCATCAATCCAGACGAACAGAATCGGTTGATGGAATGTGCGGCTGTGGTATTTGGGAATCCAGCTGCCAGCGCCGCTGTCCTGATCTTATTTGCCATATTTGCATCGGCGACATTGCCACACGCGATATCCTCAACCAGCACGGGGTCAATCTTGGAGTTCTGGATGACACCTTGCAGCAGCTGCAACAGCAGATTCTCGATCGGTGTATCCTTGAACGAACCCTTTACACCCTTTGCAAGGGCTGTACGGATCGCATAGGTGATGACGATATCATCCGGGTTCTTGGAGAGCCTGATTTTGGTGCCACCGTTAGATCACGGACCACAAAGGAAAGAGGACAGCGTATACGACTTTCGTAGTCGCAACGAGCAAGATTCTGGACTCGGCCGTGGCGGTCTTCGAAGAGTCGTTCTAAGACATGTGGAGATTGGCACTTACACAGATGCACGTCCTGACGAAACGCCAGGGTTTAGGTGGTTCAAAACGTTCTTGAGTCTGTCGGCCATGGTGAATAATGGAGTTCTATTGGATGAAGGGAGAGATGAATGTGAGAGCTGAGAGGTTGCAGTTCGGATGTCTTGGAGGAAAAGACGAGGGATGTGACACGGATAAAGGTCTTATAACACCAGCTATCTTATATATCTGAGGGTTATACGAGATCCCGAGCTGACGGCCACGGCTATCGGAAGACGTATGTAAGATGGATTAGAAATTGCAAAAAGTCCGGGGAGAGAAGGGCGAAAAGAAGGGCGAGCGAAGGCTATCCGGGGAAGTTTGGTGTCTGCGCGTTTGAGCCGAGGCAAGTCGAGGCCCAAAAAGGCAGGGGCAAAGCACATGCTGTGGAATGCTGCCGTGCCGCATTCTGTGGCCTCAACCGACGCTTCACGCTGCTAACCGCGGTAAAGGTCCTGCACCCGCCCGTACCAGCCACAGCTTAGATAATCGATCCAAGAGCTTCAAGAGGTCCCTGTAGTCTCTCTGCTCGGGTGGAGATGTTGTAAAATGAAGATGTGGACTTCCAATAATGTGTTGTCTACGCATGGAGTGAGTTATAGTTACGGCGACGATTTCAGAGACTACATGAACGGTGGGAATTCAATCTCCTCGACAGTTGGACTACTATACTATTTGATCGGGCTGTATTCCACTATCTCGCCTTGCGCATCTCCATGGTAAATAACAGCGGCTCTGTCGTCACAACTTCCACCCGGTCCTGAAGCAAATGATTGCTCGTGCTCACCATGCCCCCGAACCTCGTCTCTGTCTCATACAGATCCCATTCCAATCCCTTCGTCGTAATCACAGATGCCCCCGCAACCGGTATCAGCCCACAGGTCTTCCCGAATAACCTCAAGGGTGTATCAATAATATTCTTCCCTTTCTCCAATAGGAACGTCACACTCTCCTCAGACATAAGCATCAACTTCCTCTCAGTCGTATTAGAAGAACTCGTATGCTGACTGGCTTCATCTCCACCTCTCTCGTTTTCGCCATTCAGACGATGACTGGCTTGGAACAGCTGATCTATTGCATGAAAGGTCTGGTCCACACGACCTCCCATTGCCCCATAAGCTATAATATCCAAGGGCGCATGCTCAATCCAAGACGGCGCGCCCGGTTGGCCAGCCCAGGGTACGCCGTACAGATTCTCTTTTTGTATGTTCGCGTCATCATCTTCGTCGTCGTCGGAGGCAGTGCCTTGCTTTGAAGAGTCATGTAGTTGCTCCTGCTTCAGTATCCAGTTGAGCGATTTTGTAAAATCAGTTGCGTATTGGCTGTGGTCCGGTACTATGGACACACCGAGGGCACGATAATAGTTCCCGACCTTGGATTGGAGAGAGTCCAAATCGCCGGTGATGCAATCCGGAATCTACACACGAGGACAAAAGTATTTCGGACCTCAATCAGAATTTCAACATGCACGGAGTTAAGCGAATAATCACACATGCAGATCGGCACAACCATGGAGAAAGCTTCCGCTGCATGAATCCAAGAAAGAAGGAGCAGGATGTGATCACGTACAGGTATATCGTGGTCAATCTCGATGCCGTAGAGATGATTCGCCCCACCGTCTGCACAAACTCGAAGACTTGCTATTATAATTCTTGGAAATTAGAATATTGCTATCAATGTGGAGATAGTGCGGAGTGATTATAAAGCTCCCAGAACGGGGTATTAATCTGACTCCACCTCCAAAAGAGGTCGTAAAAAAGTGGGATGATATGAGGCTTTGGTGATTAATTCTGGATACATACCGTTATTCCACAACCTCGTAAACCCTTCAACATCAGCTATTGGCTGATTCAATATTACCAAGGCAAAGCGCGGACGATTGGTCTCAGCTTGGTCAGTGAGGTAATCACCTGGCGACCAGGTCGTAACTGTCTCCATCTCGTCTTTGCCACCGATTCCCGGGACCCCTTGGTTCCCCTTGATTCCCCTTGGAGATACTTTTGGATACTTCCAGCTTTTGATAGCAGATGCCCTAAACGTTTTACGGTATACGCAATGGCCTGCACATGCACACGCACGGGCGTGACAGTTCGTCGAAATGAGTGAAAGTCCCTTTACGTTCCTTTCGAGGGGTTTGGGCGTGCGTGTTATGGACGGGAACACTAGGAAATATATCCGGATACCGGATATACGATATCAAAGATCACGAAACCCGACGCCGGAGGTCGCGGAAGCTGGATTGCGCGGCTTACGATTGGTCGATTCAACCGATAGTACGACGTTATTCCATTGAAGTTCAGGGGGCTTCAAAGCGTAACGTAACTCTGCTTGTGTAAGTGTAGCGGCTTCGCCCGGACGGACATCAAGTTCGACGGTGGTCGAATTTTTCCCCCAGTCCACCAAGCAATTGATTACGCCAACATCGATGCGGCACCGGTACAATCCGCGGGAGCACAAGAGATGTGTTGCGGACTCACCCCAGCTGACCGTGAACTGACGCTCGAAACTTTCGAGCCAATCGGCGACACAGAATCTTCGAATCCTCGAAGGCTTCCCATTCTCAAGTCTCGAAATTTTTTGAGATGGTAGGAACTACGATATCACAAGCTATTGTAATCAGGCAGCATCTGAACTGCTAACGTAACGGCGGATATATGCACGCTGGTTTATCATCTCCAAAAATGCTTTGCAACCGCCAGATAAAAATTTGATAGCGTCGACGCTCTGATAGGCTCGATGGTAGAACAATGCATCGGGCTAAAAACCGTTATGGCCGGCCGCCCTCCAGTATTATGTAATCTCCCTCTACGTACACGGAAAGTCCAGGCGATACCGGAGTTTGAATTTCCCGAGGAGATAGAAGCCTCATATGTCCCTTTGCTTGGCGCCAGCTGTGCGCTGTGGCTGTCTCGTACCAGTATACACCCTCCAGAGGCTTCTCGAAATTGTAGCTATTTCGGGAAGGCCGAGCCTAAGGACTGATATATGGATTCCCAGAAATTGGGAACCGATGATGGCACCGTGCATGCGACGCTTGCGCAACCTGCAAGATACAAACACGTTTTTTTGTTCTTTGCCGCTTCTATGCCCCCTTCCATGCCTGAATTAACCCCGGCTACCCATATGCAAGGGAGAGACAAAATTTTCACCGCCTGGGCGGCTCTTGCTCAAGCGGAGGCATGTATGGAGCACCCTACTGATGTGGATATTTCTCCAGACACCCCCCCAGACGTTCAACTGTCAGCCAGCCCTGTCAATCCCCGGTTTCTTGTCATACCCCCCGACTCATGCCATGTAAGTCGGCCCCGAAGCGAAAGACATTTTTAGAATCAGCAGGCCAAAATCTCGGTTGCGTATCTGGTGCTACACCAAAGAGCTCTCTTAGGTGGATACTTCGGAGCTGTCAGATGGGGTACCCAACCGCCCCGAGCTGCCTCCCAACCGAAGCAACGTCGAAAGTATATGACGTACCTCGCTCACACGAGCAGACACTCCATTCGGATAGGTGGATATTTCCAGCTCGCCCTCTTGAAGCTCTGCCACGTCCAGCTGATGCTTCTGTCGCCTGCCAGCAAGGCCGAAGGCCCTTGCCTACTTCATCAAGCCTTCATCACCTGATAACCAAGAACGAAGGTTTTGAAAAAGTGATACGTGGACGGAGTTTATGAGAGAAAGAAGGTCTGATCGGGCGGAGCCCGCTGACGTTTTGCTCTTTGTAAAGATGACAAGCCTTGAAGACCGGAAGGAATCCTCGAGCTCCTGCTGAGTAAAGACTTGTCCTATGTTACATCTGGGCCAATGATTGGTGGACAGCTGTCAAGGGCCGGCGCCGGACAAGATGTAACATCCAAAAAAGGGTGTGCTGGCAGAAATGTGGCGCAGTAGCCGCCGATGCCTATGCGGCCCATGCGGCAAAATTTTCACTCCCTGGGACTCCGGGCTCGGGTAGCGGCCTTCTGCGGCGCCAAAGAGTTGCCAGGTTTGACGGTGGTACAAAGAATCCTATACCTAGATCAGATCCGAGGCTACCCAGGAGAGATCTCTCTCAGGTACAATATGTTAACATGCAGATTCAATAGAGAGAGGGACCCACTCGGGGAAAGTTTACCTAATCTGCACAGACGCCATCTCGAAATTTCTGGTGGGCCTTCGGACCTCGAAAATTCCTACGGAAACAATAGGACCGGCAACTGGCGCCTAATTTTTCCTTCGTTTTTGGATATCAATGGGTATACGCAATCCGTGTCGAGGAGCTACCGACTTGTAGATGCGATGCATATGGATTGGTGTATGGTTGTCTCTTCTTGAAACCCATCGGACCGAACACGACAGGTGGGATGCTCGAAAAATTCAGAAGAATCCATCGAATCGGCGGGACCCACCGTGTGACGACGGCTTAAAAGCGTCCCAAGAGTGTATACAAAACGGAGTATAGTCGGGTTGGTCGTCAAAAGCTGAATAGCCCCAAGACCTGCAGGGCCAAGATTTTGCGCAAAAATCGGGCTGTTCTGCAAGGAAGGGTCCCTTTGAACACTGCATTGCATTGGCCGAAGATGCAAAACTGCAACAAGTATATGCCAAGACACCAGTATCGAGAGGGAGAAGGCTCAAATCGATGAGATGGCTTGAGACAGATATGCAGCTCCCTGACTTGAATCGTCCTGTGAATCCGTGCCCGTTTAGTGGCTTCGAAGGTCCTTCCATCCGACGAATGATCGTGGAAGCCCGTCGAGATTAACGATGAGGTATCCAAACGGTATCAAAAATTTTAGGCATGTCTTGCCCGCCATTGCATTGAAGATGGTACATTTGCGTTGTTTTCCAGAAGCATAAAAATGCATGGGCATTGATTGAGAACACAGGCTAGGACGAGGTTTAGTGGATCGCCACCGTGTGTCTTGCTTGCGTAGCTCGAGGATTGTCGAATGCATGTGGAATGGCCGGATGTTGATGTTGGAATGAGGGTCTGTACCCCCCCATGTTTCCAGCTTCGAGGGGGTACGCCATCATGTTACAACAGTGCTAGGACGTCGGCATGTCGGCAGAGTCGGGTAAAAGCCTCGCCGAAACGTGGACGGCATCTAAGGGCGGTTGTCTCTGACTAGGGAGCTTGTTTTGGGGCGGGAAAAGTGGGCACTGCTAGACTCTATAGTGCAGGTGTCGAAGTTATGTCAGGGTCGTGTGCATCTCGAGATTTCAGGAAGATGAGGTGGAGAAGGAAGGGGAAATGAAAATTGCAAACTCCATGCCATGAAATCAAAAAGCCCAATTCGCCATTGAATCCACAGTGCTTCTTCGAGACCCTATAGGAAACGAAACGTATCACCGAGTTCCTCCACTGTATCACTGATATTGCTCTTCGCTCTTGTTATTCTATTTTTCTCTGTTCAATCCAACGTTGTAATTGGTCGTACCAAGACCTCCTGATTCATATTCGATAATCCCCAAATACTGGCTCTGGATCCCATCCACTCAGCCTGGACCCGAATATCATAACCGAGGCCGCGGCCGCTGGACCCACCGATATCATATTTCCGCCTTGAAGGATCGCGAATCGTCGGAATTGCTTCCATACGGCTTCTCCGGCGTCGTGTGGTGTGTGTGTATGCAGTAGAACATTCCAGGACGCTTCCAAGACTTTTATCTCCATGGTTTTTGCCTAACCAATAGGCCACTATCATGCTACTTATCACAGCATAAGCACCCTCGATAATAAACAGGATTAGCCTATTTGTCACTAATCTGCAACCTTTTAAGCGTCTAGGTATCAATACGAGCCAAGCACTCTGTACCAATATGTACCCTTGGAAATAGCTTCCTATTACCGCGTCGCCTCCCCGGGGTATGCAAGGGCGAAGCCCTAATATCCAGTGATGATTGATCACTATCAACTTTTCATTTTGCACAAACTCTAGCAAATAATTCCCCCAGTCTCGATGGGAAAGCTGCCTAACGACTCGCATTCCGCGAGTCAGTGATCCGCCCCCGTTTCACGCTTGGCCGTGGGTAAATATCTTCAACCAGACCGATAATGCCTTCAGAACGAGGCGGCAACCAGAATCCGGATATCAACGGTCAAGCGACCAAGCCTGCAAGAAAGGCCCAAGAAATAGCTGAAAAAGGGTAAAAGCCCGCCGAAAAATGTAAACGTCTTCCTCCCGTCACACGGTTCAGCCGAGAAGAACCAGGGCACGCGGAAGCCTCTCTATCCCGTTTTGCAAAATTTGTCAGTGCATTGGTCAGCAAATCTATCATATTCGGACATTTGTAACGTGGCATTGTTATTTACGGTGAGGAGATTACGCCTTCCGTATGTACTTGCTTGGTTGAATGGAAAATGTGATAGATTTCATATCAGATATATTAATATGATGTCGACCTCAATAGACTGGGAAATCGAAGGGGGATCCTAACCACCCGGGTCCAGCATCATGTGTAACGTAGGAAACTTGCCAACTCTTCATAAAAGAGCTCGGGTGAGTCCGAGGTCTGATACTGTTGAGGAATTCTTCAGGGTATAAGCAGCGGCTCGGCTAGTTTCGAGGTTTCAGGCAGCAACGGCTTCGCATTTTTTCGAGATTCAGACAGGGTATCTGCTTCGTGTATCGTAGTCATCACTAGATGTATAGCTGTGATAATCCACTAGCATGCTTGTAGACAGGAGGTAAATAGTGTAGAACTCTCCGCTGAAATTTGACCGGATTGTACTCCCGGACATCGGGAGCGTATCCAAAATACATCCACTCGGGAACCTGTTCATTCCAAACACCGTTGTTATTTCTGATACCAGACATACATCGGCAGGATGGTTTCTGCACGCCTTAGAGTCGGCAACTTTATGTAAGTTCTGAGCGTCCGAGCTTAGACAAATTACAAGCAATCTTTCCCAACCGTTTCCAAAACCTTAACCCGGTGAGTACAACCACTTTTTTGATACATCAGTACCACGAATATACCTCTACCCCGGCTCTGAGGCCCCATCGATACTTCATTTCAACCTCGCGATGCTTGGCTTGCGCGGAGTTAAGTACCGACAGGAGCGTGCGGTAGGAAATAAACGATACAAATTCCATGATCATTCAGATGACCCGGGTGTTCGGCACCTCGCGGAATAGAATTAGGAAAAGAAAAACCACTAGCATACTTCTAAGCCGTCATTCAGCCTGCACATCTAGTGCTAAAATTTCCACCAATATGAGTTCGCGGGCTCAAAGGAAAACCATCATGAATCAATAAGTGACGGAGGATGCCATCCAAACTTACGTCCTCCCGCCTTTCAGTCAACAAGGTTTTCCAAGAAATTTGAAGGCGCGGTTGCGGCGTATATTGGACCCCGCGGTCAGATCCGAAAACTTGGAAAGCAAGATCCAGCGAGATTAAACATTCTTAAAATACACTCTCTAGCATCGTCACAAATTAACAGCTATGAAATTCAAAATGCACGCCATGCATCATGCGTGATGAATTCACTTACTCTACGAACAACGCAATTACCACTCACTCAAACCCACAATCTGCGTTGGAAGTATCTCAAGCTATGCAATACGTCTCCTTGGCTTGGTGTGTGGTCGTAATAAACTAGACAGGGTCGCCGACTGTTCGTTGTTCTCCACCAGAACTAACTATGGGTTAGATTCCTGCACGATTTAGAACATACAGGTTGCTCGAGTTTGCATGCAGCCACTATCCGCACGGATCCTCAGCTTTGGGACAGCTGGAGCCCTGGTGACTGGGTCTGGCTAAATTATTGACAGGTCATACATACCAACCAGCTTGCAAGGCTGTGGAGTCGGCATCTCTGAGAGGACGACTTGGTAGGATTAACCGGTAGGCTTGCCACGTTTTTTTGCTTCACAGCAAGCCACCAGAATTAGAAACTGAGACGTCTTGCATATTTTCGATCGCGCGGGATATTCATGTCACTGATGCCATGAGAAAATTGCGATTAGTTTCGAAAGGGGAAAAAAGGAATATCCCAGGTAGCTATCGTACAGCTAGCCACGTTTTCTTTCATGGAACGACCACCACCACCATTTTGTTCGAGGGTGTGCGCCCTGCGGAATTTCGTATCTCCTTACGGGCCAGCTCTCCGCACCAGCATGTCCCGAGCATGCAATCATAACGGCGACGATTGCCGAATTTGCGATATTGACCGGCCTCACTTGATCCCGAGGTCAGTTTCAATTTCAGATCCGCTGCAAGCCTCATTTCTTGGGAGTTTGCAAACCTGGGGATACATCCTCAAAAGAGGTTCACGGACTGTCGCACAAAAAAGTGGATCTTCCATGGGCATGGGCCATGCCTCCATTCTCGCCTACTCACCGCAACTAGCTGGGCAAACACCAGAGTATCCGGCATATATCCAGTGTTTCTCGGCACCTCGTCACCAATTATGTTATCAAGGGGCTTCCCCAGGTGGATCTTTCAAGGGAAATCTGCTTGAGGTTCCCCACATATACACCGGGTATTATCAAGTGCGCGGTCGTTTACTGCGCATAAGAAGAAGGTGAGGTCCAATGAACTTCCTTGACCGCGCCGTTACACCGAAAGTATTCCATATAACCATCAAGGCATCCATGAATCTCAAGGCCAAGACTACAACGCCGGGGTAAAGTTTTCCCTTTAATTTGTAACGAATTTTCTACGGTGGATAATCTACAGGATGCAGGCTCCATCACAACCCTCAGAAGATATCCTCAGCTTCGCTGCCAAGGAAATTGTATCAAGGCAAAATGTAGCGCCTCGTTTTCCCGCATGGTGCATACCGCGCACGCGCACCGCACAAGGCCGATACAAATTATTCCACCAGAAGGACCCGAATAGATCTGAAACCCGGAGACCGGATCAGTTTCTCAAGATACCCGTGCGCAGGGTAGAGCGCCAATGTCTCAATATCCAAAATGCGGAGAAAGAGAGACTTGCATAAGGTTTATCTTGGAAATTGCCCCTTAGAGATCTCGGGCCATCTGTGGAGCAGCGAACCAAAACGCGCCTGGCACCCTTTCTATTCGCTGCGGATATAAGAAGTAAAACATCTTCCATTCCAATGGCTTGGAACATGGCGGAAAGCTTTGGCGATCGATGCGGGTTGATATGATGCGATCTAAGCCATGACTCGGTAAACGGATACACAAGACTACTGAATTGGAATATCCAAACGGTGAATTCATCTCTTAGGCATCTAATAGCGATCTCACAAACGCCTTGCATAACCATATACGGATCGCATACAGGTACGGATGCATAAAATTGGGTCACGTCGTATCTGCCCTGCAGCATGGAACGCCAGCGGGACCTTACACTCCCATCGATTAAACAAGGATCCCAGGTCCAAATCACCACGAAACCCTTCAATGAGCTCGGTTGCCATCCCTGAGACCAGGTTCCAGTGGAATTGCGAACCCTGATCACAAATATGCAGAGGCATTGAAGCCCGGAGTCAAGTCTCCCACTCGATGCGTTGCGGCTGAACAGCCATCAATTCCAGTATCCACATAACTTGAGTATCAACCGACATCAGCATCATGCTGACCTATTGTCGATGAACGAGCAATCACATGTAAGAGGCACCGAAGATACCCCGGTAGGCGTTTTTGTCAGCCAAGAAAACGCCTAAGGAGCCAGCCTTAAGTTTCATCTTAGCTACGACCCGTGGTCCCTTCGTCAACCGACGACCTCGAGCTCTTCACATCATGACAAGATGATATCAGATTCCTCCAGCTCCCCTAAAATACGACCCTCATCTGACAGCTTTCCTACAACTACCTGAGGTAGATATCCACAGCATGCAGATATTCGGCCGCAATGTATGAGACATACCGCTCATAATATTCTGCATTGCTTTATAAGCTACATATACATACTTACTACATGAACTCCCGTCTGGCACAGCCAGAAGGAAATGCCCCCCATGGCCCCAATCGATCCGAACCCACGTCTCAGACGGTGACCTCGGTACTGGGCCCCTTTTGGCTGAAAATTTGCCGTCTGCCGTGGCCCGGGCTGTAAAAATCCAAAGGATACCCCCCGGTGTGCGCACATTGTCATGTCATGTTCCGCTGAGGTAAGCTATAGCCATGGCTATCCCAGGGGAAAATAGAGCCAAGCAACGAAACGGTGGAATAGTGTAACCTCGTAATCCTACTGTAAACCTTGCGCAAAATTGTGTACCATCAACGCTTGGAAACGCCTGTTTGAATGATACTCTTCAATTCTGCGCTTGATAGCGCTATAGCTCGATAGCTCTGGGATGCCGGCAAAATGAGGCTTGAGTGTATCAATTGGCAAGATAGAGTTCATGTTGGAGTCCCACTTGGTCTGCGGCAGCTAGTTAAGCAGCGCACACATCCGCCCCGAGACACAGTGCTCGCCGTACCGAATCTCGGAAAACCTTCGTTAGCTGTGCCCATGCACATATTCCTGTAGCTTCGTTCACAGACCGAAAATATCTCTTGGCCCTGTCAACGACCCTGAAATCACACTTCGTGAGAGTTCAGATTCATCACAACTCAACAGGTCCCCATGCATGCATCTCCCAAGACCAAAAGATGCCTAAATAAGTTAAAATTTCCCCTCTTCCTCCACAAATCAAAGAATTTCTTGGCGGCTTCTGAGTTGTGTGACAGAACAATGACATCCAAGCCGGGGCTTCGAAAGAACCACTATGATGCCAAGGGCGGAAAGTACTACGCCTAACTCAGGTGAATTCCACTAAACCGGCTTTGGGCGATTACACTCTATCTTGCGTTTCTATATCCTTGGCATTATAGCTCAACCATCGACGAAATGGCTTCAATCTCTTCAGTGAATACGAAGCCACTAGTTCTTTCTTGGCATAGACGGTGTTTCCGTAAGCCATTATCAAATAAGTTTCTTGTCCGTTCATTTTCAGGGCGTGCAGGATGCAATTAACTGAGGATTATCGTATCAGGGATACCAACCTAGCGATTTCGTCTACCTTGTTGTCAAAATGTCCTTCTTGGTACTCGGTATTTCGGCGTATCCTGCATGTTCTAGTAGACCTGGTAGGCAACTCGGTAAGCAGTAGGCTAAATTCACATATTCGGGGTTCCCAAGTTACAGTTTTGCAACTTTCGCCAAATCCGCTCGGGTACTCGAAAGGATCACAATATATTCCAACCATCGACATAATGTTATACCAGTCCCTTCCTTGTCGACGCCCAAATCACACGTGGATGCCCAGCCTCGTCAGCAAATTAATTTATTCGCGACAACCGTTAACATTAATGAACAGCTTCAGTAAACTATTATGAAATGATATGACAATAATTTACACACGATGAATTTCAACTTTGGTCGCTCTCACCGAAGCAAACACCCATAAGCCCTTGATATTAATTCCTCATAGCAGAAACTATAGCCATAAGTAGAATAATACCGACTTATTCGCCTCCCTTTAACAGCGAAGGGCCAGGGACATGTCATGCATCATGTAGGTACAGATCACACGAGCCAACACTTCGAGGGTAGCTCTATCCTGGGCCTCCTACCTTAGCAAGGGAGCCCCGACAATATATTTATCTGCATGCAGAAGGCCAACAAGCTCCTCCAAAACGAATATGATATAAGGATTTCATAGAATCATAAAATCAGAGTTTGGTGATCATGTTACAGCAGCGTCATGGTTAATAAAAATTCCGAACATCCGGGTCGTTCCGAGGCTCCATATGCCTCTTTTCAAACTGGCGATATACTTTCTCGATTAGCGCTGTAATAACGAAAATAAACGGAATAAAATAAACTTTCGAGTTCGCTGTATACATGTATCTGTAGGATGAACGAACACGACGATCTTTTCGCCGCTAATTCGTCCTGACCGACGGAGTTAAAGCCTTTTCCAGTGGGCTCGGAAGCCGATTTCAGGCCGTCAATCTGCACATGCAGCACTAGCTTCATGCATGGAAGCACCTAAAGAACCTTCGAAAGTCTTTCAGCTTGAAATATCATGCAGCTCACTATAGGTAGCCCTCCCCCAGAGCCGCTGCTACCACGCCTCAATATACTCATTCATTTACAGAAATATTCAATCCTTGGCCTGCTGGACCAGGGTCGAATAAACTTTACTCCCTTTCGACTTTTCGTACGCTGATGCAGATAGATTAGTGCCTACATCTAGAGCTATACCACCATCACATATCAACCTAAAACTTGTCCCTTGGAAAATGTGTATACATGTAGTGTAGTGTACCCGTTGAGGGAGCGCCAGGTATTCTATCCCGCGGTACTTTTGGTTCCTGTCCCCTCGCACCGAGATGATGGCCCCCCTCCTAGTTCGTAGCTAGTCCTTGTCGTTCGAAGCTCCCTAAGCTCTTGTGATGTCCCAACATTCAAGCTCTCAAGCCCCAATTTGTGTTCGCTGCCCTGCAGAATCAGAAACACACCAAAAAGTAAAAAGTACCCGACCCCAACAACGTTGACCCCTCCATCCCCAATCCCAAAACCATGAACTATCAACGCCCTCGTGGCAGCCATGAAAAATGTCTCTCAAAGTGAAGAAAGGAACCGATTCGGTTGTTTGAATGGAGGATGGGAGAGTTTTTCCAAAACTCCGCGATTGGGCGTGCACTATCCGACCGTTACAGGAATATTCGACTGGCTCCCAACCCATCCAAACCAAAAAAAATCCCTGGAATAAAACACTGAGAACCTGCATGCAAACCTGTCGACATCATGATCCCAAGAAACTACAATATCATCGGATGTCCCCAAAGCGTAAAAAAGTAACCAATAACCAGCAGTATTATACCCAGCAACCCTGTTTCCTAAAACACCAGTGTCAATTAATTGAGGCTTGAAAAGGCTTAGGTGGTGAAGCAAACCCGGATACATTGCCCAGAGTGGTGGCCCTGAACAGGATATCGATGCGAAGGAAGCTGCCTTAATATTTGTTTTTATATGAAACCCTCGTGCTCGAGCCTCAGATCAGACGAAAAGAACATCCATCACCAATGAAATCACGCTAGCTGAGTAAAGTAAGGACCCAGATATCCTTTTCGCATTTCTGTCAGCAAAGCCATCGACAGATCCGTTTTTCCAAGCCCAAGCTAAAGGGAAGAGAAGAGGAGATGCACTGACCCGCCTGCAGAGACGCACAGAGGCTACAAGCATCGAGGCACTTCTGAATCCATGGGTCTTATCGTCGTCTTTTCCATCTCCGGTGGAACCTCCAAACGCCGGCAGGGCGCACCATCGCGATGCTAGCTGGGATACATGGGCCGGGGGGAAAGCCAACAACTTTCCTAGTCCCGACAACCTTTCCTACCCGACACCCCTCTTCGCCCCAAGTTAGACGTAAGCAAAGTAAATGGGCATCATATGATACCCTTACAAGGCCACTGAGGCTAGCTGTCGAAACAAGATATTATTCTGCATGCACCTACGAACGCACTTGCTCTTTCCGGGTTTTGCTGAAGGAGAAGGCCTCGCAAAGCCCCCAAAGACTACGAAATCCATCTCGGGATTTGCGATGAGAATTGAAATTAGATGTGGTCCCCATATCCAAGGGTCGTTCCTTCGCATTTCAAGGTCCGGCGGGGCAAGTCCCATACTCATGAAACGAACGAGAGGGGATACCGCTAAAAAAAATATGAGGTGGAATCCCGGGCCACTGGATATCCTGACCGGAACCATGTTATATAACACCGATCATCCAGCTATTGACAACCCTTCAGTAAGGGCATCAATAGTCTTGGTTTGCTATGAAGATACGCGCATGTACCTTTCGTGACGAGCGACGATCTTTTGCTCTCCACTGATAATCTATTATTATATTTCGTAGGATAGTAGATACATGAAGGAAAGGATGAGGGGTTTGGGAAGATAGCCGAGTGCTCGAGTTCACGAGTTCATGCATCCCGGGATACTCGACATTGTTGGAAGAACAAGAATTCCAACCCAACCTGCAGCAGAACTTAAGATCGATGTTGACAAAGGGAAGGAAACAAAAACGTTTGGACAGGAGAAACAAGTGTGAGCGAGAAAAAAAAAAACCTTGACAGCTACGATAAAAATCCCGGGTTCTAGTTCTTCACACGGAACGGGCCTATTAAAGTAGTGAAAAAGAGTAAAATTGTTTTTTTTGTGCGCCGATATCCATGAGGAATGAGTTCTCCTTATTCTAGTAGCAAAGCGAAAGCAGCTCAAAAGAAACAAAAAAATTGACAGAGCTCGCAAAACTGCACAAAACCAAATGACAAGCAGATATCCTCCCAAAGTCAATTGCGAAAGAAAAAGAGAGAGAGAGAGAAAAAAACATTTTTTTTTTGGGGTGCACAAAAGAAAAAGTTGCCAACGTGTATATATCAGAGGAGAGTAAAAATATCCTCATTGTAGATTATCTGGTTGCCCACTGCTTTTAAATTCACAGTTCGACGTGATGGCAAAGTAGGTATGCAAAAGATGAAAATATACAATACGGTAGAGAATAAGGAAAAACCCATGAATAAGAAAATGTGACTAATAGAAAACAGTACACCGCGATCACCGATGAAGAAAAACCCAGATGAAAAGAGATTAGGAAACACAAGGCCCGATGCTTAGGTATTTCAGGGCCGAAAAGAAAAAAACAAGAAAACGAACGAACTCCCCAATGCAAGTGTATGATGTAGAACAAAGCTTTCCTCCATTGTGAATATTCCTGAAAAGACGAAAAAAGTCAAAAGCCAGCGAAACACGGATGAGTAAAGAAAATACAATGTGCTGCCGGTTCGGAAAAACAATCCGCAAAACCAAAGGTAATTAAAAGACAGTAATGAGAAACACATCGTAGGTATCGTAACAATTCGTAACCCAATTTGAAAGGAAAATGAAAAATGTTGATTACAATTCGAACTACTTCCCCAAAGGTATATTTGTATTTAAGACATTGAGTAGGTATTGTGTCGCGAGAGCTGCTGGCTTCCATCGACGTTGCTCTGGTAAGGGTTCGGCAACCTTTGCTGGTAGGCAAGGTTATGCATCGCTGGTTGAGGAACGGCTTGAACGTTGTCGGCGTAGACTGGGGGAATTTCCAGGTTCTGGCGGCCCATTCCATCCCAGGATGTCCTTGGGATATGTTGCTGTGTCGAGATTGCTGGAGCCTGGAGATGAGGAAGCTGGGCCCACGTGGTAGTTGGGAGTGTCATTCCAGGTTGCAAGTGACCAGAGAGAACATCGGCGCGAGTGACCGCTGGGCGTTCAATTTGTTGAGGATAAGCATGTGCAGCGGCTGGAGGCGAGACGCTGGCGGTAGCACGCTGGGGGACGGAAGGAGAAGTCGAGTTGGAACGAGGAGATGCGTTCTGGATCATTTGGCCGGAAGAACCCATTGGCGGGCTCATCACGGAAGCTGTCGACGAATAGCTGGCAGACTATACCGGGTTCGGGTTAGCTAGACTATTTATAGTGAATCAAATGTAACTACGGAAAGGCAGTGCTTACGTATTTGCCAATAATCTTCTTGAGAGCCAAAGTGAGGATCTTCCATGGGAAAACCTTGACATCTTTTTCAATGTTTCTCGGCTTTGGATTTGGGAAGGACATGATGAGCTTGAAGAATGGTTCGCTGTCGGCCTTAGCCTTGGAGACAGTCAAAGGATGGAATCCTTCCAAATTTCTCCTGATCCTGTTCTTCTCTTCGACGGTGAACCTAACACCGACGAGAGCCTCTAGGAGGTAGATACAGTCGACACTGGTGACGAATGTCTCCTGTCGCTCCGCCCACCAGATACAGCTGATGCAGATGCTGTTTGCTTGGCGTTCGCTGGGGCTGACTGGTGCGAAGCTAGCCTCGACTGTGTTGCCTCGTTGAGTGCGACGGAACTGAACCAGTCGACGCTTGTTTTGCCACTCTTCAGCAGTCCAGTTCTCGGCCATCGAGTTCAAGTCTCCTTGCAGGGAGAGGTTGGCCTTCTGTGGGAGCTGGTATGGGTTGAAAGATCCGTGGGATTGTTGGAGAGTCGAGGTCCTGACTAATGTTGGGTTTCCGACATGGTCTGATGTCGAACCAACGTTCCATGAAGCTGGTCGGCCGGCATCTCCATAGATGGCGGTTTGTGTGTAGGATGGGAAAGAAGACCCGCTAACTGAGGGATAAGAGTAGATTGCGTAATCCTCCTCCTTTCCTGGGATTCTTGGCTGAAGAGCTGGTCGCTTGACGGTCATCTTGTAGATGTCGCTGGCAATGTCCTTAGCGCCGGTGGAGAGTCTTCGCTTTCTTCCTGAGCCATCTGGTGTAGGAGATGACTCATAGGACTGTGGTGGCGAAACATCGGTGTAGATGAATTCGGTGATTTCTTCAGTGTTCAATTCCATGCCGTGCTCATCCTCAACGTTGAAGTAGACTGGAACCTTCTCGCCATACCATCCGGTTGTCGAGCTTGGTGGAACTTTGGTCAAAAGGCTGAAAGACATGTAACCGTCGACAGAAGCGGCCTTTTGGATGGTAACTGGGCATCTCTTAGAGCCAAACATTGCCCTATAAGTCCTGTTCTTGTCCATAGTCAAGTCGGTCGAAGCAGAAACGACGATGGTGAAGTCGGTGCCTGATGGACCCTGAGCTGGCGAGCATCCTGTCACACGAGGGAATGCAGAAACTTGCGAAGTTTGTTGGAATTGACCTGGTTCGAAGGTCGATGGAGTGGTCTGTTGGGGGGTCTGGTATGTCGAAGGAGTATCCGCCTGATAGGTAGGATACGAAGAAGTAGGCCCGGTTATCTGCGGGAGTTGAGTGTTGTCTAAGGCAGATTTTAGTAAACTGCTGGTACGACCAGGGAAGGATCCGATGTCACTTTGTGGCAAGCCGGATTTGTCACAGGGCTGAAAGATGGAGGAGCGCTTACATTGCAGAGGAGACCTTCGGTTGTTGTAGGAGGCTGCCATGTTGCTGATAGCCTGGGTGTATGGGCTGCCCTTGTCGAACTGGAAATCGAAAGTAAGACCGGACTCAGCGTGCTGATAGTCAAATGGAGGAGGAGTGGGAATCCCAGCCCGTGAGAACTGCCAGAGGGAATGTCAGCAAGAGTAATCCGGAAGGACGGCCAGGTCGTGGATGATATGACGAAGAGAAGAAGAAGAAGAAGGAGAAGAAGAGAGCAGAAAGAACCAAACGCCGCTAACAGACAAAGATGTATATATAAAAATCAAATAAAGAAAAGAAGAAGAAGAAGAAGAAGAAGAAGAAGAAGAAGAAGAAGTCTAGCAAGAACAACTGAATATAACGATGATGGAAGGTTGCAGGAGCAAAGATGGAACAGGAGGTGGTGGTGTGGGTATAATTATAGGCGATGTTGGGCACCGTCGCCACCGCTGCAGGGCCAGACCCAAGACTGTGTTGAGGCGAGGTCAACACCGGCGAGGTCGAAGCAGAGCAGACGATGTTGATGTTGGAAAACAACAGTGCGGTGCGGTGGATGAGTAAAAAAACCAAGTGAAGTAACAAACAAGATTCCATATGAGACGATGCAGCAGCAGCTTGGATATATTAATATCGAGCTCCTGAAAAAGAAAAATCATAGAGCAGTGTCATATGCAATGGGACGTGGTCCCGTTGGGTAAACCTGCAGAAACAACTAGCAGATGGAAAAACCACAGCCCAATTCTGCTTGTTACCCCCGCGGCCGCCGACCTCTTTTTTAGTTCGGCCCTGGTTCAAAGGCCAAACGATGAGGATCTGCGGATATAAAAATCGCTGCGGGAGTCTATGCATCTGCGTCAGGACTTTATTGCAGAGTCCCGTCGGCTGTCTCGAGTGGGATATCGGTCCCATCCGATCCTGCCCGTCGAGAGCTCATTTGACGATGAATGATGTTTCTCCCATCTATAATGAGCTGTGCAAGGAGCAGATGCCAGGCCAGGCGGGTGTTGGACGGCTAGGGAAGGGGAGAGGGGAAGCTGCTTGCAAAATTGCTGTACCTCAAAAGTTTTCCGTTGGTAATTAATCTTCTGCTTCCGTAGATAGTAATATATCTTTCCCTTCTTGCATCTCCAAATGATCCGTCCCGAGTCTTAGATATTGTTGCTCTGGGAAGTGAGGTGATCAAGGGAGACTTAAGAAGGGAACATGTCGGAAAAGAAAGATTGAGTAAGGTCTCCGAGCCGAATGCTCAAATTGCAAGACCCCAACCAAGTCAAGAAGAAAAAATAAAAAAAAAGAAAACGACGTTGCTTTTGCAGTAGGTATCGTATTTAAGAGAAGAGGAAGAAAAAAATAAAAATCTGCAAATGACGAAGGGGATGCAGGGAAGAGGGTGTAAAGAGGAATTTTCCCTCGAAAATAGTGAGCGACACACACCCCTCAGGCTGCCATCCTCTTCCTCTTGCTCGGTTTTTATTTTTATTTTTTATTTTTCTGGGTATTTTTCTTTTCTCTCCTCAAACTTTCTCTGACCATGCTATAAGGGGGTGTGCGCATGGGTGTGTCATGGCTAGTCCCCGGAGTATTGAACAAGGGCTGACCAGGGGACTCCAAATCCACCGAAATCAGGTGGGAAGAAACTCGCCATGACTTGCCCGCCCACGAATGGGAAATTAGGGCCAAAAGGAAAGGTGCAAACGCAGCTTCAGCCCCCAGCTAGCATTTTTTTCACACAAGCTCTGGGCTTCAAGCTCGAGTTGAGTGAACAAAAGCGGTGAAGGGAAACAAGCCAACACGCCATCGTTCTGCAAAGGTAACGTTGACATGTGGAGCCATAACTTAGTGGACTATCGCACTTTCTAGAAGCACGATAATCCACTTTTAAGGCAAAAACATAACAGAAAAATCGACAGTGCTCAATAACACTTAAAGGGAATTGCGCAATCTTGGAAGGGAAGACGGGAACCAACCGTATAGGCCATTGATGAAGCTTTTGGACGGGAATCTATCCAGGCCCTAAAGCTGAATCGTTGAAGAAATTTGGTTCAATGAACCAGAGCAATAAGCTTCGATTGTTGTTGGGTTGTAAACGGCCTGAGCTGAGACTGTTGCGGAAGGGAAGTGTGATAAAGGATCTTTCAAAGACAGGTGTTAAAAGGTAAGAGACAGGTATGGGTCGTTAAGTGGGTATCGATGCTTTATAAATATGTTCGGAAAAAAAAAAGAAGACTAAGATCGAAGGCGAGGATTGAAGATGCTTAAGTAGATTGATGCTTTGCAAGACAAAAGTACACTCGATGACGGGTCCGCCGCTTTGTATATATAAGTCTGTGTAATCAAGCGAAGCTAGTCCTGAAGAGAGCTTCCTGCACAGGCTTTGCAGCGGATGCATCCTGGGCCGCCCTAAACTTTGGCAGCCAGCGGACCCCAGGAAACGAATTGCTTTTGTTGCGGTGTAACTTCATGTATCCAAACTGCCGGGCCTTGATGGGGCTCCGGGAAGGAGCATGCTCGTGCGAAAAGGGCCCCCCGAGATGCAGAACTAGTGCGGCCGCCCCGCGATGACACTGGCGCTAACAGAGGATGACGATGCGGTGCAGCGCTAGCGTGCACAGCCTCGCCTCATCTTCTGCGCTAGTCTGCTTCAACTAGAAAAAGAAATTTCTAGGGCGGCATTGTGTGCTGGGTGGCTTTTCCCAAGATGCCAGAGAAAGAAATCAAAGACGAGATGAAGCCCAAAACGGAATAACAAGATACAAAACGATCATGAAACTTAGTACGGGTATTATTGAAAAATAGTTTTCCTTACCTTTTAGACGCGGAGGATGGCCAAGTCGCTGGACGAAGCCACAGTTGTGTCTGCACGAAAGCCAAAAGGTACTGTCCGACCGTTTGAGCCTGAAAAAGATGGCGGTGCAGGTTGGGAGACGTCGGGATAGCTGTGCGCGTTGTTGCGTAGAGATTTGACCCAATCAAGCGAAGTTTCCCTGATGCTGCAAAGTTGCGTTTTTTCTGATGTGGGCGATATAGAACCGAAAGGATGCAGAAATTGACAGCGTCGATGCAAGTACTTGACAAATAGATGCTGGTATGCTGTTATGATATTTTCCTCTTTTAATTTTGTATGCTAGATGCAGGCTGTGTAGCTTGTGCTGTACTGGTTGGGGCTGAAATCGATTATGAATGATGGTTAATATATGTGGATGCAGATGAGAGCTAGTAACAAGAGAACTGCGTTGGATTTTGAGAAGCCGACTGATCACCTATTACCATGTAAAGTTGACCGGAAATTTAGTAAGACAGTAGGAGAGAAAAGAAAGTAAGAGCAAGCTAGGGGGGTTATAAATGCTGTAGCCGTAGTTTGAAGTCCGTGCTCGAGAAAACTGGGGAGAAAGAAGAATAGGAGCATACACCACCTTGGAGCGTATGTATGTTTTGAACTCTGTGCTAGATCGTTGACTTACTTTAAGCTATGAATCAAACGTCGATGACTGACTTAGGGAAGTCAAGCACTGACTTTCAAATTTGGCGATGATGGGGAGAAGAAAGACGGCGGAAGGTGGGTGCGCCTTGGGGTTTATAAGTTAGGGTCGAAGGATGGGATTTCAAGACAAGTGAGAGGCCTCGGAAAGCTAGTCAGGACACGAAGTCTAAATGGTAATACGGCTTTGCTTTCGATAACTAATAGGGAATTATCGTATCCACCCGTAGGGAATGGGTGATAGCAGAGAAAGAAAAAGCAACTCAATGAAAGACATCGGCCGCCCCTTCGCCGGACGCCGTCGACCAATCGATCCAGACTTCACTGTAGCGAAACCACACCTCTGGGTTGATCTGGTGTTAGATTGGATGGTGGGACGGATTTGCTCCAACGTTAAAGAGAATGTTCCTTGGGCCCAGTGTCGACTGGCAGCAAGTAGGCTCCACAGGAATTCCGAAGTTTAGATTCCACAAGGGTTTAATTTCGAAGAAACCATACCACAAAGAGGGATTTTTGACTTTTGCGTACTTTCCGGACCGGTCCTAGAAAGCCTTAGGGAACTGAATTTTTACCAGGTGGATGGGTGATTGACAATTGCAAAGTTATCCCATCACATCTCCCGTTGGGGTGTCATGCCCGGTCCGTAGGTCCTGCTTCTGGAAGGGATATTGACGTCGGTATACCAGATGCGGCGAGGAAAAAAAACCAAAAGTTCCAACTCCAACCAGCAAAAGCTTGAAAGGATGCCCCCTCAAAAAAACTCCCCGACAGAGGCACTGTCGGAATCAATTGATAGTAACGTGGTTCCGGATTCCACTAGTCCATATTTACGAGCCTTTGCGTCATTCACTATGAAGTTCGGAGCGTCCACAGCCAGCTGAACCACATATTTTAGACGGGAGCAAAAAAATGTGTTGCCTCAGTCAATGTCTTCCCCAGCTGGCCTCAATGCCGCAGACACCTCATAGTGGCGGTTAAGTTAAGCGGCCCTGACTTACCAGAACCCCTCGGACCCACTTTAGGACTTCAATAACGAGAGAGTTCGGTACCCCTTGTGCACTTGCTTATTGCCTCACATAAGAGCTCATGAACTCTCTTTAAAGTTTCTCCCGTTAAAGCCACAAATGGCGACATGCGATACGGTTATTCAGGGCTTATGTGAAACCTTACGGCCATCCGATAACTGTCAATTGTTTCTCTGCTGTGGTGCTTTGACCAGTATGAACGCAATTAACATGGGAGCTCTAAAGTGTCTACATTTCGATATATTCATTTCTGAAAACCGGTTCGTCGAAGACGCGACCTAATCTGAGCTGGAAGTGCTGCTGCCTAACCTTTCTCCAGGGAAATATTCGTAGAAACCGTCGACAGAACCTCTTGTGGCTCGTACGATGGCAGTGACCCTGATCGACCAATGCTGAGTACCACGAGGTCCAGATGATACCCATATGAATAGTATAAACGTAAAGAGCTCTCTATCTACCGGAAAGGGTTGGTTGGCTTGGAAAACTTCCCACGTGCGAGAAAAGAAAAAGGAACTTTCGGAGGGTGGACGGGTAAACCGAAATACAATAAAAGAAAAAGGAAAAGATAGTAAATGTAGCTGTAAAAACCAGCATATTCTTTTGCAGAATATTCGCCAAAAACTTAGGCAGGTAACATGCCCCAGAACAGAATTCGTGGACAAGTAAGTATACCTCCACGGATACAGCGGAAAATCGTAAAATGAACTGATTCTAGGAATCCCTTACTCTATCCCTTCAAACCTATCCCGATTTCGGCTTATATCTTTTGACGTTTATTGAGACATTCCGAGTCCACGGTTGTTCTCGGTTAGCTGGAGAAAAAACCTGCTTGTCTCGCGGCTCTGCACATCTAAGGTCTTATATCCATGTGGCCTGATTACGTCGCCCAGAGGCACTGGCTCTTATTGTGGTAAATTCCAGAGCTAGCTATGGCTTTGAATTTTCGTTTCTTCACACCATCATATGGAGGATACGGGAAGTTGGGCTAACAATTGCTAACAATTGCCAACTACCAACGAGCTTCGACCGACCATATCCGCCAACCCCTGGCGCCACAAACTGGTCGTATGTGCGCTTCTCTTTGTTCTAGCTCTGGTCGCACGAACATCGGACCTAACTATTATTTCCACAGCCGCGCATGGCTGAAGGAGAACTGGATTCGAGCGGTTGACATAAATTTTATGCAAAAAAAATTGAATAAAAATTAAATCCGGACTACCAAGCCATCTAATGGGTGTCCAATACAATCCCATATGAACACCATGTCACTCATTCTACAACATGTTAGTACCAGTACTTGTCTCTCGCTGTCTTGGCGTAGACCTGTCTTGGAGTTCAAACTTTTTGATTCAGTTCCGCATTGATCACATTTTGACATTTGCAAAGAAACCATTCGCAAGTGCTAGAAGATACAGACCAAGGACCAAAGATGTGAAAATCCTCCAATCCTTCCATAGTCATCAACTTTTCTTGGCAGTATTCAACAAAGAATGTCGAAACTCCGGAGGCCGATTGGTTGGCCTTGATGCCGACTCCTGCTCGATATCAGCTCGCGGTGTCCACTTTCTCACCGCGCTCCGAGGTGTAGATGACTTCAGCGTACATTCATGTTACGTTGCCTCCAGCTCGTACCAGCCTAACACTAGCAGAGGCTCTAATATCGACATCTTACGCGTAACCATCCTGACCAATCAATTCTCGTCGGTGACCAAATCCATAGAGCGTCTGAACAATATCCTCATGTTCCACTAAACTCTGGTAGATCTCCCGGATCTCTACAAATAGGAAATTTTGATGCCGTTAATAAACCGGGACATCACCTCGGAGACTGCCGTTCCACCGAGTATTACTACCTTGACTATAGCACTGCTCCAGAGGCCTGGACTCGATCGCCACCCGGCTCAACCCCCAAGTTTGATCGTAGCGTATAGCATTGGTATGTATGTAGGAGGGCATGTGATAGCTGCCTCGGTTTGGTGGACCCGCCCAGTGGTTGCACGGCAAGTTAAAAGGAGTGGGTCCAACATGACCCCACTGTGACCCTAACAACGACTAGGATATGAAAGAGGGCCAAGTCCCATTCATCAACTGCAAAACGAACAACTATCGCGAACCTGGTTACCGTCGCTTCCACAGACCACTTTTCACTCGCTACAATCATGGATAAATTTCGGTTAATGCCGTAAAAGATTTGTTCAGCGTGACCTGAATTGCAAGCTTGGTACGTCGGCGTTCAAGCTCGATCAAGCTACGACCTTGCCGAATTACATTGAGAAGATCGAAGAAAATGATATTAGGCATCAGTCATTCGCTTTCAGACGTCAATTCAATAAAATACCAAGTTTTCCCGGAAAGCTCAGAAATGCAAGATCGCAAGCGCCAGTGATTGCGAAAAATGCAAAAGTATCTTGCATCTCCGCGCCGACCTGTCCAGCTGTATGCAGGGCTCTCAAGCTGCGTGATGCTATCCTGATATCGATTATGCGGCCAACGGAGCCACACACCCCCATGTCCAACCAACAAACCGCCCGCACAGAACTCAGCCACCGCCGCATTGAGACAAGTCCCCCGAAACGCATGCACACCTCATGCAGGGTTAGCTCATCAACGCCTCTCTGCCATTGGCGCCTCAGTCCTAAAATCTGAAGCACTAGCCTCCTTCCACACGCAAGCCACATCACACGGTTCTGCAGCCAGGCCCTCCTCAGGAAAACGGACAGCGAAGAAACTAACGTCAACGAAGGAATGTTGATTTCTGACCAAGATTCCAATAACACCTGCTAGGCCATACTATCATTCAAAACAAAACATATAACAGTCATCGATCGTGCTATACCAGATCCATACTATAACGACAGTTCCCGGCGATCTGGCTGAACTGAACACCTTTCCGTCGTGGCATTCTGCATATTGTGGAGGGTACCATGGAGGCCCCCATGGAGGCTACCGGGCAACAGGTTCTACGATTCATCATCATCTTATCCGCATTCAGCTATAGGTCGGAAAAGTATACGGCTAGATCTTGTTCGTCGGATGCGACTGGTGGATGGACTAGAATCTCGTCACTCTGATGTTTTCTCATTTAAAATGCGATTTAATGCGGCAGGGATACGCTAGTCCATTCCCGTAGACCCACCGTCAGCCATCAGGTGTTCATATCGCATTTTTACCCCGCGAATTCAACGGGCGAAACCCAAGGGCTCGGGATTTTGTTTCTCGCCAAAGAAATATTGCCTGATAACCCATGCCGGTTCCCAGATGGTGATCGAATCGATTGACAGGCACCCAGTTTACCTAGAGGCCGATGGAATTAGTTTTTCTCAACTAGGTCTGGTTGGTGTCGACTCGAATCTAGGTCGTTCTCTGGTAGACCGTCGTCCACCTGATGAGGCATATTCCGCGAAGGCTCGAGATCGCTTAGAATGAACATCCACTAATACCCTGCCTTTTTGATTTCGACTCGATTGCATCCCTAGCATCAGTCCTCAACACTGGCCCAATAATGTAGAGCTGAACAATTAGAACTGGCGTAACCTGCACTTCTCTCCTCGTAGTAGTTAAAGCTCATATTACGTATCCATAGCCCTAATCACAACATCGCCTTTTGTCTTCACGGATTTTTTCAATGCAACGGCCAAATCCATCGGCAACTGCCATTGATCGCACGCCATCTGGCACCCGCAGTGCTCTTCTCCACAGCTCAACAAAATCCCCCCAAAAAACATGGGCATTTCTTCTAAAATCCGATCGAGACCAATTAACTGCAGGAAACCCCAGAATTGTGATAGATGAGCATTCAAGTTGGTAAATAATTGCGAAGTCACATTCATCAGCAATATATCCCTCGTCCTCCTCGCTAGCCTCAAAAGTACCAAAGACTTAGCAACTTGTCGCAAAAAATTGCGCTATCACATTTCACCAATGACCAAGAAGGCTTGCATGCAATGCAAGCGCCATACTGCATCGCAGCCACATCTTTCCCACGAGTGTCTGTTTGACGCCTCTCTTCACCGTACAGACATTCTTTACCCATTAGCATCGAATGTCTTTGAAAGCTTGGACATCACCGTGACTTCTCAACGTCTTAAACCCTGTTCATTGGGTTCTTGGCGGGAAACGCCGCGACCATGGGTCGAAGCAGCTATCGAGATGGGCCCACATTTCAGTTTTATACCCTTGCCAGCACTAGTTGCAACTCGCTGCTAAATTGCTCTGGAGCTCGATTGCTCTGCTGCAATGCAATCGAACCCTTGCGCCGCCTGGCCGAATGCAACGCTTTTTAAAATATCACACGAATCAAAGTCGACTTCGGTTGGCAAAGGAAACCAAAATGAATAAAGTCAAGGAATACTATTTGTGATATTATCGAATCATTTGCTCATATGCATGGTCTTTCGTTTCTTATCGCCTTGAATCCTACATGCAAACGACTATTTCTCAAAGGAGGCTAATGTTCCAGGCTTTCTCTTATTCAACGCCACGATCACCTACGCTTCCTAAAGGTACTGAAAGTGGTAAAGGTGAACATACCCGGGTTTTTCCTCGTATCATGCCATAATTCCGAACCAGAATACAACCTCAACCCGCACAAGGCCCATGCTTTGCACTAAAGCATTGGTCCTTACCCAAAACTCTATCGAAAGACATTACTAAACGTCTTTTTTTTGCAAAGAACTGTGCCGTGTCGGCCCGTGTCTTAGATAGATACATATTGCCTATCGTAGGACAGGTTTTCGAGACAAGTTCGGTTTCTCGCTCGCTCTAGCCCTCCCAGACCATTCGCAGCTTACGAATTTTCACCACTTCTGTTCCCACCCCCTCCCGTCAATTCAAAGTTGGGTCAAAGCTCAGGACCCAGTATTCTCTGCATATGTATTTTCTTGGTTACTCTCGATCGAAGATGAGATTTCGATTTGGATCCTATGAAAAAGGGAGTTTTATGGGCCTTACATTAATATTACATTAAAACATTTACAGATGGCGGAATTCTCCCGTCATTTGTGTGACTGCGGCGAATTCCCTGGTAGACCGACTGCAGGTCATCGCATCGCGAGTGCATAGCCGTTAACCGATATACGTTTTATGTCGAAAATGGAAATGTTATCAATCATCTATCGCAAGTATTTCACTAGCTTTTGATCAATTATGATAGATCAGTCCCGTTACCGAATTTTGCGGAGCGGAACCCCAAAAAATATGATAGGTCACATTTTTTATATAATTTTTATTTTGTTTCGAAACGTTAACCTCACAAATCTTGGAAATATACAAAATTTCATTATCGCGATCCCGATAACAGCCCGGGCCTACTTTGTATCGATAAGTACCTACCGATCCCGTCGTCTACCCAGTTGTACCCCGGTAGACATACCCAGTTATCCCGAGATCAAAGCCTCGCCGCCTCCGCCGCATCGCCAACCTCCACAACCAGCTTGCCAAACTGTGTCCCATTCCTCATCATTTCAAACACCTCGTCCGCCCTCTCAAGCCCCCTCACCGAGGTGCTGACCACAGGCTTGATCCCGTGCTTGTTTATAAAGCCAACCATATCTCTAAATTCCTTTCGGGAACCCATAGTTGAACCGCGGAGCTAAAAATTCGTGCAGAAAAGAAGAATAATTTGTCAGTAAGAAGACGGTCCGAGTAGCATGTTAAGTGGTGATAAGATATGATAGGGTCGCTGATAGAGAATTATATGCCGAGGTAAGCAGGAATAAGAGGTGAGTAAGAGAAGCGGTAAGCGGCAAGCAGTAAGTGGTGAAAAGTAAGGTCAGATGTCATCCGGCCACCATGACCAAAAGTGGGGCTTTAAGCGCCCAACTATTGAACTTGTGCCATATGATCCCGTAAACCTCGACACGAAAGGCGGAAACTCAAGGAACCCCGATCCAAAGGAAAACCGGGAATCCTGCTTCGGAACATAATTCTTCGAAACGTCGTATTCCTTCCAACATGTGGTCGATATACCCTGGTTCAAACGGACCCAAGGGATTGGTCGCGGTGTCGTTGAAGGTGGACCCACTTTCTTACGTTTCGAAGGATGAAAGGATGTAGTCATGGAAGCACGGCACAGCAAAGTCATAAGAGAAGAACTCACCTCGATATTCTTCAGAACGGCCTGCATCGGAAACATCACCTTCGGATTCGTCGTCATCCCATAACTAACAATCACACCCCCTAGCTTGAGCAATCCATACGTCTGCATCACAATATCGCCACCTGCGCCGTCAATAACTGTATCGAGGTACCTATTTACCCACTCCCAATAATATAGAGGAATATCTTTAGTGGCAAAATACACAACCAATAACGTCCAAGCGGCTTAGCGGCTGAGGGTAACGATGCATGGGGCCATAGTGTAAGAAAGGGTCAGAAAACTTAATTGACCAATAAAGCGACCTTGTAGAGTGGGGAGCGATGAGATGATCATCGCATCGGCCACATGCAGCAAGCCTGCAAGGGTAGAAGGGGGTATGTGCAGTAGAGCTTGCTAGGCAAGCTATGCAAGCCCTGCGCTTAAACGCAGCTAAGGGCCAATAGCTATAAAGACGGTGCGGGGAACCTAGAGCATTAGAGCTCTAGAACGTAGTTTCCTCTCTGCATCTATAGACCAGGCCTGCTTGTCCATCGAATAACCTTTTGCATTGTGGGGAGGGACAAGATATCACAAGACAGGAAAACCTAAAAACTTGGAAGAAAGGGAAGAATAACCCTCGAATAGGGGAATTGAGGAACGAGAGGCAGCAGAAGGCGTTCAATGCAATAGCTGCAAAGGACCTTCAATGGTTATAATAGACGAAAGAATAACAAAGTAAAAGGGGAGATAACTCACGGCCTATTCTTCGGAAGCAGCCCCTTCAATTGCTTTGACCAATCTTCCTTCTTGTAGCTAACTCCATCTGCAGCACCTAATTCCTTGGCCCTGGCAATCTTCTCCTCTGAGCCAGAAGTAACGAAGACAGTAGCGCCGGCTGCCACGGCGAATTGTAGCGCAAAGAGTGCGACCCCACCGCCAATCCCCGTGATAAGGATATTTTGTCCCGCCCGGAGCCTACCCTTTGTGAAAGTTGCACGCCAGGCTGTGAGGCCGGCAAGGGGGATAGCTGCAGCCTCTGGGATTGAGAGGTGCTCTGGGGCTTCCTCGAGCTCAGAAGCTGGTAGGGCGACATACTCTTGGAGAGTGCCTAGAATTATTCACATTTATTATTTTAGACCCTATAAGAGCGAAAAAAAGGATTCATATAATGATATATGGAGTCTTAGACGACGGTGGGTTTCCAAATTGGGATCTCCTCCCGAAGAAGGCCTCAAGGGCCCCATAGGCAAAGGGGACAGTGTAGCATCGAGGCCCTTAATGTGCCGTCTTATCAATCTCCGGAAAGAACGGTAGTCTCAATGAGATCGTCTATCCGGACCAGTCGCGTGGCAGAAGTGCCACCTTTGAGGTCTGATTGGACGGACTTGCTAAAGGAATTAAACTCACCATGCGACACCCCAACCGTGCCCCCTACAATCACATACCTGCCCTCTGGACCATCCTCGTTATCCTCCCAGCCCCGCCCGGGAGTCAGAATAACCTTTTTTCCTTTCCACTGTCGTTCAAGGTCCGGCGAGCTGGTCTCGACAACAATTCCAACGCCATCGGCGCCAAGCGGTGTTTCAAAGTTAATACCAGGGTAGAGGTGCTGCCGTATAAAGACTTCCCGGTGGTTCAATGCGGCAGCAAGGATTTTGACGAGAACTTCGCCGGGCTGTATGGATGGTTTGGGAAGGTCAACTTGTTTGAGGCTTTGCCAACCAAAAAAAAGGAACCCAAAAGATGCGGGAAAAATGTGGCTGTCAGTTCATGAAATTTCTTCGCTATCGCGTTTCAAGTTGAAATGTGGCAAGGGGAAGAGGCGTAAAAGAGCATTAGCGAGGTTTTGGATACTTCGAGCCGAAGAGCATCATGCACGGCCAGACGGCTAAGCTTTTCAATGTCTCCTGTGGTGGCTATGTTTAGAAGTAGTGCGCTCGCTATGCGGCACTTGCATATCGCGACCGGGAAAAAAAAAAAATCGAAGCGTCAAGAGACATGCATGCATGACCCGGGACCCGATCGCGCTTTTAGATCTTAGCTTGATATCTGAGCGACTGCGATCGAGTCACGTCATGAACGGGGTCGAACAGAACCCCGACTGCCTCATGACGATATCTAGATCTGAAGGGGAGGGAGACGACACATGCCACACATGTTTTTCTTCTTGTTGTGCATGAGGATTGTAAGGGAGTAGAACAGCCACTGTCATGCCGCAAACTTACGGGTAGTACACCTGACCTGGCTTGCCGTCGGTTTTCTCAATGACGAGCGCCTTCATCATGCTGGCTGGAAGTATTTTCCGGCGAGAGCTCTTTCTCAGAGATTCGAAAAGAAAAGTGTTGGAATTGCTATTTGTGACCTCGTGAGAATCGGGGAATTTGTGAGACGGCTAAGGATTCATAAAAAGGCAGCCGCGTGGATTATTTCCCCGCGAAATTGGTGGAGCTGGGATGTCAGGTGCGAGGCCCGGGAGGCTGAAGTTTGTTTTTGATACTCGACTGGACCAGAGACAGCAGGACTAAGAGACAGGCTCGTATTTCGGGTAGATAGATAAAGGAAGTATCGCGAAATGACATGACGAAGCGGGAGGCTTCATTCTTCCGTTTTATCTCATTTCCAGGCCTGCCGTCATTTCGGCCTCGGCTCAATTGAATCAACACAATCGCGAGAGATGCCATCCGACCGGCGAAGCATTAATAATCGGTCGGTAGACCCGGTCCGATCCATGTGATACGATCTCCCGTGTTCTATTAGTAGGTGTCGTGAATTATATTTGGAGTTGGTGATGGGAGGATGGGAGGAAGGAGACGGAAGGCAGGGAAAAGAAGGGAACAGAAAGAGGGGTCCGCGTCGGGGTCCGTTATGCGACGCCAACATCGCGGTCCTGAGCAATATCGCATTTTCGGAACATTGAATGTTCGTACTTAGTATGAATGAATGAATAGGTTAATTAATTAAATTCTAATATTAACATTGCTTAACGTTGGAATAACAATGGAACTACGGATAACGGCACCGGGGGGGCTGCTAGGCATCTATTGATCGAGATCCGGATCCAGAAGCCCTCTCTTCCTCTTCGAATCGTCCTCTCTCTTCGATCCCAACAGCCATCTCCAATGCCTATCTGTTGGATGTATGCCGCACGTATCGGTCGGTCTTAATTAAGCAGCACGTTGGTCCCGCGTTTCAGTGAGGCTGCGGGGCTTGTTACAACCTGACAAGCATGTCTAAATGCATCCGGCCAATGGCAGGATGACGTACCGAAATTCCAACAGCTCCGTTTGAGACACAACGAAACTGCCATCCGGAATCTCTGCCAGGAATCTCCTAACTCTTCCAGTCGAGCTGTTTCCGTCTCTGCTTTTTATGCATTGGAAACTGCCCGGTTGACATGACAGTTTTGATTCGAATTCGAGGCTGATATTGCATTCGATTGGCTGCCAAAATCGCCCCGTTATTATCACGCTACGAGCTAGCCCCTCTCCGCAAGGTGCGCTGACTTGACCTGTCTCGACTCGACTCGAGAAGCCTCGTCCGGACTAGCTGCTAGAGCATAAAGAAAGGGTCTCTCTTCTACTCGCTCATCTTTTACCGTTCTTTCGTTTCGAAACGAAGAAGAAACCGCCCTTACAGTTGTCGTTACTTTGCAGTGCAAGGACAACCGATCTTCTCGACGGATCCTTAACATCGTCGTCCCAAGGCCCTAGTGCCCCATACTGTTATACTGGTCCCGTATCTTCCCCGGAAGACAGCGGCAAAGCATTTCAATTGCAAAAGGACTCCCCCGGGTACCTACCGACTTTTCGTCCACAAAGAATATATCACAAGGCATCCCATACGGGATCAATCTTGACTCACACCCTAACCACTCCTCCGACTCGACTATCCCAAAACCTGACATCGCCGTTCTTAAACAAAAATGTCAATCCAACGAACTCCAACTTATGACAAGTCCCACTACTCCTGGCAGCCTCCTTCCAGTCAGGCCTCGGAGTCGCTCATCAGCGGCGAGCATGGCCCCGGAGGCGAGGCAAAGACCCCAGATGTGACCTCATATTTCCACCTGCCGCACCAACCTTCTGATGCCGCAGAGCAGGACCAGCTAGACTCCAAGCCAGGGCTTCCGAAACGCTCAACGTTTAACTACAAGCAGTCCTCCGAGGAGTACAAGAAGCAACATGAAGATGAGGCCGCACAAGACCAAGGAGAAGGATCTGCAGGCGGCAGGCGCGGCAGCATCACGAGCAAACCGTTCAAGCCCGGTTCTAAGAGGACCAAGAGCTGGGACTATCGTGATAAGAGGGGTGAAATGCAAATGAGTATGTTGCATGATGAGGATCAACCTTCACAGGGGTTCTCCGAGACTTGAATATGGGGGAAGGTATTGACGGGTGGGAAGGGGTTTATGAAGTTTCATGAGGAGAGATGGGTGCCGAAAAGAGTTTTTTGCTTTTGTGATTTGGTAATGCATAATGAGATGTGAAGAGGAGGGACTACGGAGACTGATAATCACGTCATGGGGGAGTAATCAGCTGTCGATGGGATGTCTTTGAATTGTTGATGCTGCATTTTTTGTTTCGAGGCTGTAGGAGGGCCTCTCTTCTTCTTTCGTTTCTTCTTATTTGGGGTTAACGTACACGCATGGCTTTAAATTGTCATGAGCTCTCTATATTCCATCGCGAATGCCTTTCCCTCCTTCCCTATGGATTATTGAACTAATACGATCGTTAATGAGCTGAGAATCGATGGGCTAATGCTAGGTTTACGAGACTAGAATGATAGTGCATGTAATGGGGTTAGACAAAATAACTTAGAAAGGCCAGGTATATACGTCTGCATATTGTACGATAGTGTTAACGCCACCCGAGATCTATTCTCCGTGCGCTACTCTAGATTCCGTGTCGCTTATGAGCCGAAGTTCACCGGGAGGCCGTGTAGGCAGCTATCGCTATGCAATGCATGTCTCTTCCAGAACACAATTCCTAACCCCTGCGGCTCTACGAACAAGTATAGTTTCACCTAGCCCATGGTACCTGAGTTATCCATGGATCTCAAGTTACCCCTTCGTGGTCAAGATTCCTCGATCAGGCAGGTAGAACACCCTGAACGTTGCATCTGAATAGAATCGCGATTCGGAACCTTATTGCCTTATATCTGTACTGATTGCGGTTCAACTTATCTTAGTTTGGCGTCTCTCAGGACTACGTCATAGGACTCCAAATTATACGTATATATACTGATTTAGTCATGTCTATATCCGGGAGACTGGGTTGAGTATGTTGTTGTGTGGCCATGGTTACGGGCCCACGGCGATCACGATCATCGACGACGCGACAAGCGTGGGCAGCTCTCCGTTATGTTACACAGGGTAACTAGACGTCAAGAGCATGTAGTCGGGGCAACGCGGTCTGGGACTGCATAACTGTGTAAATTTAACTAACTTATGCGTCGTTCTATAAGTACTAAAGTAGGTAGTTTGGTGGGCCTCCATGTTGTAGGGATGACAAGAGACTGTGCACAAGCTTGATTTCCTGGGTATCTTAGGGTTACAGCGAAGACAGTATAGTCGAGACAAGGATTGGATTTTTTTAAGGCTTGAGCTTCTGCAGATATGTCGGGAGACTGGCTGGTGGTATAAAGGAAACTATGGTACTGGCTAGACTGGGCTGAGTCCCTGAAGCTTTGAAGACGATTGTGTTATACATTACACGCTCCTGCCTGATCGAATGAGATACAACGATTGGGGATAGATTTCTTTTCGCAAGCTGCAGTATAGTGAAAAAATAGTAAAAATAAATAGTAGTAAGAAAGAATATGGTCAGAAGAAAGAAATGAAGAGAAAAGCTATCCTCAAAGATGTATTTCCACACCTTCAGATAAAATCCCACTATCCAGCATTAAGTGAAAAAGAAAAGTAGAGGTTAAAGCCAAAAAAAAAAAAAAGGGGGGGGAACAAAGGTATATTTCATAAGGAACGATAGGAATCACAAATCATTATACAAATCTTAAAAGGTCAATTGATACATTTCTTTCTTTTTCTTTACATCCACCCTCCGCATCCACTAGCCCTGCAGCTCCTGCCTGAAGTTCGGCGCTGTGTTTTCATGATACGCTTGGCCTCCTCCAGCAGGCACTTGCCCACCTCCACCGAGTTCGTAAACGTGCGACGCGTGCTGTTGTGGTGGGGGAGCGCCTCCAGGGGATACAGGTGGATAAGTTCCCTTATAGTAATCTGGTCCACCGATCGTACCGGCTCCCGCCAGCTCCGCCTGGTGCGGCACCTGTGCATATGGTTGTTGCTGCTGGTAGTATCCGGTGTTATTGTCATATCCTTGCTGGTTATTCGCCATCGGTGGTTGGGGTGGGAAGTTCTGGTTTCCAGTTCCGCTAGCAAGAGCCTTCTTCTTGCTTGAACGGCGCCATAGGAAGAATGCACCGATAGCTGCACCAATGCCGGCGAGTGCGGCGCCGACACCAATACCCGCTACTGCGCCTGTGCTAAGGCCGCTCTTGCTCTCGCCAGTTTGAGAAGTTGTTGGAGACCCGGTGGTGTTCGATGTATTTGTGGGACCTTCGGTGGGATTTGTACGGGTGTTCTCGACAAAGCTGGCAGTCTGTGCGGATGTTGCTGAAGTTGTAGTTTCTTCGGCTGATGTGGTAGTGCGACCGACAAATGTGGCGGATTGCTGACGGGTGGATGTAGTTTCGAAGAAGGAGGTGCCTGATTCGCCAGAGGCGCAGAATACCTGGGTGAAATCGTCACTGCGGTAGACGTATGTTACGCAGCTTGGGCGAGCGGCACCACTATTCATTCAAATTAGCTAAATTGGTTCGATTTTCTCGGTCGCAAGAGTGGGTTAACTAATTACCAGTATTGTATCGAGCTTGTGCTATCGAAGAAGAAGTCGGAGACCGAACTGACACCATATTCTATACATCTTGTCGCCGGGCCGCAGTAATTGAAGGCTGTCCTCGTAAGCACGGATCTATAAATGATTGCGATAAGGATTAGCCTGGCTGCATCTTATCTCGTATTCGCATAGACCGAGAATAGTGGTATAGGATGCAGCTTTGCGGCGTAGCCGCTTGTATGCATCATTGTTTAACGGACAATGCATCGTCAATCAACGTCAATTCCAAGGCCAAGGACGCCACTTACGTCGGGCAGCAGAACCCAAAATTCGATCGGTATTGTTGGCAAAAGTCCGCTGCGGCGCACTGGAGACCGCAGGTGCTAAATGTAAGTTGCTGTCGCTTGTCCAGGTTATTTTCGAAGATATTTCGGCCAATAATTTGTGGAGGTTGATACACCGGCGCCGCGGTGATGTGAACTGCTAGTGCCATCTTTTCTGTTACGGGCTATGAATGTTTCCCCCGGCTGCGGGTTTCGATTTCTCCTTAGTTTTCCGGAATAGTCAGGTCGCGTGTGTCAGATTATCTCGATCTATTAGGGCTTATGTCGATAGCCGATATCAATAGCGGGATCGATATCGCGGGCCGCGAATGGGAAAATCCCTAAAAATCGTTTTTGTATTTGAGATGTGGAAAAATGGAATACGAAAATCGCCGTCTGCGAGTTTATTATACGGTCGGCGGAGCTGAATTACACAAGGTGGTGTGCGAAAATGTCGGAACTGCAAGCTCGAGAGACGAAAGGAGTGGACTGCCCGCCAAGTATGCGGGAACAAAGGCGAACGATAAAAAAGGCGGATGGCTTGCAGAAACGAGGACAGGAACAATCGATATGGGTCCTATAAGGCTGGCTGAACAAGGGCGACCGCGAATGGTATATTTTGCCTCAAAAAGGGATTTCTTTCCTCCTCCTCCTGCGAAAAACTAGGTATTGTCGGAAAGTAAAATTAAGTTAACGTCGTCTCCTTATTTCCTCTGCAAAGTAAACACGTCCTCGAAACCACAAAACCACGTTTGAACGATCGAAAGAAGGTAGAAGGTTTAAAGCTTTCCGACAGAAAATTTTTGTTAAAAGGGGCAGAGGAAGGATCAAGAGAAAAATAGAGAAAACAACGGAATAGAGGCGGCTCTTGGTTTATAACGTTATCAGCCTCAAGCGGGTTTAGGCTTCCTCCCTTGACCTGTTATACGTGAATTATGTTGGTGTGGGCAAATTCGGAAATCGTCAGAAAGGCACAAAAGTGCACCTCTTCCCACTGCAATGTTACTGTTGCTTTCCACAATTGCGATTGTGCCCAGTGTTTTGGGAATATTATGCAGGGCCCGCGAGATATATTGGAGGGAAAACAGAAACTTTGGAACCTTGGTGTTCGTATACTTTAGGGAGGGGGAAATGTCGAAGAGCGGACGGCAGTCAGTACCCTGGCCGATATTATATTGCTGACTATAAAGTTACAGGGAAATGCCATAAGAAAGTATGAGCGCTTGAGGTACTGAGGAGCTAGCAAATCGGCGGGCGGAAGGCTGGAAGGTAAAACCGGAAATGTCTACAAAAAGTTGCTAAACTCCATGATCACAAACAAGAATCCGACTAGCGTCGTCAGCTTTCGAATTGTGGAGCCTCGTTCTCCAAAAAAGCTAACAGCTGAATCGTGGCTTTGGTGACTCTCGATCTGTCCATGCGATCTTCGGTTACTCATCCTTCCTGGGCTATTTGGAAGCACCCGCTTCACATCGAAGGTCCGGGCACGAGACAACTACTTCCATGTTTAACAAAAAGTTTCGACGGCTACGATTTTAGTTCTAGAGCTATCGATACTGGGAAAGGATTTCAAATAAGATACCAACTTAATTCGAGTTGTTTTGCAGGTGGATGTTGGGGCCAACCACCCTTAACCTTTCGGCCGAAGTAACATCGGGCATCCCCAAAATGAGAGTCTCATCTGAATTATCCGGCAAGCCAAGCTCGATAGTTAGAGTCCATGTCAGCGCGCAAGGAGTTCCTTGAGTTGTCAGAAACCACACCCGTTTCTGTTCCTGACCCCTGGCGGTTGATTACCAACCAAGATGTTCAGACGTTGTGTGGTATATCGCGCGCCTGGGTGGGACAATCCGACAAAGCAGCATTGGGGGGAGTGTGTATTCAGGATGTATAAATACCTTATGACCTGGATATGGAGAACTTGATATAACGACTTGGATGTCAAAGGATTACTTGCAGATTTCCAGTTCCAGTCACCCGCATGCGCGCAGCTCGAGAATCGATGGTCTAAAAATATCGATATCGAGCCTTCGACCTACTCCCAAAATCGATGGCGCCTAGTCTTCTAAAATATCACACAACATTCGAACACAATCCGGCTCGATCTCCACCCCATGCCTGCATATTTTAGTTTCGGAATATAATAGCTAGCGGTCGTGTAAATTTGGGAAGTGGTTTTTCCCTTACAAACTGACAGGGTCCGACGGGTGTCATTTCAGCTACTAGTTGGTGCTGATCAGGTCTCAAAGTTAAGCTACCGGCTACCGAATTTGCCAAACCTACACCGTCTATAGCTGGCCACACAGCCGCAGACTATTGGTGCATAGTGCGTGGCTTTTATTCGCTAGTTTATAATTTTTCTCGTTTTAAATATAAACCCGAAGTACTCAAGAACTATGGGGTCACATAGGTTTTACGAGGCGACAGCTAACTTTAGAAATGTAAATTATGACATCAAGGGGTCTGAATAAGTTTATCTCATTAGGACGAAATGTATCCATTGAGATTCCAAGCCTTCTGGATGGTCGGTTCTCTCGAGGTTGCAGGCTGTGGCCACACTGGACCGTTAATCGACAGCACTAGGACATCGTGAGTGATATCACGTGCCATACGCTAGAATACCTTGCCAAACTCCGGAAGGCAAAACAATAATAACATATGTCCATTGAAACTTTCCGCGCCGTAGTTTGATGTAGGCCTCATAAAATCCATTTAGTCTAATTGCTGGGGTGAGTTAGATTCTCCAAGAAGCTCCAAGATCCGAGGGTATAAACTCTCATCCCACAGTCGATAGCCCTCTTCATTCAAATGTACATGATCCACGAGCACATCCGTATTGATAGCCCCTGTCGGCTCCGCCCAATAAAACCTGTCTGCAGCTGGCGGCCCGTACTCTTTCGATTCCTGGTTCATAGAGTCTACTACCGCCTTCAACCCCTCATTCGACACCTGAACAAACTCATCCCCCACATCCTTCCGTCGAAACAATCCGGTTACTAAAACTTTGCTATCCGGACATAAAGTCGAAATCGCCTGCATCAAGATCTTGAAGTTTGAATAATCCCCTGACTCCGAACCCTTCAATGGCTTTTTCGGTTTAAGGTTATTGGTGCCAATATGAACAACCCATAGCTTTGTGGGTCTATTTTGGAGAAGTGAGATATATCCGGTGTGTAGTCTATAGAGCACGTTTTCGATCTTGTCCCCTCCAACACCCAGGTTAAAGCTCCTCGGTAGATTGTGAAGTTTTGTATTCTCGCCAGTAGTCTTGAGACGTTCGAGCATGGAATCGCCGATATATATAACATCGAAAGAAGGCGTGTCGGAAGGCTTTGTGATTGGAGTAATGCTTTCTAAACCTGGTTTGTGGACATCTTCGAGTGTCGTGGCGGACCGTTCCTTGTATTTCATAGACCGAGTGATCGAGGCGTGGAGGGTTTCTGTGAGGGGGCTTTGCGCCTGGTCGGAGTTCACAATTTGATCCATTTTGTACAATTTGAGTACGGGATTCTTGATTCGTCTGGCAGTTGTGATTGTTTGGTGAAGCCGGTAGTAGTCGCGCCAATTGAGGGTACTTTGGGTGAATTTATGGAGGAATAATGTCCGGGAAATGGCAACCATCACAGTTTTATCACTGGCTTGAATGATTGAGGATGATTCATTTGTTATGGAGGGCTTGGATCAGATTTAGCATCGAACGAGTCATTGCAAGGTTGTGGAGAGGACATGGTGATTTGTGCATTTGTTGGATTTTTGGCCTACAACGCACTTTTATCATGGGTAATTTAGGAGAGCTCTGGAGCCTACCAAGATAGGGTAAATTCTCTAAAAAGGAATGGGCAATGTACTCAAATCGGCCTAAGGATGAAGTAGATAAACGGTTTTTTTTGTCAAATATTGCGTTGAAACTGATTCTGTGACTTTGATTACAGGCAAGGCTACACGATGGGGTAGAACTCTGGTCACCGATTCCAAATGGCGGTTCTCTTGCGCTCCAGGATCTAGATGCAGGTAATACTGCATACACTTAAACATCCCCATTTCCGCCCTAACTCTTAGGATAACTAAGCTCACGTAGCTGGACCAGCATAAGAGTTGCAAGGACCAAGACCAAAAGCGTCACCCTAAAATTCAAGACGCGTATGTTAGTCGCTTTCCGAGCTGAGGTGTAGGACAACGCGAGAGAGAGAACCATGATTACGAGGGATTATGATAAGCTTATGAAGAGCGCCACTTACAAGATCAGTAAACTCCACCAATCGTCCGTACGGACACAAATATGTATCTGTCGGCGTCTCACTCATGCCAGCCACCAGGAAATTCAATCTGCAGTATGAGGCTACCAAATCAAAAGTAAAGCAGCCCACTGTTTCAAAGCACTTCCTGCAGCATGAACGGCTATCGGTGACATTGAAGAGTTGTTGAAAGTTAACGTCTGATCCGGAGACACCGGGGCCGGGGTTCGCGCCACCGCCACTGTAGACTATACCATAGTTTTGGTCCGGATCGCAGACTGTATGCCCGTTATGTGTGAGATTAATGCACGAGCTTCTGTAAAGGGGTTAGAAGAGGGTATCATACCGGCTACTGAAGAGGTTATTATCTCTGTGAATGTTGCGGCAGTGACGGTTGAGGTCGTCGTATCCTTAGATTATTACTGTCAGAGAAAGCCTACGAAATAACTATAAGGTCTTGAGTCTCGCGCTTACAGTCACCGTAATTGTCTCTGTCGGCTGCTCAATCCCGATGCAAGAGCAAGCGCTAGAGTATGCACTCGGGCCTCGGCAGGCTGTTGCGTATGCCGGGAGATCATCGGCGCTAGTGAACTCTTGACGTGGGACTAGGGCTACTGGGGTAGGGATATGCCGCGCTGCTGGGGGTATAGGCTCCGGATTACGTTTATAGATGTACTTTGCTGAACTGTTAACTATAGAGTATACCGTTGTGGTGGTGACCTCCGTGGGCGTTATGGAAACGGTGGTCGTAGTGGCGCTAAAGGTAGACACGTTAATGTATGCAAAAGCGACATCGGTGCGCTATATAGGAAACTAAATGCAAAGTTTCCTATTATTACCAATTGAAGATATATGGACTTACGTAGACACAATAACAACGGAAGAGTCGAAGAAGATAGAGCAATCAAGAGATGCTTGAGCTATCCTTTTGGATGCGCGGAGGGCACGGAGGCAATTATTGGCCCTGCATCCTCGCTGTTCTAGGGTGGCGGCAAAGGCCGAAAGCCCAAGCAAGAGGAACGAGAGAAGGGATAAAACGATCATGGCCTCGATTCCATAAAATTGAACCTTATCGCTTGTAGTATAAGAAACTAGTTCAGCTGAGAGCTTGAGGAATGTGCTAATACTCCATAGATCTAGGGGGTTGAAATTGAGCGTATTTAACATTGGCTCATGGATTCTGCGGTCTTGACAGCCGATATAAGAGTACTCCAGGCCAAGTACCCATTCCCCGGATTTATGTACTCGACTCACTGTCTATTAATACATAGCTGCAATCAGGAGACTTGTGATACTGTACCACAGACTAGACAACAATCGATTCAAAACGCTCAAAATCTTTGGCATAATCTGTACTTCTGTAGCTTTACGGGTATACTGTATACGACGCATGTATCGCCTCGGTATCTCCATGGACATGGGCTGCACTTTCCGTCATACCATAACATGACTGCCCCCATATTCAGCCTCAAGTACAAACCATGTATACATGCGGATACGGCTGCAAACGAAGTCTTGGGGCGAGGATCGGAAAGTCTAAAGCTACGATCCCTTTAGTTACTAGGCTAGGCGCCTCATTGTCAACATACTATCGAACCCGAGCTCACATAGTCTTCAAATTTCTAGCATGTTGGTTGGGTACACACTAGCCGGCACTCCGAAAGTTAGTTTTAGTGTTACCTATTTGTTCCGTTGATTACCTGGCGGTTTCACAAGAAGCTTGAATGTGCCCTAATAGTGGGAGTCCCCTACATAAAAGGGATGTGCAGGGTACGCCGATTTTCGTAACCTGCAGATATTTCTCGCAGAAGGGATACCCGATGCGAAAGACAGTACACTAATCGGGATTGGGTATGCTCAGGTGTCGGGATGTTTATAAACGTGGCTGGATATCATACAGAAGCTTTTGGCATAACCTATATACAATGTAGACGGTGCGTACTATACACTCTAACTGGAAATTTGTGCAGGGGATAAACGTCCGCTGTTTATGCGACTGTAACCGTCCAACTCTACGCCTCGTAATGATATATCTCGGTTTATCGGGACATCGGGTTGTTTCTAATGAATTGGAGTCATCAGTGGCAGATTAATTACCGTCTGATCGACGGAAAGTACGTCCACGATCCAACAGTTTAATCAAACTGTATGCACTACCACCCAACAATCACAAGCCTAAACTTGTGGGCCACTTGGGTCACTCACCCCCTTCACACCGGGTGCTCCATGTCCACCGATATTCTCAAGACCGGCATTACTCGGTGCCGGGCGTACTATGCCGATAGTCTTCGCATCTGTGTCAACTGGGCCTTCGTGGCTTCCTCCACCCACTCCTTTCTCACCAGGACTAGGGTGCCCTAATGTCCCAGTCTTTGGTTCAGCGTTATCCTTTGGTGGCGGGCGAGAGTACTCATCAGTACCTCGATCCTTAGGTGGAGAATGGGGTATCGACGATGTTGGTGTAGAATCTGATGACTTTGGGGGCTCTGATGGAGTTTGAGAGGGTGGTGCTTCAGAAGAGGAGGGTGGTGTGGTGGGTTTGTCTTGATCCAACTCTGCTAGTTTTCTATCAATTTCCTCATCCTCTTCATCATCTGATGGAGGTTCGCCATATATCTCAGGGTACTACCAACGGTGTTAGTAAAAGGGGACATGCAGCCGCAAGTTAAGATGACTTACCTTCTGGAAACATGTTTGCATGCCCTTGAACCTCTCAATGCAATCGACACCCTTTGGCTCCTCCTTCGAGAATACAAAGCAACTGAAGGCTTCCCTAAACTCTTCGCCACTACATCATCAAAACCACACATCAGTATAAAGTTGTTTTCTCAATATCAGTATCCAGCCGAGCATACCAAGGACCATGTGCCATGCCCCCAAGACAAGGACAATCCCAATTGATCTCCCCTGTCTCTTCGTTGAATGCACCTTGCTGTCCGGCCTCCTCTTCCAGACTTTCCGGACTCCTAGGACCGGTTTCTAGATCTACTGCGGCCACCGCACTTTGGTTCGTAGTATCCGAAGCTGCAGCCTTAGCCTTGGCCTTCTTCTCTGCGACTACCTCATCTAGCGTAGGAAAACGTTCTTCCGGTATAGGTTCGACGGGAGGCGCACGGGAAATGAATGGTTGTTTCTCTAAATGTTTCCGTTAGCCACCGAACCATCCCTGATCGAGATCCCCTTCCTAAAAGAAGGTTATCGTGCATATGCATACCAGCCGGCTCCTCAGCGAATATAGTTGAGGTGTTATACCAATACACGATCGCAGCTGCAAGACCAAATCTTGCTAGAAACCCCTGGAATCGCTTCCCAGCACTCGGCCTTGTTCTTGTGAACAGTGATCTCGATGATAGTGTATGTGGACATATTGTATTTCGTTGTAAAGTGGGCCTCAAGGATGACGTCGCGGATCGCAACAGTGGGCGGGCCGACTGCTGTAGCGAACGAGAAATCGTCGATTGAATCATCTCGGAGACGAAAGCGAACGGTCCGGTAACGGCTGCCTGATTCTGAACCCCCCCTCGCAGAAATACCGGGTGGGCGCTGTAGGATCGGGATTCGGGTGGAGGAGTGGAATGGAAAGTTGGTCGAAAACTTTACCGTATGGAATTTTTGCTTTGAAATCCGACACATCAAGCTCGCGCCCAATTGCGGCCTGGCGAGACCACTGCTCACGTGATATGTTGCATTTTGGACACATCAACGCAAAAATCGATCGAGGAATTTCCTGCCGCCAAAAGAACCGTGAAGGTGAGCGCATCTTGAGAGTGTAACATAACATCCGACTAGTGCGAGCGAGATCCTGAAATACCATAGATCAATTCGTATAACCGGACCCTTAGTAAGGGTAGTATAGCGATTCTAGGCGAGATTCCTTTTTCTCCGACTTTCGCCTAGGCCCCAGACGCATCTAGCGGCGACTGCACAAGCATCATGTCGGGCAAGTCCATGGCCAGGCCGCCCGTGCAAATAGTCAAAATACTATGAGAATCGAACACTCTCACGCCCAGAAACGCCGAGACTTTGCTGACTGGATGTATTCTCCAACTCGATGGTGTTCGAGCCGTTTTGGAACCGCCTTCGCCTAGTCTAGCCGTATGCCGCATACCCAAGCGAGCGCTTGCAGGACAACAACACCGTTTCTACCACATCTGGCGCACATGACATCTGGCGATACCACCTAGCTGCCAAGTATATATTTGCCCACCCTCGAACATTCTAAAATAACAAAATATCAGATGGGTTTTTGTTTTGTCTGTTTTGTGAAACAAAATTCAATGCCGAGTATGTACAATATCTCGATTCGGCACGCCCCAAGCACTGGAGTTGCTTTTACCATGCGCAGATTCTTAGTCTAGTTGGGGACATCGACACGCCGTATATTATCGGTCAAAGAATGTCGACGCTTGTAGACGCGCTATAATAGCAATAAGGTTTATGCGTTAGACTATTGCGGCCAGCGGGCCAATCTTAATTTATGTAGTATCTACCGGTGGGGAAGCAGTTTCCCTCGATAACGTGGTGAGGCCGTATTCCGATAGGTCCAGCTTGTTTATGAAACGATGAACTAATGGGGATGTCCAATCCCGGATGTGAGCGTATAGCCTATCCAGAGTGTTTAATTCCGAAAAATAGCGAAGCCGTTGAGACTTTTGAGCCTCGAAAATGGTGGAAAGTCCAAGTGTTTCTTGGGGGGCAGGTTGCTTCTGCGGCGTCCTTGGTCTGTCCTGTGAGCGAGAGCTACGAGTATTAATACCTCGCAAACTTACCTTGCCGTCTATTCCGCTCTCCATCACTCTAGATCATCATTCCTCCACATCCTTCTTGGGGTAGTCCACTGACTGGGAGCAATCGTTCGTTAGGCCTCGGCACTTTCACACTCCTTTTTCCTTGTTTCTCGTATCTCACGGGAACATCTAACTGATATACACTCTTTTTATATCACACATTCTTTTGAATATCAATCATGCGTCCGCTCTTTCTTACAGTGGCACTCCTTGCCGCCTCGGCTATTGCCAAGCCATACGGATATGATTATGAGGATGAGCCAGAACCCACCACTACGATCAAGCCCTCTAGGCCCGGTGGAAAGCCAGCTAAGCCTCCTACCACTACCACTACCACTACCACTACCACTACCCCGAAGCCCGCTGGGAAACCCGCCACCACCAGCAAACAGACTTCTACTAGCTCTCCAAACCCAAATCCTGGTGGAAAGCCAGCCGGGACTTGCAAGCCTTCCACGATCACGGTTACCGAGACCGAGCCCCCCCCGAAACCTGTGACCGTCGTGAAGACGATGCCTGGCAAAGATAAGGTTATCACCAGAACCATCTACAGGACCACCAGTGTCACTGTTCCTGGTAAACCAGTTACTATCCCTGGTAAACCGGTCACCAGGACCATCTACAGGACTACTACTGTTAAAGTTCCTGGAAAACCATATGTCAAGACTGAGACTAAGACCGTCACTGAGACTAAGACGGTCCCCGGCGAACCGATTGGAAAGCCATCCAAGCCTACTGATGAACCAGAGCCAGAAGAAGAGGATCCCTACGCATACGGCTATGGTAACGGTGATGATGATGAGGAGGAGGAGAAGCCAGGAAAAGACGAGCCGATGACAGACAAGCCCAGCTCCGTCAGCAAGACCCCCTCCTCCACCTCCAAGACCACCACTCCAACCACACCAGCTAAAGATGATGAGGAAAAGGACGACGAGGACAAGCCAAAGGATGATGAGGACAAGCCAAAGGATGATGAGGACAAGCCAAAGGATGATGAAGATAAGCCAAAGGATGATGAAGATAAGCCAAAGGACGAAGACAAGCCTGCTGAGGAAGAAGAGGAAGAACCAGCCAAGACCCCAACCAAGCCAGCTACTCCAGCTAAGAGCACCCCAGCCACCAAGGACACCAAGGATGACAAGACCAAGTGCATTGAAACTCACAACAAGTACCGTAAGACTCACGGCTGCGACCCACTTACCTGGAACGATGAGATGGCCGACTTCGCCGAGGAGCACACCAAGGCTTGTGACTTCAAGCACTCCACCGCCGACTGGGGTGAGAACATCGCTGAGGGTTATGAGGATGTCAATGATGCCATGAAGGCCTGGTACGACGAGATCTCGATCTACAAGGCTGGAAAGAAAGACTTCAGCGTACGTTTACATCCTTCTTAATACACACCCCAATATATATATATATAATAGTATATACTAACAATTACCCAGTTACCCACCGCCCACTTCACCCAAATGGTCTGGAAGGGTACCAAGGAATTCGGTTGTTACAACCGCAAGTGCCCCAAGGGTTACTATCTCGTCTGCGAGTACAACCCAGCCGGAAACGTCCAAGGCGAAAAGTACTTCAAGGAGAACGTCCAGCTCTAAATTTAAGTACTGCTTCATTTTACGACTGAAACGAAAGTTTTATGACTGTATGTACGTTACGACTGATATGAGTTTACGACCCCCCACCTACGACAATGAATGCTACCCTTTCTGTCACATTTCCTTTCTATCACTTTTCTACTTTTTTCCTTTAAACTCTTTTAGGGGGATTAAATAGAATGTTTCCTTTTTTTTTGAGAATGGCGTTTCTATGTGCTTTCTCACACTCATGTTTGATTTATATATTCTTGTCTTGTTATTTGTTAAGAGATTTGGCACCTTAGCCGGGCCTCGACAGCAAAATAGGATGCATGTATATATCATGATTAAAAAAAACACACTAAGGTTTCCCATCTAAAACTCGCATGGCCTCTATATATTTGAACGCTTTCATAGTGGGAACCGACATACCTAGCTCGGAAGTCCAATGTAGTACAGAAAGAAAGGTCTAGAGCTCAATCGCGATGGTAGACCCGATCGGAATTCTATGGCGTGCAGATGCAGAATCCTCAAATACCATTAATATTATACAAATAAGCTGTTAATCTTGGCGTCCACGTTTTTAGAAAATCTTTGCGGGTTATGGAGGTATGCATATCCGCGATATATATCAATATCAATGCTGGTTTAGGTGCACCGGTGGTATATATGCTTAACTTGTGAAACAGATCGTCCTTGTTAACTCGGAAACTAAGTGGTATAATATAAAGTACTATTAGACTAGTATATACTTGCATTACGGCGGTTTTGTGTCTAGACCTAGAGATTGGATTCGGAGAGCTTGGCTAGTTTGATGCCGTCAGGCAGGTCGAATACGTATATGAGCACGACCTTATATTATACCAAGGACCTCTCTGTAGGGCGTGTACCTTCCACATCTTTGTCGATATTATTGACTAGGTAGCTACTAGCACTTTAACTTTGCTCCGAGGACTATTTAGAATAGTTATGCTTCAACGGCCTAAGGAAACCCGGTTTTGTAGTGGGTAATCTGTGTAGTTTAAATTCTGCCGCCTTCTCGCGCGCTTCCACTTGTATCCTCCTCTAGGTCTCTTGACAAGTAGCTGAATTTAATGGATTTTCGCAAACAGCGCTGTATAATAGCTTATTTGTCTTCTTTGAAGTTGCGAGTTTCGAAAATTGGGTTTGTATTTGCGCAATTGCTCTCTACATCTCGATATTGCATGCCATTTTTACAAATCCGATGTCGATATCGATGTTCGGTTCTATGGCAATGTTTTCGGCTACATTGTACGAGATCTTGTACAAAGTGAATAATTGCCCTGACGAACTCGATCCTTCGATAATATAAGATTAGTGATCATGAACTAAAAAAAGGGTATAGAAGAACCTGTCAGTCTAGAAAGTCGAGAAACTATTCGCATAAAATAACCAAAACGGTTACCACACATTACCCAAGCTTTACTATGTTAAAAAAATCTATATCTCACGAACGCATGACAGAAACAACCTCGGAAACACATTTACATTTTCCTCCCGTGACACGCAAGCTAAATTTTTGTGGGGGGTGGTCGACGCGCTCTGGAGTCGTGGTGGGGTTAGCTGTATATGTATACATCTCGGCTACACGAAAAGGACACGGGCGGAAACAATGCATTTTGCACGGAAACTTTTCTGTTCTCGAGACCACTTTTTTTTTTCCCGGTTCGACTGCCATTGTCATGCGGAAGACGGATAAGGGAAATCTGTACTAGCTTGGCTTTATTTTTTTGAAACTTGCAGGGCAGATCGATTCGAATACCGAAGACGTCACTGACTTGGGGGGATGTTTTTACGTAGTAGGCTGGATTTTAAGTTCTCACCGGACGCCGATGCTGTAGCTTGGATGCAGGCGGATAGGTGCGTTAGGCACTTACATACCTCTTTTTGGAAATGATATTGGGTTTTTCCTTGTGGAATTGTTTCTCTATAGTTTTCTTTCCTGTGGGTTATCGGCCGTGAATAAATGGTAATTATATCGGGTAGCTAGGCTTCTAACTGGTAATCCGTTCACGGTGAGTATTCGAGTCTTCTTCGACTGTTCTCGTCGGGTTTTTGTTGGAAGCTTCACTTTCATTGTCAAACCAGCATGAAATGGCTGGGGCCTTGAGCAGTTATTTTTTTTTTACGCCGAAGACAGAAGGAAAGGCTGTTTCTATCGTGGTAAGTACAGTGCGAAGAGCTCGGTTTTGCGTAATGCAGCCCATGTTCTGCGAGGGGATGGCCTGGCCTGGTCAGCAGGGAGAGCTCGTGGGGTTGATATATCTAAGTACTTATGCATCGATGCGCAGATAGTTTTTTTTTTATCGATCCCGCCTTTTCCTATCGATATATCGGTCGGTATCTAGGCAGTTTCCGCTTTTTTTGTTTTCCTTTTCTACGTTTTCTTTTCTTCTTGAAGAATCCTGGAAGGATTCCTTGGTTTTAGACTAGTTTCCTTTTCCAAGGGGAAAAAAAATTTGATATCGCCTGAGCGACGGGAATATGAAACGTTGGTTGGACGAATTTGAGGAATTTTGTATTTTTGGCATTTCTCAGGATTCGAGAATTTCTCCCTTTGAGGCCTCTCTCTCTGTTTAATTAGGAACATTTTCGAACTGCACGGAAAACTACTGAATCTGTAGCTTGTTATCTCAAGATGGATAGGGGAGACCCATCAGCCTCAGCGTAATAAATACGACCTTGCATGTCGTATTCAAGTGGATACGCTTTCTGTCCTGAATCAAAAATTTTGTGTCCCTTTTTCGCGGGAAGCCTAAGGTCAACTTCTGTGGCGCAACGCACAGCGAGGATACCTTGACGATAAACGCGTGAGCACACCCTTCCCTTCGCGTTCCGAACAAAACAAGCAGGAACGGATAACCACCAGGAACAAGCCCTTGGAGCAATTTCCAAAATGTGAGAGGCGGGAACAAAAAATGTGAGCTCCAAGCAGCAAAACCAACAAACTACTACTAACAAACGGGAAAGCAAGAAACCCCTCCTCTTTCTCTCTCGTTTGTCTCGTCTCGAGTTAACGTTAGCTAGGGAGGCGGGATGAAGGTTGAGGGTTTGCGTAAATCTTGCAGGTTGAATGTTGGGTGTGGGGTGGGTGATTGGGAAAGTAGACTCGTGACACCACGGAACAGCTTCGTAGACTTTAAACCCAGCTTTGGAATTGTGATTTAAAGCTTGATATTGAGATATAGAGACGTTGACGATGGCTAAATATATATCTAAGACCATCACCATCCTGTCGGGCCATCAGGCATGAAATTCTAGAAGTAAAAAAAAAAAAAGAACGAAATGCTTCAATTACTGTGTCCGGGATATGACGCACTAGCGACCTTCAAAGCCCTGTCAAGGAAAAAACTACTTCACAGGCTACTGCAAGGCTCCACGGAGCAAATTATCCCATACCGGAGACCTGCAACGTAACAGGCAAATAGATTGGAAAGAACTCCTACAAAGAGTAGTAGCAGCAGCACGCAAGCAAGATGGGGCACGCAAGAGGCACCAGCCCCGCCATAACAAATTTTCAACACCAAAAAGACGCGACGGCACGCGATGCAATGATCATCTTGCAGTTTGCAGCCAAAGTGGTGGGGCCGGAGCTAATGAGGAATAGAGATTGGGGCTGATCAGGATCTTTTCGGTGGTCAGCAGTAGACGAGCATGTGTGCAGAGGGATGTATTCACGAACACAGATTGGCATTTCATTCCTGGTTCGTGAAATAACCCGGGATTACCGTCGAATCGATTGGCCAGTTCACTGAAAGCGCTTCTACGGTTAGGTCATCCTGCAGATAATAGGTATCCCGGCTAGCCCCGAACAGGATGGTTGAGTGGCTCTTTAGGCTTTGCACCTGCATGTATGTACATTGACATTGGCCCCGCCCACAGTCGCGCTACCGGCGCTGGGCAGCTCGAACACGCAGACGCATATAAAAGGAGGAACCGACAGAGTGGTATGTACCGGAACATTTGGATGATTTCTATCGATACTTGCCATCGATGCGAGATGTGCCATTTTTAGGGGTGGGTTAAAAAGATCGAAGTCGGCCGTTCCAGGTGTCGCCATGCTTGCATTCCTCGTTCGAAGATTTTGAGAGAATGATTTGTTTCGCGAACCCGAGAAACATGATTTGATTGATTGATATCCGGCAAGAACGTAACTACTACATTACCTACTTAGATAGTAACCAAGTTGTCAATTACTCCGTAATGAAGCTCAGGAGGGTCCTCAGGAACAAGGAGCGAGTGTGCCGTGACAAGTCGTGAGGCATGTCGTTCCCTTGTTCGGCCAATAAGAGGCTTGGCGGGCCCATCAGCTCTCCCAATGTGGCGCTCACGTGACGACCCAGCAACAACAACGCGTGTTTTCCCAGGCGGGTTTCAACCACCAGTTTCTGGCTGGCTAATTGGGCTGGACTTCACGCTATGCTCGAAAACACCAAAAGCAGGCTCTCATAATTTCGCGGAGAGCATGGGTGCGATGTGCCAGGTAGGCTTGTACTCTTTGGTAACATTTGTATCGTATTGGCATTAGGTATCAGGCACGGTAAAAATGGCTGGTCGGGTACATTTGCCAGGAGCGTGAAAGAACGAGATTCAATTCAGTTCAATTCAGTACGGAGCACATACATGTACTGTTGTGCAGCCACAGACACGATCACGACCCGGGAAAAAGAAACCAACCCGAACGCTGAACAAAACCACATCCACGCCCACTTCTGGCTCTGAGAATGCTCACCACTCACACTCACGCTCGCACTTCCTCATTCTCATCTCCATCTCCCATCACCACCATCACCACCATCATCAACCACCAATCCTCATCTCATCCGTCACGAAGACATTGACCCCGTCCTTACCACTGTTGACTAACTAATTAGCATCTCCTGCCTGCTTTCTGTCTTGAAATCGGTCCCCTCGGTCGAGACCTGTGGCTTCTGCGAAGTCTCTCCCCTGGTGAGTAAAGTAACCTCGTGGTTGGTTGAAGTCGACAAGAAAAAAGAACCATCATGTCTTCTAACACGTCGAAGAAAATTGTTATCACCATCATCTTCTTCATCTTCTCTCCTTAGCATCATCATCATCGTCTTCTTCTTCTCTGCTTCATCAGAGTTTGTCCCGTCGAAATGGCAACCCCCCCGTTTACCTCCTCGCCGGCCTTGGCCACGCGTGGAGCCCTCCGACAACACTCTGCAGTTCCTCCCTCGTCACCACCGGTCCCATTCCTCTCCAGGAGAAGATCCCTAAAGAGAACAGCCTCTGCTTCCTCGTCGATAGACCCGGATTCTCCGTCAGAAAGACCATCCAAAAGACGAGCTCTCCGATCTCTGAGAAGGACAAATAGTGTTTCCGGTTCAGAACTCGCCAGCAACGAAAATGCTCGACCTACACCCTTCCCTGCTACTCCTCCTCGAATTCTCAAGAGAATGCCTTCTCTTCTCCCTGCCATAGATTTCCAGGCCTCGCCTCCTCGTCAAGTCCGACCAGCGAGCCCTGAACGAATCGCCATCGATGAACCAGCTGTTGTCGAACAAAAACCAAACCACTATCCTACGCCTGTCCCGACCTCTGAAATTGGCATCCTTACATCCCCTGTCCCAAAGGCTGCCAATGCTGCTGCTTCCACCCGACAAGGTTTGCGCAGGACCAATTCTGCTATCTCTGAACTCCGTGCTCCTCTGGTCTCGGTTCCGACCGTGACACTTCCAAAGAACTGCCAACCAGTTACCTTTGGACGTTCTGCTAACAAGTGCACCTACCTCCTGTCTAAGTCACATACAGTATCCCGTGTCCACTTCAAGGTCACCTATCTCGGCTTCGGTCTTCGCAAGTCGGTCGAAATCCATTGTGTTGGCTACAATGGAGGCAGGGTCCACTGCCGTGGTGATATCTGGGAACTCCGTTACGGAGATATCTTCTGGTCGGAGTCTGGCGACGACGTCATGCTCGAGACCGACAACACTCGTGTCGTCATCCGTTGGCCGACCGATGATCTCAAGGCCACCTCTCCTGTCTCTCCTGTCATCAAGCCTGTAGTCATTGACTCTAGCACTTTCCCTTATCCCCCTGAGTACGATCTCTCCATCGAAACCAAAGCTAGAAATGGCCGACCGTTTCCGACCGAGGGTGTCGATTTCTTCGGAAAGTTCACCAGCGAGCCTGTTCCAAAGCTGAACATCCCCAGACCCAGAAATGGATCTATCGACTTGAACTCCCTTACCGAGCCGGCTCCTCTCCGACTGTCTCGTGAGCCCTGGAATAACGCTCCAGACTCTCCGTGCCCACAGCCAAAGAAGCAACGCCTGATGCCGGTATCCCCCCTCCCTTTTGCAATTTTATCAACAGGATCCCAGAACACTTTCACTCTGTATGAGGATGACGACGATGAAGACGTTGGTTTCGCCCCGATGTCGCCCGTTGAGGATGAAGATGAAGACCACGGTCTTGTTCTTCGTGAATCTGAGAAACCAGAGGCCCTCAACACAGAAGTCGAACTCGACGATGAAGAGGAAGAAGGGATGAATGATGACGACGAAGAAGAAGATGACGATTATGACGACGAGGATTCTGAAAATGTCAACGAATCCACCACCCACGCCACTCCTACCAAGAACCCCAAGAACTCGAAGAAGGCTGCTTACAAGCTAAAGCACAAACTCGACGAGTCTGTCAAACAGGACCCACTCACCCCGAAGTCCAAGATCTCTATCATGAAGCATCTCGCCAACCAACTCGCTTTCTCCCGACTTGCGTCCACTCCTCTCTCCAACCTTGTCAAGTCTCTCCCTCCGGTCGTCCGGGAAAAGGTGTCTGTTGAATTGGTCCAGGCCCTCTTAACCAGTGTCGCTTGCGTTGGAGAGATTAAGCGTGAGGGGGAAGGATGCCAGCGGAAAGTTTTTGGAGCCTGAGTATTATTACATCGCCGATATGGATTTTGATTTGGAACGCAAGTCGATCGTTTATTCATTGAACAAGCCGAGTTTGAGGGCTTGCAGAAAGACTCATAAGGTAAGATACACCCTCCATCCATCCGCATCTCCGTATCAACCCGCTGACTTGACGATGCGTAGCAATACTTTTGGAAAAAACCAAAGGCTTGATTGGATAACCGGCTATATTCTTTGACGATATGATTTGATGGATGGTTGATGGTGCTCCTTGATTGACTGATGGATCGTTTGCTTTCGCATTTTATCTCCCCCCCCTTCCACCTTGACATTCTTGAACCCCATCGGCTTCTTTACCTTGGTGTACCCCCTTGGTATCTCTTTTTCCTCGATTTATGTTTTGACCCATTATGCCCTACCCTTTATACCCCTTTAACCTGTATGGACAACCACGACCTGGTCCCCCTCGGGCCTATTTAAACCCTTTATTCTTAAATCCTTCTGCATCTTTAACACTATGATTCCCCCCCTTTTATTCTTCATGTTTTTCCCCACTGACGCTCGTCATGCCCGTATGCCGCTTGTAATACCGTTTACTTTTTTCTTTCAACTGAAAATGGTGTAAACATCGAGAATGACAATTATTCATGCTCCATTCAGTTTTCCTTGCTGATATCGTGAAGTGTTCGTGGTCCTTTGATCGAATTTTCGAGTCCTGTCGACAACGCCAAGGAGTGCGGTTACCCCGTAACACGAGAAAAACATTGCCCCTCCAAACAAACTGCTGGGAAGACGTGACTTTTTATACCCCTCGCGAAAAAAACTTTTCACGGTATCACATGAGACGCACGGTTAATTTCGCAAGACTGCTTGGCTGTGACAGGGGTCTTTCCGAAGATGGGATAGTGGGACGATGTTTCATGGGACCCCTTATCCTTGGCTTTAAACATGTGACGCAAGGGAAAGGGCAGCGAATGTGGGTCCACGCGCAAACTGTCATGCATCGCAGGCGGGCGCTTGACAGGCACAAGCAGGCTTACGGGATTCGGAAATGGGGGGATTTATGGTGCCCGATCTCTCGGGAGGCTCGTTTTTCTAGGACAGAGAGTGGAGATGTAGATGTTGTTTGATAGTGGAGGGTTATACCATTGTGCCTGATAGTCTGGCTAGAGTAGCGTCGGATTTAGACGGTTTGGAATGCCTGTTCAGATGGCATTCGAGGTTTCCGTTATCGTCGCATCTGCTGCTTGTTCGGGCGGTCTGGGCATGGATCTAGCCTGTAACGGTATTTTACTATCACATCTTCCGGCCTGGTGGCGCTATATATAGCCTGCAACTGCACTTCATTCGAAGGCATAAAAAGGTCATCCTGAGATATCTTGTTCGGTCGAACCGTCTAGGAATATAACAGACTCCTTTTTTCTCTGTCGTGGGAGCGGTGACAACGTATCGTGTTCTTGGAGTCTTCAAAGCCCCCCCAGCTTGAGGTTGGAGAGCGCCCAACCAACCTTTCTCACCTCCATCATACCATCACCACCATCGCCATCCTAAATCCAACCTGTTCTGCACCACCATCGTAAGCAGAATCGGGTATAGTCCCATCTCATCATCAACTAACCCCATCTACGGCTGTTATCGCTGATATAACATCCTTCGTCTCGTCGTAGATTCCAGTCCTTCTCCCCGTCCTTTGCCGACCAAACGGCCGTCTCAATCCCACAGCGCTTCACCTCCCAACCTCACCGCCGAACTTCCGGCGCCAATATAAACCCACCACCCAACGTTCTTCATCGCCGGCCTGTCTGTTTCCCAGATCGCAATCATGGACTCCAAAATGGACATCGTCACCACCCCGGTTAAGAGCCTGAAGCGTGCCCGTTCTCCATCGGAGGAGGAAGATGATCTGCAAGCAAGAGATAGCACCTCCAACAACACCTCCAACAACACCAACACTATCACTTCTACTCCCAAGCAACCTTTTGCTTCTTCTTCGTCGTCGCCGCTAGATCTTGGCCTTCCAGACTTCCTCGTCTCGCCGTTTTCGTCTGCGAAACGTCTTTCGTTGGGGAATAACTCGGACGACACTCGTAGGATCACCCGTCATGCTGCTGCAGCCATCGATCCGTCCCGAAAGGACCCGTTTGAGGTCTTGCCCGATAATGTGGTCCGAATGATCATTTTCCTCTTGCCGAATAAGAGTATTGTCGGACTTAGGCGTGTTAGCAAGTTTTGGAAGGGAAATGTAGAGTATGTCGTTACTCAGGCGGTTGTTGAGAGGGCGTTTGGAGGGAGAGAGGTGACGGAGAAGTTGAAGAAGGAAGGGAAGTTGGGTTGGCCGGAGTTTGCGTTTAGAAAGAATGGTGAGTGACGTTCCTCTGTTTTTTTTGTTCTCGGTGGCTCGGTGGCTCGGGTGTGTTTGGGTGGCCACGGGGAGGTGGTTGCTGGGTGGTTGTTTCTTTTATATTGATTGGTTGACCTTGATGAATGACGATTGCTAATGGCTGTTAGCCTTCCTCGATGATGCACGTACCGCTGGGGCTCCTACTTCTGTCAAGAAGTTCACCAATGCTCAACTTTGGGAGCTTGTCGGCGACCGACTCGTCTGGATTGATGACAGCACCAATCTCAATGTCCAGCATCTCAGTGCCTGGGACGTCAACGAACGCAAGGACTCTCTCGTCGCACTTGCCGGAAATCCTAGAGCTTTCTCAAAGAACAAGTTCCTCCATGGCGTCATCGCAGACGAACAGCGAAAGGCATCCGCCGAGCGACCAAAACGCTCCGCCAAGAAAGAAAAGACCCCAGAGGCCATCATAATTCGCTGGTCCCTTCGTGACACTCTCAAGAACCGTCGCACTAAGATCAAGGTCAACTTCTTGGTCCCATATGGATCGATGCATATCATTCTCGATTACTTCCAATGTGATGAATCCGGGGCTGCACATGACCGATGGAATCATAGGTTTCTTCCACAGACTACCAGTCGTAACAAGTATAGCCCCTTCATCATATAATACCTCCGTCGTTTAAATGCTAATGGAGTTGGAATAGGCTGGCGTGCATCAACATCATCACTGGATATGCTGATTGGAACATCAATTTGGAGGACTTTCGTCTCGCTTTTCCGCCTTCCCACGGCCTCTATCTTCGTCCACGCTACCAATATGGGTCGCCATCCTATTTGATCCATGATGACAAAGCTTACTCTTTCACGAGCCCAGACCGTCGCCATCCATTTGTTCAACAGAATAATGGCGAACATAGGATCTTCCTCACGGTTCGCGACTGCAAGACCGGAGCTACTGTTGAGCATAAGGAAATGAAGGAAATTGGGGATGAATTGTTGAACCATCAGTATCCGCAACCAGAGCACACTATCATAAGCCCAGACGGGAGATTGATCGTCCTGAACCTCCATCGTACCCTTTGGATTTGCGACGCACAAACCCGCACGTTTCTTGAAAAAGTCGAATTGCCTTGGTTGCAATATAGCATCGTTGGATCCCGCTTCGATCTCGAGTTTAACGACGATGGCAGCCGCCTATTCTTGACCGAAGAGTGCAACGGTGCTGACTTCAACGTCATTGAGCTTGATTGTAACGACAAGTTCAAACCCGTCTTCATCAAGAGCTATCATGTTCCAACCAAGACCAATTTCGTCAGTCGCACAAGCTTCAACCACAAGTTGCAGACGCAAGTCTTGACTACCCGCAACCCGGCTCAACCGATGTCGGGAGAATGGAGACCGGAGATTGTCAAGTTCGTCAGTATGGACGAGTTGATGGAAGGCATTCCTAAGGACCTCTGGGCTGCCGAATGGAGATCGCACATTTCCAATCCTAATGAGAAATGGAATTGGGCTGGTCCTGGCACGTCGCCGCTCACTCCACAACTCCCACCGTTGAACAATCCGAGCGCCATCCTCACTCAACTTAGTCAGTTAACCGGAGGTACCACTGCGACTGCTCAGCTTACTGCACTCGGTTTTAACACGATCTTAGGTATTCCCAACGCCGCCGAAGACGGCACCGGAGTTACACCACGCGGGAAAATGTTCCTTGAAACTCCACGCCAAGATTACGTTCTATCCACCAAGGCAGCCATCACCCTCCCACCACTTGCGAAACTCCAACCGAATGCCATACAAGAGCCTGCCGAAGAATCAAGCTCTCAAGCTGAGTGGCGCATGGGCGGCGTCTACTATACTGGTCCTGCTACACCGAAAAAGCGAGGTAGAAAGACGCCTAAGAAGTCAGCGGCCAAGGTCGATGAAAGCAAGATGCACGAACGTCGCGAGTGGTGGATTGGAGGGCGTATGTCTCCTTTCAAGTTGAAGAACGGAGAGAGGTTCATTGTTTTCGATCAAGATGATACGGTTTACTGCTGTGATTTTGGGCCGGTTGGGTGGTAGAGGCTTCACGGTTGTATACGCTGTTCATATTTCCTGGTTGTTTTTTCACTGTTTTTTTTTTCATTTTGTTTATTCTGCGGCGTTTTATGGAGGGTGGGGTTTCTATCTGACGGTTTTGTTTATCTGCTTTTTTTTTCTTCTTCTTTATTTCATGTTCTGGTCTGTTTTCACTCATTTTTTCGATGCGATATGGGGACCTAAACAACGAACCCTTCTATATCGCTTTCTCCACTCTTCTACTAGTGCTTTGCGCGGTGGACATGACATGAGATAATGAAGCTATGCTTCTCACTCTGGGGCTCATGATATACGTGAGAACATCCTATCACTCCCCTTCCGGTTGACAGGATTCTCCCCCACCCCTCCCCCCCCCTTCTATGCCTGTACGAACTTATGGTTTTTCCTGTTCCGTATCGGCTTAGCTTCCTCTTCGTGCTTTAATTACATGTTTTGCTCTGATACAAATGATATACCCTACTGGGGGGTGTTTTTCGGACGGACTTTTTCGTTCTTTGTATGTCATTTTTTGTTTTTGTTCTTCGATTTTTCGTGCACTGTGAATTTTATTAGGGGGGATGATTGGGATGTTTATAGTGGTTGAGGGTTTTATGGGATGGGGATGGGGATGGCGTTTATGTTTTTTTTTTCTGGGTTGGTATTGTGTATGTGGAGGGGAAGGGGGTGGATGTTAGTATCAATGTGTGTCTGCTATGGTGATGATGATGATGGGGTGAAATATATAAAATTTCTTGTGTTCTGGAAGGAGGGTGGCTTCGTAAGATTTATAGATCGTATTTGATGTGGCGGTTGCCTTGAGCGGCTGGATTTGAAGGCGCGAGGGGATTGTAGAAAGGTACGTAAGGTAATTCTGATTCATCAACTAGGAATCGTGATCGATGTTTTAAGATCTAGATGGGCTCGCGGACACATATTAAGACCCAGATGATCGAATTACTTTACACGGTTTTGCATTATAAGGATTCCCCACCATATCATAGAAGTCTGAAATAATTTACAAAGAACAATGGTCCACTTATCGTACATGTGTAGGCTTCCTGTGACTCAAATAGACGGAAGACGCAATAGAAATTAGTATTCGGGAAGATTAAAGATGCTCAATCCCGAATTTAGGGTTCCTCATAAAAAGACAAATAATAGAAGACAGAGAGGCACCAAAAGAAATTGCAAACGCCTGGTAGATAAAAAAAAAAGGGACCCACCAAAGAACACCAAGCAAGCTAAAAGATATGATCATCCTCACCAGCATCGTACTCCTTCATATTCTTCACAACGTCACAATATTTCATATCTTCCTCCAAAGTCCAGCTATAAAGCTTCCCCAGCAGCTGAAGATTCTGGTTTTCTGAGAGTTCAACCGGTAATTTCATTCTCGTCATCTTGGCAAGGCTAGTAACATATTGAAGCCTGTTGATACCGCAGGTGCGCTAACTCCGTTTGATCACTGAAGCTTCAATTTCTTGCCTGATGGTCTTATCGTTGGGCAAATAAACCGACGCGACTGCAAGTAATCTTCTTGACTCTCCGTTCTTATTCAGAGCTTTGTATGCCATCGCGGTTCGGAAATAGATCTTTCCCATCTCTCCGGAGCCAATAAATCCGGACATGGCTTCCATTGACGCATCAAATGCACCGTCGTCTTCGTCGAGTCCGACGCTTGCTCTCATCAACCTAATTGTTCTCATTCCTGTCAAAACGGCCATTTCGTAGTCTTGTAGTTTGAGGTATGCGAGGATTGTGTTCGCGACGAGTCGGACTCTCAATAGGATTCGTGCCTGTCCAGCGTGCTGGTCCTTAAACGGCCCTGGAGTGCGAATGACCGTATCGAAGAACGAATCGCCATAGACTCGGCGGGTTTGTTCGTTGATAACAATGTGGATTGCAAGAAATGCTTTGTTATAGAATTCGATTGCTTCACTGTATTTTCCGGTAACCAGAGCGGCGTTTCCGAGGTCTTTGAGCTCTGTGCCCTTCTCTAGGCACTTTTCTGGTGGGTCGAGTGGGGTGTCCATTTCTGTTTTGAGAGACTTGCGAACTGATGGGTAAACGGCGATGTCGCCGTTGATGTGGAACTCGCGAAGATCTTTGATTTTTCCGAATGGTTGAAGAAGCTGTGATTGCTTCTGTTTGGGGAGGTGAGGTTCTCCGGCGATTGGGAATGGTGAAGATGAGATGTATGGATCCTGAAGGCCAATGTTGAGTATGAGATGAGTGTTGAGATAGGGCATAGTAACCGAGCTGTAGAACCAAGAGCGACAGAAGCGATCAAGGTCGCCTGTTTCCAAGAGGATGATGAAGGAGAAGAGTGCCTGTGGATCTTCAAGAGTTTCTGGGGATGGATAGATGGCGTTTATTGAGACAGACAAGGTGTGCAACTTGAAATTGTCGGCGCGAGGGGAAGATTCCAAGATTTCGACCTGGCCATCAAGGGCGACGTGGAATTTGGCTTGCTCCCACGGGGTGGAGATGCGGACGAAGGTGTTCAACTGGTGGAAGATCTTACGGGATTCGAGGTAGACTTGACGGTTTACTAGGAATATTTCAAGGGATTCGGAGTAACTGTAGGCGTGAGAGCCATCTTCAAGGGTGTAGCGATTGGAGAAAGGGGATAGAAGATAGCTGTATATCTGGTTACGAAGTTCGGCAGGGATATCAAGGAAAGCCGGCATCTTGATGGAGTGGGATGCGCAAGCTCGGGGAGCGTTAAGGATAGATAGAGGAGAGTCGCAAAGCCTGCTTAAGCTAGCTTGTAGGTTCTGGGGAACGTCGACGATGCGAATCAGTTGGATGGTGATGAAATTGCCCTGAGCGTGGGGGCTGTGATGAGGATGTTTGCGACGAGGAGGAGGAGAAGCCGAAGCCGCCCGATGTGTTGAGCTGACGTCGGATTTAACGGAGACAGCAGTTCGTGCAACCAACACATTTCCATGTTGTGTTTTGCAGCCTATATGCCTACAGTAGCATGTAGATACAGTGGGATTCTCACGGAGTGTATTCACCAGGTTATAGGGAAATGTGGAAATCATGAACAAGTTCGAAAGCCGGTCCGCCAACAGTTGTTATTCGGGCCAGACGGTGCAGCCACCAACATTAACGAGGCCAGTGCAGCCTCGAGTTTCGTGTCCTACCTGTGCCGTTTTGCAATCCAGGTGGATCTTGGCAGCGCAATCTCGAAAACCCCTGTCACTGGCAGCGAGTTACGAAAGATGAAAACAACCAATCAGAAGAAGGCTAAGAGTCGAGGCTCCTACCTTCAATTCCTGCTCTTGAAGTGGTATATAAGGGCACTCAAACCCTTCTCTAGATCTTGGTCATATTCCCATAAACAAGGCAGCAATTCGAGCCGCTTTACACCATATACCAAGCTATCACGCAATCGCTATCATCATTTTCGCTTTTATATAAATTGAATTTCGAATATTTCCAACCAGCAACTTGGGCTTACGGCCTTTAGACTCTGTCTCAAAGTATCTCAGGCAATACTTGGCTAGTGTTTGCTCAGTGGGATTGAAGTACCTCTCCAATGGAAAACAAGGTATCGCAACGCCCCAGGAAGAGGGCACCACCATGCAAGGAACTCGACAACCCCTTAATTAGAGAGCAGATAGAGTTCCGGTACGGCGTCCTGGGTTGGAAACTCAGTGATGTCGCCGAAGACATCAATAAGAGATATAGCTTGAATGCAACGTACGACCCTCCAATCCTTGTTTATGGTCTCTCCTTCGAATAAAAGAGACTGACCTATAGCTAACTTTGACCCGGTATAACAATAATAGAAATATCCAATACCGAGAACGTCTGAATAAGTGGGGATGCAGGCAGCGCTTGAATCACCAAGAATACTAAAGAGTCTATCAAGAGGTCTCTACCCGCCAAGCGTTGGGCAAAAGGTCGAGGGTTTTTGTGGATGAAGACGCGCGCAATGAGTTACCGGAGAAACGACTGTGTCGGTGGGCGGCAAAAAATATCACATTCACAACTCAAATTTTCTCCAAAAGTAGGCCCCGTCAAGATTGAAGGGACTAAGTTGATCTCAGACTGACATCTAGATGTTATCGTCGTGTAGGCACTTCCACTATTAGTCAGGATATTCAAATTCTTCCAACAACGTCCGGTATTTCCCTACCCCGTCGGTTGGTACGGAGCCCCTCACCATTTTCTGGAGCCTTCCTGAAATTCCAGGGGGAATGGTACTCTCTATATCCTATTACTATACCAATCGGACAGATTTGCAGCTTTCTTGGCCGGCATTTCCCCAGCAGCATTTTCAACCCAATCGACCACAGTTCTGCAATTAGCGCCCATCAATCTCCGCCCCATCTTCCGATAGTTGCACTTATCATTTATCTGATATCGAATAATTTGCTGAATGGTGATGATCTCGATCAAGAGATAGGCTGGCTCCTATACCAAGTTGATAAGAAGGGGTTCCGAAATCACCTCAAGACGCTACTATTAGGTCACGCGCCTTCCATATTGGTGACGTGTTCAGTCTTAGTCACATTTTTCTATTTACGCGGGGACGACGAGATGCTCACATTTGTTTGCGACCGCCACCCACAGTCGGGTAGGCGGCTATACCAAAGTCTTCAGAAGTATCTGTATTCCTGGGAGGCACAACTAACTAGCTACAGAGATTTAGGGGACATTGTATCCGATATATTGGGTGCTGGTCTTTACCCGGAATCAGCTGCGGAGGCGCGTGACCTCTTGTCCGCTTGCAAGACTGGCATGGGGGACCTTTCGGTATTCCGTAAACTATGGGATCCACTAAAAGTACCAATCGAAGCGTTTGGGAACTGTCGGTACGAGAAATTGGAAGATTCGCCAGTCTATACGGAGGACCCAGCGCAGCTGCGATGGTTACTCGAATGTGGGTTCACCGAACTTAAGTATACGGTACTCCTGAGGGCAATAATAAGGAACGAGAAGGATATTGTCCAAGTTTTCTGTGCCCACCTGGGTCTCAAGTTGGGTCAATCCAATATTGGTATTCTGGGTCAAGATGAGGAACCAAAGTATGTCTGGAAACTGCTAGGCAGAAAGGTATTCTCTGAAATCTTTGAGAATAGTATGGAGGAGATCGCCAGGATATTTGAATCACAATTCCTGGACAAGCCAGACATTTGGGAAAGCCTTGACAGCCTACAGTGGCAGGAGTACGTCCTCGTACAGGTAGCATGCATGGAGCCCCTCCTAACAGGATATGTCGTCAGGGGTTTACAGATTATGCGCAATGGGGATGAGCTCTCAGTAGCAAGCGCAATCGAGCTAGCGATTGAATTATTGTTCGACACAGACCCTTTGTTTACCAGACTCGTTGAGTTTCTGAATTTTGGAGCCATAACAGACCCTGACCCGAAGCCCGTTCTGAGAAGGTTGCTTAATTACGGCGTGATTGACCCAAACGAAACGAGCCTCTGGCAGACCAATATTTGGAGATGGCTTATACTAGACTATCGTCTCCCAAACGGGTGGATTATCAAACTTTTTATCGACGCTGGTGCCGATATCAACAGACCATTAAATCTGTATTGTTTGGAAGGGATTAAAACCCAAGCTGACAGCAGTACATTGGGTCATTTTAACATCCCACGGACTGGAACCCCCATCGAGGTAGCCTTTGTATTAAAGACTTGCTCGGTATTCTGCCTTCTTCTACAGAAATCTGCTACCATCGACGAACTCTGCCATAAACTCACATCCAGCAAACGCTTCAATATTCATCCAGAGTTCCTTCAGGCTGTCAAAGACCGGGACGTTGACTCCGTGGCGAAGTATTGGTCGACCAGAATCCGAAACCCCAACACCGAGGTTATCGCAGCTTTAAGAAAAGGTGATGTCGATACCGCGAGGGCGATTATCCTGGAGAAGAATAACGCATTACGACCTGTATCCCTCGCCTTAGGGATTACGGATATGATTCGGCTGCGGTTTTGCGATCGTGATACATCTGGGCGGCGACAACCTTTTCATCCGGATCCAAAAAACTGTCTAGGGGAGCCGAAACCTCCGCCGGTACATAAAAATAGCACCGAAATTCTAGGATTGGTTCTTGAGACTGAAGTTGACTTCCGCCCGGAATGGAGGTTGTGGAATAGCCGCTATAAAAAGGAGTATTACCGGCGTGTGAAGTACTTCATCGTCGAAGACTGTTTGCCGGACGTTCTCAGGCCCCTCTTGAAGTTTCGTCCTACCAGCACTACTCCTAAGGAAGGCATGGAGGAAACAGACGGTGAAGAAGTGGAAGAAATGGGGGGACTGGGAGAAACAGATGATAAAGACATGGAAGACATGGAAGAAATAGAAGAAGCAATGATGGAGTGTTTGGCGACACACTCCTATACGTATGCTATGGAGCAGGGTGTATATGGAAACTTGCTTTATCACGCGGCTGCTCACAGCGTGGATTGCTTGAAGCTCCTGGTTGAAGAGGGATTTGGGGTTGATGCATGTCTCTCTAAAGAAAAGATTAGCGTGGACGACGAAGTCATCGTTACTAGCCGTACGGCTTTATACGGCGCAATAAAGCGTGGAAGCATAGAGACTGTTGCGTACCTTCTCCGTGAAGGAGCAGACGTCTTCAGACCCTGCGGCCGTGCATCCTCTGCGGTTGAGTTCGCAATATCCAAACGACGCATAGACCCACTGGGGATGATCCTAGAAGCTGTACCGGACTCCCGCGCCATAGCATTAGCAGCAGTGGATGATGCAAAATATCAAGATGACCACTACATCGTCGAATACGTTCGCAATTGGAAACCCAAAAAACGCAGCGATGAGATGGGAGGAGCGAATGTTGACCTCACACCAATCCGGATGGAACTGGGTCTGGAAGTTCCACTCGACTTTTAATGTATTTATTTGTTGTTAGTTCCTACATGTTTTTTTTTGTATATCACTTGTCACGGCACTACGGCGCCCTTAATAATTAATATATTTAGCACTATATTTTAGCGTTAGAGCGAGTTGGAATGGTATTTCTAGTGTCTTATAACAAAGGAAAACGGCAAAGAGGTATTCGGCACGGGGCAATAGAATGAATAATTCATGCCGGTATGCCTTCAGCTAAATGTTATGACATTATATACATGCATGGTTGAGGGGTTTGAACTAGGCATAGGTCAGGTTTGTGTAGGTCCATCGCCTCATTGGGTCTGGGTACCCAAGAGATTCCGGGGATTCTTTCGGGAGATCTTCGAGTGAGTAGTTCCACAATTTCGGGTCTGATGGTATTTCCCGCTCACGGTATTCATTGACCCACCCTTCTCCAAGAGGATCCTGTGGCCGTCTCCCTAAATAATCAGGATGGCATTGGATCAAGTGAATCACGATACTCGAAGAAGGTATAACATGAAGTGCCCCTTCTGGTATTCTCTTATAGCGGCGGCGATCTCGAGGGTTTTTCTTCAGGCACCAGTAGCAGCAGACGTCGTTGGTATCGGAATGGTGGTATTCGTCGGTTACTGCATCTGAAAAGACGTTCATCCATGGCATGATGGAATTGGCCCACTCCGCTATGTGGTCCATCAAAAATTCCGGATGATAGATGTTGACAAACTCCAGGGGTTCTCCATCCCGTGCACCGAAGAGTCGCTTCAGATACTCGTTCGCCCTAATCGAGGCCAAATCTTGGCATGCATCGTCCATTTCTGGATTATCATCCACAGTTTGTAGATAATCGCCGATGCTTAGGACAATATTGTATGTATCGGAAGGCAAAGGGATGAGTTCCACGTCACGGTCTTCAGTCTCAGACCGTAGTTTTGAATGATGTCGCGAAAGCCTGTTTCCAGGATTTTGAGCACCCATGTCTTCAAGAATGAACTTCCAGATACAGTGGTGAAGCCGGCTAGGCTCGACAATAGGGTGGAGTCTTGTAAATAACCGAGTGTATTCATCCACAATGACACCAATGGATCGATCTGTGAATTCACCGATATTCCTCATCTTAATCATCCAACTAGCCAGGAATCTAGAAGACTGGCTTTTTGCCTTAGACAAGGGTCCGATTTGGTCTTCGACAAGTCTTCTTGCTGTATTTTTTCGAATATAGAGGAATCCCTTGCTAACGTCAACGCCGGCAGGGGGGTTAACATTCGGATCGGCTAGTAGGGCTTTTACTTGAGGTATCCAAGAATCAATGCGTAGTTCAGGGTACATTTCCAAAACTGAGCTTGTTTCTACCACCGGCACCGGGTATATCATTAATATATACTGCGAGAGGTTAAATATTGTGGAAACCCGGCAAACTTACTATAGAACGATTCTTCAAAACAAGGTTGACAGTATCGTTTTGTAGCCTTGTCCTTGGCCCCAAAACTGACGTATGCGAAATCTTGATCCAGCTGATTTAAACAGCGTCCACAACCACAAATCGTTTGCGCCATGAATAGATCCGTAACGTAGGGCCAATAATTCCGCTTTGGGTCATAGAGTTGGAAGTTTCTCTTCAGCTTCTGAATTTCGTGTTTGCTAATCCCCACGGTGGGAATTGGTTTACAATACCAGGCCCCACGATTGATCTTGTCAAACCAAAGGGGTTGATTGTTCCGCCCTAATCGTTGGTGAAGGGTGCGGCAGGTCAAAGATAAAAGTCCAGCATCAAATGCTGGTAGTTGAATCGCAATTTCGTTGTGGATTTCGTAAGGAAGAGAGACGAACGATAGATATAGCATGTTGAGATCTGAAGGTTTGAGAAGAAGATTGCGGCCTAGTGCGCATCAGCAAGCTTAAGTACCTAGGTACCTAGCTATGGCTGCTGGAGGCATCAATTGTAACTGTCGATGTTTCTAATGCCGCCCAATGTCGGGCTGTGTAGCATGCACGGCTTGGATTCAGGCATTGTTTGCTATGTGCCAGACACGGCTGTGATAAATCGCGTTGTTATCCCAATACAACATTACCCCCAACCCACGACAGTCACAGGCTCGACAGCCTGATCCTAATAAAACAGCCTACCGTCTTAGAAGGCTCCTCAAAGCATCGCACTACGATAAAAGGCCTCGTTAAGAGCTATGGAGTATATTCGTCGTCAATATCGGTCCGTCACCGGGTAAGCTGCAGTTCTAGAGCTCCAGAGTTATTATAGCCCAGCCTTGTTTTAGGCCTGGGTTCGAGGCTACCAGTTTTGATGCTTGAATGACTTGGACTAACATAATACCTTATGGGTTATTTCCTAGAACTGTGACACCAGCACTTTCTCGTCTGCCAAACGGCACTGCACAGACTGTCGCGTACGCAGCGATTCCAGTAGTCGGGTACTATGGACTCCCGGTCGTTTTAGGCTACGTGGGGTTTAGTGCTACGGGGCCAGTTGCTGGTAGGTACCTCTGCGTTATGGCCCGTCTATCGTCTAGTTGCTTGTGGGAATGCGTGTGCTAAGGTCTTTGATCTATAACTATAGGTAGCTATGCTGCGGCTTGGCAATCTTCCATCGGGGTTGTTCAGGCCGGCTCCGTATTTGCCACGCTGCAAGCTGCTGCCATGACAAGTACCGCTTCTGTAGCTGGAGGAGCTGCCGGAGCGATCGCACCGATCGCGAGAGCCGGAGGATGGCTATGGGGGAGATCTGTTGGACGTTACAATCGGGGTTTCGAACGAAATACGGAGTCTAGAGCCTTGACAGGGATTGGTACGGCGTTGAAAAGGAATTTGTGATTAGGACAAGCAAATGCATTTGTTATCCATTCATACTTTATTTACATGGATACTACGGAGATCTAGAATTTGACGAACTGATCTCATTGATACTCAACCAGAGGCGCCCGGACTGCAAGTGACCCCCAAATTTGATGGTGTGTTCGCGCAATATACTGTGTTGGCACCGCTTGGAGTAGTAACACCCCAGTTTACAATCTGGATATCGCATGTACCCGCTGGGCTACAGTTGATATTCGCTGTCGGAACGTATTTCCCATTCGTCTTTCCGCTAAAGTTCTTAACTTTGATTTGGCTGAGCGTGACAATTCCAGGGTTAGATGCGCAATAGGTTGCATCTTCGTTATAGCAACTCTGCACCTGGAAGCCATATTCGCAGCCGGTAACGGTGATGCCGTCCCAGGTAACATTTGTAACGGCGGAACTACCGTAGCCACCTGGATAGGTTTTGATGCCTGCCGCCTTGGTAGAACCGATCATGGTGCAATTCTTGAATAGGACGTGCTTGACCTCTTCTAAACCAGACTTCCCAAGAGACCCGATGGATAGGCCGTGTGAACCATTGCAAACAACGTTTTCAGCGTGGAAATACTGAACACCACCCTTAGGAACGACGCAGTCATCAGTGTTAGTGACTTCGACATCCTTAACGACGGTATAGCTCGTACGAACGACAGCAAATCCGTCGGTGTTCTTTGGGAGGTTCGTAGATTTCGAGATGGCGCTTAGTTTGAGGTTATGGAAGTTGATGTTTGTAGTGTCTTTAACTGAATTAAAAACGCTAGGAGGATTTTTGTACCAGAATCCGTAAACCTCGACGTTCTTGCTGTTGGTAATTTCCATTATGCTTGGTCGAGCGAAGTTCTTATCTGTGGCGAACCTATCGTAGGAATTTTGGCCATTTCCGTCGATGACTCCTTGACCCGTCAAGGACCGAATCTTGATTCCCGTGATCTTGCTGACTTGCAGGAAAGCACGTTTGCCATTCCAGAGGTTGGTATCACCGTTGGCTTTTAGTGTACCCTCAATTTGGAAGTCGCAATTCGCGCATCCAGTAAAATTGATGGAGTCTTTTAGGTAGTATGTGACGCCAGCAGGGATAACAATCGTTCCTCCATTTCCACAGGTTGCAAACGCGGATGTAATTGCTGGAGAGTCATCACCAGAGCTGGCACCTGAAGCCGGGGTGCAAACGGCTCGACGAGCAACTCTGTCGGGAGCGATATCGATTGGTGAAGGGGCGGCAAGAGTTAAGGCAGAAAATGCCAGCCCGAGGAGTAACTTCATTGTAATGTTCTGTCGAATTCGTGAAAGTCCGAGTCTGGACGGTAGAATGGATATGGCTGTAGCTAATTGTGAAATTCTAGACCTCCTTGGGGCTTCGTATAAGGGTTATATACTCCTAATTGGTCAGACAGGCGAAATATTTCTCCATGATCCATGGAATGTCCCTGATATCCGCCCGTTTCTAATATACGACGGCAGCCGACGTCTAACTAGAGTTTCAGTAGTCGAAACTAACGGGTGTGGTCGAGACATGGGACGGCGGGCCTTGGTTCCCAGGGTGGGTACCAAACGGGTAAACCTCGTATATACGTATACGGCATCGCGTCCAATTCTGGAATTTCGAGGAGTTCCGTTCCACCTCTCAAGTGAGTAAAGATATTTTGGCTATAGAGTTGTCCCAAAGGTCAATCAAACCGTCATAGTCGAAAGTAGGTCGTATAGACATCTTGATTGGAGGACTTTCAACTCCAGATCATCGCCCGGATCTAACCAAAAACCTGGAGCTGGAAAACTTGATCCGTGGGTCATGACCCCATACTGTGTTGGAGAAGGTTGGATTATGGGGCACCCGCATTTTATCCCCGTCGAATCCTAGTCTTCACGGCTAAATTGGGAGGTCTTTGCAAAAGCTTGACGGGTTCCAGTTTCCTGGTGAGTTATTCTGGCTAAATTCGATCGGCCATTCAATACCACGGTAAGATTTTCAACCGAAGTTTAAGAGCTTTGGTTCGAGTAATAACGTATTGAGCCCTCTTCGTCTGAGCTTTCTGGCTTATTCCGGAACAACGTGCCTAAAGTCGGTCCCTCTACAAATGCCAAACCCCGCATTATTATTGATATTTTCGACACCGGGTTAGTAGATTCTTGGTAGGCGATCATATGACAGATGGAATAAAAGCCCGATTCTTTTCCTCCAAGCATGCAAGGAATTCATCCCTAGAGTAGGAGAATAATTTATCCGCCAGCTAGGGAATCCAGAGACGAGAGGTTGCGAAGAAGGTCCGAAAATACCAAAACCTATTGCACAAGTTTCGAAAGTCGGTCCAGAACGCCCTTACCGACACAGTGCGAGAAAACTTCAATGCCCCTTTCAAATCTGAACAGTAAACTTACTAATAGCAGGGATTCAGCTTCATCTGGCCCAAGTTTCCCGGTAAGTCTATAAATTAGATTGAAGAGCTCATCATCATGTAACCTCGAGGGCCTTGGTGAAATATAACCGTGGGGTTGTGACTCCGACCTCGAAGCCAGCCAGTATGTTGCTTCCAGAACGACCCGGTAGTCGAGTGCGAGGAACCCCCCGCGATGCCGTCGTAGCTCTTGTATAAACTTCGTTGCAACATCAAGCAAGTCGTGCCGAATAGCTAACCTTATCGCTATCATCCAAGTCGCGTTCGAGATGTAACCGATGCGTAAGAAGAAGGTATCAAGAATTATCCGAAGGCCCGATCCAGTCTCATCACCATGCGGTAAGACTTGATGGCGTATCAACTCTGAGAGAGTATTAGAACTGTATATCCTTTCCGGTATTGGTCTCGGAAAACTGTCTCTGTGCATTTCATATGGCCTCAGGTCCTCGCTTTGGAATTGCGGTCGGTACGGGCTGGACCACTTTACGACAACAATTTTTGGAATGATCGGGTAGACTGTATCGTACGCCTCAGCTATGGGTAAGGGTGGTCGCCAACCTTCCTGGAATTGGTGGAAGTCGCTGTAGGAAATGTGGAGTGGAAGTTCGATCCGTATGAATGTTTCACCACTTGATGATCGAGGGTCCAACGAATATACAATTTTGTTGTATGGGCTTTTGTTGAATACTCGGAAGTCAATCAGGCGGAACTGAGTTTCTAGTACCACTATTGCCTTTATCTGGCAATTTAGTTTATCTAGATCTGCGGAGTAGATAGGGGAAAATAAATCCGGGTCGCTAGAGAAGACCATCTCGTAGTACCCGTCCAGGAATAAAGCACAGCAAGACTGTATGAATATTTCATACTCATGGAAGGGAAATCCAGGGCACCACGTGCGAAGGTCGCTGAGAACTCGCAATACGTCCTTGTACCCTACCTGGAAAGTAAAGGTGCGCGGGACCGTAGGAACTTTCTGCGCTCCAATCTCTTGCTCTCTTGATCTGATAGTATTGCATTCTCCATCGGGTACATTACTAATTTCGGCATCTGGAGTAGGTGGATTAGTGGCAGTAGATCGTGCGATTTCTTCTCCCGGAGTCTGGAGAGCCTCATTTGGGGGTGTGGGAGGTGTCGCAATCGTTGGAGGCGTCGCCATGTTAACAATGTTTGCGTCTAACGATGTTTGGTCGAAGGATTGGCCTTCCCGAACGGGTATCATTTGTTAGAAACTTGTCGATACTGGTACTCTTTGGCCTTGTAATACAGCCTCCACTGAGTGGCCGAGCACTCTTGCATATTAATAAATGCAAGTGCGTGGCTCCGCCTACAGATCAAGCTTCGCAAATTTGGCAAGGGGACCGGATTCAAAATACCCTTGTTCTTCCCGATGGAATCGGCCTCCTTATCCATCTTGGCTACGATAGCGTCCATCGTAGATACGAATCGTCGCGTCCTTCGTCGCCGGAGATTCTGAATCGGAATTTCAACGCCATTTCTCGTTACTCTAGTCTCTTTGCCTTGCGCAGCTCTTTGGTTTATCTGATCACTGATTTGTGCCAGTCCAGTGCTCGAGAAGTATTTCCGGATCCCCCAAACCTCGTGAAGTTGGCGACGATATTGTGCCTCGCTGTTACACAAGAATTTAGTCAGATCACGATCATCACCAGACCATGCCCGTTGAGGCTTGGCAAAGATGACACCAAGACAACGCAAACAAGTTCGAGGCTGAGCTTACGAGGCTACAAACCCGGTCTCGGATTGTATCTTTTTGATCACATATTGGAGCGGGTTATCCAAAAGCCAAAGCTCTATGATACGCTGCTTTAAGGGTTCCCAGGTGGTAGGGTTAATCCTTTGGGCTCGTGCAACAGGAGACCGAGACATGTCGAGGGAGGGAAATGATCGGATCTGGGGAACCTCGAGAGGCCTTGAGCTCAGAAGAACTGGAGGTACAATAAGTTAGTATCGATCTGTGGCTATTTGAACCTCGAGGCCTAGGAAAAAAGAAAAAGGGCAATGAACGAGGAATGATTCTGCCTGACCAGCTGCCGGTAGGAAATATAATTATCGAGACTACCGACCAGGAGTTGCATGCTGCGCGGGAGGTGGTGAAGGCTAGTCGATCGATCTTGGGATGAAGATGCTTGCTAGGAAGCGAACAAATCCCTGTCAATGAAAGAAATGATTTAATTGGTTGAGGCCACTTTTCGTCAAATATTTTGGGGTATTCCATCCGTTCTGATCCTTAGTCGGCAGGCATAGCGATGGGGCTGCAGATACGGATAGTTGTACACTGGAATTATCGCTTTGGCCTCGACCGAGAAAGCTACTGACGGTGGATAATTCGCAATACGTATTTGTAGCAGAACAATCTTAAGGTCTTAAACCGTCTCTACTGTGCAGCCGTGGCACCTTAGGAAGATACATATGTACATCCGCTGATTCGTGAAGGCACAAAAAGCAGAACAGTACTTAGAAGATAGAAAATCGGAAAAACTTATGCTATTCTCCTGGAAATTGTGAAAACGACCCCTGTTCAGTCGTGAGGCCTCATGAACGTTGTTGCTTCCCGATCCTTGCTTGCTGTATTATTTCAATCGGCTCAGATGGACCCCGTCGTGATTGGCCAACGCCTCTTTTCGTTCCGGGGATTCGCCAGCGTTGAAGAACAGCCCTGCAAACGGGCGACCAGGCCTGGAAACACCGTCTTCTGCCATTGGCTGTATCCATTCTTCGGTATCCACAATGGCACGAACGACACAAACCAGCACCGATGCTTTTTTTCCTAGCAGTGCAGCGCAACTCCAAGTTTGCTGGCTGGCATCAGATTATAAGTAACTTCTTGTTCCAAACGATTTCGTTTCTCTTCGAATTCTCTAGATCTCCACCTCAGCTTATATTTTATCCATATGCATACCCGCCGGCCTCAGTTTCTAACTATAGCCTTAACTACACTTTTCATAAGACCCTTTACCTTTAAAGCTTTGCACATATCGATAGCTACCAAAGCTTCGGACTAGTCCCCGAGCCAAGTTCTCTGCCACCAAATACTGATCATCTTCCCTTTCATCGGACTCCTCAAACTATAACCACAATTACACAAGCGAATTGGATTTTGTCGAATTTCGGAGGAATATTTCCCATAGACTCGACAATCTTTCACCTTCTTTATATCGTTATCCCTTACAAGACATCCTTCAACACAAGCACAATGTCAGGCACAACCAACAGTAGCAAATCGGTTCAAGCTATGGTATGTCGTACAACCCAGTACATCGACTCACATTCGTCGACCCGAACGAATTACTGACATGTCTCTATTTCTGGTCAGACACCAACAGCTGACGGACAACGTCCTCGTGTTGATGTTCCCAAAGACCTCGACTATAGCAAGCGCACTTACGTTTCATCACCATTCGCGGCTGATCCATGGAACCCGCTTCGCTCATCACAAACCCGGCACGGCGACCTTCTTGCTCGTGTGGACTCCATCGGGCTCTCTCAGAGTACCAGGAACAAGCTTTGATATATCGATTACATATCGAGCACGAGATTTTTCTTCTTCTTCTTCTTCTTCTTCTTCTTCTTCTTCTTCTTCTTCTTCTTCTTCTTCTTCTTCTTCTTCTTTTTTACACTTTTCCCAATTTTGTTCTTCATTTCGTTTCGGTTTTCGTTTTAGCACCATGGCACCGGGCAAAGAAACCACTCGTCATAAGGTTCCTAGCGACAACGCATGTGAGGTCTTCGAGACAATGAGGTTCTGGGTTCCCGGGGTTTGAGGCTGCAGGTTCCCGTAGTCTCGAAGACCCTCTCACAACATATGCTGTCTGAGTTCCCCCAGTTATTCTTTTCGTTTTTTACTTTGTTTTTTCATAGTTCTACAATATCATTTGGGGTTACGGGAGTACAAAAAATATTGGGCATAGCGGGTTGGATACCATCTGGCAGATATTATTTTTCGGTCTTATTTTTCTTTCAGGAAGCATTTTCTTTTTACCTACGGAGTTTTTTCCCCTATTTTTTTAATTCAGAGTTCGAAGGGCGGGTGGGTTTGGATACACAGTACCCCTACATGTCATGTCAGCTATCATTTTTTCTTTGCATTTTGGAATTAGAATAGCTTTTGGAATCCAAGGATTTTGACCCTGAATCAACCAGAATACCCATTAACCAGGTCTGTGTCTAAACGGTGTGACCGCGGCATAAAGCAATCTAGGCTTATGATCAGGACCCACCTATCTTCATCATGACTACACGCTCGTATTGAAGCCAGACAATCCATAATCCTTATTTCCTAGGGACGAGTTAAGGAATGTGTTGTGGGGCTACTGGTTTGGTGGTCGACAGGAGCAAAGTCGAGGCTTTGCTTCTTCCAAGTAGCCCCAAAGCTTCCTTTCCCTATTGTTCCCGATGTCTTCGTAAGCCCCGCGTATTACACCAAATCCTACAATGATATTACGATAAAGAGCAACCTTGTCTCCAAGCAGGCTAAGCATAGAAAGGGAACGATATTTGATTAATAACTAATAGAAATCTAATGCTTGAAATAAATGGGAAAAAGACATGGATAAACGCCAGAACGCTCTCGCTAGAAATGCTGCAAGTGCAAGACCTTAAGGAAAACACCAGAGTATGCTAACATCGACAGGTGGATAAGTATCCGGGCTATCTCCCGTAGTGAGACGCCATTAAAAGCATCATACAACTCCTTTAGCTAAGACACACACCCCGCTTCTTAACATTAAAAACGCTAAAAGTCCGAATTTTGTGATCAATCGTCATCGTCGTCAAAATCGAAATCCTCATCCATCTCGAATGGCGCAAGCATCCTGCTCTCGTCGACAATGTCATCATCATCGATGACTTCTAAATCGTCGAAATCCAATTCGAGTTCCAGCTCCTCCAGTCCTGTAGGGCCGGAGAGTACCTTTTTCTTCTCATCCTCAATACTCTTCTCTAATCGCTCCAACTTTTCACCTACAACCCCTTCTGCGCATAGATAACCAAGCCTGTAGTTGACATCTTCGAGAATCACTCTCTCCGTTACCGTCAACATGTCGACTGAGAACGCACCATCGAAAACTTGTGTTGCAAAGTGGATGTTATGGGGCGGTCTGTCGTTCAAGAACTTGGTCGCTATCAAAAGTGTGGTAGCGATTATCAACTCTCCAAAGCTACCGTCATGGACTGCTGCTGCGAGACACGAAGCTCGGCGGATCCTGGGGATCGTTGGATGCTGTAGAAGTGTATGGCAGAACTTTGAAGAAAGAGCATCCAGGATACAGCCAGCCATAGAGACAGTGTAAGAGGTGAAAAGATGCTGGCCCCGGTAAAGGATTTGGGGTACTATGGCAGAGGATTTCGGGGCCTTGCAGGAAGGTGGTAGCAAAGTGGTGAGGAAGTTTGCAGAGGCGGTGATACCGGGTGTCTGCCAACTTGTCGTCTGTGCTGTCCTCTTTGTAGCGACTTTCCTGTCCGTGTTGACATCCCAAGCGTCGGCTTCAATGGAGTCCGGTGGTGTCGGGAATGCGGAAAGAGGCTTGAGAAGAGAAGACCAGTCTGCTGGGTGTGTGGATGGAGAGGGAGAGAGTGACTCTGGGGAGTCTGGTAGACAAGTAACTGTCATTGTCGTAGACATTGTGTAAGATCGAGTAAAAGCCGTGGAAGCGAAGTAAATCACCGTACGTTATATTGGCGGGCGCAAGTCGGGTGGGACTGTCGAGAAGATGCCGGTGTTCTCATGGATTGGTGACTAGGAAATATGTTTAACCTTGAACCGGAGGTCATATATACAAGTCAAGCCTGTGATTGTGGGAGCTGAAATAGCAATGTCTAAAATGGATAAACCGTGGGGTTAAATATCCCGAGCAAGTAGCAATCGAATTACCGAGTCCACTCGACCGAGAAAGCAATCCAATGAACTACGTCGATCTGGTAAGAACTTAAAGTTCTAGAACTTGAACACAAAAGCGATTCAAGCGAACAGCGGTAACTTCCCTGAGCTATTCGCTTCAATAGATCTCTACCAAATTAGGGAATGCTAGACCTCTTCGACCGAGTTAAGCCACGTCAAGCTTTCCTTTGTCAAAGGGTTTCTGGAGATCGGAAATTTTTTCAACACTAGCTTTCAGCCCAGATGTCAACCACGAGATTCTAGCTAGCCACAAGTCGATTTCACTGATAGTGATCCAACAGTGTTACTGCTATTTAGGTATAGGGCCTGTCGGTAATATTGACCCCCTGAAAGAGTCTTGATCGAATAACGTGGGCTTTCCAGGTGCGGTATTCCGTCTAA